>OW121741.1:4705000-5365000 GCA_933228675.1 Stomorhina lunata
AACTAGAACAGAACTAGAACAGAACTAGAACAGAACTAGAACAGAACTAGAACAGAACTAGAACAGAACTAGAACAGAACTAGAACAGAACTAGAACAGAACTAGAACAGAACTAGAAATAATAATATTAACCAATTGTCATACATTGTTATCCCAAAAATTTGTTAGCCCAACTGTTATTTTTTGACTTAACTTGTTTTTAATTTGTTTTATTTTATTTGGTTTTGGTTTATTGAGTTTTAAATAACTTTTTTAACTGATTTCTTTTATCGAATTTGTATCTTTAACTCAATTTTTGTGATTTGTTTTTATAATTTAATTTTAATGTTTAATTTCTGTTTGATTTGTTACGTTTGTATGCAAAATTGAGAATCTCTCTGTGTGAGTGTGCGTGTGTGTTTTTGTGTGTGTGCAAATAATGAAGCCATTAATTGGCAAGTGTTGGAAACTCGTACACAAAAATGTTTGACACTCTGACGTATTCGTGATATTAATTAATTTATATTTGCATTAAAATAAAATAAATGAACCAATGAACGTTTGTAAGAGCTCATTCATTCTCTTATACATTTTGTTCATCTGAACATTTTAACCTTTTCATTTCATCAAATTGATGTTCATTTATTTGTTCACTTATATATTCAATGATAAAATTTTTATTGAAATTTTTATTTTTCATTTATGTTATGTTTTTCTTCTTCTTATTTTATACTGTCATCAAACTGTTTAATTTCGACCTTCATGTGTTGTATTTTGAGAGTGTTAATTTAATTTATTTTGTTGAGATTTTTTTTTTTTTTTCATAATGACTGAAGATGGGGGAACGATAAAATGTATTCAATATTGTGATGTTTTCCTTTTGTCCTTTACATTTTGCCATAATTTCATTTTGAATCAAATTTGACCTTAATATAAAAACGGCAACAGAGTATTTTTAATTTTTTAAATAAACATCTGCTTGTTTTTCGTTCTTTAGTAAATTGTTATATTAAACAACTTTTGTGTATTTGTCAGCACTTAATGAGATGTCAATAACACATTGAGCAGTTCAATGATAAAATAATTAAATTTCTTTTGTAAAGGCCTATGAAAAAGTAACAGGCTCTTGCAGTTTAAGTAAAACGAGGAAGGAGGAAATATCAAATTAAAGAATATATATTCAGAGTAGATTTTATTTCCCACTGAAACTCTCATATGGTTAAAATCACTTTCATTTCACCGCCTACTTCCCCAACTAACCGCAAAAGCTTGGCATCACTTTTAATTCCATTATTTCATAAACAAATTTTCTCTCTTTAATGACTGGGATAAAATCAATTATTTATGACAATTCGTGACTCGTTAATGTTACGAACAAATAATTTACTATAGAGTGACATCAACAAATAAAAACAATTTACAGAAAACGAAAATATTGCATAAATCATGCCATAAAATTTGTACGAAAATCAAAAATATAAAATAATACAGACACAAATACAAAGAAATATGACAATACACTTAAAATATGAACACACACTTTTAGTAACTAACACACAAATGTGTGTAAGTAAAATACACACAAAATCATTAGTATATGTATAAGAATTAGACTTAGTATTAGTATTATTCTTAGCTAACTTCTTTTTAAAATTGTTTTGGAAGAAAACTTAAACATTCCGTTTTACATATTTTTAACCGTTTTCCATTCAACTACTTTTTTAATTGCCGTTAAGTTTTCTTCTCTTCCCAAATATTTCAACTGATATTATCATTTTTGGTTCATGTCATTTCAATTAAATGACACCGACTATACACTTTTAATTTGGTTATACTGCAATTAGACCAAAAATTAAATCAGATACTGAAACATGAAAAAAAAACCTCTATAAACATACAACTTTTTTTCCAGTCATTTTCATTTGCACATAATTAAATTGTATGAGAGTTTGTTGGCGGCGATACGAATCATGAATATTGCTCATACGTCCTGCTGGGTTCTGTATTAGAAATATCTTGCATAGGGGGCCCGTGTTCTGTATTTGTTTTCATACGAGTATGTACATACAAACGTCTGTGTGTAAATGTATATATCGATGTAGTTTTTGACCCCATTACATATGTAATCTGTATGTTTATTAAGTATTCTGTGCTGCATATTTATACCCTTCACCACCATAGGTGGAAAGGGTATTATAAGTTTGTGCTGATGTTTGTAACGCATAGAAATATTTGTCTTAGACCCACCTTTTAGTATACCAATAGACTTAGAATCACTTTCTGAGTCGATTCAGCGATGTCCGTCCGTCCCTCCGTCCGTCCCTCCGTCCGTCCGTCTGGCTGGCTGGCTGGACCCCCATGTAAACCTTGTAATCAAACTACAGGTCGCAATTCTAAAGATAATTTGACGAAATTTGGCACAGATAATTTTTTTGATAATAAGACTATGGCTATTGAAATTAGTCAAAATCGGTCCATTATTTATGGTACCTCCCATAGGTCCCACTTCCCGGAATTGCTATATTGGCCACAAATATCAAGATTTTTTCATGAAATTTAAAACAGATACTGCTTATGTAAACCTAAATCACTGTACCAAATTTCGTTGAAATCGGTTAACATTTGACCATAGCTCCCATACAAACTCTTCTTCAAAAACACACTAAATGAGACAAAAAATTACTAAAACGCTCGTAAATCTAAAGATAATGAAAATTTTGAGTTTAGTTTTTGCATACATAATTTTTGTAACAACTGTAATCAATTTGCCAAATTTCGAGATAATCGGTCCACATTTGACCCTAGCTCTCATATAAGTCCAAATGAGGGAACAGGTTGTATATATACGTTTTGAGAAAATGTTTGTATGATGGCAAAATTTAGCAAATATTTGTCTTTATACAGGAAAAATAACAAATTTGACCTTAGTGGTGAAGGGTATCGTATGGTCGGCTTGACCGACTATAGCGCTTTCTTACTTATTTTTTTTTAAATCCATTTTTGTATGTATATGTATAGGAGTTGTATGCTGGGTGTTTGTAGGTGTTTGTGAGTGTTTTTGTAGTATTTGCCTAGATGAAGTTTCATTTAGTTCTATACATGTTTTAACCAAAACAACCACGTTTGTAACCACCAAAGCCCATTAAAATAATATAATGTTTGCCAATACTTACTTTCTCTTTATAGTCAGTTTTATTTGCTGGTTTGTTGAAACACAAATTTAAAACAAGCTAAGAGAGTGAGTGGTAATCATAAGCGACTTAAGGTCATCCTACAAATATAGATACCTACATTAAATAAAAAACTGATGTTTATATATATATATATATATATATATATATATATATATATATATAATTCCCCGACAACATTCCAATTGGAACAAGGGGTACTTCTCTTAGGCAATGAGCTGCATCCGATTCTATTTTTAGACTCATTGAAAGGGACCTACGTTTTAGCGCCGGCTCCGAACGGCAAATGCATTAGTTAGAGAAGTTTTACATAGCCTAATACTCAATAACCAGTGGCTAGCTGAGTTATGAGGTAAGCCGCCGCTTTTTTGAAAATTTATTTTTTCAAGTGAGGGTGGCCAGGGATCGAACTTGGGCCTCTGGTATGCTTGGCGGATGACTAACCTGCTATACCACGGCGGTTCACTATGTTTATACTAATACTAATACTCATGTAGTCTATGATAGGTAGGGTACCAAAGTTGTTATGTTTTTTCTTCTCATAGACAATATTAAACAGCCAGAGTTATACGATAGTTATATGTAACAAAAAATAAATATATACACAGTATAATTGTATTGGGTAGGAGCAAGAGTCATGTATATAGACAGAACATTTAGCCAAATCAAATTCAATGTCCGATGAACTTGTAAAATAAATCTTTCAAAAAATTAATGATTAAGTCCAGCATTTCTTTTTAAGAATTTTCTTATCTCCTTACCCAATATCTGCTAAATTATTTCCATAATATATTTTGAAGCAGACCAACTTTTTTCCATACTATTTAAGTATATGTAAAATGCAACGGAAATGACTTTTTGAATTTGAGGTTAAATCAATGCATTTTATAACTTCATTACCATATAAAATTAAAGCTCTGTTCTCTGTTAGATATTCAAACAATTTCTACTTTTCGGAAAAACAACTTTTCCAAATTCATAATCAAAACAAACCCACATTTATAGTTTTGATTGTTTTCAAAAATAACATAAATTTTCTTTCGTTTATTTCAAATGAAAATCAGCAGCCGCAATCTAACAAATTGGATAGTTCATATATAAATTTAGGAAAAATATTCAAGAGATTTCTAATAATTTCAAATGATAAATCCTAAACTATTTCTAATAAAATTATTAAATGCTAATAATCGTAAAATAAGAGATATTATATTTGGTATGAAAATAATAACTTTTTCATTTAGAGATTAAACAAATTAAAGCAGAATTCCTCTAGGCTCTTTGGTTTTGGTTTTAAATCCTCCTGGGTTTTTTGACTAGAATAAATGTCTATTTAAACAAACAAATTGGGAAAAGTTAACGAATCGTAAATTATTTAATATAAAAAGGATAATTTTAAATAGAATGCAAAATGTTTGTTTAATATTTTTATTATTAACAAAACAAATAATGGGCATTTTATGTAGATTATCATTTTAATATATATATATTAATAAAGGAGGTACCCTACGTTGATATTTTAGAAAATATTGAGGTTAGGAAAAGACTTTGATTCTCTGCTTATGAAATTGTTCCCTCCTCATATATTCTACTGGAATGAAATACCTTTACAAAACTAAAAGAAAAATCAATAAAATATCTTATTTGTAAGAGAAGATTTGTCGTCGACCTAATGTAGCTCACTTAGTTTTTCATACTATTTTTTTTTTTTTAATACCTTTGATTATTTTAATTTAATATTAAAACCATTTTAATTATAATCGTTTAACAAATAAAATAAATATTTATTACTAGACATGTGTTTATTTCGCCGTTTGCATAATCAACCGACTTATAATGAGCAATTAAAAATATACAAATTATTAAAAATTCCCTGCAACAACAAAAACAACAACCAAACAAAAAAAAAGGGATAAAATTATTGCACATTTATGTTCATTATTAAAATATTAATACAAATATGAATTAACGTATGCTCGAGGATAAATAAACAAATCAATAATGCAACATAAATAAATATTAATTATTGTGAAAATATTCTTTAAAAAATTTTTATAAAGAATTTTAATTTTTATCACATTTTTATAATTATTGGAAAACATTTTTTTTTGTGGTTGGTATTAACATTTTTCATTTGGCTAAAGTTGTAACGAAATTACATAAATTTTTATACTCCTTTTTTACATTTTATTCTCTTTCATTATCATTTTTTATGGTTATCTGTCCTTTAAGCGTTTTCTGACTCATCGATTTTTATTCAATGTTTTATAAATTAATTGGCGGATATAAAGATAAAACATTGATCACTTAACAAAAATTGGCTTAAGGACTTGAAGATTATTTATAGGAAATTTATCAAAAATTTACCTTTTAGAGGAAATTTATCAAAAATTTACCTTTTAGAGGAAATTTATCTAAAATTTACCTTTTAAAGGAAATTTTTCAGAAATTTACTATTTATAGGAAATTTTTCGAAAATTGACTATTTGTAGGAAATTTGTCTAAAATGGACTATTTATAGGAAATTTTTCGAAAATTGACTATTTATAGGAAATTGACTATTTATAGGAAATTTTTCAGAAATTGACTATTTATAGGAAATTTTTCGAAAATTTACTATTTATAGGAAATTTTTCGAAAATTGACTATTTATAGGGAATTTTTCGAAAATTGACTATTTGTAGCAAATTTTTCGAAAATTGACTATTTATAGGAAATTTTTCGAAAATTGACTATTTATAGGAAATTTTTCGAAAATTGACTATTTATAGGAAATTTTTCGAAAATTGACTATTTATAGGGAATTTTTCGAAAATTGACTATTTATAGGAAATTTTTCGAAAATTGACTCTTTATAGGAAATTTTTCGAAAATTGACTATTTATAGGAAATTTTTCGAAAATTTACTATTTATAGGAAATTTTTCGAAAATTGACATTTATAGGAAATTTTTCGAAAATTGACTATTTATAGGAAATTTTTCGAAAATTGACTATTTATAGGAAATTTTTCGAAAATTGACTATTTATAGGAAATTTTTCTAAAATTAACTATTTATAGGAAATTTTTCGAAAATTGACTATTTATAAGAAAATTTTTCGAAAATTGACTATTTATAGGAAATTTGTCGAAAATTGACAATTTATAGGAAATTTTTTGAAAATTGACTATTTATAGGAAATTTTTCGAAAATTGACTATTTATAGGAAATTTTTCGAAAATTGACTATTTATAGGAAATTTTTCGAAAATTGACTATTTATAGGAAATTTTTCGAAAATTGACTATTTATAGGAAATTTTTCGAAAATTGACTATTTATAGGAAATTTTTCGAAAATTGACTATTTATAGAAAATTTTTCAAAAATTGACTATTTATAGAAAATTTTTCGAAAATTTACTATTTATAGGAAATTGTTCGAAAATTGACTATTTATAGGAAATTTTTCGAAAATTGACTATTTATAGGGAATTTTTCGAAAATTGACTATTTATAGGAAATTTTTCGAAAAATTATTATTCATAGGAAATTTTTCGAAAATTGACTATTTACAGGAAATTTTTCGAAAATTGACATTTATAGGAAATTTTTCGAAAATTGACTATTTATAGGAAATTTTTCGAAAATTGACTATTTGCAAGAAAATTTTTCGAAAATTGACTATTTATAGGAAATTTTTCGAAAATTGAGTATTTATAGGAAATTTTTCGAAAATTTACTATTTATAGGAAATTTTTTGAAAATTGACTATTTATAGGAAATTTTTCGCAAATTGACTATTTGTAGGAAATTTTTCGAAAATTGACTATTTATAGGAAATTTTTCGAAAATTTACTATTTATAGGAAATTTTTTGAAAATTGACTATTTGTAACAAAATTTATTATTTATAGGAAATTTCTCGAAAATTTACTATTAATATGAAATTTTTAGAAAATTTACTATTTATAGGAAATTTTTGGAAAATATACTTATAGGAAATTTTTCGAAAATTTATTTTTTGTAAGAAATTTTTCAAAAATTTACTAGTAATAAGAAATTTTTCGAAAATTTACTTATAGGAAATTTTATCGAAAATTTATTTTTTGTAACAAATTTTTCGAAAATTTACTTTTTATAGGAAATTTTTGGAAAATTTACTATTTATAGGAAATTTTTTCGAAAATTTACTATTTATAGGAATTTTTTTCGAAAATTTACTATTTAAATTAAATTTTTCGGAAATTCACTATTTATAGGAAATTCATCAAACATTTTTTTATAAGAGATTTTCGAAAAATTTTTAAAGGAAATTTTTCTAAAATTTACTATTTTAGGTTAAACAATACCTTAGCCCATCCCATTACCAACATTTACTGATTAGTTTATATACCCTTCACCATCATAGGTAGAAAAGGTATTATAAGTTAGTGCTGATGTATGTAACGCATAGAAATATTTGTCTTAGACCCATCTTTTAGTATAACAATAGGCTTAGAATCACTTTCTGAGTCGATTTAGAGATGTCAGTCCGTCCGTGCGTCTGGCTGGACCCCCATGAAAACCATGTTATCAAAGTACAAGTCGCATTTGATGAAATTTGTCATAGATCATTTGTTTGACAGTGGAACCGTGGCTATTGTAATTCGTCGAAATCGGTCTTTTATTTTATTATATGTCCCACTTCCCGGAATTGATATCTTGGCCACAATTATTAATATTTTTTCATGAAATTTAAAACGAATACTGCTTATGTAAGCCTAAATCACTGAACCAAATTTCGACATCGGACCACATTTGACCATAGCTCCCATACAAACTCTTCTTTTAAAACTCACTAAATGAGACGAAAAACACTAAAACGCTTGTAAGTTTGAAGATAATGAGAATTTTTAGTTTGTTTTTCGTAGACATAATTTGTGAAATAACCGTAATTAATCTGATTAATTTCACGACAATCGGTCCACATTTGACACTAGCTCTCATATAAGTATAAATGACAGAAACAGCTTAAATAATAAGTTTTGAGAAAATGTTTGTATGATGGCAAAATTCATCAAATATTTGTCTTTATACAGGAAAAAGAACACCTTTGACCTTAGTGGTGAAGGGTATCTTATGGGCGGACTTGACCATTTTTTTTCTGTTTCTGTTTTTGTTGTTTTTTTTTTTTTGCTTCTTGTATATGAAAAAACTTTTTTGTTGTCTTTTCTAAATGTCATTTATAAATTTTTAATTAAACAATTGCTTTTTGGTGTTAAAAGGTTCGCACCAGTTTGTTTAGTTAAATATTCATTTATTTATTTTGATTATTTCATATTCGTATTTTCAAAACCACAAGTTTTTGCATAAAAAAAATTATTTATTGTGAATTTTAAATATTTAAAAGCAAATTTAAATTATTACTATATAATACCCACAGATAATTTTTAATATTATTAAGTAATTTTTTTTCTTCTCCTTTCGTTTTAGGTAAGTTTCCAGCAAATCGAACGGTATCTGACAAAAAAGTTCTTCAATTTTGGCTTCCAGTGCATCGGCCATTGCCCTTAAGGTTTTCCATGGAATAATTTTAATATTACTTTAATTTTCGTTATAAATTAAAAATTTCATAGTAATTGTTATAATTTTCTTTATTCACAATCATTACCTATTAAGCCACTGTCTTATTTGCTCACTTTAAATGAAAGTTAAAATTTAATGGATTTATTTGTAATAGATTAAGACTTTTATGGCGTCATATTAACACCTGCTTTACACGATATCACAAATGAACTTTAACAATGTGAGTTCTAACAAAAGTGTTCCCTGATCTATAAGTTCATCTATTTTACTTTAGTTCTATATAACAATTCTCACACATATTCAGCTGCCTTTTACAAGACAATAGCAAATATTGAAAAGCAAAGTCATGCTATTATTTAGTCATCAAAATTAGTTGAAAAACGCATATTCTAGGCAAACATTTACAGGCACAGTGTTACGCAAGAGTGAGAAAGTATGAATGTGTTAGTAGAAACAATTTAACTAAAGTGAAAGTGTTGCAGTGTAATCAGTAAATAGTTATGAATATATGGAAATATGGGTATGTGTGTAAATGTGTATTAGTGTTAGTATATGTAATAAAGTTGGTAATACTAAAAATTATACAAAACTGGAGGAGGCTTTACACTATTGCTTTTACACTATTGGTTTTACACTCTTACCTTTGTAATATAGAAATTTTGATTTCTTAGAAAACTAAACCGTTAGAAATGTAATGATTTTGTTTAATACATGAAGTACTCGTATTTTGTAGGGATAATGCTAAAAGGTTACTTCAAAGACCATACAGTGTAAAGAGTCCTCTTTTAAATTTTTGTATATAAAATAAAACTTACCATAGAATATGCAATGAGTGATAAAATTAAAGCTCAAAGTAACTTTAACCAAATATGTCAGACAATAAAAGTAGATTAACTCTAAAGGATTTACGAAAGAATATATACAAAATCCAAGAGATCATTTGAAACATCTTTGTCTATAAATGGCTCTGAAAATATAACAACCACTCTGACAACAAACTCCTTTTCTACTTCATAAAAATTTGTCTTTACTAAGAGACTTTTAAAACCCACCTCGCTCAAAAATCATAACCATTGCTTTTCACTTACTTGATCCCCCCTCATTTTTTACACCTTTTTGTGTTCACTCAACCAATTCACTCACTGTACAACCTGTAATGCAACTCAACCCTACGAGAGGCAACAAAATGTTCGTTGGCCTATTCCATTGTCCCAGTTTCCTAGGCATTGTTTAACACACACATACACACACAACCCCTTTCACTGCTCGACTTATGTGGATAAATTTGCAATTTGTAAACAATTCAATTAGATTGAAAAGTACTTTATGCGCAAATTGCTTTTGAATTATTAATTTTGTGCTGGTATAAACTCGCACCGACTGCATGAGTAAATGGTGGGTGCTAACACAAGTTCAACTGAATGCGTTAAAATCACTAGAGAATATGTTATTAAATGATTAAAGCCTATAAATAATTTAGTAGAAAAATTTTAATAGTTTAAAAGGAACTTAATTTTTGATTAGAAAATTATTTTATTAAAAATTGTTAGGCGATAAAATTTTCAAAAGTTTTTATTTGAAATTACAATTAGTTCTCTACATAAAATCTTGTCGCCTTACAAGTTTTCTATAAAAAATCTTGTCGCTCTCTATAGAAAATCTTGTTGCCTTAAAATTTTCTATAGAAAATCTTGTCGCGATATAAGTTTTCTTTAGAAAATCTTGTCACCTTACAAGTTTTCTATAGAATCTTTTGTCGCCTTAAAAGCTTTCTTTAGAAAATCTAGCCGACCTACAAGTTCTTTATAGAAAATCTAGCTGCCTTTCAAGTTTTCTTTAGAAAATCTTGTTGCTTTACAAGTTTTCTATAGAAAATCTTGTTGCCCTACAGGTTTTCTACAGAAAATCTTGTCGCCTTACAAGTTTTCTATAAAAAACTTGTCGCCTTACAAGTTTTCTATGGAAAATCTTGTCGCCTTACAAGTTTTCTATAGAAAATCTTGTGACCTTACAAATTTTTTATACAAAATCTTATGGCCTTACAAGTTTTCTATAGAAAATTGTATCGCCTTACAAGTTCTCTATAGAAAACCTTGTCGCCTTACAAGCTTCTTGTAGAAAATCTTGCCCCCTTACAAGTTTTCTATAGAAAATCTTGTCGGCTTACAAATTTTTGATAGAAAATTTAGTTGCCTTAAAAATTTTCTACAGATAATTTAATAGCCTTTCAAGTTTTCTATAGATGGTCTTACCGCCTTAAACTTTTTTATACAAAAACTTGTCGCCTTACAAGTTTTTTATAGAAAATCTAGTCACCCTACAAGTTTTCTGTAGGTAGTCTTGTCGACTTACAATTCTCCTTCAGATTATCATGTCGCCTTACAATAAAAAATCTAGTTGCGTTTTAAGTTTTCCATAAAAAATCTTGACGCCTTGCCACTTTCCTATAAAAAATCTAGTCGCCTTACAAGTTTTCTAAATATAGTCTTGTCGCCCTACAACTTTCCGATTAACTTAAATATTTTTGCCATATATAGATTTTCTATAGAAAATCTTATCGCCTTAGAAGTTTTATACAGAAAATCTGGTATAATTGGTACTTTTCTATAGAAAATTTAGTTGCCTTACAACTTTTCTATAGAAAATCTAGGCCTCTTACAACTTCTCTATAGAAAAACTTGTCGCCCTACAACTTTTCTTTGGATAACCTAGTAGCCTTAGAACTTTTCTGTAAAAAATCTTGGTGCCTTACAACTTTTTTATATAAAACTTTGTCGCCGTATAAGATTTCAATAGGGAATATTGTCGCCTTACATGTTTTCTAAAGAAAATCTTTACACCATACAAATTTTCTATAGAAAATGTTGTCGCCTTACAAGTATTTTATAGAAACACCTTTCACCTTGGAAGTTTTATATAGTGATTTTTGCCAGAAAATTTTGTCGCCTTACAAGTTTTCTTTGGAAAATCTTATCGCCTTACAAATTTTCCATAGAAAATGTTGTCACCTTACAAGTTTTCTATAGAAAATGTAGTCGCCTTACAAGTTTTCAATAAAAAATCTTGTCGCCTTACAAGTTTTCTATAAAAAATCTTGTCGCCTTACAAGTTTTCTATAGAAAGTCTTAACACCTTACAAGTTTTCTGTAGAAAATGTTGTCGCCTTACAAGTTTTCAATTAAAAATCTTGTCGCCTTACAACTTTTCTATAGAAAATCTGGTCGCCTACAACTTTTCAATAGAAAATCTTGGTGCCTTACAGCTTTTTCATATAAAACCTTGTCGCCTTGCAAGAATTCAATAGGGAATCTTGTCGCCTTATAACATTCCGATAAAAAATCTAGCCGCCTAACAAGTTTTTCATAAAAAATCTTGGTGCCTTACAACTTTTCTATACAAAATCTTTTCGAACTACAAGTTTCTTAAAGACAATATTGTCGCCTTACAAATTTTCTTTTAATTACTCTATTATATAATTACGTTTTCTGTCTTTCTATTATTTCAGGCATATAATTTTTATATTTCATAAGCGTCAAATTCAATGTCATTTTGTACATTAATATTAAATGACATTAGGCTTATACTCCTACACTTTCATAACGGTAATTTTGTCTGTCGCCATGTCTTCTTTTTTCCAAATAGTCGCTTGTATTTTCCTTTACGCCTTAAGGTCTGTGTATAATTGTGCGAATAACTTAAGGCGTTTGGTGGCTGCTTACGTATGCCGGCACGTAAATTGTATTTTGTATATAATTTATGAATTTGTGTATATATGTGTTTTCACACATACATACATTTGTTTTGTGTTGGCCTTACCTGTACTAATCAGCTGAATACAAAAATCCTTGTTAAATTTGTTTTCTTCTATTTTTATTTTCTTTTGTTGTTATTGTATTATTTTATGAGTTTTTATAGTTCTTGTTTTTTGCTGGTTTTCCGGAAACGTGCTTGAGGTAAAATTATTGCTTTTTGCTGGTTTTTATTATTATCCATATGTTAGTATTATATTATTTTTTTCAATGAGATTTGAGTTTTTTGGTAACAAACTAATTTTATCACTTTTACTTATTTCCGTTTCTGTTCTAATGTAATATTTTATATTTTATTTTCTATAGACTATAGTTATTTTATTTCACAAATATTAAATTTATGTTTGTAAAGATTATTTTGTTTGGCTGTGTGAGGTTTTGTTTTTGAATGTGTGTGTGTGTTTGGATTTTAGTTTGGTATAAAGAAAGATCTACATGTTTTTAGTTAAATTGTCTATAAATATAGACAAAACAATAAAACAAAAATTTATTACTTAACTTTTTGCTGTAAATGCATATGAGGGGGTGTAAGATAATTGAGGAAGTGGCAAAAATGTAATAAAAATATTTGTAAGAATATCTTTTAGAATTAGAAGACTAAGGAAACGCGGTACACTTGTAAAGCGACTAGATTATCTATAGAAAACTTGTAAGGCGATTAGGTTTTCTATACAAAACTTAAAAGGCGACAAGATTTTCTATAGAAAACTTGTTAGAAGACGAGATTTTCTATAAAAAACTTGTAAGGCGACAAGATTATCTATAGAAAACTTGTAAGGCGATTAGGTTTTCTATAAAAAACTTATAAGGCGACAAGATTTTCTATAGAAAACTTGTTAGAACACGAGATTTTCTATAAAAAGCTTGTAAGGCGACAAGATTATCTATAGAAAACATGTAAGGAGACAACATTAGCAATAGAAAACTTTCAAGATGACGAGATTTTCTATAAAACACTTGTAAAACAACAAGATTACCTATTGAAAACTAGCAAGAAGACGAGATTTCCTATAGAAAACTTGTAAGGAGGCAATATTTTCAACAGAAAACTTATGAGAAGAAGCGATTTTTTATCGAAATCTTGTAAGCTGGCAAGATTTTCTATAATCTTGTAAGGCTGCAATATTTTCAATAGAAAACTTATAAGAAGACGAGATTTTCTATAGAAATCTTGTTAGTGGACAAAATTTTCTTGAGAAAACTTGTAAGACGAAAAGACTATCTATTGCAAATTTGTAAGGAAGCAAGATTACCCATAAAAAACTTGTAAGACGAGATTTTCTATAGAAAACTTGTAAGGCGACAAGACGTTCCATAGAAATGTTGTGAGGTGTCAAGATTTTGTATAGAAAACATATAAGACGACAAGATTTTATATAGAAAACTTTTAAAGCGACAAGATTTTCTAAAGAAAACTTGTCAGAAGACGAGAAAACTTGAAAGGAAACAAAACTTTCTGTAGAAAAATTGTAAAGCAACAAGACTACCTGTAGAAATTTTGTTAGAAGACGAGATTTTCTAAAGAAAATATGTAAGTGGACAAGATTTTATATAGAAAACTAATAAGAAGACAAGATTTTCTTTAGAAAACTTATAAGAAGACAAGATTTTCTATACAAAACGGCCTCAAGAGAATCTTTAGAAAACTTGTATGAAGAGGATATTTTCTATTAAAAACTTGTAAGGAATCAAGATTTTCTATAGAGAACTTATAAGAAGACGAGATTTTCTATAGAAAACTTGTAAGGCTTCAATATTTTATATAGAAAACTTATAAGAAAACGAGATTATCTAAAGAAAACTTGTAAGGTGACAAGATTTTCTATACAAAACTTGTAAGATGACAAGATTTTCTATACAAAACTTGTAAGATGACAAGATTTTCTATAGAAAACTTGTAAGACGACAAGATTTTCTATATAAAACTTGTAAGAAGACGAGATTTTCTATAGAAAACTTGTAAGGCGACAAAATTTTTTATAGAAAACTTGTAGGGCAACAATATTTTCAAGAGAAAACTTATAAGAAGACGAGATTTTCTATAGAAAACTTGTAAGGCGACAATATTTTATATAGAAAACTTATCAGGAGAAAAGATTTTCTATGGAATACTTGTAAGGCGACAAGATTTTCTACAGAATTACAAGTTTTCTATAGAAAATCTTGTTTTTCTACAGAAAAATTGTAAGCTGACTAGATTTTAAATACAAAACTTGTAACGTGAAGCTTTATATAAAAGACTTATAAAACGACAAATTTTCTATAGATAATTTTTTAGCCTTACAAATTTTTTTTAGATAATCTTGATGCCTTCAAGGTTTTTCATAGAAAGTATTTCCGTATTAAATGTTTTTTACTGAAAATTTTATCACCTTAAATTTTTATTCAGAAAATCTTATTGCCTAACAAGTTTTCTATAGATATTTAATCTTGTCGCCTTAAATGTTTTCTGTAGAAAGTTTTTCCTCCTTAAATGTTGTCTACAGAAAATCTTTCCAACCCTGAAATTTTCGGGCATGTTCTGCAAATCACTTCCACATGATTTTGAAATCACATAAATTTTCTAAGTCGAATTATTCATTGTTTATAAATTATTTTGACACTTTTATAACTCAGTGCACTTAAGATGAAGAAGGTCTAGAAGGTTATTGATAAATGCTCTGAAAATTTCAACAATTATAGAAATTACAGCCATTTTGAATTTCATGTGATTTCAAAATCATGTGGAAGTGATTTGCAGAACATGCCCGTTTATTTATAAAATTCTGTTGCCTTACAAGTTTTCTATTAAAAAATATTGTAGCTTTATTAGATTTCTTTAGAAAAATCTATGGCTCCTGGATTTACTTTTAAACAATTTTTCTTGTAGCAAATCTTTTTTTTTTTTTTGAAAGCTTTATTTATCCGTAGGGTGTAGATCCTAGATCTCTATCAATAATTTATACTTTTTTCCAAATTTATGATGTGTTTCTTGGTTTGTGTGTATGAATATGTGTGTGTAAAGTCAGTTGTCAGAATTATTTTTTTGTCTATGAAAATGTAATAAAATTAAATTTATATTTATCTTTAACAAAACAGACCAACCAAACAAACACATCCGACATTGTATATAAAACATATTGCTTTTATTAAAATAAATTGTTAAAGAAAAAGCAAAAAAAAAGTAACATTAAGGCAGAAAAAGTATAAACTAGGATTTGGTTACTTTTTTCCCCTTGATCCTATCAGTATTAAGTTATTAGGGGTTATGCGTATTATTTTAATATTATTAGTATTTTACACATAATAAAGTTTGCGATTATTTATTTGCGTATTTGGTAAATTTTGCTTATTTTTGTGTTTTCTTAGCTTAAATATATTAAAAATTGTTGTATGAATTGATGTGGTTGGGAGCAGTAAGAAGATTTTAAGAAATATGATGTTGCTTACATTCGCTTTGACTTCCGTTTCCTTGTTTTTTTTTAAAGGCAAAAAAAAAAGATTTTCTTGTTTGTTATATCAGATATTAAAAGACTTTTAGCCATCATTAATCTTTTTCATATTCTTGATGTCTAATATAAAAATTTCAAAGTGTATGGGTGTTTCCTTATTCGTGTGCTTGTCTATGTGTTTGTAGGTGGTGCTTGTTTGTACATGAGTAAATGTTATAATTGTATATGTTTTCAAGGGTCAAATGTTTCTGAATTTCCAATTTATCTTCTGAGTAAATACATTTGAGTATGCCTGTCTGTCTTTCTCTCTTTTTGTTTCAATTTTGTTTTTGTGCTTGTTTATTTTTTTTTTCTTCAGAAAACATTTTGCTTTTTTGGCCACAATTATATTTTTTTGTGTGTATATGTAAAGTTTTTTTTTACTGTTTTATAAAACATTTCACAATAATATTTTGATTAATGGACTTTCATAATAATATGAAAGCTTACGCAAAAAAAAAGAATCTCAGAGTCTATTGAGATAATAACAAGTAAATTATCAAGATACCAACAAGAGAAATTTATTACAGGTTAGCGACCTAGAAAAATTTGTTAGCATTAATAAAATTCCAGAAGTCTAACACAAACTGAAAGCTGACAAAAATTACTGACAAGCTTTTACATAATAAATGTTAGGGCATTCAAAGTTAAAAATAAAAATATTGCTTACAAGTGTTACAAAATAAAAGTTTTTTATGGAAAATCTTGTCGCTTTACATATTTTCTATAGCAAATCAAGTCGACTTGCCACTTTTTTTCTATAGAAAATCAAGTATTTTATAGAAAATCTTGTCGCCTTGCAAGTATTCCATAGAAAATCTTGACGCCTTGCAAGTTATTTTTATAGAAAGTCTTGTCCCCTTTTCAATTTTAAATACAAAATCTTGTAGCCTCACAAATTTTCTATAAAAAATCGGTAGGCCTTACAAGTTTTGTGTTGAAAATCTTGTTGCAATACAATTTTTTTTACAAAAAATCTTGTCGACTTTTAAGTTTTTTATAAAAATTTTTTTCGCCTTACAGGTTTTCTAAAGAAAATTTTATCGCCTTATACGTTTTCTATAGACAATTTTGTAGCCTTACAAATTTTCTATATAAAATATTTTCTTTAAAATCCTGTCGGCCTCCAATTTTCTGTAGAAAATCTCATCTTTTTACGAGTTTTCTATAAAAAATCTTGTCGCCTTACAAGTTTGCTATAGAAAATCCTCTCGCCTTACAAGTTTTCTGTGGAAAATCTCATATTTTTTCAAGTTTGCTATAGAAAATCTTGACTCCTTACAAGTTTTCTATAGAAAACCTTATCGCCTTACAAGTTTTCCATAGAAACTCTTATCGCCTTACAAGCTTTCTATAGAAATTCTTGCCGCTTTACTAGTTTCCTTTATGAAGTCTTCTGGCCTTACAAGTTTTCTTTAGAAAATCTTGTCTTCATAGAAGTTTTCTATAGAAAAGCTTGTCGCCTTACAAGTTTTCTATAGAAAGTCTTGTCGTCTTACAAGTTGTCTATAGAAAATATTGTCACTTTACATGTTATCTTTAGAAAATCTTGTCGCCCAACAAGTTTTCTTTAGAAAATCATGTCGCCTTACAAGTTTTCTATAAAAAATCTTACAATTTCACAAATTTTCTATTTTATCGCCTTACAAGTTTTCTATAGAAAATCTTCTCGCAGTGCAAGTTTTCTTTAGAAAATCTTGTCTTCATAGAAGTTTCTATAAAAAATCTTGTCGCCATACTAGTTTTCTATAGAAACTCTTGTCGCCTTATAAGTTTTCTATAGAAAATCTTCTCGACTTACAAGTTTTCTTTAGAAAATCTTGCCTTCATAGAAGTTTTCTATAGAAAATATTGTCGCCTTACAAGCTTTCTTTAGAAAATCTTGACTCCTTACAAGTTTTCTATAGAAAATCTTATCGCCTTACAAGTTTTCTACAGAAAATTTTGTCGCCTTACAAGTTTTCTATAGGAAATCTCGCCTTACAAGTTTTCTTTAGAAAATCTTGCCTTCATGGAAGTTTTCTATAGAAAATCTTGTAGAATTACAATTTTTTTTAGAAAATCTTGTAGCCTTACGAGTTTTCTATAGACAATCTTGTCGCCTTAGAAGTTTTCTATTTAAATTGTTAGCGCCTTACATGTTTTCTATAGAAAATGTTGTCGCCTTACAAGTTTTCTATAGAAAATCTTGCCACCTTACAAGTTTTCTATAGAAACTCTTGTCGACTTACAAGTTTTCTATAGAAAATCTTGTCGCCTTACAAGTTTTCTGTAGAAAATTTTGCCGCCTTAAAAGTTTTCTTAAGAAAATGTGTTGCGTAACAAGTTTTCTATAAAAAAATTTGTCGTTTTATAAGTTTTTTTTAGAAGATGTTGTTGCCTTTCAGGTTTTTTATAGCAAATCTTGTCGCCTTACAAGTTTTCTCTAGAAAATCTCTTTTCTTTACAAGTTTTCTATAAAAAATCTAGTTACCCTTCAAGTTTTCTTTAGAAAATCTTGTCTTCTTAGAAGTCTTCTATAGAAAACCTTATCGCCTTACAAGTTTTCTTTAGAAAATCTTGTCGCCTTACAAGTTTTCTGTCTTGCCCATTAACAACTTTTCTATAGAAAATCTTGCCGCCCTACAAGTTTTCTGTGAAAATCTTGTGGCCTTAAAAGTTTCCAATAGAAAATCTTGTCACCTTACAAGTTTTCTTTATAAAATCTTATCGCCTTACAAGTTTTCTTTAGATAATCTTGTCGCCTTATAAATTCACTATAGAAAATTTGGTCGCCTTACAAGGCTTACAAGTTATTTTTTTTTAGAAAATCTTGTCGCCTTTTAAGTTTTCTATAGAACATTGGCCACCACATTGGCCTTACTAGTTTCAAAAAAAATTTCTTGTTAATAAAAAGATTGAAGCTCAAAATAAATAGATAAAATTTTTAACCGTAGGCGTATGATTAATATTAATTCTTAGATATTTTCTTTGAAGAGGGCATATCTAGATTTCTGGCAATATTTTGTTAAACATTGTATATATTAGCTTAAAGCTAAGACTTAGGGCTTTACTTTGGAGTTTAAATAAAAAAGAGAAATGGTTTTGTATGGTAGCTATACTTATTATTTTTAGAATTTCCTTTTTGTCTTATTTTTATATAAGACAAGAAACACGTGTCTCGCTAGTTATGTGTTATTATGTATATATTAGATATAAATTTATAATTCCTTATTTTCCTTTCTATATTTAAAAACCAATTACAAATCCTTTTAACAAGCTTTTATATTATTTAACCATAAACGTCTTACAGTTTCTCATTTCTGTGTGGCATGAGCTGAAAATGATAGAATTATATGATTAGATGTCTGTAAACTTTAACAGTTCATGTATATCAGTATCTCTATATATATAGACATGAATAAGTTAAGTGTCACAATGATAAGTGTTATTATTACAATAGCTTATACTAGTAAAAAAGTAAATATTGTGTAAGTCTAAATACACCCACTTTCGCTTACTCACTTACATACTTATTTAGTTACTTAGTATGTGCTTATTTATTACATAAATATATAATTTGTGTAAGCGTTATACCTTTTTCTTCCATATTATAAATATAAATAGGTATTAAAATAAAGACTATACTTAAAGTTAAAAAAATATGACTTTTTTGTTATTTTGAGAGCTTTAGTAGGTATTTGAAGAGGAAGTTAGGAAATCAAGTGTGAGGGATCCTTTTGGTGTCATACGTTTTCCTTGAGCATGAATACATGCTTTTAGGTAAAAATATTTGACTCATCTTATTTCCTTGTTGATTTTTTAATAAAGTTTAAGATTTCCCTTTTTTTACTGAACAATTTTTTTTTAACTTATTATGCAAATACCATTTAGGCTGATAATTTTACATATTCTTCATTTTACATATTTTCAGATTTTACATATTTTTGTTTGTTATACTTACACACTTACAAAATTTGACATATTATTTAGATTTTCTTGTTATTTTCTTGCTTTGTTACGTCGTCTGTCACCTTAGGGTAAATTGTATTAAATATAAAGTGTTATAAATGTCTTATGCAAAAGTCTAAGGCAAAAACAAGTCTTTTGTAAGTTTAATTCAAAGAAATATTAAACATTTCTTTTAAGTTGTAATAATTTTTTCGTTATAAAAGAAAATGTTTAATATTTTGTACAAGGACTTTTGTGTACTCAAGCAGAAATATTTTAGAAAGTCTTAAAAACATATGACACTGAAAGGAAAATTATGCCAAGGAAAGCTTTAGACTTAAATTTTAAATTTAAAGGCAAGTTTTAAGATTTTGGAATAAAAGCATAGACTTAGTTTATATGTTAAAAGAAAGCCTAAAATCTTAGCTTTTAGAAAATATATATATTCTTTAATATATTTTAAGAAATTATTAAGAAATTGAATATTTACTAAAGAACCTATTAATTAATAATAATCATACGCACTCAGTAAAATTTTTTTAAATCAAATTTTTACCTTAATTTTGAGAAAATAACATATAACACTTTCTTGGCTTTTAGAATGTATATGATTTTCTTAAGAAATTATTGCTCAATATTGAAATATTCAGTATTTTTCAAAGAAACTCTTAAATAATATTAATCATACGCCTTCAGACAAAAGTTTTTGAAATAACATTTTGAGGAGAAATAAATATATTTTTGTACGAACAAAAAATTGATATCAGGAAAGTAAGCCATTGTATAAATCTTTCTATATGATTTTTTTTTTAGTTTTTGATTATTTCCAAAATTCCCTCTACAATAGAAAAGTTATTTAAGCTGCAGTCGTATTTCAAAATGTTATTTTTGAACTGTTGTTTATGTTTTTATTTCTACCTGAACATAGTTTTAATGTTTTGAGTATATTGTAAGATAGAAAAAGATCTAAGCTTTCAGAAAAGCTATATATCATTTAACAAATTATCGCCCTAAAGTTCTGCATTTGCAATAAAATAAAAAAATATCAGTAATTAATATCAATCATACGCAACCGGTTAAATTTTATTAATATTTAAATTTTGTTATATTTGAGGAAAAAATGTATAAATTTTTTGGAAATTGTATCATTTGTTCTAAGTACTTACTTAAAAAATCTTTAAATTTTCTATAAAAACCCTCATATACTTACAAAATTTCTATAAAAATATGTTTTAAATTTTAAATTTTGTAACATCAAAGAAACTTCCCCAGCAAAACTGGTTACCTTGTAACGACTACAACATACCATCCGAATAAAAAATAAGTTATTACAGAAGTTCTTATTTGTAATTAAGATGGTAATTTAAACTGAATGGCCCCGGTTCAAATCCCACCAAGGGCAACAATTTTTTTTTAGTTTTTTTTTTATTAAAAGAGTCTTTTTAAATGATTTTTGAATTTTAAGAACTTAAATATTATCTTCTGTAAAAAAAATTTGTAAAACTAACTAACGTTAATGAAAAAATACCATCCTAAGTCAATTTTGATTATATAGGGGATGTTGAATACCAAACACGATTCTAATTGGTCTTAACTTGGTAAGCCCAACTTATCTGGGTCATCCTTCATCTCAACTGTGGACACACACCTCCTCATGGTATCACCTGGGGAGCTAGTTTAACAGCCATTAATATTGTGAGTTAACATGTTCCGAGAGTTGTCCCATAAGATCGATAAAAATGGGTTAGGATTACGGGCTAGTAACCCTCTCTTAAAAAAAATACAATGAAGAGGATAAAATTAGAATTGAAATGTCCCACTACCTAATGTTAGAGGAGGATGTCCGAAACTTCGATAGAAAGACCAAGTAGAGGAACATTTTTCAAAGCTTGGCCTATAAAATTGGAGAATATTCGCACAAGATCGAAATCCATGGAATTCTAAAATATGCTCGGACTTTGACCTTAACAGGTTGTAACATTTAAGTAAGTAAGAGTCAATCTTATGTAAAAACTTATACAAAAAAGAAGATTTAAATTGCTTAAGTTTTAAAATAATTTTAAAAAATTTTAAAATAATTACAAAAAATCGTATACAAATATTTTTCCAAAAATTACAACAAAGCAAAAAAAAGCAGGGAAAAACAAAGTTATTTTCACATGATTTTGGATCTAAAAATAAAAATTGTTTATATTAATTATAAGCTGCTAAGTTTTCAACATATGAAGTAGCTCAGTGGAAGAGTCTCTGCCTAGCAGTCGGAGGGTCTGGGTTCGAGCCCGCATGGGATCATAAAAAAAATTTTGTATTTCGTTTAAAAATATATGTTTTTAATAAAACAACAACAAAAAAGTTGTTTCTGTTGTTGTTGTTGCTTTCAAATTGCTTACCCAAGTCATTACTTTTCTGCAATTGGTAAGTACTTGCCTCCAATGACATCCCCATGTTAATGTAATGACTTAAACAGCAAATGAGTAAGTAGTTCGTGTTCAATAGTTTAACTGTTTAACTCATTATTTGGTAATGAAAAGTTTTACTGGGTTCTTAATTCCTTGAACTCAATTAAAAAGCTTTAATATTTATAACACATTTCTACTATTATTTCTCCTGACACCTCAAAGAATCTCACAATTTACATCTTAATTTACCACTACCACCAAACGAAAAATTATAATCCAAATACCCATTAGCTGCTGGTAACAGCTTCATCATACAATTTATTAAAAATGCTAAACGTTAAGCAATTATTATGGACACAACCCAAGGGTATAATAAACTCACAAAAATACATATTTTACAAGACTAATAAACAAAATATATCAGATACTCCGAAAAAAAAAGAAAAATAGCTGAAACAACAACCTCATTCATTTAACTGGCCAACCTCCAAATAAAGGATACCATAAAATAAAATACAGGGAACCGACAGTAACTCAAAATGATGACATTACGGGAGTAGAAAATGTAGGAAGGACAAATGACAGGAGCAAGAATGATTCAGCTTAAAGAAATATGTTTTTCATATAAAACGAGAAGGATCCTTATGTCATTAAGGATAAAAAATAAAGGTTTTTTTTCTTAATGACCTGAAAGGTATTCAAAAGGATAATGAAGATGTCTTAGGGACCTTAAAGGTAGCGATAAAAAAAGATTATTAGAAATATAAAATAATAATTGGGATAATATTTAATAAATAAAAAGAGGACAAACTGTTATACACAGAATATTCTTTAGATAATTTTGATAAACACAAACTCTTCGTTAAACTGTTGTAGACATATTTTTCTATAGAAAAATATGTTATACAGAAATTTTTTTCCCTAGAAAAAATTGTCATACACAATTTTCTCTATCGAAAAATTGACATATTTTTCTATAGAAAAATTGACATATTTTTCTATAGAAAAATGTGTTATACACAATTTTTTCTATAGAAAAATGTGTTATATACAAATTTTTCTATAGAAAAATGTGTTATATGCAAATTTTTCTATAGATAAATGTTTTATTTTATTTAATTTTTCTATAGAAAAATCTGTTGCATACAAATTTTTCTTTAGAAAAATGTGTTATACAAAAATTTTTCTATAGAAAAATGTGTTATACACAAATTTTCCATAGAAAAATGTGTTATACACAAATTTTTCTATAGAAAAATCTGTTATACACAAATTGTTCTATAGAAAAATCTGTAATACACAAATCTTTCTATGAAAAAATGTGATATACAAAAATTTTTATATAGAACATTGTGTTCTACCCTAAATTTTCTAAAGAAGAATCTGTTATACACAAATCTTTCTATAGAAAAATCTGTTATTTTTCTATAGAAAAATGTGTTTTACACAAATTCTTCTATAGGAAATTCTGTTATACCAAATTTTTCTATAGAATAATCTGTTATTTATACTAAATTTTTCTAAAAAAAAAAAAATCTGTTATACCAAATTTTTCTATAGAAAAATCTGTTATACACAAATTTTTCTATAAAAAAATGTGTTATCCACAAATTTTTTAATAGAAAAATCTGTTATACACACATTTTTCTTTAGTAAAATCTGTTATACACAAACTTTTCTACAGAAAAATTTAATATACACAATCTTTTCTATAGAAAAATCTGTTATATACAATTTTTTCTGTAGAAAAATCAGTTATACACAAATTTTCTTATAAAAAAATCTGTCATACACAAATTTTTCTATAGACAAATCTGTTATATACAAAGTTTTCTATGGAAAAGTCTGTTATACACAAATTTTTCTATACAAAATTTGTTATACGCCAATTTTTTCATAGAAAAATCTGTTACATACAAATTTTTCTATAGAAAAATCTGTTATACACAAATTTTTCTATAGAAAAATCCGTTATACATAAATTTTTCTGTAGAAAAATCTTGTGTTATACACAAATTTTTCTATAGAAAAATATTTTATACACAAATTTTTCTACAGGAAAATCTGTTATATACAAATTTTTCTACAGAAAAATCTGTAATGCACAAATTTTTCTATAGAAAAATGTGTTATACACAAACTTTTCTATATAAGAATGTGTTATACACAAATTTTTCTTAAGAAAATTCTGTAATACAGAAATTTTTTTGTAGAAAAATGTGTTATAAACAAATTCTTCCATAGAAAAATGCGTTATATAGAAATTTTCCTATCGCAAAATGTGTTATACAAAAATTTTTCGATAAAAATTTTTCTATAAATAAATCGGTTATAAACAAATTTTTATAGACGAATGTATTATACACAAATTTTTCGATAGAAAAATCTGTTATACCCAAATTTCTCTATAGAAAAATGTGTTATACATAAAGTTTTCTATTAAAAACCCGTTATACACAAATTTTTCCTTAGAAAAATCTGTTATACATAAATTTTTCTTTAGAAAAATCTGTTATGCACAAATTTTTCTATAGAAAAATTTGTTATACAAAAAAATTTCCTTAGAAAAATGTGTAATACACAAATTTTTTCTATAGAAAAATTTTTCTATAAAAACACAAATTTTTTTATAGAAAAATCTGTTATACACAAATTTTTCTATAGGGAAATCTGTTTTACACAAATTTTTCATTAGAAAAATTTTTTATACAGAAAATTTTCTAAATTAATTATACACAAATTTTTCTTACAAATTATGAAAATGAACAAAATACTTGACCTTTTACAGCAAATTTGGAATGACCCCAACCAAATGATGGCGAATGAACAGGAAACATAAAACAAAAAGAAAGAAAGAGAAAAAGAAAGCGGGACAGAGCGATAGGGAAGAAAGACAGGAAGTAAATAAACTAATATTATGACTGTAGTTAGTTTTACCATTCGGCTGCTGTTGTTGTTGTGTCGAGTCTTGTGTAATTTGTAAGTGTATTTGGTGTAATACATCATGTTTTTGCATGAATTTTGACATTGACAAAAGGAAGTCCTCGTAACAACAATAACAAAACATTCAGGTAAGGGAGGAAACCAAGTGTCTGTCCTCTTTGTTTTGCTGTGGGCAATAAATTATTGTTTGATGGTCATTCGATGTTGTAAAAAACACCCAAAAAATAAAGAAAATTAATGATGATTTTTAAGGCAGCCGACAGAATAGCAGAATGGCAATGACGATGATGATGACAAAAGTTTTTTAGATTTTTTAAATATAAATGATTTGTTTTTTACTCAAGGATAAATTAAGTTCTAGGTACCTTTGAAATATCTTTAAAGTTTTACAGACAGAAAAAACACCAGTTGGTTTCTGATGACATTTCTTTGAATTTTGTTAGACAATTTTCTTTGAGATATGCTTGAATGGATTTTAATTAGATTTTTTTTTTTTTTAATTTTCTGGAAGTTAAAAATTAATAAGAAAAACTGATTCATTATATGTTTGAATAAGTTCTTTGAATGTGCTTTTATTTGGTTTGTTTAGTTTACTTCGTGGAAAATTATTCAAAGGGGATTTTCAAGGAAATATTCTTTTGCTTTTTTATAGACACTTTAAATTTTTTAATTTTTATTACTAACTTAAGTTGTTATGACTATTTAAAAATCTGTGTTGATTTTATGGAAATTTTAATGCTTTTAATAAAATTTTTTTCTGAAGAAAAAACTTATGTTTAAAATTTTTCATTGTGGCGTATGATTGATTTTAATTCTTCAGCATTTGAATTTAAGAGCTAATAACTAAATTTCTGGAAACATTTTGTTAAACAATATATAACTTTTGTAAAGGCTAAGATCAAGGACATTTATAATAACAACATTAAGCAAAAAATATTTTTAGTAAAACATGATTTGGAAGACAAATTGAAAAAAAAAATCTTATAAAAAATTCAAACTTATTTTTAGACTCTAAACATTATAAGTCGTTTGAAATTCCAATAATTCCTTAATTCTTTTCCACTTAAAATTAATGAAGCAACATGTTTCTTAAGAGGGCAATTTTTACCCAATTACCTTAACAAGATCTTTGATAACATTGAGCAAAACTCTTTAAATGTCTTAAAAACATCACGTTTTATTTCAAAAGTCAAGACAAAATATTTTAGAATTTCTTTTTGTAATGATTTAAGCATAAAACGAGACTGAAATGGCGGCAAATAGAAATTTTGCTCCACCTAAAAAAGTAGAATTTTTCATAAGTAGGGGAGCTATTAAACAAAGTCAACTTAAGCTGCTACTTATATGCTGGTTTTGTTTTTTCCTTCAGTAAAGAAAAAAACTTTTCCCTAGAAAAATATAGAAAATTATATTATTTATTTTTTCAAAGTGCGTACCTCAGTTTTTCTACACGCACTGTCAATGGTAAAATTTACCCCAAAAAAGTTTAACTTGTTGTAATCATTGTCATATGGTGGGATAGTCCCAGTGGCTGCATTGTTGAAATGGTTGGCTGGTTTTAGGTGAAGCCTGACAGATTTTAATAGCAGAGTTTCTAAAATGTTAAATAAATTATAAATTACTTAAAAAAACGCCTGAAGGTATGCAATTTTTTATGAACATTTTTTAGAAATATATAGTTTTTTTATTATTTCTTATAGTAAATCAAATTTATGACCATTTTTTTAATTATTCCTTAAGGTATAGAAATTTGATTTGATATGCCCTAAAGTAGGCCACATTTTTCTTCTTTCCACCTCTTTAAGAATCTCTGCCTAGGCAAAGCGTAACCTTTCCAACACATGCTCGCATTATTATGATCTCATTAACGTAATCCCAATGAAATTAAATTTCCTGTGAGTTTTTTGTTCTTTCTTTCTATTTGGTTTCCACCATCTCCTGCTTTGCAACCGGTAATTTTGTCAAAAAAATGTTCGTGCGTTTTATTATCCAAAAATATATGCTTTTGTAACGAGTTTTACGCCACAGAGTTAAGCGGCAAAATAAAGTTAAATATTTAGCTTTTCTAACAATTAAGTTTTTTTTTTTTTTTTTTTGGTAAAACACGTTAAAGGGCATCGACACGTGAGATATTAAAAGATTATTGAGACTTAAACACGCTCAACATTTACATTATATTAAATATTCGAAATGCAAAGAATATTAAATAAAGTAGACACATATTTTACATAAGAACATTGATTAAATAAAATATTGAATAAAATTTAATCGGCTTTACTATTTAAAAACAAAATTTTTAAACAATTTGTATGACAAAAAATTTTTTTTCAGAATTTGTTGATGAAAAACTTTTGATTGGAAAATTTTTATGACATAAAACTACAAAATTATAAAAGCTTAAAGTCTAAGCTTTTCAACAAATCATATATTGCTTAACAATTTGTTGTCCAAATTCATAATATTTTAATTTAAGTAAAAAAAACTGGTAATTAATATCAATCATACGCACCCAATGAGAAAAATTTGAAATAATTTTTTTGTCTTAATTATCATAGTTTAGAATAATTTGATATCACTACTAGAACAACTAATAAAAAGCCTTTATATTAGTCTTGTTTTCAAAAATATCTTTAAATTCTTAACTTTCTTCTAAACAATTTTCTTTTAGCAAATATACACTAAAAGCTTAAAGTACTATTACTTCAACTTATTTTTCTGTTTCTTTAATTTAAAATTTTTCTATGCAAAATATAGAGACAAAACCAAAAAAAAAGAATTTCCTAGTAAAATGCCCTTAAGTAAACCCATCACCCTTTTTAGTGGCTGACATTTTATGTCACTGTGTCACTCAAAGCAAAAAAAAAATAAATAAAAACTTTCAAGCAGCTTTTCTGGCAACAAAAACCCCTACAAGAAGTCCTTTTTGCCACTTCAACACAAACACAAAGAATTTTATAATTGTAATAGAAATGTTTCGCCATCGTCAACTTTAGCCGGTGAAGGGAGAGAAATATTTTGAATGAAAAGGGAAAATGTTTAGAAATATTTCAAATTAAAATGGTTGAAAAACTTAAGATCGCCTTTTAGGCGTTTGTCTGCCTCACTAGACTAGAATAAACATAATAAAGCAAATAAATATAGAAAAAAAGGAAAATCTAAAGAAGACGTGGCAGATTTGCTGCCAGAACTTTGGATGCTGGAAAATGTTGCAAAAGTAATAAGGAGTCTAGAGATATGATGACATATAGAAAGTACTATTGTCTTAAGCAGACTACGAGATACCCTAAATTAATAAGTGATAAAAAAGTTGTACAAAAAAATTTTTGTCATACAAAAAACTTTCTAAAAAAAATTGTTTGTCATACAAACATATTTTTTAGAAAAAGTTTTGGCATACCAAATTTTGTTTTGAAAATTTTTTGTTGTAAAAAAAATTTTTAACTAAAATTTATTGTCATAAAAAATTTTTATTTAAAATTTTTTGTTACACAAAAAATTTTTTAGAAAATTGTTTGTCACACAAAAAATTTTTATAGAAAATTTTTTGTTATAAAAAACATTTATAGAAAATTTTTTGTCACACAAAAATTTTTATAGAAAATTTTTTGTTATAAAAAACATTTATAGAAAATTTTTTGTCACACAAAAAAATTTTACATTTTTTGTCACACAAAAAATTTTTATAGAAAATTTTTTGTCACACAAAAAAATTTTTATAGAAAATTTTTTGTCACACAAAAAATTTTTATAGAAAATTTTTTGTCACACAAAAAATTTTTATAGAAAATTGTTTGTCACACCAAAAAATTTTTATAGAAAATTTTATGTCACACCAAAAACTTTTATAGAAAATTTTTTGTCACACAAAAAATTTTTATAGAAAATTTTTTGTAACACAAAAAATTTTTATAGAAAATTTTTTGTAACACAAAAAATTTTTATAGAAAATTTTTTGTCACACAAAAAATTTTTATAGAAAATTTTTTGTCACACAAAAAATTTTTATAGAAAATTTTTTGTCACACAAAAAATTTTTATAGAAAATTTTTTGTCACACAAAAAATTTTTATAGAAAATTTTTTGTCACACAAAAAATTTTTATAGAAAATTTTTTGTCACACAAAAAATTTTTATAGAAAATTTTTTTTCACACAATAAATTTTTATAGAAAATTTTTTGTCACACAAAAAATTTTTATAGAAAATTTTTTGTCACACAAAAAATTTTTATAGAAAATTTTTTGTCACACAAAAAATTTTTATAGAAAATTTTTTGTCACACAAAAAATTTTTATAGAAAATTTTTTGTCACACAAAAAATTTTTATAGAAAATTTTTTGTCACACAAAAAATTTTTATAGAAAATTTTTATAGAAAATGTCACACAAAGAATTTTTATAGAAAATTTTTTGTCACACAAAACAATTTTTATAGAAAATTTTTGTAGAATTTTTTTTACAAAAAAATTTCTATAAAAAAAACTTATTGTATTCTTTCTATATATGAAAATGTAGGGTATAAAAAACAGAAGAAACGTGTTGAAAATTACGAGTTGTTGTTAGAAAGTGATCCTAGAGAATCCTAGAGATTCTAAAGTATTTTAGTATTAATATCTATGCCCACAACTCCTCAGCCAACCCTCGTTTAGGAAGTTTATGAGAATATTATAAACATACAGAAAAGTCAAGTAGAAAGGTTTCATTTAACTTCTCACAAATATAGGCCACAGATATATCGCCACAAGTCAAAAAGTTCAACAAACTTTGGCCACTCATGATAAATGTTTAGATAAAAAACAAAAATATAAAATTGAAAACAACTTTTCTTCTCTAACACTCAACGGCCCTTAAACCTTCATAAAATGACCCCATCAGTCTCGACATTTGGACTAGATAAGAAAATAAAAATTTGATTAAATTTCTTTCCTTTAGTTTTCCTCGATTTTTATTCAGCTCAAGTTTCTATCCCTCCATCCTTAAAGGTCAATCAATTGATTTTGATGATTCGTCGTTTAGGGATAATAATAATGATGATAAAGATTATTATATTGATAACCAAAAAAAATATTATCATCATTTCGATTATTTGTATTAACGTTTTGATTGCTCGGGGTAATTTATTTACATTTTAAATTTCCTGCTGAATAGGCCAAAACGAGAAGAAATATTATTAAAGAAAAAAAATTGTTAAAAATCTAACAAAATTGATACTTGATTAAATTTGTTAAGAATAAAAATCTATAAACATTTATTCGAAATAACAAGGATTAATTTTAAGGATTTTTATGAATATCCTTTAGAAAAGCTTTTGTGTCTGAAGTAAGGATTTTCAATTTATATAAAGGAGTGTTATTAAGGTAAATTACTCAAAAAAATGTTACTCAATTCAATTTGATTTCAAATATTAAGATTATTAAGAAAGGATAATTTGTCTGACCGAAAAGGATATCTAGAGGATAAATGTTTAAAATAAAAAAAAATATATATTGAAGAATTCATTCAAATCACAAATTTTTATTATTAAAAGCTTTTTTCGTAAAAGCATTGAAAACAAATCTAATTGTTTCATTTTTCGATTCTAAGGAAAAAGACTCAAAAAACTAATTTACGCTTTAAGTTCTGTGATGGGTGGAAGCTATGTCGCTTGTTTATTCGAGATTCTCAACAAAATTTTTTAATTTTTTTCGGTCCACCCTAGAGCTAATGTTTCCGTGATTTCAGTATAATTTTTACAACACATACAACAGCTCTATTTCTGTACTCAGAATCACTGAATAATAAATATATTAGAAACTGAAACTCTTCCGAATGATTTAGGTTTCGAAAACAAATAAACATGGAGTCAAATAAACAGCTGAGTCATCCTTAAATTGCTGAATAAGCTTAAAACTAATGACTCATCTATAAAACTGCTAACGAAAACTGAGTCATCCTACAACTGCAGAGTCATCCTTAAAATAGTGACTCATATTACAACTAATGAGTCATCCTAAAAACTGACTCATCTATAAAACTGTTAACTGACCCATCATAAAACTGAGTCATCCTAAAACTGCAGAGTTATCCTTAAAATGGAGACTCATATCAAAACTACTGAGTCACCCTTCTTCTTCTGTTATCCTTCACTCCCAGTGGAGCATAGTCACCCTAAAAACGTTGACTAATCCTTAAACTTCTGACTCATCGTTACACGGCTAAGTCATCCTTAAACTGCTGAGTCATCCTAAAAATGGTAATGCATATTAAAACTACTGAGTCATCCATAAAACTATTCACTCATCCTTAGACTGCTGATTCATCCTTTAACTGCTGACTCATCCTTACACTGCTGAGGCATCCTAAAACTGTTGAGTCATCCTTAAAATGGTAATTCATTTAAAAATTGCTGAGTCATCTTAAAATTGTTGACTCATCCTTACACTGCTGAGTCATCCTACAACTGCAGAGTCATCCTTAAACTGCTGACTCATCCTTACACTGCTGAGTTATCTTAATACTCCATCCTTAAAATATTGACTGATATTAAAACTGCTGAGTCATCCTAAAAACTTTGACTCATCCCTAAACTGCTGACTCATTCTAACACTGCTGAGTAGTCCTTAAACTGCTGAGTCATCCATAAAACTACTGACTCATATATAAAACTATTTACTCATCTTTAGACTGCTGAGTCATCCTTTAACTGCTGACTCATCCTTACACTGCTGAGTCATCCTACAACTGCAGAGTCATGCTTTAAGTGGGGACTGATAATAAAACTGCTGAGTCATCCGAAAAACATTGACTCATCCTTAAACTGCTGACTCATCCTTAAACTGCTGACTTGTACTAAAACTAATGAGTCTTCCATAAAACTACTGACTCATCCATAAAACTATTCACTCATCCCAAAACTGCTGATTCATCCTTTAACTGCTGACTCATCCTTACACCGCTGAGTCATCCTAAAAATGATAACTCATAATGAAACTGCTGAGTCATCCATAAAACTACTGACTCACAAATAAAATTATTCACTGAGCCATCCTTTAACTGCTGTCTTATTCTAAAGCTGAGTCATCCTTAAACTGCTGTTATCCTAAATGTTTTGAGTTATCCTTAATTTTCTGACCCATCCTAAAACTGAGTCATCCTAAAAACCTTGACTCATCCTAATTCTGCTGGGTCATCCTTAAACTGCTGACTAATTCTAAAACTGTTAAGTTATCCTTAAACCGCTGAGTCATCCTAAAACGTGACTCATCTTTATGATACTGAGCTATCCTTAAGCTGCTGAGTCAACCCAAAAATGTTGGCTTATGCAAAAACATAAGAAAATAAGTAATTCCAAACCGCCGACACATATTAAAACTGCTGAGTTATCTTAAAATTCTAAGCCATCTTAAAATTGTAGAGTCTAGACGAGCTGCTGAGTCACATCAGGGGCCAAATTACGGCATTCGATATCGATCGAAATCCTTGATATTTTCAAAACATTTGTATAGCATACATTAAGGATAATTAAAATTATTTAAAAGATTCAAAAAAATATAGTAAACTATATTTTTTTGAAAAATATATAAATATAGTAAACTATATTTTTTTGAAGTCATTTGCCAAAAGATGAACAGTAGTAAAAGAGTTTTAATTGAACTATATGCTTTTTAAAAACGAATCAAAATGATTAACAAATTTTAATAAACTTTTTGCATCGAAGTAACTTTCAACATCCCTAAAGTATACTTCACAATATTCGCTTAAAAGTCTGGGTTTTCGATCTATATCGAATGCGGTAATTTGGCTCCAGATTGGGAAGTTATCTCGCATAATATTTAATGAAACCATATTACATAAATCAAACTCTCACTTTAAGCCTCAAAAACTTTAAATTACTTTGTTTTTTCCTATTTAAAAAAACTGATAACTAAGCTCTTAAGTCATTATCAATTTATCTCTGGGGAAATTTAAACAAACAATTTTGCCAAAACATTTAATCGCTTTATTTCGAAAATTGTTAACAATTGCCTATTAAAAATAACAAAAAAAAACTCCCTTAACATATGCTACAATATATTTCGATTAAAATAATCCATGAGAGTATAATATTCTTATATATTTGTTTTTTACGCTTATTCAATTTCCCATACATTTAACACCTACTTATGTTTAAGTTAAAGTTAAGTCATGTTATTTTCTCATTTCAATTCAATTCGCTGCGTTTTTTCTTCTTTTCGCTTGTGTAAATATCTTAAGGAAATAAGATTTTGAAAGTGACAAACCCTTTTTTCTTTGCCTGCTTCCTAAATTCGTAACATGACAGGCCGTTTCTAATGCCAAACAATACATTTTCAGACTATGAAAACATAAATAAAAATACACAATAGAATTTATGTTGTAGCAAGAAATACAACAAAAAATTAAATAAGAAGCAAAATACGATACAATATATTCACACAAAACAATGACAAGTTAAACTTTTCCATTTTAAGCTTATTGTTTGTTAACAACAAAAATAGAAATAAAAATAAAAAGGGAAAATTTACAAAAAAAAAACTTATTTATTCTCATATAACAATACATTACGAATATTACCAGCAAAAAAATGAAAACAAGAAAAATTTCTCTATATAGTAAATTTTCTTAGCAAACATGGAGGAAAATTCAAGTTTTATAAACTGGAACCTCAACCAACATTGAAAGGTTTGACTTGTCTTTATACTCGTATACGAGTACAAGTAAAGGAAGGAGTTATTGCTTGTTAAACAACAATAAACACTTGGTATTACACTGTCAATGTTTCAAGAATTTTAACTTAAATAATTTTTAAAATCTAGGGACTAAAAAGGGTTTGATAGCTATTTTTATTTAAAATTAAATATTTATTTTTCACTTAAAAAAAAAGTAACATTTACTTTGGAAGACTTGAAAAACAAATGTTATTTAGAAACTATAAAAAAAACAATTATTTTCAATGTAAAGCATTACTGACTAATGGATAGAAAATTTTATAATTTAAATAATTAAATACTAATATTATTATTAATACCTACTAGCGCTAGCATTTATATAATGATTATGGGGTTCTCTATACGTATGTATAAGTATTTAATAATTTCCCCTATAATGTTTGTACTAGTCAGGCACCCATATTTAAGTATACCAATCGATTCAAAATCAGTTTCTTATCGACTGGGCATCTAGATGACTGGAGTCTATGTAATTTAATAATTAAATGAAATTTTTCACAGATTCCGGTACTTGGACCAAATCACCTTATTCTTTCGTATACCTCCCACAGGACTGCCTTCCTACTAAAAAGTTGCTAACCCTTTATTGTCCCCTCAGTAAAACAATAGTTTATACGCACGTACACCATTATTTCATAAGATTCTACATAACCGACTTTATGTGTGGTCAAAATTTAGTGAATCTCTTCTTCCACAAAGTGGGTCCAAAGACCAATTAGGTTTGAGATTTTTTCATAAAAAGATTTTTGCTAAGAAAATTTTCATGAAAAATTTTTTTAAAAAAATTTTTCGACGGAAAATAAAATATTTTCCTGAAAAATTTTTTTGAAAAATTTCTCTTAAGAAAATTTTCATAAAAAAATTTTTTTAAGAATATTTTTATAAAAAAATTTTTCTTAAGAAAATTTAAAAAAAAAAAACTCTTAGAAACATTTACAAATAAAATTTTTATTTTGAAAATTTTACTATAAAATTTTTTTTAAGAAAATATTCCTATAAAATTTTTCTGATGAAAATTTTCATATAAAATTTTTCTTAAAAAAAATTTCATATAAAATTTTTCTTATGAAAAATTATCAATTATCAATTTTTTCTTAAAAAAAATTTCATAAAAATTTTTTCTTAAAAAAATTTTCATAGAAAATTTTTCTTAAGAAAATTTTTTTGAAAACAATTTTGTTGTTTATATAATTTTTTTTTTTTAAATTTTATAATTTTTATATTTTCTCAGAAAAATTTTTATATAAAATTTTTCTTCAGAAAATTTTCATATAAAATATTTCTTAAGAAAATGTTCATATAAAATTTTTCCTAAGAAAATTTTCATACAAAATTTTTCTTTCGAAAATTTTTATATTTTCTTTAGAAAATTTTAATGTAAAATTTGTCCTTAGAAAATTTGCATATAAAATTTTTCTTAAGAAAAATTTCATATAAAATTTTTCCTAAGAAAATTTTCATATAAAATTTTACCTAAGAAAATTTTTATATAAATTTTTTTCTAAGAAAATTTTCATATAAAACATTTCCTAAGAAAATTTTCATATAAAATTTTTCATAAGAAAATTTTCACATAAAATTGTTCTTAAGAAATTTTTTTGTTAAAAAATTTTTCTTAAGAAAATTTTCAAAAAAATTTTTTTAAGAAAATTTTCAAAAAAAAATTTTTCTTAAGAAAATTTTCAAAAACAATTTTTCTTAAAAAAATTTTCATATAAAATTTTTCTTAAAAAAATTTTCATATAAAATTTTTCTTAAAAAAAAATTCATATAAAAATTTTCTTAAGAAAATTTTCATATGAAATTTTTCCCAAGAATTTTTTTTTCCAAAAGATTTTTCTTAAGAAAATTTTCATAAGAAAATTTTTTTAAGAAAAAAAAAAAATTCTTAATAAATTTTTTTCAAAAAAAAATTTTCATAAAAAAATTAAAAAAAAATTCTTAAGATAATTTTTTTATAAAGAAGGAGGAACAGAACAGCCCATTGTGGTGTTCTCTTACTACTTATACTAATACACGTACAAGTTTTACAAAAGCCAAGTTTTGCTAGTCAAATTTTTCTATTAAAAGTTTTTTTATAACAAAAAATGTTGCCTGTAGTTTGATATTTTGCAAAGACACTATAATTCGTATTTAGTTTGTGGTTTTCGACTTGTCTAGAAGTATTGATAATTTTTCTAATAATCGAGTCTTAACAAACCACAAGAACTCATCGAGCAAAGTTTGTCTTTACCAATATTTTTTGGTTTTATCAAAAAAAAAATTATTTCTTTAAAAATATTTGTTTTTGTTATAAAAATTTTTATATAGAAAATGTTTATATAGAATATTTTCTATATAAAAATTGTTGTTATAAAGGTTTCGATATAGAAAATTTTAATTAGAAAAAATTTCTGTTACAAAAATTTGTATGTACAAAATTTATATATTGAAAATTTTTATTATAAAAACTACTTATTTGCTATAGAAAGTTGTTTTGTTTTTTGTCACAAAAATTTTAATATAGAATTTTTTTTTATAAACATTTTTATAGAAAATTTTTGTTTTTAACTATTTTCATAAAAAAAAACAAATTTATAGATATAAAGTCATAGACAAATATATTGAAAAAGACATCGTTATATTTCGAGATATAAATAAAGACTCATAGACTAGGACATATACTATATATAATTAAGCCCTGAGAGTTAAATATCAATTATAAGTAATTTTCAAGTGCTTTAAATTTGACTTTAATTTTATAATTATCTCATCAAGTGCATTAAATTCTCCTTCTATGTTTTTGCTTCCGCCTCAATTTCCTACTAAATCCTTAAACTACTTAATACAATTCCCAGTTTCATTCAACTTTGTTAAAATACAAACACACACATTTCCAGAAACATACCACAAAGGAATGTTAGCAAGGACACAAATACTTGCTCATAAAAATCCTTAGGTGTGTCACATTCAATTTAATTGTTGTAAGACAAACAAGGGTATGGTCATTATTATTCTGGGCCAAAGTGTGGACATGACATGTCTTACAAAACAACATTTTTTTTTTCATTCCAATTGTTTTCATTTTACATTTTAATGCAAAAAAAATTTATGAGATCCTGGGGAATTCTGTGTATATATTTATGTTAGTGTTGCTGTATATGTTTTATATTTTTATTTATAATTTTTGTAAAAAATACATAAAAAATTAAATTAAATATTTGTAAGTTGGGTTGTTATATTTTCTTTTTTGCGAAAGCAAGAAAAAATAAACGTAACTACAAGTTTTTATGACAGCTGTTATTACATAAGAAAAATAGGCTATTTTAAGGGAAAAATCATATATTATTTTCTGAGCCATTTAATTTTTGTGGTGTTTTATATGAAATAATAAAGACATTAAATTAAATAGTTTAAATTTATAGTAAATTTTAAAATAATTCAAAAAAGATTATCAGATAAGCTCCTTAAAGTAGGCAATAAATTTGAAATTTTATATTATAAGTAAATGAAAATAAGAAATAACATTTTTAGATTAAATCATAAATTTTTATTGAGATATTGCAATTGTCATGAACTAAAAATTTATTGTTTAAAAATTAACAGTTTTTGAGTTAAATTTATTTTTATTGCAATTAAAAAGTGTTCCGAATAAAATAGGCATTTACTATTTCGGGCAAAACTTATCTATTGCTCAACAAATATTATCTTTTTGATCACGTAGCTTTAATATCCGTATATGTTCGTAACTATTGTTTAAAAACCACTTGTCAATTTCCATTTCTTTAAAAATTGACTGCGAAAGAAAGTACTTGAAAATAATGTGGAAAATTTCCCAAACTTTGACTTCAACAAATTCTATTACTTCTAAACTAATTACGCCGCAGTACTTCAATTTCATTTACCCCAACATAACATAATAATGAACTGAAAGAAATAAAAATATTTTAGCACACGAACTGCAAATCAGCAACTTTATGCGTTTAACGTGTCAAAATATGCAAATCAGTTACTCAAACAAACATTTACTTCGCCATCAAAAAGAGCAAAAGAACTAAAGTGAAGTAATTCGAGCCAAAAACGGTAAAAAAAAAGAAAGCGGCACATGTTAACACCAAAATGAGAAAAATTTACATGTGACTGTTTGTTAATGCGTGTCTTAATAACATTTTACTAAAAAAATTGCGTGTTGAAATGGTTTAAGCCAGGAGGAAAAACCCAACAAATAACGGAAAAAGGCAACGGAAATATACATATAAAAACAGTGCATGACAAAATTAATCATACAAATTTGGGTAATAATTTGTATGTAAGAGATTTGCATAAAGTAATTGTTAGTAACATTTTTGACTAAGCCCAAAATATGGGAAAATAAATAGGCTTGAAATATAGATTTTGGCTTATAAATAACAAAATTTATAAGCCCATAATTTCTTTACTAAATATTAAAATTTATACATTTGTTAAAAATTTAAAAGCTTCTTAACTCTATTTAAAGAGATTTAATACATTTTTTAAAAATATATTTTATGACCCCCAAAAGTGTGCTTTTCTGTTGTGTGTATTTTTTATTGTATGCCTAAAAGTATGCCAGTTTTTTTTAAGTTTATTTGCATGACCTTCAATTTGTTTACCTATACACATGAAAAACAGGTGTTTTGTATAAATTTAATGTTTCTTCAAAAAATGGCGCAATGCCAAAGGCGGCATAATAAAAATATATATAAAAACTTTTTTTTTATCTAAAATACCTTTAACGCCTAAAACTATACATGGCATGAAAGAATACTCTTGTGTAGCAATCACTTTATGATAATGATAATTCAAAATGTTTCTCATACTAACACTTAGAATTTTTCGGTTTATGTTAAGAAGAACTCGGCTGAAACAAAATGGCAGAAAAACTAAGTCACTTAAAGAGATTGGGTTAAGGAAAATATGAAATACCCTACAGGCATGAAATACTATACGAAAGGGTATACAGGGGCAATCATATATTAAAGAAGAGATGAAGATACTTAAGGGACATAATTAAACATATAGTGAGAAACAGAGGCAGATGTATATAGAAAGAAACAGACATAAACAGACAGAGGGACTGAAACCGATAGAGACAGGCACAGGTAGACAGAGACAGACAGAAACCTAAAGAGACAGACAGAGATAGACAAACCAATACAGAGACAGACAAGAAGTAAACAGAGACTAATTGAGATAGACAGAGACAAATTGAGATAGACAGAGACAAACAGAGATCGATAGGACAGACAGAGACAGACAGAGAGCGATAGGACAGACAGATACACACAAAGACAGACAGAGACAGATAGAGACAGACAGAGACAGACAGAGACAGACAGAGACAGACAGAGACAGACAGATACAGACAGAGACAGATAGAGACAGACAGAGATAGACAGAGACAGACAGAGACATGCAGAGACAGACAGAAACAGACAGAGACAGACAGAGACAGACAGACACAGACAGAAACAGACAGAGGCAGGCAGAAACAGACAAAATAGACAGAGACAGACAAAAATAGACAGAGACAGACATAGAGGGACAGAGAAAGACAGAAAAAGACATAAACGGACAAAGACAGATAGAGACAGAAGACAAGACACAGACGAGGCACAGCCAAGACACAGACAAGACACAGACAAGACACAGACAGGACACAGACAAGACACAGACAAGACACAGACAAGACACAGACAAGACACAGACAAGACACAGACAAGACACAGACAAGACACAGACAAGACACAGACAAGACACAGACAAGACACAGACAAGACACAGACAAGACACAGACAAGTCACAGACAAGACACAGACAAGACACAGACAAGACACAGACAAGACACAGACAAGACACAGACAAGACACAGACAAGGCACAGACAAGACAAGACACAGACAAGACACAGGCAAGACACAAACAAAACACAGACAAAACATAGACAAGACACAGGCAAGACACAGACAAGACACAAACAAGATACAGACAATTTATAGATAAACATAACCCAGGCTAAATTACCTATTATAGGGTGCCAAACCATCTGTCGTTTTAATTTTCTGCTTTTCATACCATTAAACGGTGTTTCACCTTTAGCGTGGCAAATGAACATAATGAATATTATAATAATTACGCGCGAGGAACAAACGCTTTCCCACTCCCTCTATCAATTTTGTTGAGATTATCAAAAGGTATTCCTCCGACGAAAAGGCAAAATAAGGAAATTATGTTAATTATCATTGTCTATAGCATTTTGAAGTAAATGAAAGAAATGATGAGCTCAAATTATGCCAGTAATTAAGATTTCGTTTTTTTTATAACAACCAAAAATTTAAATTTAATTAATTTAGTTATTAAGATTGCTTCAATTTAAAATTAATAAGTTATGAATATTTTGAGATATTTTAAAAAAATATTATTAAGTTGAAGGTTTTTGTTGTTTTCTTTTAGAATGGACTACCAGCGACCCCAACTATTAATTATTTCTATATCCCTGCTTTATTGGTTTCGCAATACCGCGGACTGTTGGAAATTTGATGGCGGCGGTCCCGGTGCTCTGGGTCCTGGTCCTCTTCTACACAGCCTCGTTCGCCTGCCGCGCAGTTCAAATACTCTGCTGGCTGCCCGGGGTCCTCCTCCTATAGTACCCAACAGAAGTCAGGGCTCAAGTGTGGGTGGTGGCTTTGCTGCACTCCTCAATTCACAACAACAGGATATGTTGTATGCCTGCCCGCTGAACAGTATGTGTCAGTGTGCGGGTCTGCCAAACGAAACGACCACATTAATTGAGATTAATTGCAATGAGGTGGCGTTATATAAATTTCCAGGTGAGTGGCCAAGTATATTAGAAATTCTAATTTTAAATCTTAATAAAGGGGCTAAGTAATGATGAGCTAAAAAAAAGCTTTATGACAGAAAACAACAAACAAAAGCTAATTTCAAACAGTTCCCTTCAAAAATGCGTTAGTGTGTAAATTATTAATTGACTTTATGGTTAAGCACGCAGGTTTTTTTAGAACGAGTGTCTAAAAATCCTGCAGGAAAAATGTTAATGAGCTACACGCACAAACGGTTTAAACGGAAACATTTTAACATATACACACACTTTGTTAGAAATACGATTACACATACACCCACTTATTAACAGTGAAATGGCGTTGTAACAGATTTTTTTTGAACTGAATGATGACCCTCATACGGACAAAAAGGATATTTTATACAAAGTTTTAAAATGTCGCTATCCTTTAATGTTTTTTGTGATAATTTATTTGTTAAGTGATTTTGAAAGGGATTTTAAAACATGTTTTTGCAAGTGTTTGTATTTAACTGCAGAAGCCAAAAGCGATGATGGTTTTTAATAACAAGTTTTAAATTAATATTAGTATTCGTAGGTTACTAATACCAATAATATATCTTCTCTGTGTTTTGTCAGCGTCTTATCTGTGTCATGGAAAATTTTTGAAATCTTCGATTTTTTATGAATTTTTTGAAAAATAAACATTTTTCGATTTTGCAAAGAAAAGAAAAAAATTTACATTTTATGTGAAAAACTATACAGGCATTGGCAATATGAAAAAATTGTCTGACCGAGACTTTAAGAAAATTTTGTGGTGAATCCGCCAGAGTTTCTTTTAACGAATTCAGATAAGACGTTCCCATGATATGATAAAATCAATGGAACGACTCTGTGAAAATTAGAAAAAAAACAAGTTAGAAAGTTCTATAGCCGGTCAAGCCCGAACATACAATACCCTTCACCACTAAGGTCAAATGTGTTCTTTTTCCAATATAAAGAGAAATATTTGCTAAGTTTTCTAAAAACTTATATATATAAGCAATTATGAGAGCTAGGGTCAAATGTGGACCGATTATCTCGAAATTTGGCAAATTGATTACTATTATCTTCAGATTTACGAGCGTTTTAGTGATTTCTGCCTCATTTAGTGCGTTTTGACAGAAGAGTTAGTATGGAAGCTATGGTCAAATGTGAACCGATTTCAACGAAATTTGCTACAGTGATTTAAGTTTAGATGAGAAGTATCTGTTTAAAATTTTATGAAAAAATATTGATATTTGTGGCCAATAGATCAATTCCGGGAAGGGGGGCCTATGAGAGGTACCATAATTGATGGATCGATTTTGATGAATTTCATTTACATGGGGGTCCAGCCAGCCGTCCAGATGGACAAGCGGACTGACATCGCAAAATCGATTCAGAAAGTGATTCTTAGCCTATTGGTATACCAAAGTGTGGGTCTAAGACAAACATTTCTATGCGTTACATACATCAGCACAAACATATAATACCCTTTCCACCTATGGTGATGAAGGGTATAAAAATGTATCCATAGAATTTTAAATTTTGGTTGTTTTCATACTCAGGGGGGCTATTATACATCGACATTAAGTAGTAAGACTTCAAAGAAATTTCTCTTGTCGCCCAGCGTTATTATTGATATAATAATATTAATATTACCTATAATTTTATTGAATACTCTTCGTATAAAGATTACTAAGTATTAGTTATGAAAGTGGAAAAAAGTAGCCTTATCATTATTATCAGAATTAATTCACTTATAGCTCTGGCTCTTAATATCGTTCTTGTTGTTGTCTTACCCTACTTTTTTAAGTTTAGCCTAAAACTATGCTTTCAAAAACAAATCATCTCTGTTTGCTGTCTGTTGCAATATTTGTGATATATTTTCCTATAGTTGCGGATGTCTGTACGTGAGTGCTCACTCATAGCCATCAAATCATTCGTGTGTATGTCCTGCAACTGCTATCAGCAGCCTATGAGATGCTGCAAAGTGGTTTTCTGGTTGATTGCGCTGATTGCGGTGGCAACGTAATTTGCTTTTTGGTCTCTAGGTAACAAAAACTGTACAAAACACATACATTTATACATACATACTCGTAAGGCCTAATGCAAACAAAATGTTTAGGTTGAATACAAGAGTACATAAATGTTGGACGAAAAAACTGAGTCTGTGTGTGAGTGTGCGTTTACAAGTAATGTGTCTGTATGTATACAAATGGACATGTCTATAGCTGTACATATATTAATGTTGTTTTTTGTAAGCCCTACTCACACCCTTTCCGTAAATATATGAACGTGTCATGATGTTGGAAAGTTTTGACTAAAGTGGATACTTCAACATCTATTTACACAATCATCTATAAATATACCATGTTCGCCTTGGCAGACGAAATTTGAAAAGCCTAACAGATTCAAATTTAAGAACCTAATATCTACCTTCTATAGATCTTGAGGATTGATGGTCATAAATATTCAAGGAAAGTGAGCAAATTTCAGGTAAGCTATCCATAGATGTCTTCTGACTTGGCATTTGCTTTGGAGTCCGCCCTTTAATTTGAACTTCTGGGTACAGAACGTTTGGCTTAGTTTGAGTGGTCACCTAAAAATTTATGTAGTCCGAAAGTAAGTGGCATCAACTGAATGTACAAATGTTGTGCAATATACATAAGTTTTCACGTAGTCAACCATTAAATGTGCATGATTTGCATATGTATGAGTATGTCTGAAATCAGTTTGTATAGGAAAAGTTCAGTGAATGTTTATATTTTAGAAGTTGGGTTGAGTAAGTTTGCCGACATATAGGATTTAGCAAAATGTACTTTTAGTAAAATTAAAACATTTTAAACTGTTTTCACTTTATGCCCTTATTAGCTAAATTTGAAAAAAAAAAACAAAATATACTAAGGCTTTAAATGCGTAATTAAAATACCAAAATAACTACTAAATAAACGGTTGTTAAATGCAATTTTAAAAAAGTTTATGAAAACAAAATGTTTTAAAACTACGAGAAAAAAACTTAAACAGAACTAGAATAGAACTAGAACAGAACTAGAACAGAACTAGAACAGAACTAGAACAGAACTAGAACTAGAACAGAACTAGAACAGAACTAGAACAGAACTAGAACAGAACTAGAACAGAACTAGAACAGAACTAGAACAGAACTAGAACAGAACTAGAACAGAACTAGAACAGAACTAGAACAGAACTAGAACAGAACTAGAACAGAACTAGAACAGAACTAGAACAGAACTAGAACAGAACTAGAACAGAACTAGAACAGAACTAGAACAGAACTAGAACAGAACTAGAACAGAACTAGAACAGAACTAGAACAGAACTAGAACAGAACTAGAACAGAACTAGAACAGAACTAGAACAGAACTAGAACAGAACTAGAACAGAACTAGAACAGAACTAGAACAGAACTAGAACAGAACTAGAACAGAACTAGAACAGAACTAGAACAGAACTAGAACAGAACTAGAACAGAACTAGAACAGAACTAGAACAGAACTAGAACAGAACTAGAACAGAACTAGAACAGAACTAGAACAGAACTAGAACAGAACTAGAACAGAACTAGAACAGAACTAGAACAGAACTAGAACAGAACTAGAACAGAACTAGAACAGAACTAGAACAGAACTAGAACAGAACTAGAACAGAACTAGAACAGAACTAGAACAGAACTAGAACAGAACTAGAACAGAACTAGAACAGAACTAGAACAGAACTAGAACAGAACTAGAACAGAACTAGAACAGAACTAGAACAGAACTAGAACAGAACTAGAACAGAACTAGAACAGAACTAGAACAGAACTAGAACAGAACTAGAACAGAACTAGAACAGAACTAGAACAGAACTAGAACAGAACTAGAACAGAACTAGAACAGAACTAGAACAGAACTAGAACAGAACTAGAACAGAACTAGAACAGAACTAGAACAGAACTAGAACAGAACTAGAACAGAACTAGAACAGAACTAGAACAGAACTAGAACAGAACTAGAACAGAACTAGAACAGAACTAGAACAGAACTAGAACAGAACTAGAACAGAACTAGAACAGAACTAGAACAGAACTAGAACAGAACTAGAACAGAACTAGAACAGAACTAGAACAGAACTAGAACAGAACTAGAACAGAACTAGAACAGAACTAGAACAGAACTAGAACAGAACTAGAACAGAACTAGAACAGAACTAGAACAGAACTAGAACAGAACTAGAACAGAACTAGAACAGAACTAGAACAGAACTAGAACAGAACTAGAACAGAACTAGAACAGAACTAGAACAGAACTAGAACAGAACTAGAACAGAACTAGAACAGAACTAGAACAGAACTAGAACAGAACTAGAACAGAACTAGAACAGAACAGAACAGAACAGAACTAGAACAGAACTAGAACAGAACTAGAACAGAACTAGAACAGAACTAGAACAGAACTAGAACAGAACTAGAACAGAATTAGAACAGAACTAGAACAGAACTAGAACAGAACTAGAACAGAACTAGAACAGAACTAGAACAGAACTAGAACAGAACTAGAACAGAACTAGAACAGAACTAGAACAGAACTAGAACAGAACTAGAACAGAACTAGAACAGAACTAGAACAGAACTAGAACAGAACTAGAACAGAACTAGAACAGAACTAGAACAGAACTAGAACAGAACTAGAACAGAACTAGAACAGAACTAGAACAGAACTAGAACAGAACTAGAACAGAACTAGAACAGAACTAGAACAGAACTAGAACAGAACTAGAACAGAACTAGAACAGAACTAGAACAGAACTAGAACAGAACTAGAACAGAACTAGAACAGAACTAGAACAGAACTAGAACAGAACTAGAACAGAACTAGAACAGAACTAGAACAGAACTAGAACAGAACTAGAACAGAACTAGAACAGAACTAGAACAGAACTAGAACAGAACTAGAACAGAACTAGAACAGAACTAGAACAGAACTAGAACTGAACTATGTATATCCATTTTCTATAAGTTTATTCAAAAAATAAAGACTTTTTAGTCCTTTTTTTATATTGTCATTTTTCATTTCCTGTTTATTATCTTCACTTTTTCTTATTAAACGACAACTATCTTATGGCTAATGAAGACAATTTTTTTTTCTTCAATTTTGTTAAGCAAACAGGAAAAAGACAACACTACATAGTTCAGTGCTCCATAATTAATTCAATGTTCTTTTCTTTTTCCTTCATTTTCGTTTATATATTTTTCTTTTGCTTATTTTAAAAGAAAAGAAAATTAAATGAATTTTTAATTTTCAAATGAATTTAATTATTTTTTTTCTAGTATTTTTTTTTGCCCTTTTTATATTTAGCATATTTTATTTAGATTTCTCTTTCAGTGATTTCCGCCTTTTTTTTTGATGATTGAAAATTTTAGTATAATTTATTTTGCATGAAATTATTTCAATTATTAAGTGGAAAAAATATATAATTTAAGCATTTATTAAGGATGGACATTGGTAAAATAGAGATATTTAAAACAATAATGTTTAGACATATTGAAACGCTTTATAAGATCTTATATTAAATCCTTTAACATTTAATAACAATTGTTTCAATACTTGTAATATATTTTTCATTTCAAAATTGTTTATTATGTTTCCTCATATATTTTAATTATTTTGGCTTTTATTCAAACATATAAGAACTTTATTATATATATCTCAGATAATTTTTTTTAGATTTCTTTTTAGACACAAAAATGTTATCAAACTAATTTAAATGCCTTCAAATCATTTTATGCTAATTCAAAACCTCTAAAACACATATTTATAAAGAATAAAAGGACAAAAGAAAAGGATAATTAGTTTCATACAAAAGCGGCTAAATTTTTCTGTTTTAATAAAAAGTCTTTGTTTAACATTTAGCACCTTTTTTATAAAGCCGACATTTTCTAACATTTATTATGGTTGAGTATTTAAAACCATAGCCTACTTTTATGTGACCTAAAAAGGCATCAACTTATACACTTACACATGAGCCGTCATTGTCTTATGCTGGATTTTAATAAACTGAATATGTATTCAAAAAGGAGATGGATAAAAAAGGAACAACAAAAGTATAAAGAAAACATGTGTTTACTGTATCCGTTTTGCATTCATATATTAAACACTTTGGTATATTAGAGTCTAGCAAACTTTCGCTTTTGTTTAAAGCCAATCCCTTAAAAGGAACCGAAATTATAAAAATAAGCAAAACTGCGTGTGCAGAAACATAAATTTCAAGGTCACAAACAAATTTAAAAGATAAAAAGAACTAACAAGTGAAAAATTTTGCATGAATTAACCAAAATAGAAGCAGAACTAGTGCTCTTTAAAATCATTTTTAGTATTTTTAGTTTTTTTCTAGTTCTGTTTTAGTTCTGTTCTAGTTCTGTTCTAGTTCTGTTCTAGTTCTGTTCTAGTTCTGTTCTAGTTCTGTTCTAGTTCTGTTCTAGTTCTGTTCTAGTTCTGTTCTAGTTCTGTTCTAGTTCTGTTCTAGTTCTGTTCTAGTTCTGTTCTAGTTCTGTTCTAGTTCTGTTCTAGTTCTGTTCTAGTTCTGTTCTAGTTCTAGTTCTGTTCTAGTTCTGTTCTAGTTCTGTTCTAGTTCTGTTCTAGTTCTGTTCTAGTTCTGTTCTAGTTCTGTTCTAGTTCTGTTCTAGTTCTGTTCTAGTTCTGTTCTAGTTCTGTTCTAGTTCTGTTCTAGTTCTGTTCTAGTTCTGTTCTAGTTCTGTTCTAGTTCTGTTCTAGTTCTGTTCTAGTTCTGTTCTAGTTCTGTTCTAGTTCTGTTCTAGTTCTGTTCTAGTTCTGTTCTAGTTCTGTTCTAGTTCTGTTCTAGTTCTGTTCTAGTTCTGTTCTAGTTCTGTTCTAGTTCTGTTCTAGTTCTGTTCTAGTTCTGTTCTAGTTCTGTTCTAGTTCTGTTCTAGTTCTGTTCTAGTTCTGTTCTAGTTCTGTTCTAGTTCTGTTCTAGTTCTGTTCTAGTTCTGTTCTAGTTCTGTTCTAGTTCTGTTCTAGTTCTGTTCTAGTTCTGTTCTAGTTCTGTTCTAGTTCTGTTCTAGTTCTGTTCTAGTTCTGTTCTAGTTCTGTTCTAGTTCTGTTCTAGTTCTGTTCTAGTTCTGTTCTAGTTCTGTTCTAGTTCTGTTCTAGTTCTGTTCTAGTTCTGTTCTAGTTCTGTTCTAGTTCTGTTCTAGTTCTGTTCTAGTTCTGTTCTAGTTCTGTTCTAGTTCTGTTCTAGTTCTGTTCTAGTTCTGTTCTAGTTCTGTTCTAGTTCTGTTCTAGTTCTGTTCTAGTTCTGTTCTAGTTCTGTTCTAGTTCTGTTCTAGTTCTGTTCTAGTTCTGTTCTAGTTCTGTTCTAGTTCTGTTCTAGTTCTGTTCTAGTTCTGTTCTAGTTCTGTTCTAGTTCTGTTCTAGTTCTGTTCTAGTTCTGTTCTAGTTCTGTTCTAGTTCTGTTCTAGTTCTGTTCTAGTTCTGTTCTAGTTCTGTTCTAGTTCTGTTCTAGTTCTGTTCTAGTTCTGTTCTAGTTCTGTTCTAGTTCTGTTCTAGTTCTGTTCTAGTTCTGTTCTAGTTCTGTTCTAGTTCTGTTCTAGTTCTGTTCTAGTTCTGTTCTAGTTCTGTTCTAGTTCTGTTCTAGTTCTGTTCTAGTTCTGTTCTAGTTCTGTTCTAGTTCTGTTCTAGTTCTGTTCTAGTTCTGTTCTAGTTCTGTTCTAGTTCTGTTCTAGTTCTGTTCTAGTTCTGTTCTAGTTCTGTTCTAGTTCTGTTCTAGTTCTGTTCTAGTTCTGTTCTAGTTCTGTTCTAGTTCTGTTCTAGTTCTGTTCTAGTTCTGTTCTAGTTCTGTTCTAGTTCTGTTCTAGTTCTGTTCTAGTTCTGTTCTAGTTCTGTTCTAGTTCTGTTCTAGTTCTGTTCTAGTTCTGTTCTAGTTCTGTTCTAGTTCTGTTCTAGTTCTGTTCTAGTTCTGTTCTAGTTCTGTTCTAGTTCTGTTCTAGTTCTGTTCTAGTTCTGTTCTAGTTCTGTTCTAGTTCTGTTCTAGTTCTGTTCTAGTTCTGTTCTAGTTCTGTTCTAGTTCTGTTCTAGTTCTGTTCTAGTTCTGTTCTAGTTCTGTTCTAGTTCTGTTCTAGTTCTGTTCTAGTTCTGTTCTAGTTCTGTTCTAGTTCTGTTCTAGTTCTGTTCTAGTTCTGTTCTAGTTCTGTTCTAGTTCTGTTCTAGTTCTGTTCTAGTTCTGTTCTAGTTCTGTTCTAGTTCTGTTCTAGTTCTGTTCTAGTTCTGTTCTAGTTCTGTTCTAGTTCTGTTCTAGTTCTGTTCTAGTTCTGTTCTAGTTCTGTTCTAGTTCTGTTCTAGTTCTGTTCTAGTTCTGTTCTAGTTCTGTTCTAGTTCTGTTCTAGTTCTGTTCTAGTTCTGTTCTAGTTCTGTTCTAGTTCTGTTCTAGTTCTGTTCTAGTTCTGTTCTAGTTCTGTTCTAGTTCTGTTCTAGTTCTGTTCTAGTTCTGTTCTAGTTCTGTTCTAGTTCTGTTCTAGTTCTGTTCTAGTTCTGTTCTAGTTCTGTTCTAGTTCTGTTCTAGTTCTGTTCTAGTTCTGTTCTAGTTCTGTTCTAGTTCTGTTCTAGTTCTGTTCTAGTTCTGTTCTAGTTCTGTTCTAGTTCTGTTCTAGTTCTGTTCTAGTTCTGTTCTAGTTCTGTTCTAGTTCTGTTCTAGTTCTGTTCTAGTTCTGTTCTAGTTCTGTTCTAGTTCTGTTCTAGTTCTGTTCTAGTTCTGTTCTAGTTCTGTTCTAGTTCTGTTCTAGTTCTGTTCTAGTTCTGTTCTAGTTCTGTTCTAGTTCTGTTCTAGTTCTGTTCTAGTTCTGTTCTAGTTCTGTTCTAGTTCTGTTCTAGTTCTGTTCTAGTTCTGTTCTAGTTCTGTTCTAGTTCTGTTCTAGTTCTGTTCTAGTTCTGTTCTAGTTCTGTTCTAGTTCTGTTCTAGTTCTGTTCTAGTTCTGTTCTAGTTCTGTTCTAGTTCTGTTCTAGTTCTGTTCTAGTTCTGTTCTAGTTCTGTTCTAGTTCTGTTCTAGTTCTGTTCTAGTTCTGTTCTAGTTCTGTTCTAGTTCTGTTCTAGTTCTGTTCTAGTTCTGTTCTAGTTCTGTTCTAGTTCTGTTCTAGTTCTGTTCTAGTTCTGTTCTAGTTCTGTTCTAGTTCTGTTCTAGTTCTGTTCTAGTTCTGTTCTAGTTCTGTTCTAGTTCTGTTCTAGTTCTGTTCTAGTTCTGTTCTAGTTCTGTTCTAGTTCTGTTCTAGTTCTGTTCTAGTTCTGTTCTAGTTCTGTTCTAGTTCTGTTCTAGTTCTGTTCTAGTTCTGTTCTAGTTCTGTTCTAGTTCTGTTCTAGTTCTGTTCTAGTTCTGTTCTAGTTCTGTTCTAGTTCTGTTCTAGTTCTGTTCTAGTTCTGTTCTAGTTCTGTTCTAGTTCTGTTCTAGTTCTGTTCTAGTTCTGTTCTAGTTCTGTTCTAGTTCTGTTCTAGTTCTGTTCTAGTTCTGTTCTAGTTCTGTTCTAGTTCTGTTCTAGTTCTGTTCTAGTTCTGTTCTAGTTCTGTTCTAGTTCTGTTCTAGTTCTGTTCTAGTTCTGTTCTAGTTCTGTTCTAGTTCTGTTCTAGTTCTGTTCTAGTTCTGTTCTAGTTCTGTTCTAGTTCTGTTCTAGTTCTGTTCTAGTTCTGTTCTAGTTCTGTTCTAGTTCTGTTCTAGTTCTGTTCTAGTTCTGTTCTAGTTCTGTTCTAGTTCTGTTCTAGTTCTGTTCTAGTTCTGTTCTAGTTCTGTTCTAGTTCTGTTCTAGTTCTGTTCTAGTTCTGTTCTAGTTCTGTTCTAGTTCTGTTCTAGTTCTGTTCTAGTTCTGTTCTAGTTCTGTTCTAGTTCTGTTCTAGTTCTGTTCTAGTTCTGTTCTAGTTCTGTTCTAGTTCTGTTCTAGTTCTGTTCTAGTTCTGTTCTAGTTCTGTTCTAGTTCTGTTCTAGTTCTGTTCTAGTTCTGTTCTAGTTCTGTTCTAGTTCTGTTCTAGTTCTGTTCTAGTTCTGTTCTAGTTCTGTTCTAGTTCTGTTCTAGTTCTGTTCTAGTTCTGTTCTAGTTCTGTTCTAGTTCTGTTCTAGTTCTGTTCTAGTTCTGTTCTAGTTCTGTTCTAGTTCTGTTCTAGTTCTGTTCTAGTTCTGTTCTAGTTCTGTTCTAGTTCTGTTCTAGTTCTGTTCTAGTTCTGTTCTAGTTCTGTTCTAGTTCTGTTCTAGTTCTGTTCTAGTTCTGTTCTAGTTCTGTTCTAGTTCTGTTCTAGTTCTGTTCTAGTTCTGTTCTAGTTCTGTTCTAGTTCTGTTCTAGTTCTGTTCTAGTTCTGTTCTAGTTCTGTTCTAGTTCTGTTCTAGTTCTGTTCTAGTTCTGTTCTAGTTCTGTTCTAGTTCTGTTCTAGTTCTGTTCTAGTTCTGTTCTAGTTCTGTTCTAGTTCTGTTCTAGTTCTGTTCTAGTTCTGTTCTAGTTCTGTTCTAGTTCTGTTCTAGTTCTGTTCTAGTTCTGTTCTAGTTCTGTTCTAGTTCTGTTCTAGTTCTGTTCTAGTTCTGTTCTAGTTCTGTTCTAGTTCTGTTCTAGTTCTGTTCTAGTTCTGTTCTAGTTCTGTTCTAGTTCTGTTCTAGTTCTGTTCTAGTTCTGTTCTAGTTCTGTTCTAGTTCTGTTCTAGTTCTGTTCTAGTTCTGTTCTAGTTCTGTTCTAGTTCTGTTCTAGTTCTGTTCTAGTTCTGTTCTAGTTCTGTTCTAGTTCTGTTCTAGTTCTGTTCTAGTTCTGTTCTAGTTCTGTTCTAGTTCTGTTCTAGTTCTGTTCTAGTTCTGTTCTAGTTCTGTTCTAGTTCTGTTCTAGTTCTGTTCTAGTTCTGTTCTAGTTCTGTTCTAGTTCTGTTCTAGTTCTGTTCTAGTTCTGTTCTAGTTCTGTTCTAGTTCTGTTCTAGTTCTGTTCTAGTTCTGTTCTAGTTCTGTTCTAGTTCTGTTCTAGTTCTGTTCTAGTTCTGTTCTAGTTCTGTTCTAGTTCTGTTCTAGTTCTGTTCTAGTTCTGTTCTAGTTCTGTTCTAGTTCTGTTCTAGTTCTGTTCTAGTTCTGTTCTAGTTCTGTTCTAGTTCTGTTCTAGTTCTGTTCTAGTTCTGTTCTAGTTCTGTTCTAGTTCTGTTCTAGTTCTGTTCTAGTTCTGTTCTAGTTCTGTTCTAGTTCTGTTCTAGTTCTGTTCTAGTTCTGTTCTAGTTCTGTTCTAGTTCTGTTCTAGTTCTGTTCTAGTTCTGTTCTAGTTCTGTTCTAGTTCTGTTCTAGTTCTGTTCTAGTTCTGTTCTAGTTCTGTTCTAGTTCTGTTCTAGTTCTGTTCTAGTTCTGTTCTAGTTCTGTTCTAGTTCTGTTCTAGTTCTGTTCTAGTTCTGTTCTAGTTCTGTTCTAGTTCTGTTCTAGTTCTGTTCTAGTTCTGTTCTAGTTCTGTTCTAGTTCTGTTCTAGTTCTGTTCTAGCTCTGTTCTAGTTCTGTTCTAGCTCTGTTCTAGTTCTATTTTAGTTCTATTTCTGTTGTTGCTCTAGCTCTATTGTTTTACATCTGCTTTAATTCTGTCATCATGCTTTTATAATTAATTAGTGATAAACTCGAAATTTTAGTCGTCGTATTATATTTAAATTTTCCCTTTATTCCAAGCAAAAGTTAACAATTTAGTGAAATAATTAATGAAACATTTTTAATTTTCATCATAATTTTTATTCTTTTATATATGACTCTAATGCCATGAAGCTGATTTCCTAAGATGAACTTTTGATGAAAGATTATTATTCATCTCAAAGAAGTTAAAAGAAACCGGAAATAGCTTTTCATTATTATATGTAGACTTCAGTTTGTTCTAGTGTGAGTTTTGCTTTAAGACCGAAAAAGAATGAAACTGTCTTCATGTCTGGTTATGTTCAGTGATTTTTTTGTAATATAATTTATCTAATTTGTGATTTCTTTCTTTTATTCAACTAAAGACATCTCAAGTAATGAATATAAAGAATTTATAGTGATTTTTTATTCCTTTAGTTTAGGGAAAATTTTCAGCATTTTAAATTAATTATTTCCTTTTATGAAGGTTATGTTTATAGCATGGAATTTTTGTTAATTTTATGAATAATGCTGCGCTATAATTATTTTGAAATGTCTCTGTCTCTTTTATTTAATTAAACTTCTGACTAAAGTGCATTCCAGTGTAACTTGACAGGACTTCATTTGTTAGGTTCTATTGTGTTGGCATTTATAAATTAGTAATTTAATTAAAAAGATTTTCATTGAAAGCTGAAGAGAACAAATTTTGTATAAAAAGTTATAGTTCAGAAGAAGTCAAAAAATTATTTCAATATAAAAATTTTATACAACTTTTTATCAATTATTTCATTGTCTAGCCAGTAAAAGGCTGAAGATATCATTCTTTCATACCAAGTTCCTTTCAATTCACCCAGATACAAAATTTTATAATATTTTTTGTTTCAATCCCTTTCATTTAAATTGGCTTTTCTCAACAAAATTTTAACAATTTTAATAAAAATAAAACTTAATTCCCCGTTAAAAAATTTAGAAACTAATTTTTATTTCTAAAAAAAACTTTTTAACTACATTAAGAAAAAACGACAAAATGGATAAAAGCACATTTCAGTTGCCATTTAATACAAATAAAACTAATTTGAAACAATCATCAGAACTAAAGCAAAAAATTTAATTCGTTACACTTTTGCGAAGTTTAAAGCAATTGAAATAAACGCCGAACAATAGAGCATGAAAATTAGAACCATTTTTTTAAAGGCTACAAAATAATGAAACAAAAATAAAGCGGGGAATAAGAATAAACAACCAACTTTATATAAAACAAGTATCTGTGTTACATTTGGCTGTGTCGAATCTTATATACCTACCATCAAGTTTTATCATCGTATCTGTTACAGTTTGTCATTTATTAGCGAATAAGCGATTGGCCTGTCCGTGGTTATACGGGGGCTATGGTCAATTGTAAACAGACTATGGTCCATTGTAAACAGACAGACAGACAGACGAAAGACAGACAGACAGTCAGACAGACAGACAGACAGACAGACAGACGCTTAATCCTCTTAGAATTTTGTAAGGACTTATAATACACACCAATTTTGGTTTTTGAGTCAATATTCAGAAAAAAACATTCGGAATGACAATCTAAATATACCCCCTATTCTTTTTGATGATATGTTTAAAAAGCCAACTAAAATAATAATTAAAGTTACCGAAAAATTTAGATTGCCTTAAGCTTTCGCCTAAGAACACCAATGATGGCCAGTCATACCTCTAATCCCATGACTAGACTATGGTTTGTATTCCAGCAAATTTAATTTTCTTATTTAATCCTCTACAAAAAAGTTACTTGTTTCCCAAAACAAACTATTTCCTTTTAATTTCTCAATCACTAGTAAAAACTTTTAATACTACATGAATCCATATTTTCCCCTAACCCCTCTATTTCCGTCATTCTTTCCAAATTCAAAGCAATTAAATTTGAGTATTTTTGTTTAGATGCTGATGCAGGCCAAAAGGTTTTATGAAAAAACTGATGATGAAAAATGTTGAAGAAAATGTGATTACAATTTTTATTGAAAAATAAATTTATGAAGTAGAAATTTTCTAATGGTCTAACAACATGTTGCAAAGGATTTTGTTTTTTGAAAGCAAATATCGAAAGAAACGTTTATATAAAACGTATACATACACTAGCTTTCGTTACTTTTAAAATTAATATGAAATAGCTTTAAATATTTTAACATATCGCACTTTGATGCCAGAAAAATATTTATGCAATTCACAAACTGCACTATAAGTTGTATTTTTATTCTAAGTCGTATAGGAAATAATTGACAAAACAATGAATATTGATGTATATAGCAATTACGACAATAAAATATTTATGCTTAACTTATATGGGACTTAGCTTTACGACATATACTCTTACAACAATTTGTAAATGAAACAATTAATATAAAATATCAATAATTTAAATAAAACATAGGAAGGAACTTTCAATCTTTTTTTTAAAGCAATTTGTGTTTAGAACATTTTAAAATTTCCTTTAGCAATTGCATAAACCCACTTAGTTTTAGGTTTATTGCTCTAAATCCTGAATCCTTAGTACATTTTACATTTTAATACCAAAGGTTTTTTCCCATTTCAATATGATGAATTGCATTTTTCATTTAAACTCTAATGGAAATAGCGATTCCAAACAAAAAAAATAGAAAAGTCTAAAATATTTAGCAGGTGAAAAAAGAATCAAATTGGTTTTATGTTTGATGTAAACCTTTTGCAACATGCAACAAACTACAAATATTAATACTCTCACACCCAACCACCAGTCAGCCAACCATGCAAACACTCTCTCAATACAATATTGGCAATGCAACAGCAAAAACTTGAAAAAAAAAAAGTTGAGAAAAAATACAAGCGGGAATCAAAATCATATAAAAGTGTTGTTGAGTATCTAAAAAACATGCATACAGACCAGAGAACTTCAAAATCACGGGATTTCTTGATTTCATTCAGCACAAAAATTTTTGTTCATTTGAAAGAATAAACAAAAATTCAACGTGATTAAAAATCATATTCATTCTACTGTACACATCAAATTCTGATTTTGTGTATAATTAACAAAAGCATTTTATGAATAAGTTCGCACAGGCAAGAGAAGGGCTTGCAGTAAATTCATCGTGTCCAACCGCTCTTATTCTCATTAACACACACAACATGCTTGAACCGAACGTCTATATGAATAGAGCAATATAATATGCCAACAATACAAACAACATGTACAATTCAACATTGATAAGTGAGCTTATTTGAATTTTTTCATCATTTTGAATTTGTTTATCAAAGGCAAAATTAGAAGGAATACGCATTGGAAAATGCACAGTGGTTTATAAGATTTTTTTTTTATTAGTTTGGTAACTTTTTAATTGACGTAGTAGAGAAAAATGTGTATGTATAATTATTCCACGTCACCTCAAGTTTTACGGAAAATTACGGTTATAGGGATATAACATTCTAATTGTATAATTGAATAGAGCAATAAGAGTTATTCAGAAAAATATATATATACACAGTGAGATTGAATGTATAGAAAAATTATTTTTATGCTAAACATTCAATCGTTTTTATAGTAATACGTTTATTTCTTTATAGAAATACGTTTATTTCTTTATAGAAAAATAAACTTAAATTTTTTTCTATGTAAAAACACATTTAAAAAAAATACGTTTTCTAAATTAAAAATACATTTAGTTAAAAAAACAAACTTTTACTTTAAAAATAAAAACATGTTTTTTTATAGAAAAAGTAAGTTTTTCTATAGAAAAAGTAAGTTTTTCTATAGAAAAAGTAAGTTTTTCTATAGAAGAAGTAAGTTTTTCTATAGAAAAAGTAAGTTTTTCTATAGAAAAAGTAAGTTTTTCTATAAAAAAGGGAAGTTTTTCTATAGAAAAAGTAAGTTTTTCTATAGAAAAAGTAAGTTTTTCTATAGAAAAAGTAAGTTTTTCTATAGAAAAAGTAAGTTTTTCTATAGAAAAAGTAAGTTTTTCTATAGAAAAAGTAAGTTTTTCTATAGAAAAAGTAAGTTTTTCTATAGAAAAAGTAAGTTTTTCTATAGAAAAAGTAAGTTTTTCTATAGAAAAAGTAAGTTTTTCTATAGAAAAAGTAAGTTTTTCTATAGAAAAAGTAAGTTTTTCTATAGAAAAAGTAAGTTTTTCTATAGAAAAAGTAAGTTTTTCTATAGAAAAAGTAAGTTTTTCTATAGAAAAAGTAAGTTTTTCTATAGAAAAAGTAAGTTTTTCTATAGAAAAAGTAAGTTATTCTATAGAAAAAATAAGTTTTTCTATAGAAAAAGTACGTTTTTCTATAGAAAAAGTAAGTTTTTCTATAGAAAAAGTAAGTTTTTCTATAGAAAAAGTAAGTTTTTCTATAGAAAAAGTAAGTTTTTCTATAGAAAAAGTAAGTTTTTCTATAGAAAAAGTAAGTTTTTCTATAGAAAAAGTAAGTTTTTCTATAGAAAAAGTAAGTTTTTCTATAGAAAAAGTAAGTTTTTCTATAGAAAAAGTAAGTTTTTCTATAGAAAAAGTAAGTTTTTCTATAGAAAAAGTAAGTTTTTCTATAGAAAAAGTAAGTTTTTCTATAGAAAAAGTAAGTTTTTCTATAGAAAACGTAAGTTTTTCTATTGAAAAAGTAAGTTTTTCTATAGAAAAAGTAAGTTTTTCTATAGAAAACGTAAGTTTTTCTATAGAACACGTAAGTTTTTCTATAGAACACGTAAGTTTTTCTATAAAAAAAAAAGATTTTCTATAGAAAACGTAAGTTTTTCTATAAAAAACAAAATATATACTATACTGAATATACATTTGTCAAATAGATACATTTTTTCTATAGAAACAAAAGAAAATAATTTTTGTTTACATAAAAACAACAAAAAAAATTTCAATGCTGACTGATAGAATTTTTTGCTTCTCCTGTAAAATTTTTAAATTTTTAGATAGTGCGGATTGCGTTTTAGCTGATGATAGTAATAATAAATATTACTTGCAAGATCAAATTGCAAACAGAATTAACATTTTCCGACAAAAATTACCTATTTTATCTAGACAATACGAATAGACATCAAAAACCACTGTAAACTAAAATAAAAAAAGATCTTGAATTTGAACAAATTCAAACACAATGATTTCTTGCTTTTTGCATTTCAGTGTTTATCAAATTTTTGTATGTTTAGTGGAAAAGCCAACTACACAAATGGACAAGTTTAATTCGACCTATGACAAAAATAAGACTGTATTCAACATGCGAGTTGTTCGATTGCCTTAAAATGAACAACATGTATACAAGTTCGAACAAGTTTGATTAATTCATTCACTCCCAGTTTAAAGAAAATCATTTTCAATGAAGGGAAATATGTTCGGTTGCTTTAAAATGAACAGCAAAAGAGTGTGTGTAGGCAAGTTTGATCTTTTACAAATAAAAGACAAGTTTTTTGTGCTTTTATTATTGTTGAAGGTTTTTTAATCAGCAAGTGAAGTTCTCTGATACAGACATAACTACTCGTACATACATACATCAATAGATTACCAAGTGTATATTAAACCACTACACTTTCACATATACATAGTATATAAACACGTTTAAAGCCACATACATAAGTAAGTTTAAGTGTAAACATATGTATAGGAGCATAAGTGTATTTGTATTTAAACATATGTCAGGGTATGAGTGTAAGTGTTCATTTAAACCCAGCAGATCTAAATTAAAGTATTACAAATGGTTTGATCGGAACAATGATGATACTAAGATATGGGTTATAAAAAGAGGTTTTAAGGGAGCATCAGTATTAATATTAGTTATCTTATCTTATATTCTTAAACGAGCAATAATTGTATGTATTTATATATTTATATATATATATATATATATATATATATATATATATATATATAGAATGGCTATCTCAAAAACGGCTCTAACGATTTTGATAAAATTTTGATAGTGGGTATCCTTTTTGATGTATAGGTCGAAGAAGAAGGGACTTTTGAACTTTTGCCTCTAAGAAGGTAAAAAGGGAAAAAAATCGAAAACACTTTATCTCCTAAAGTAATAGGTATAGAAACAAAATTAAAATTACGTTTTAAACAACTATGAAAATAAGCGGACAGGTGCTTGGTACTTTTTTGAAACTATGTTCGATAGGGGGTAAAAAAGGGTGAAAATAGTTTTTTTGGTACTTTTTTAACCCACTCTTATATTTTAAATTAAAGAATATAGAAAGAAACTTGGTACTGCAATCAATAGATGTAAAAGAAACATGAAACACGTATTTGGTACTTTTTTGATTTTGGAGCCAAAATGGATAAAAAAGGGATAAAATGATAACTTAACATCTCCAAAGTAATATGAATAGGAACATTATACATTATGTTAAATGCGTTTTAATAAAATGTACCGAATTCAATTGGCACCAAAAAAGTACCAAATATGCATATGGAACTTTTAGAAATTAAGGAATAAAAAGGGGGAAAAATTAGTATTATTTTAAACAAATGAATGTTTGTCTGTATGTATGTTCTTTATAGAATAGTAAACTGTGAATTTGATCATGTTATGCTCTTTAGCGAAGATGTTGCGGATAAGCAAGGTTTTTAAGCTGATAAGACTAATATCCAACAGATGACGCCACTGAAAATTACTAAAAATTAATTAAATCGTAAACTGTACATTTGATCATGCTATGATCTTTAGCAAAGTTGTAGCGCATGAGCCGGCGAAGGCTTTTTAGTGGCGCTACAGAAACTTACTCAAAGTCAATTTAATCGTAATCTGTACATTTAATCATGCTACAATCTTTAGCAAAGTTGTTGCACATGAGCCGACGAAGGTTTCTTAGTTGCTATGAAGAAATTTCGATAGGTGGCGCCACTGAAATTTACTCAAAGTCAATTTAATCGTAAGCTGTACATTTAATCATGCTATAATATTCAGTAAAGTTGTTACGGATAAGCCGAAGAAGGTTTATGAATTGGAATGAGCAAAGTCCGACAGGTGGCGGCACAGAAAATTACTCAAAGTGATCATGTTATAATCATAAGCATAGTTGTTACGAATAAGCAGACAAAGGTTTCTTATATGGTATGAAAAACTTCAGGTGGCGCCACTGCAAACTACTCAAAATGAATTAAATCGTAAACTGTGCATTTGATCAGACTATAATCTTTAGCAAAGTTGTTGTGCATGAGTCGACGGAGGTTTCTGTTGGTATGAATAATTTCCAAAATTATTCAAAATGAGTTAAACTGTAAACTATGCAAGCTATGTGTTGGTCGGACAAAATAAATAAAATAATTCAAAATTAACTGAATATTTGTATAATGTCTTTCCTCTAAATTTTTTTTTAGCACTTTATAATATAAAATATATAAAAACTTTAAAATTTTCCTCAAAATGCTTATCATATTATTATTAAACTGCAGGGTATTTTAAATTTAGTTTTGCTGGCAATATTTCACAAGCAACGGAAACGATTTTACACTAAAATAGTAAAATTGATTGAAATTTTCGCTTGAATAAATTATGATATTAAAAACATATGTGTGTATGTAAATGGTTAAACCCGCTTGCATCTATTTTTCGATTCTAATCATATTCAATATGAATATGAGTATAAATTCTTATAGATTTGTGGCAATTTTGCATTTGATTAGATTAATCATATGAAACCAAAAACCTCTAATTTTCGATTTAAATTGTGATGTAATAAAATATAGCACATAAGAACTTAAAATAGAATAGATATAATATTGAATAGACACAAAGTTTATAATATTTTCAGTAAAATAAATTTAATTATTTCGGTTAATCACAAGTTAATATTAAGTCAATATTTAATGTGTCATCTATGTTCTGTCTATTGGCTTCAATCTTCAAGAGTTGGCCTATAAATAGTAATAATTTTTATAAATTTAGTTTAATTTTGCTCAATTAACAATTTATAAATATTACAATAATTTTGTTCAAACATTTTCGAGATCATGAAATTATTTTTAGTTTCATTAAATTACTAGTAGCAATTGGCATTTTGAACAAAATCTCTATGTACATTAGCAAAAATAAAACAAAAAAAATGAATTTTAGTCTCAGTAAATGTACCTGACATTTTTTGTGGGTTTATTTGCTCTTAAGCAAAAACACGAAAATGCACTTAAATGGAAGCAAAAAAAAATAAATAAAATTTGTTAGCAATTTTTCTAGATTATTTTTTAATGAATTAATAATTGCTTTTAAGTGATGTTAAGGATTATGACACAATTTATTTGAAAATATTTTAAATAGCATAAAATTTTGTGCAATTGTAATACATCAATTATAGTTTTCCTTTCTCCAAGACAAACATTACCAATTGCATATTATACTTTCAAGGTCTTGATTTAAATAGAGAAGTGCATAAATATTTTAGATATTGCTAAAAAGTCTGAATTTCATTCACATACAATCGGACAAAAGTGCTATAGTTATTTATAACTGTAGTTTTTTTATTTTCATTTGAAATCAAAAACCGTGTAATTGTAATGCCTAAGCTAACGATTAAATATTTGTAAGCAAACACTAAAATGCTACGAGTACACTTGCATTCACTAAATTGTGGCAATAGATAAAGGAAAAAACTGCAGAACAGGATTAAGAACGGGGTTTTAAAACTAAACTTTAATATGTAAAACGTTTTATAAATTCTAAACACCAAATTTATATTCTTAAACGAGCAATAAATTTATATATATAAATTTATATATATATATATATATATATATATATATATATATATATATATATATATATATATATATATATATATATATTTATATATATATAAAGGCTATCTCGAAAACGGCTCTAACGATTTGAATAAAATTTGGACAGTGGGTATATTTTTTGATGTATAGGTCGAAGAAGAAGGGACTTTTGGAACTTTTACCTCTAAGAGGGTAAAAACGGGTAAAAAGTGCAAAAAATCGAAAACGCTATATCTCCTAAAGTAATAGGTATAGAAACAAAATTAAAATTACGTTTTAAACAGCTATGAAAATAAGCGGACAGGTGTTTGGTACTTTTTTGAAACTATGTCCGATAGGGGGTAAAAAAGGGTGAAAATAGTTTTTTTGGCACCTTTTTAACCCACTCTTATATTTTAAACTAAAGAATATAGAAAGAAACTTAGTACTGCAATCAATAGATGTAAAAGAAACATGAAACTCGTATTTGGTACTTTTTTGATTTTGGAGCCAAAATCGGTAAAAAAGGGATAAAGTGATAACTTAACATCTCCAAAGTAATATGAATAGGAACATTATACATTATGTTAAATGCCTTTTAAAAAAATGTACCGAATTCAATTGGCACCAAAAAAGTACCAAATATACATATGGAACTTTTAGAAATTAGGGAATAAAAGGGGGGAAAAATTAGTATTATTTTAAACAAATGAATGTTTGTCTGTATGTATGTTCTTTATAGAATAGTAAACTGTGAATTTGATCATGTTATGCTCTTTAGCGAAGATGTTGCGGATAAGCCGGCCAAGGTTTTAAAGTTGATAAGACTAATTTCCGACAGATGGCGTTACTAAAAAATAATAAAAATTAATTTAATCGTAAACTATACATTTGATCATGCTATGATCTTTAGCAAAGTTGAAGCGCATGAGCCGACGAAGGCTTTTCTAATTGGTATGAATAATTTCCGACAGGTGGCGCTACAGAATCTTACTCAAAGTCAATTTAATCGTAATCTGTTCATTAAATCATGCTACAATCTTTAGCAAAGTTTTTGCACATGAGCCGACGAAGGTTTCTTAGTTGGTATGAAGAAATTTCGACAGGTGGCGCCACTCAAAATTTACTCAAAGTCAATTTAATCGTATGCTGTACATTTAATCATGCTATAATCTTCAGCAAAGTTGTTACGGATAAGCCGAAGAAGGTTTATGAATTGGAATGAGCAAAGTCCGACAGGTGGCGCCACAGAAAATTACTCAAAGTGAATAAAATCGTAAACTATGCATTTGATCATGTTATAATCATAAGCAAAGTTGTTACGAATAAGCAGACAAAGGTTTCTTATATGGCACTAAATACAACATTCCTTTACTTTCAAAATAGAATTTTAACATCAGTTGCATGCATAATGTAGAGATTTTCCTTATGTTTATTTTGATACCACTAAAACAATAATATACTTAGAATAACAATTCTAAATTTACTTACTAATACTAATAGTTATACGAAAATTTGCAATTAGTTAAAATTTAGTGTTACTCAAAACGATACAGATACTATTTCCATAACATTTCTTTTCATATATCATACTCTGGTTTCTATTGCTTTAACAAAAATTTCCTTTCTAAAAACTTTGACCTAAATACCATTTTTCTATATCAAATAAATCTTTCCCATATTTTGTTATTTAATACATAAATCCAAATGAAAATTTATTTTAGATCACAAAAATATTATTTATGATTTTCTTCTTTTGATTTTTCCAAATTTTTTTTTAGCCATAATTTACTGCCATGTGCAGACACAATTTTAGTTTAGCAAATGTTAATACAAAACTTTTGCAATACCATAAAAAGAAATGTTTTTAAATATTTTGGAATAGAATAAAGAAATATAGGATATGAAATTATTGATGGAAAAAATTTAATATATTTAAAGCCTAAAGCTGGATTTTTATAGTATTAGTGGTATGTCTGAAATTTGAGGCTATTAATGAATTATTTGTGGAGAATTTTCCCATCCTTGACATCAATCAATGACATAACTCAAGAATAGGAGGAGTTACTAAGACGAGACATTACTATTACAAATCAATTTAGAGATATCGTGGCTCTGGATTGATGTTTTCTTTACAGTTAAGTAATGAAGTATTATTCAACAACTTATCTTTGTCATTTTGTGCCACTTCTGGACCAGGACTTGAAAAACTTGCAATTTTTTTAAGTTTCATCAAAACACAACATCAATATTCATATAAACGCCCCACTGTGCACTTGAGATAATTGCTTTTCTTTTCTTATTTGCCAGCAATTTTCTCAACAGAAATTGTAAAGTCTGCTTTAGAAATAAACGAAAAAAGAAAAACTGTTAAGTAATAGAAAAAACTTCATAGAAATTAAAAAAAAAATGGGTCATTATTCTGTCTGTGGCAAGAATGTGACAATATTTGATGCAACCAGATGACTCTGTGTGTGAAGCATAGAGTGACTTCAATACATGAGAAATATTAAGCTTAAAAACATATTCCCTCTGCATGCAAGGGCTTCCGGTTGCGAAATATTTTGTAATGGTCTAGAGTGCCAGATTTAGCAAGTAAATATTTTGTTCAAATAACGTGGGATGAAATGAGAAAGGGATCAAAAGGCAAGATATGAAATTTTTATGGTTTATAGTTTAGTTCAAAAAGTGAAAATTAAAAAAAAATTTTTAAATTTTTCTTTTCCCATTTTTGAGGCGATATGCAGATATATGCGTGTGATTCTAATAGTTTTAAATTGCTAATTATATTTGTTTGAAGAAGCAATAGATTCTTTATTCATTGTTTAATGTTGAATATTGCTTTCGTACTTCAAAAAGTGAAATTGTTAAAAAAAAAAATATTTTTTATTTTTCCTTGCATGAAGAAAATTTCCATTTTTTGCACCGATATGCAACTAATACAATCATGTGCTTATACATTTGTTTTAGTAACAGCTTGACAGCCATATTAAGCTAAATAAAGTTTTAGCAAAAAATTGCAAAAAAAAATATATAACACAAAATGATTGAATTGAAACCCCAGGACAAGATATGCAACCATCATTTAATACTTGTGTCCATTTTATAAGCGATACCGTATGCACTTCAGCCATTCATAAGGATGTCAATTTTCTCTGATGTCTGATGAGAAAGCAAAAACCCATGAAATTGTGGTTTTTCTAAAAAGAAAGTATAACCATCAGAATAGTTGATGGTTTATCAAAAAGTTAAAAGGGTGGAATAAGAGAGAAGGATTAAAAAAATCATATAAGTTCTTTCGGGAATCAATTCTAAACCCCATTTCTAAATTAATTTTCCCCACTTTTTGGAGAAAAATGCATAAATGTTTAAAAATGTTTCAATATAAGCGACATGCATTAGCTTCCTAACACAATCTCTTCTTGTCTCTATAAAATTCCGGTATATACATTTTCCTCTACTTTCCATGATTTGCTATTCATGTGAGTCATTTTGTAGAGACAATGAAGCAGATGAAGCTGATAATAGTGATGAAGCTAAAGATGCATGAAACAACTGAAGTTGTTAATATCTAAAATGACTACGATGATGATGTTGTTGTCGGTGCTGATGCTGATAATGATGATGGCTTAAGCTTTTAAGATAAAACAATAGCAACTATTAAAAGCAATTATATAGAAAAGAAATGGCTAAAGGATACGAAATCCACTACACACATACCTATATCTTATATGTATTGTAGATTTTGGTTTTTTTTTAAATTAGGAGAATAATATATTTGAAAATCTCAATGAAATGCAATTTTATTGAAAGCATGACAATAGAAATTGCCGGAGGTAAGAAAGGGGAAATTCATTGCAAAAAAGCCATCACGAAATTGTTAAAACTATACAATAGAATTCTTTGAAAAATTGAATTTTCGATACAAAATGTAATTTTTAAAAGTTTAAAAAATTAATAATCATATTTTGAATTTTTGCAGCTATTGCAGCCGAAGCTCGGCCTTAGAGTAAACCAGATAAAATATATTGTTGCATTATAATACCTAAATGGAGATACGGTTACTCTTTTGATGCATCCTTGTCATGTCCATTGCATGTTCTAATTTGCATAAATCTATCAACGAAAAACTACCAGAATATTCGATCAGGCACGGGTCATGAGCATCCATCCCGAAAACAGTCGACCAAATGCTTCAAAACCGACTAAAAACTATTTTGGCTTGCTTCCTTTATTTACCTTATTTGACCCTTTCGACTACCATTTGTTTCATTTATAACAAATTATCAGAAATTGACAAAATTACTTCTTTATCTCAAACCTAGAGCAGTTCTTTTGGTGCGAAATTCATACACTACCAGAAAGATAAGGAAAAGAAGTGGCTAAGTTGAAAATATTTTAAAAATAAAATTAACAATTATATTTCAAATGACATATTTTATATGGAACCTTAGTTTAACTTTCAAAAGCCCTTGTTAATTTCGAATTTTCTTTAGCTATTTATGTTCACATTCATACCATTTTCCTTTAATTCATGCAACATTTACTAAATTTTTATGTTATTTTAAGAAATATAAAAAAAAAACACAAATAAAAATACAAAACTACACAACAACCTAAAAGTATACTGCAGTTTTTGTAAACATTTTCTGTTAACGCATTGTTGCTTTTAACATGAAAATGAAGAAAACCTAAAAAATGCTAAATAAAAATGACATTGTACCAAATAACAATTTTTTCTTTCTTTTTGGCTGATATTTAGGGGAAATTTTTGTATTATTTTTAGAGAAATAACTAAAAGATATATAAGAATTTATGTATGGGTTGGTTTTGTTGTAAAAATTATATAAATTGCAGTTACATATAGATATAATTCTATAGAAAATAACACAAACAATATGAAAATTGTAACAATACTTGTTTATTGTTGGAGTTAGCTGCCAAAGAAGATACACACATAAACACACACACACCCACACTGACACATGGTGCTGCATATGTTCTAGAGAAGTATTATGAAAACAAAAATATTGGGAGGGAGAAAAATATTAATGGCACAATTTTAAAACAAAATATATAAATCAATTTTTAACCATATAAAAATATAAAAACTTTAAAAAATTTTCTATAAAAATAAGAAATTTTGGCAAAATTTCCTTTAAAGATTAAGAAATTTTGGCAACATTTCCTATAAAAACAGATAATTTTGGCAAAATTTCCTTTAAAAACAGATAATTTTGGCAAAATTTCCTATAAAAATAAGAAATTTTGGCAAAATTTCCTATAAAAATAAGAAATTTTGGCAAAATTTCCTATAAAAATAAGAAATTTTGGCGAAATTTCCTATAAAAATAAGAAATTTTGGCAAAATTTCTTATAAAAATAAGAAATTTTGGCAAAATTTCCTATAAAAATAAGAAATTTTGGCGAAATTTCCTATAAAAATAAGAAATTTTGGCAAAATTTCCTATAAAAATAAGAAATTTTGGCAAAATTTCCTATAAAAATAAGAAATTTTGGCAAAATTTCCTATAAAAATAAGAAATTTTGGCAAAATTTCCTATAAAAATAAGAAATTTTGGCAAAATTTCCTATAAAAATAAGAAATTTTGGCAAAATTTCCTATAAAAATAAGAAATTTTGGCAAAATTTCCTATAAAAATAAGAAATTTTGGCAAAATTTCCTATAAAAATAAGAAATTTTGGCAAAATTTCCTATAAAAATAAGAAATTTTGGCAAAATTTCCTATAAAAATAAGAAATTTTGGCAAAATTTCCTATAAAAATAAGAAATTTTGGAAAAATTTCCTATAAAAATAAGAAATTTTGGCAAAATTTCCTATAAAAATAAGAAATTTTGGCAAAATTTCCTATAAAAATAAGAAATTTTGGCAAAATTTCCTATAAAAATAAGAAATTTTCACAAAATTTCCTATAAAAATAAGAAATTTTGGCAAAATTTCCTATAAAAATAAGAAATTTTCGGAAAATTACCTATAAAAATAGAAAATTTTCGGAAAATTTCCTATAAAAATAAGAAATTTTGGCAAAATTTCCTATAAAAATAAGAAATTTTGGCAAAATTTCCTATAAAAATAAGAAATTTTGGCAAAATTTCCTATAAAAATAAGAAATTTTGGCAAAATTTCCTATAAAAATAAGAAATTTTGGCAAAATTTCCTATAAAGATAAGAAATTTTGGCAAAATTTCCTATAAAGATAAGAAATTTTGGCAAAATTTCCTATAAAAATAAGAAATTTTGGCAAAATTTCCTATAAAAATAAGAAATTTTGGCAAAATTTACTATAAAAATAAGAAATTTTGGCAAAATTTCCTATAAAAATAAGAAATTTTGGCAAAATTTCATATAAAAATAAGACATTTTGGCAAAATTTCCTATAAAAATAGAAAATTTTGGCAAAATTTCCTATAAAAATAGAAAATTTTTGAAAAATTTCCTATAAAAATAGAAAATTTTTGAAAAATTTCCTATAAAAATAGAAAATTTTTGAAAAATTTCCTATAAAAATAGAAAATTTTTGAAAAATTTCCTATAAAAATAGAAAATTTTTGAAAAATTTCCTATAAAAATAGAAAATTTTTGAAAAATTTCCTATAAAAATAGAAAATTTTTGAAAAATTTCCTATAAAAATAGGAAATTTTTGAAAAATTTCCTATAAAAATAGAAAATTTTTGAAAAATTTCCTATAAAAAAAGAAAATTTTTGAAAAATTTCCTATAAAAATAGAAAATTTTTGAAAAATTTCCTATAAAAATAGAAAATTTTTGAAAAATTTCCTATAAAAATAGAAAATTTTTGAAAAATTTCCTATAAAAATAGAAAATTTTTGAAAAATTTCCTATAAAAATAGAAAATTTTTGAAAAATTTCCTATAAAAATAGAAAATTTTTGAAAAATTTCCTATAAAAATAGAAAATTTTTGAAAAATTTCCTATAAAAATAGAAAATTTTTGAAAAATTTCCTATAAAAATAGAAAATTTTTGAAAAATTTCCTATAAAAATAGAAAATTTTTGAAAAATTTCCTATAAAAATAGAAAATTTTTGAAAAATTTCCTATAAAAATAGAAAATTTTTGAAAAATTTCCTATAAAAATAGAAAATTTTTGAAAAATTTCCTATAAAAATAGAAAATTTTTGAAAAATTTCCTATAAAAATAGAAAATTTTTGAAAAATTTCCTATAAAAATAGAAAATTTTTGAAAAATTTCCTATAAAAATAGAAAATTTTTGAAAAATTTCCTATAAAAATAGAAAATTTTTGAAAAATTTCCTATAAAAATAGCAAATTTTTGAAAAATTTCCTATAAAAATAGAAAATTTTTGAAAAATGTAAAATTTTTGACAAATTTTCTATAAAAACAGACAATTTTTGAAAATATTCTATAAAAATATAAATTTTTTGAATAATTTGCTATAAAAACTGTTTCTCCCACCTAAACCATCCATTACTAGCAATCTCTCAACAATGCAACAGCACTTCAACGTGAATGTTATTATAAAAACATGTGTCGGTATATGTTTTTCTTATTTTTGTGTAGCTTCTGCTATTGTAGCGAAGATAGCACCGTGTAGCTCGTTGGTACAAGACTATCCGCACGTAGGTGGAGTGTATGTAAAACATGATTTTGCGAATGAATGTAGTTTGTCTTCGAAAAGCGAAAACTAGGTTATGAGTTTTTAGTGTGTCCCTGAAACTTATATTCGTATGATGATGAAGATTTGGCCTACAAAACAAACACTTATACAAGCATATAGCCTCATAGACGAATTATACATACACATACTCAAGCAGAAATTTAACCGCATTCTACACTTAAAATGTACTGCAATATGATATATGTATGTAAGTAGTTGTTATATATAAGTCACGGAGTGTAATTGTATGTGTTTTGCTTATATGGAGGCTTATCTCTAGATTCAGTTGTGAGGCATGGAGCTCATGTATGGTAAAAGGTAAAAGTTTGCAAACAAATATTTTTTTCAAAAAGTTGTATGAAAAATTGGCTATATTTTGTTGGGTTTGTGTATATTTTTCAAACTTTAAATGGAGTTTAGGAAAAAAATTTTAACAAAAACATAAATAAAATAAGCTAGAAAAAAGAACAAAAATGTTTTTGGCAGGTTAAAGTGCCAAAGTTTTATTTAACATGTTTATCAATTCAAAAGCCATTCATTAGAAAATTAGAAAATACTCACATTAAAAATTCTATAAAGAAAAATTAATCATACGCCTTGTAGTACTCTCATATAATCATAAATTTTAATTCTTTAAAAATTTATTTCAACTCAATTAATGTTCATTAGTTAAACTACCACCAACTTTCTATGTAGTTTCATTATTTAACAACATTTACAAAACCTTTTCTAAAAGCACTTTCCTGTAGATTTTTTAAACAAATAATTTCCCTTAAGCATTTCCTTTTAGTTTTTCCGCTTGTTTTAACATTATTAAAACAAAAATAATAAAAAGCCTGGCTGTTTGCTTTCAAGATTAATGAAACCAGGCAATTTACAAAAACTTTGAAGGTTATTTTAATATTGCAACAATTTGCAGTCGTTTATTTGTATAGAGTAACATTTACTTTTAAATAAAAAATTAAAGATTTTTGCATTTTATTTATACTTTTGTATAAATAGGGAAAAAATCATAAAATAAGTATATCTTAATATAAAATGTCATAGCCTAGCCATAGTCTAGTCATAGTCTAGTCTAGTCATAGTCTAGTCATAGTCTAGTCATAGTCTAGTCATAGTCTAGTCATAGTCTAGTCATAGTCTAGTCATAGTCTAGTCATAGTCTAGTCATAGTCTAGTCATAGTCTAGTCATAGTCTAGTCATAGTCTAGTCATAGTCTAGTCATAGTCTAGTCATAGTCTAGTCATAGTCTAGTCATAGTCTAGTCATAGTCTAGTCATAGTCTAGTCATAGTCTAGTCATAGTCTAGTCATAGTCTAGTCATAGTCTAGTCATAGTCTAGTCATAGTCTAGTCATAGTCTAGTCATAGTCTAGTCATAGTCTAGTCATAGTCTAGTCATAGTCTAGTCATAGTCTAGTCATAGTCTAGTCATAGTCTAGTCATAGTCTAGTCATAGTCTAGTCATAGTCTAGTCATAGTCTAGTCATAGTCTAGTCATAGTCTAGTCATAGTCTAGTCATAGTCTAGTCATAGTCTAGTCATAGTCTAGTCATAGTCTAGTCATAGTCTAGTCATAGTCTAGTCATAGTCTAGTCATAGTCTAGTCATAGTCTAGTCATAGTCTAGTCATAGTCTAGTCATAGTCTAGTCATAGTCTAGTCATAGTCTAGTCATAGTCTAGTCATAGTCTAGTCATAGTCTAGTCATAGTCTAGTCATAGTCTAGTCATAGTCTAGTCATAGTCTAGTCATAGTCTAGTCATAGTCTAGTCATAGTCTAGTCATAGTCTAGTCATAGTCTAGTCATAGTCTAGTCATAGTCTAGTCATAGTCTAGTCATAGTCTAGTCATAGTCTAGTCATAGTCTAGTCATAGTCTAGTCATAGTCTAGTCATAGTCTAGTCATAGTCTAGTCATAGTCTAGTCATAGTCTAGTCATAGTCTAGTCATAGTCTAGTCATAGTCTAGTCATAGTCTAGTCATAGTCTAGTCATAGTCTAGTCATAGTCTAGTCATAGTCTAGTCATAGTCTAGTCATAGTCTAGTCATAGTCTAGTCATAGTCTAGTCATAGTCTAGTCATAGTCTAGTCATAGTCTAGTCATAGTCTAGTCATAGTCTAGTCATAGTCTAGTCATAGTCTAGTCATAGTCTAGTCATAGTCTAGTCATAGTCTAGTCATAGTCTAGTCATAGTCTAGTCATAGTCTAGTCATAGTCTAGTCATAGTCTAGTCATAGTCTAGTCATAGTCTAGTCATAGTCTAGTCATAGTCTAGTCATAGTCTAGTCATAGTCTAGTCATAGTCTAGTCATAGTCTAGTCATAGTCTAGTCATAGTCTAGTCATAGTCTAGTCATAGTCTAGTCATAGTCTAGTCATAGTCTAGTCATAGTCTAGTCATAGTCTAGTCATAGTCTAGTCATAGTCTAGTCATAGTCTAGTCATAGTCTAGTCATAGTCTAGTCATAGTCTAGTCATAGTCTAGTCATAGTCTAGTCATAGTCTAGTCATAGTCTAGTCATAGTCTAGTCATAGTCTAGTCATAGTCTAGTCATAGTCTAGTCATAGTCTAGTCATAGTCTAGTCATAGTCTAGTCATAGTCTAGTCATAGTCTAGTCATAGTCTAGTCATAGTCTAGTCATAGTCTAGTCATAGTCTAGTCATAGTCTAGTCATAGTCTAGTCATAGTCTAGTCATAGTCTAGTCATAGTCTAGTCATAGTCTAGTCATAGTCTAGTCATAGTCTAGTCATAGTCTAGTCATAGTCTAGTCAAAGTCTAGTTCTGTCGGTGTGACTATAAATCATCATGCAATTTTACGAGTTCTTATCTTAATTTTTTATCAACTAAATAAGAATTATATCAAACTTTACTGTTCTTGGATTTAATACTTACACTTACACTACATACTAATGCGTGAAAATCTAACAAATTTTTAATTAGTTTAGTTGACTTCAAATTTTATTTGTATTTTGTAGTTTTTTTCTTTTCTCGTCATTTGAAGTAAATATTGTTGTTAAGTCTTTTTTAATGAAAAACTTTTTTAAAGGGGGATTATTCTTTTTTAAAGCAATTGTTAGCAATTACAAAAAAAGTAAAACTTTTTTACTACTTTAGCTTCAGTTTGCCCTTCTTCCTTAAAACTGAAAAAAGGACTTCTGCTCGAGGAACCAAATGGAGCAAAAGTTTTTAAAAGCTGCTTAAAAAAAGTGGTCATAAAATAAAAAATACCAACTAGTTACAATAAAATTTAATAATATTACAAAAAAGTTTAATAAAGTTAAGAATTTATTTTGAACATAATTTTTAGAATAAAAATAGTTTTTAAATTTAAAAAGCCAAAAGTTGTACTAAAATAAAAAAAGTTTCGAAACTGATAATAAGGACCAGAGAGAAATAGGTTAAAGCTCTTTCTGAAATTTTCTTTTTTGTTTTTTTTTTAAACATCCTAAAATAGATCTAATAAATCTTGTCTATACACGTTCACCTCTTTATCTCCTTTAGAAGTAAAGAACAAAACAGTTTACAATTTTTCCCTAACAAGTTTCTTATCAAAAGTCCTTATACTTTTTAAGTAGCTGCAAGTATCCTTTATTGTTATTTTTATAATCAATTCCTTTATGAGTTTTATTTACTCAACTCACAAATAGTTGATGTTTATTTAGAACTCGAGCAAAGGGAAAAGTATAAGAAAATGGAAATACTTAAATAAACAGTAAACAACTCGAATAAGCCCCTAGAAAAACAAACAGAGATTTGAGACGATAGAATCGTAACGAACTTGAAGAACCCTACTTGTATATTTCAGAAAATTTAAAAAACTTTTAAGTCTAGTCGAACAGCAAAATACTTCAGTGGCCTTAAAAATTTGTTCTGAACCAATTCTATTATATCCAGAAATGTGTAGGATGTAAAAACTACTTAAAGACTGGCTAAGAAAAGTTCATACATACAAATAAATAGTTTTTGTTTACCAGAGAAACTCAAATACAAACTTATTTATTTGTTTACTCACTTGTAGACACATAAGTAGAGATAAGACAATACTTTTACTTACACATAGACAATACATCTATAAAAATAATTTTAAATACACTCACACATACACACACATATTCTAACATAAACAGCTGGTGTAATCTAAACTTCACAGCTTTTGCTTAATATTTGTTTTAACTACACAAAGATAAAACTTAAGAGATAGATAGAGTTTGAGTACATTTTTATTATACTCTCATTGTAGTTGTTATTATAAATTGTTTTGTTTTCTTTTTTGTATTTGTTTATTATAGCAGATAAGCAAATATCCTTTCCGAAGTATTAGTGTGTGTTATTAAACAAATACTTGATGAAAAACCCCAAAATAAATATTATATCAAAAGTGACACATAAGGGAAAACACCGAAGTCCAAACAAAAGTATTGAAAATATAGATTTTATTGGGATATTGCTAGAATAATGCCAAGTGTAAGTGTTAAAATAAATATTAACAGAAAATTAAACACAAAAGAAAATTACTATCAATATACAAAATATATTTTGGTAAATTAACGAATGAATGAATTTTCAAAAGGAAATTTTCGTGTAAATACATGCATATGTTTAAGTAAAAAAGTTTTAATTATAAAAAAATACATATTTGGTTTAAAAATGCACATACACAAACATAAAACTAACACATCCTGAGAGATAAACAAAAATAGAAATGGGTAGACACGGAAGCATACACCAACAAACTGACATATATAGGCACGGAAATGCAAAAATGCAACATACAGACAAGAAATAGACAAGACACAGACAAGATACAGACAAGACACAAGACAAGACACAGACAAGACACAGACAAGACACAGACAAGACACAGACAAGACACAGACAAGGCACAGACAAGACACAGACAAGACACAGACAAGACACAGACAAGACACAGACAAGACACAGACAAGACACAGACAAGACACAGACAAGACACAGACAAGACACAGACAAGACACAGACAAGACACAGACAAGACACAGACAAGACACAGACAAGACACAGACAAGACACAGACAAGACACAGACAAGACACAGACAAGACACAGACAAGACACAGACAAGACACAGACAAGACACAGACAAGACACAGACAAGACACAGACAAGACACAGACAAGACACAGACAAGACACAGACAAGACACAGACAAGACACAGACAAGACACAGACAAGACACAGACAAGACACAGACAAGACACAGACAAGACACAGACAAGACACAGACAAGACACAGACAAGACACAGACAAGACACAGACAAGACACAGACAAGACACAGACAAGACACAGACAAGACACAGACAAGACACAGACAAGACACAGACAAGACACAGACAAGACACAGACAAGACACAGACAAGACACAGACAAGACACAGACAAGACACAGACAAGACACAGACAAGACACAGACAAGACACAGACAAGACACAGACAAGACACAGACAAGACACAGACAAGACACAGACAAGACACAGACAAGACACAGACAAGACACAGACAAGACACAGACAAGACACAGACAAGACACAGACAAGACACAGACAAGACACAGACAAGACACAGACAAGACACAGACAAGACACAGACAAGACACAGACAAGACACAGACAAGACACAGACAAGACACAGACAAGACACAGACAAGACACAGACAAGACACAGACAAGACACAGACAAGACACAGACAAGACACAGACAAGACACAGACAAGACACAGACAAGACACAGACAAGACACAGACAAGACACAGACAAGACACAGACAAGACACAGACAAGACACAGACAAGACACAGACAAGACACAGACAAGACACAGACAAGACACAGACAAGACACAGACAAGACACAGACAAGACACAGACAAGACACAGACAAGACACAGACAAGACACAGACAAGACACAGACAAGACACAGACAAGACACAGACAAGACACAGACAAGACACAGACAAGACACAGACAAGACACAGACAAGACACAGACAAGACACAGACAAGACACAGACAAGACACAGACAAGACACAGACAAGACACAGACAAGACACAGACAAGACACAGACAAGACACAGACAAGACACAGACAAGACACAGACAAGACACAGACAAGACACAGACAAGACACAGACAAGACACAGACAAGACACAGACAAGACACAGACAAGACACAGACAAGACACAGACAAGACACAGACAAGACACAGACAAGACACAGACAAGACACAGACAAGACACAGACAAGACACAGACAAGACACAGACAAGACACAGACAAGACACAGACAAGACACAGACAAGACACAGACAAGACACAGACAAGACACAGACAAGACACAGACAAGACACAGACAAGACACAGACAAGACACAGACAAGACACAGACAAGACACAGACAAGACACAGACAAGACACAGACAAGACACAGACAAGACACAGACAAGACACAGACAAGACACAGACAAGACACAGACAAGACACAGACAAGACACAGACAAGACACAGACAAGACACAGACAAGACACAGACAAGACACAGACAAGACACAGACAAGACACAGACAAGACACAGACAAGACACAGACAAGACACAGACAAGACACAGACAAGACACAGACAAGACACAGACAAGACACAGACAAGACACAGACAAGACACAGACAAGACACAGACAAGACACAGACAAGACACAGACAAGACACAGACAAGACACAGACAAGACACAGACAAGACACAGACAAGACACAGACAAGACACAGACAAGACACAGACAAGACACAGACAAGACACAGACAAGACACAGACAAGACACAGACAAGACACAGACAAGACACAGACAAGACACAGACAAGACACAGACAAGACACAGACAAGACACAGACAAGACACAGACAAGACACAGACAAGACACAGACAAGACACAGACAAGACACAGACAAGACACAGACAAGACACAGACAAGACACAGACAAGACACAGACAAGACACAGACAAGACACAGACAAGACACAGACAAGACACAGACAAGACACAGACAAGACACAGACAAGACACAGACAAGACACAGACAAGACACAGACAAGACACAGACAAGACACAGACAAGACACAGACAAGACACAGACAAGACACAGACAAGACACAGACAAGACACAGACAAGACACAGACAAGACACAGACAAGACACAGACAAGACACAGACAAGACACAGACAAGACACAGACAAGACACAGACAAGACACAGACAAGACACAGACAAGACACAGACAAGACACAGACAAGACACAGACAAGACACAGACAAGACACAGACAAGACACAGACAAGACACAGACAAGACACAGACAAGACACAGACAAGACACAGACAAGACACAGACAAGACACAGACAAGACACAGACAAGACACAGACAAGACACAGACAAGACACAGACAAGACACAGACAAGACACAGACAAGACACAGACAAGACACAGACAAGACACAGACAAGACACAGACAAGACACAGACAAGACACAGACAAGATACAGACAAGACACAGACAAGACACAGACAAGACACAGACAAGACACAGACAAGACACAGACAAGACACAGACAAGACACATACAAGACACATACAAGACACAGACAAGACACAGACAAGACACAGACAAGACACAGACAAGACACAGACAAGACACAGACAAGACACAGACAAGACACAGACAAGACACAGACAAGACACAGACAAGACACAGACAAGACACAGACAAGACACAGACAAGACACAGACAAGACACAGACAAGACACAGACAAGACACAGACAAGACACAGACAAGACACAGACAAGACACATACAAGACACAGACAAGACACAGACAAGACACAGACAAGACACAGACAAGACACAGACAAGACACAGACAAGACACAGACAAGACACAGACAAGACACAGACAAGACACAGACAAGACACAGACAAGACACAGACAAGACACAGACAAGACACATACAAGACACAGACAAGACACAGACAAGACACAGACAAGACACAGACAAGACACAGACAAGACACAGACAAGACACAGACAAGACACAGACAAGACACAGACAAGACACAGACAAGACACAGACAAGACACAGACAAGACACAGACAAGACACAGACAAGACACAGACAAGACACAGACAAGACACAGACAAGACACAGACAAGACACAGACAAGACACAGACAAGACACAGACAAGACACAGACAAGACACATACAAGACACAGACAAGACACAGACAAGACACAGACAAGACACAGACAAGACACAGACAAGACACAGACAAGACACAGACAAGATACAGACAAGACACAGACAAGACACAGACAAGACACAGACAAGACACAGACAAGACACAGACAAGACACAGACAAGACACAGACAAGACACAGACAAGACACAGACAAGACACAGACAAGACACAGACAAGACACAGACAAGACACAGACAAGACACAGACAAGACACAGACAAGACACAGACAAGACACAGACAAGACACAGACAAGACACAGACAAGACACAGACAAGACACAGACAAGACACAGACAAGACACAGATAAGACACAGACAAGACACAGACAAATATCGAATTAATTTTGAATCATTTTATTTATTTTGTCCGATCAACACTTGATCAAATGCAAAGTTTCAATTCAAATCAATTCATTTTAAATAAGTTTTAGTGACGCCACCTGTCGAAAGCTTTTCATACCAACTATGAAACTTTCGTAAACTCATGCGCAACAACTTTGCTAAAAATCATAGCATGAACAAATACAGAGTTTACGATATAACTAATTTTTAGTAATTTTCAGTGGCGCCACCTGTCGAAAATTGTTCATACAAACTAAGAAACATTCTACAACAACTTTGCTAAATATCAGAGCATGATTAAATGCATAGTTTACTATTCCATAAAGGACATTCGAAGGTGTACATATATAGAAAATATATAAATACCAATATCTATTACTTTACCAATTGTTTCCCCTTTTTATTCCCAAATTTCAAAAAGTTTCATATGCATATTTGGTACTAATCGAATTCGGTACACTTCACTAGCAGTTTTTTTTTTTTATTCAAATTACTTAACGGGATGTTAAATCAACATTTTATCCCTTTTCTACCAATTTTGCCCCAGAAATCAAAAAAGTACCAAATAGTTGTTCAATATTTTTTTTACATGTATAGATTGTGGTACAAAGTTTCCTTCTATATTCTTCGGTTCAAAAAAAAAGAGTGGGTTAAAAAAGTACCAAATAAACTATAGTCACCCATTTTGCCCCTTTGTGGCATAGTTTCGAAAAAGTACCAAATACCTGTTGATTTTTATAACTTTTTAAAACTTAATTTAAATTTTGTTTCTATATCTATTACTTTAGGAGATATAAGGATTTCGATTTTTTCTACTTTTTACCCCCTTAACGGCAAAGTTTTCAAAAATCCCTTCTACTCGATCTATTCATCAAAAAAGCTAGCCACCAAATTTTACCAAAATCTTTAGAGCCGTTTTCGAGATAGCCATTCTATATATATACATACAATTATTGCTCGTTTAAAGACACAATAAAAGATATAGAGATATATATATGATCCTTTAGACCGAGTTTCGTTGATGGCAGCAACGATTATTACATAAGTATTCTATAAGGAAGTCGAACAACGTCCAAAGCAAAACAGAAGAATTTGGTGAGTATATGGAGTAGCTACAATAATAAGATTTAAGGTCTACTTCAAATTCTGCTTTTGTGTTCAGTTTACTCCATTTGTATTTTTAAAATACTAGCAGTAATGGATTTAGAAACGATATATAACCTTTTTTATATTCTCACCATCGAAAGTGTAATAAAATTTTACTCTACAACTAAATGAAGCCAAAGCAATTGGCTTGCAAAAAAATACAAATAAACCTGGCAACAATAGAATGAAAATGGGAATAAAATTCACTTATTGCTAAAGGATAAAATACGATGGCCATAACTTAAATTGGCGTTTATGTTCCTTATTATACCAGCACCATACTCCAGTGCACACCATAAAACATGACCAGGTTACTCAAATACATATATCAGAACTTTTCGATGGCAGCTCAAATAAAAAAGTTTCAAGTGTGTGGGTTTTTTCTTTTCGCTTAAAGAAATGTGTGGCCAGTTAGAGGCAAAAGTCGGGTTTAACTGAGCGTTAAGTTATGGTCTTATTATGTGGCCAAAGCGAAATGCGAATGGAATTGTTTGTTTGCTTTAGAAGAAGCTGAGGCTACAAAATTTCAAGAGTCTTTTTTAATGGCGCCTTTATTTGTTAAACAGGAAACACATGCATACATATAAACAATATTACATATGAGTGTGTATAAGTATGTGCTAGAGCAAGTTTAGTAGAAAAGGAGTTGGTAGTTGTTAATATTTGAGGTGTTTATGATGGTGCTAAGAGATTTTCAGACCAAATTAATGTTAAGAGTGAGACTTCTCCTAAAAATTGTTGAACTTTTGGTAATAAAAATAAAAGTTTTCTTCTTTTGAAAATAAAACACAAATTGATTTGTAAATTTTGAAAGGAGAATTTAATTTAGTGTAAGAAATAAAGATAAAAATTTTATGTTTGCTAAAAAATGAGATGAGTTAAATTTAGAAGATAATGTACAAGAATTTGTATGTTATAAATAAATGATCAAATTTACGGAAATTTTAAAACTAAATTTGCAAAATTTATTGTCAAGAAATAAAATTTTTATTGCCTTTGTTAATATTAAATATTTAGGCAATTTTTAGGAAGTTCATATAAATTTTATGAATGTACTTTAAAGTTGTTATCACAAATAATTTTCTAAAAGATGGAATTTTTAAAAAAAAGAAAATGAAAAAATTTTATTTTTAAGCTCAAATAAAACTCTATACGAAAAATTTTTTCTTGAAAAATTTTTCTATAGAAAATTTTTCTATACGAAAAATTTTTCTAGAGACAATTGTTCCATACGAAAAATTTTTCTATTGAAAATTTTTCTATACGAATATAAAATTTTCTATACAAAAATTTTTCGTATAGAAAAATTTTCTATTGAAAAATTTTTCATATAGAAAATTTTTCTATACGAAAAATTTTTCTATAGAAAATTTTTCTATACGAAAAATTTTTCTATAGAAAATTTTTCTATACGAAAAATGTTTCTATATAAATTTTTTTTATACGAAAAATTTTTTTATAGAAAATTTTTCTTGACGAAAAATTTTTCTATAGAAAATTTTTATATACTAAAAATTTTTCTATAGAAAATGTTTCTATACGAAAAATTTTTCTATAGAAAATTTTTCTATACGAAAAATTTTTCTATAGAAAATTTTTCTATACGAAAAATTTTTCTATAGAAAATTTTTCTATACGAAAAATTTTTCTATAGAAAATTTTTCTATACGAAAAATTTTTCTATAGAAAATTTTTCTATACGAAAAATTTTTCTATAGAAAATTTTTCTATACGAAAAATTTTTCTATGGAAAATTTTTCTATACGAAAAATTTTTCTATACGGAAAATTTTTCTATGGAAAATTTTCCTATACGAAAAATTTTTCTATAGAAAATTTTTTTCCGGTAGAAAATTTTTCTATAGAAAAATTTTTCTATACAAAATTTTTCTATACGAAAAATTTTTCTGTACGAAAAATTTTTCTATAGAACATTTTTCTGTACGAAAAAGTTTTCTATACGAAAAATTTTTCTAAATGAAAAAATTTTTTTATACAAAAAATTTTATATAGAAAATTTTTTTATACGTAAAATTTTTTATAGAAAATTTTTCTATAGAAATTTTTTCTACATGAAAAATTTTTATATAGAAAATTTTTCTGTACGCAGAACTTTTATATGGAAATTTTTTCTTTACGGAAAATTTTTATATAGAGTCTTTTTCTGTATCAAAAATTTTTATAAAAAATTTATAGAAAGTTAGTATAAATACAGAAAAAATTTAAATTTGTAATAAATGTGAAAATTTTACTTTAAAATATACTCCCAAAAACAACATTTCTGTTTTTAGTTGCTCTAAATATTTTTCATCTTTCATAATTTTACTAATAAAAACCTCAAAAATTTGGCATTTATGGTTTGTTTAGAAAACATATTTTTTGATATAAAATATATACACCCCACCTTTCCCCTAACTTATTTACTACCTAAAATATTTTCTTTAATTTCCATACTTCACCCCCTTCCCAACTTTTTGTTTTTTTCAAAAAATTTTCCCAAACTCTATTTAAGATTCATTTGTATAGAAAACATAAAAATAAAACCTTAAAAGAAATGTTTAAAATTTTATAGTTTTAACTATGAATTTTGAAAGACTACGAAGGAATGATGAAAAACTAAAATTTATGAGCAACCATTTCCAAATGTGTATAACACCAGATGCGTATGAATGATTTTTTGACTTGAGTGTGGACTCAAACAGAGTGAGCGTGTGTGAGAAAGGATATAAAAAATATTTATATGAAAATTCTTGGGTAAACAAATTCTTAAGCGTGTACAAAAAGACAACACAGAGGTTTTGAATAAATAAAGAAAAATCCGCAAAAAATAATAAGAATTAAAGGGCAGTCGAAAGTGAATTTTGAAGACCCTAAAATTTATAGAAATACTAATACATAAACTGATACTAACAAGCAAATTAATACTTACACCAATAAATACTTTATTTTAAGGGAAATTAAGTTCTGGATATACATATATAAAAAATAAATCACGATAAAACCAAAAATTAAATTAAAGAAAGAATATTAAAAGTAATTATCGCTTAATCGATTTAGTTCATCAACAACGCTGCATAAGATTTGTATTTATGTGACGTTGTTTTTTTTAATACATGCTTATCAGTCTGTTTCTTGCATTATTAGAGATAGTGTTATATCTTGCTGGTTTAAACGATAACACTAACACATATAAAATCCACAAACACAAAACCTTTTTATAGTTTTCTCTAATTGGTGTTCCTTGCTTTACAGCCCCCCAGGATGCTCGCTTGAGATCTTATGTATTTATTTATGTACAATAGCTCATCTTAAAAGTTTACCATTACCCTTGAAAGAAAATTTATTCTGAAATATTTACGCGTCTTTTCACAGTTGTTTTAAAAAAAGGAAATATAGAAATAAAAATTTGTTTTTTTTACATAAAATTTGTTATCTTCTATTTTTCAGTTTTACCCTTTTATTTTGGTAAAATATATTCTTTTTTTTTAATGCTTCGGATAAGTTGATGCTGTTGAAATGTCTAGTGATTGTTAAGTAAATATTTGCATATTTTTTTATGTTAAATTAATTTTAAGGAAAGGAAATTTAAACAAAATTTGTGAAAAACAAGTGAAACTTTAGAAAGTTAAAAGAAAGAAATTAAAATATTAAGGTCTAAAGAAATTAAAAAGAATTATATATCACATGTAAAGTTAGTTTATGAGTGAGGAAAAGTTTTTTAAATTAATTATCAAAATAAATTAAATTATATAATAAACACTTATTGGACCAGTATAAAAACAGACTCATATTCAGAGCAGAGTCAGAACAGACTCATACCAGACTCAGGCCAGACTCAGACCAGATTCAGACCAGACACAGACTAGACTTAGACCAGACTCAGACCAGACTCAGACCAGACCAGACCAGACTCAGATCAGACTCAGACTCAGACCAGACTCAGACCAGACTCAGACCAGACTCAGACCAGACTCAGACCAGACTCAGACCAGACTCAGACCAGACTCAGACCAGACTCAGACCAGACTCAGACCAGACTCAGACCAGACTCAGACCAGACTCAGACCAGACTCAGACCAGACTCAGACCAGACTCAGACCAGACTCAGACCAGACTCAGACCAGACTCAGACCAGACTCAGACCAGACTCAGACCAGACTCAGACCAGACTCAGACCAGACTCAGACCAGACTCAGACCAGACTCAGACCAGACTCAGACCTGACTCAGACCAGACTCAGACCAGACTCAGACCAGACTCAGACCAGACTCAGACCAGACTCAGACCAGACTCAGACCAGACTCAGACCAGACTCAGACCAGACTCAGACCAGACCAGACCAGACTCAGACCAGACTCAGACCAGACTCAGACCAGACCAGACTCAGACCAGACTCAGACCAGACTCAGACCAGACTCAGACCAGACTCAGACCAGACTCAGACCAGACTCAGACCAGACTCAGACCAGACTCAGACCAGACTCAGACCAGACTCAGACCAGACTCAGACCAGACTCAGACCAGACTCAGACCAGACTCAGACCAGACTCAGACCAGACTCAGACCAGACTCAGACCAGACTCAGACCAGACTCAGACCAGACTCAGACCAGACTCAGACCAGACTCAGACCAGACTCAGACCAGACTCAGACCAGACTCAGACCAGACTCAGACCAGACTCAGACCAGACTCAGACCAGACTCAGACCAGACTCAGACCAGACTCAGACCAGACTCAGACCAGACTCAGACCAGACTCAGACCAGACTCAGACCAGACTCAGACCAGACTCAGACCAGACTCAGACCAGACTCAGACCAGACCAATCAATTATTGTATCAAAAATTTTCTATAAAAATGTTTATATCGAAAATTTTTTATAAGAAATTTTTATATCGAAAACTTTCTATAATACAATCAATCAATTATTGTATCAAAAATTTTCTATAAAAATGTTTATATCGAAAATTTTTTATAAGAAATTTTTATATCGAAAACTTTCTATAATAAAATTTAATATCGAATACTTTCTATAAAAAGTTTTATATCGAAAATTTTCTATAAACAATTTTTATTCAAAAAGTTTTCTATAAAAAATTTTAGTATCGAAAATTTTCTATAAAAAATTTTAATATCGAAAATTTTCTCTAAACAATTTTTGTATCAAAAATTTTTTATAAAAAATTTATGAATTGAATTGATACAAAAATTGTTATATCAAAAATTTTATATAAAAAATTTTTATATCGAAAATTTTCTGTACAAAATTTTTTTAACAAAACTATTTATATAAAATTTTTTATAAAAAATTTTTGTATCAAAAATTTTCTAAGCAAAATAATAAAAATTTTCTATAAAAAATTTTAATATCGAAAATTTTCTATAAACAATTTTTATATTAAAAATTTACTTTAAAAAATTATTATATCGAAAATTTTCAATAAAAAATTTTTATATCCAAAATTTTCTATAACAAATTTCTATATCGAAAATTTTCTATAAAAATGTTTGTATCGAAAATTTTGTATAAAAAATTATATTGAAAATTTTCTTTAAAAAATTTTTATATCGAAATTTTCTATAAACAATTCTTATGTCGAAAATGTCCATTAACAATTTTTATACGAAAATTTTTTATAAAAAATTCTTATATCGAAAATTTTCTAAAAAAAAATTTTGTATCTAAAATTTTCTACAAAAAATTTGTATATCGAAAATTTTCTATAATAAATGTTTATATCAAAAAAACTCAGACCAGACTCACGCCAGACTTGGACCAGTCTTACTACATACAAACAAACAAGGCTCGTTCTAGACTGACCTCAATATTTATCTTTGTATTAATCATTCATTATTACTGTATATCTTAATTTTCGAAATTTCTCTAATTTTTTCTTGGTTTTTCTTTACCTTTTCAGAATTCATTCACAGCTCCGTGCGCTACATTGAAATGTCTAACACTCATCTACAGAGTGTAGACGATGAAACATTTCAGGGTCTGAGACTGAAAACCTTAAAGCTTATCGACAACGAATTACAGGATATATCGGAAAGAAGTTTTAGGTAAGTCTAAAATTGTTTGAGATAATATGAAATCGCAATCTAAAAGAGTGAATTCTTATAAATTACATTATTTAAATTCTTTTATTCTTTGTCTTTAGTTTATCTTTAATTAAAGCCAATATTAAATTTATTCTATCACTTTTCCTATTGTAAACTCATATGTGTGTCTGTACTATACACAGGCAATTAGTGTCTATTTTATGATAAATTTAATAGATATCTATCCATTGTATAGACAATAAGTGTCTACACTATTTAATAGCAAAATTTAGTGTCTATACCCTATTATAGGGAATCAGTATCTACACTATATTAAAAATTATGTGTGTCTGTGCTATATAGATGCAAAGAGTGTCTATACTAAAGTTAAGTCAATGAGTGTCTGTGCTATAGTATAGACAATGAGTAGCTTCACTTAAGTATAGGTTTATACAATATTTTAGAAAATAAGTGTCTATACCATATCATAAATACGGGTCGGTGCAAAAGGTACAGAATAAAAAAACAGTCGGCAGAGTTGCCGCTTTTTATACTTTTAACTAAAATAGGTATTTTTTTTTAATGTGTAGTTCTAACGTCTTGACAAGGACGAGTTTTCTACTCCATTTTTTTTTAATATTTCTGTCAAAAATTTTTCTATAGAAAATTTTTTTATCAAAAATTTTTCTATAGAAAATTTTTTTACCAAAAATTTTTCTATAGAAAATTTTTTTATCAAAAATTTTTCTATAGAAAATTTTTTTATCAAAAATTTTATATAAAATATATAAAATTTTTTTTTTCTATTAAATTTGTTTTTATCAATAATTTATCTATAGAAAATTTTCCTAGAAAAATTTTTTTATTAAAAATTTTTCTATAGAAAATTTTTTTATTAAAAATTTTTCTATAGAAAATTTTTTTATTAAAAATTTTTCTATTAAAATTTTTTTATCAAAAATTTTTCTATAGAAAATTTTTGAATCAAAAATATCTTAAAAAAAATATAAAAATCTAAAATTGTTTAATATTATAATTTATTTCTGTTTTGAAAACTATTCCCAATATTAACAAAAATATTCCCGATGTTTACAAAAACAATAGTATTGTGGCAACAATGTTCGATATTATATTTCTTTGTTCTCTCGAACCATGTTTTTGTTGCTATAAGTTGGATTTTGATTTGTTTCTTGCCTATTTTGTTTTTGTCTTTCCTTAAACAAGCGGCACCAATCAACTCTGTTGAGATCTAAATACCAATTGAATGATTTTATACGAGTTTTATTAATGATCGTGGTATTTACGAAAATTTAAAAAATCATCGGCTCCTGGTGGTATGGGCTGCCTACACCTGATCATAAATAATCTGTGTGCATAATCTAAGAAAATGCAAAAATTGCAAGGCAAACATTTAAATTGAAAGTCAAATCACATTGGGCAGGGTTTCTTAAGGTTGTATGTTCCTTATAGAATCGATGGAAACCTTCATATAAATATATACTTCTGAAAAGACATTTAACATTTTTAAATTTTAGATTTAATTTATTTTTTTTTTTTTTTTCTTGAAAATGTTTTATACAAATTGTATTTTAATAATTATGAGAAAATGTTGATCTAAGAATGCGAAATATAATGAAATTTATAGAAAAAGCCCATATGAAAAAAAAAATGATTTTCATATTTCAACAAAATAGAAAAAGGCTTTAAAAACCATTATTTTAGTCCATTTTGGTTTTTATTAAATATTAAAACATTTCATGCTTAATTTACTAGTAATAACAAAATTTATATAAAAAAATACTAATAAAATCTATAGATAATAAACTTAAATCAAACAAGAAAATCAACTATAAAGACTTAAACAATTTTAGCCACAAAAAAACCCAAGGAAAACCTCAAAAAAATGTTTCTTTCAAAAAAAAAAACAAAACTAGAAGAAGACTGCTCAACACAGTGACCTAAAAATAAAACATTGTGCAAGAAAACCACCAGAAGCAGCAGGAGATTTGTTGGAAAAAATTCAATATATATACAAATACACATAACCAAAGCCATAAAGCAGCTTATAAATATTAATGGGATTTTAACGAACAAACATTTTCTTAAATTTTGAACGGACAGACAAACTTAAAAAATAGTATAAATATAAAGACAAACATTTTAGCTAAGCAGAAAGTTTGGACCCAAAAGAAGAAATACAAAAATCCTTTACTATCATTCTATTACTTATATGTTTCTATGTATTTTGGTCATTGTAAAACTTAAAAAGATAATACATACTTGCTTTTTATACCCTTCACCACCATAGGTGGAAAGGGTATTATAAGTTTGTGCTGATGTATGTAACGCATAGAAATATTTGTCTTAGACCCACCTTTTAGTATACCAATAGGCTTAGAATCACTTTCTGAGTCGATTTAGCGATGTCCGTCCGTCCGTCCGTCTGGCTGGCTGGACCCCCATGTAAACCTTGTAATCAAACTACAGGTCGTAATTCTAAAGATAATTTGATGAAATTTGGTACAGATTATTTTTCTGATAATGGGACCATGGCTATTGAAATTGGTCGAAATCGGTCCATTATTTATGGTACCTCCCATAGGTCCCACTTCCCGGAATTGACATATTGGCCACAAATATCAATATTTTTTCATGAAATTTAAAACATATAATTCTTATGTAAACCTAAATCACTGTACCAAATTTCGTTGAAGTCGGTAAACATTTGACCATAGCTCCCATACAAACTTTTCTTTAAAAATGCACTAAATGAGACAAAAAAATCACTAAAACGCTCGTAAATCCAAAGATATTGAAAATTTTGAGTTTATTTTTTGCGTACATAATTTTTTAAACAACTGTAATCAATTTGCTAAATTTCGAGATAATAAGTCCACATTTGACCCTAGCTCTCATATAAGCCCAAATGATGGAAACAGCTTAAATATATAAGTTTTGAGAAAATGTTTGTATGATGGCAAAATTTAGCAAATATTTGTCCTTATACAGGAAAAATAACAACTTTGACCTTAGTGGTGAAGGGTATCGTATGGTCGGGCTTGACCGACTATAGCGCTTTCTTACTTGTTTTCTATTAACTCTAAGGCAAAAAATATAAGTAGATTTTACTTCGAAGAAAATACAGCCATTTCATGTAAGAAAAATATCTAAAACTAAATTGAAAAAAATTTAGAGTATGTGTAACATTTATATTTTGTTTAAGAAATCAATAACAAGTTCTTTCTCTGTTATAAATACTAACAAAATGTTTTAAATGCATGAGCTTGGGTAGCTGGGAATGTGTGTGTGTGTGTGTTGCTAAAAGGAAACGGAAATCCCTTTAAAACTGCATTCATGACCGCATGTTTTTGTTTGAACAAAAAAAATTACACATATTGTTATAAAACAAAATTTAAAAATTTAAACATGAACATTTTCTTATCATAAAAAATAGTTAGTTATCAAATTTTGTAAATAACAACATAATAATTATGTGTTCAAAAATTACACTATCAAATTTTGGTAAAAGCTCTTTAAAACAGCTGAATAATGCCAACAAATTCAAATTTGCCATTAATAATAATTTCAATGACAAGTTAACATCATAACATAAGACCATTCAAACGATTAAAAACTAATATAATATAAACTCATAAAAATTTCCATGAAACTGCAACACATTTTCATTACCAAAACAACAGAAGTGTCTGAATTGTCTAAATTTAGAGCCAAAAAGGCTAAAACAATAACCCTTAAGCTAATAATGAAATTCAATATTCATTATTATTATGACTGGCGGCATTATGTCTGGGGTAAATGATGCTACCGAATGCTTATTAGTATTTTAAGTACGAGTGTACTTAAAAGGGCTAAAACAATGGAGCCCAAAATGGCCTCAAGCATTTTACGACGAATATTTACAAATATATTTTGCAAATAATTATGACCATTATTGGGGCCGAGAAAATTATAGGTTTCAAATTATAATAACAATAGAGGACATACAGTTATAATGAAAATGGAAAATTCATTTTCAAGCTGTTTTATAATTTTGCCAATAGTTACCAAAAATGATAATAACTTTTGTTATTATTATTTCAAATCGTAATAAAGTGATGATTTTTGAGAGAATTGATTTAAGTTTAAATACTAAAGTACTTATAAGGACTCTACTATAGTATAGGCAATGAGTATCTATAACAATATAAATAATGAGACGTGGTCCGCAAAAAAAAAGAAAAGAAATATTTTTTCTATATAAATTTTTGTTATAAAAAATTTTTCTATAGAAATTTTTTTTCTCAAAATTTTCACTATAAAAATTTATTATTATAAATTATTCTAACGAAAATTTTTTTCTCAAAAATTTTGTATAGAAAACATTTTGAGAAAAAAATTTCCTATATAAAAATGTTTTAAATCAAAAAATTATATAGAAAAAATTTTGATAAAATTTTTGTTAATAAAAAATTTTTCTATAGAATTTTTTTTTTCTTAAAAATTTTTCAACATAAATTTTTTTTATCCAACATTTTTCTACAAAAATTTTTATTATTTTCCATATTTTTTTTATAGAATTTTTTTATTATCAAAAATTTTATTATCAAACATTTTTCTACAGAAAATTTTACTATCAAAAATTTTTCTATAGAATATTTTTTTCCAAAAATGTTTTTATAAAAAATTTTATTATCAGAAATTTTTCTATAGAAAATTTTATTATCAGAATTTTTTCTGTAGAAAATTTTATTATCAGAATTTTTTCTGTAGAAAATTTTATTATCAGAATTTTTTCTATAGAAAATTTTATTATCAAATATTTTTCAATAAAAAAGTTTTTGATCAAAAATTTTTCTATAGAAAATTTTATTATCAACAATTTTCTATAGGAAATTTTATTATCAAAAATTTTTCTATGAAAACTTTTTAAAAAAAATTTTCTATGGAAATTTTTGGCATAAAAAATATATATTTAAAAAACTTTATTATCAAAAATTTTTCTATAGAAAAATTGATTATCAGAAATTTTTCTATAAAAAATTTTATTATCGAAAATTTTTCTATACAAAATTTTATTATTAGAAATTTTTTTATAGAACATTTTATTAACAGAAATTTTTCTATAAAAAATTTTATTATAAGAAATTTTTCTATAGAAAATTTTATTATCAGAAATTTTTCTATAGAATATTTTATTATCAGAAATTTTTCTATAGAAAATTTTACTATCAAAACTTTTTTTGTAGAAATTTTTTTATCAAAAATTTTCTGTAGAAATTTTTTTGATTAAAAATTTTTCTATAGAAAATTTTACTATCAAAAATTTTTCTATAGAAAATTTTTTTAAAAAATTTTTCTATAGAAAATTTTAACATTTAATTTTTAATATTTTGAAAATTTTTTGATTAAAAATGTTTCTATAGAAAATTTTTTAACAAAAATTTTTCTATAGAAAATTCTACTATCAAAAATTTTTTCATAGAAATTTTTTTATGAAAAATTTTTCTAGAGATAATTTCTTGGTTAAAAATTTTTCTATAGAAAATTTTCAATAGAAATTTTTAGTATCAAAAACTTATATAGAAAATTTTATTATCAAAAAAATTTCTACAGAAAATTTTAGTATCAAAAATTTTTGAATTGAAAATTTTATTATCAAAAATTTTTCTTTAGATAATCTTGTAACAAAAAAATTTATATAGAAAATTTTTAACAACATTTTTTTAACCAAAATTTTTATAAAAAAATTATTTTAACAAAAAATTTTCTGTAGAAAATTTTTTAACAAAAATTTTTATATAGAAATTCTTAGTATCAAAAATTTATATAGAGAATATTATTATCAAAAATTTTTCTCCAGAAAATTTTTTGATTAAAAATTTCTCTATTTTTGATTAAAAATTTTTCTATAGAAAATTTTACTATCAAAAATTTTTCTATAGAAAATTTTTCTATATAAATTTTTAGTATCAAAAATGTATATAGAAATTTTTTTATCAAAAAGTTTTCTATAGAAATTTTTAGTATCAAAAATTTTCCTATAGAAAATTTTTTGTATCAAAAATTTATATAGAAATTTTTTTTATCAAAAAGTTTTCTATAGAAAATTTTATTATCAGAAATTTTTCTATAGAAAATTTTATTGTCAGAGATTTTTCTATAGAAAATTTTATTATCAGAAATTTTTCTATAGAAAATTTTATTTTCAGAAAATTTTACTATCAAAAATTTCTCTATAGAAAATTTTCTTATCAAAAATTTTTCTATATAAAATTTTATTACCTAAAATTTTTTAATAGAAAATTTTATTACCTAAAATTTTTTAATAGAAAATTTTTTATCAAAAATTTTTATGTAGAAAATTTTATTATCTAAAATTTTTCTATAGAAAATTTTATTATCAAAAAAATTTTTTAAATCAAAAATTTATATAGAAAAATTTCTTATCAAAAATTTTTCATTCGAAAATTTGTTGATTAAAAATTTTTCTATAAAAATTTTTAGTATTAAATATTTTTCTATACAAATTTTTATTATCAAAAATTTTTCCATAAAAATTTTGTTTCATCAAAAAAATTTTTTTGGATCAAAAATTTTTCCATAGAATAGTTTTTATATTAAAAATTTTTCTATAGAAAATTTTATTATCAAAATTTTTTCCATAGAAAGTTTTATTATCAGAAAATTTTCTATAGAAAATTTTATTATCAGAAATTTTTTTACAGCAAAATATTTCTATCGAAAATTTTTTTATTAAGGAATTTTTTATTGATAAAAATAGTTTTAACAATTTTTACAAAACAATGTTCGAGATTTGTTTGTTCTCTCGAACCATGTATTTTGTTGCTATAAATTGGATTTTGATTTTGTTTCTTGTGTTTTTGTATTATCTTTAACAAAGCGGCACCAACCAACATCCAAATTTCAACTGAATGCTTTTAATACAAATTTTTACGAGCTTCATTAATGAACGTGATATTTACGAAAATTACTAAAAGTCTTCGGCGTCTGGTGGTATGGGTTGCCAACGCCTGTTTATAAGTGATTTTTGATCGTCTCATGTTGAGTTGAAGTGTTAATTCTTGTTTACTTTTCTTAAGTTACAGATCTATGCTGTAGTTAAAGTCAACTTAACCTTAACATCGGTCAAATTGAAACAAAATTTTCCAATGTTGTGGAAAAATTTTTCAGTTTCTATATTCCTAATGAGCAATTGTTTTCATTCTTTTAAATTCCCCAAAGGAACAAAAGTGTTTACAAACAATTCTACATCATCAACATACTCGACTCTCAATCGTCCTCAAAACAGAACCGCCTAGCATACCAGAGTCCCAAGTTCGATCCCTGGCCAGACTCACTTGAAAAAATAAATTTTCAAAAAAAGTTGTGGTTCACCTCATAACTCAGCTAGCCACTGGTTATTGAGTATTAGGCTATGTAAAACTTCTCTAACTAATGCATTTACCGTTCGGAGTCGGCGTTAAAACGTAGTTCCCTTTCAATGAGTCTAAAAATAGAATCGGATGCAGCTCATTGTCTGAGAGAAGTACCCCTTGTTCCAATTGGAATGTTGTCGGGGAATTATATATATATATATATATAATTTCTCATTAGCTTTCAATTTTCTTGCATATATTCCTTTATTGCAGCCTAAGTTTATGCAACATATTCTAACAATTTACAACAAACCGATCCGTTAACAATTCAATAAACGAAATGTTAGTTTTCCATTTGACTAAACTAAGTACTCGTACACTGTGCACAGTATCTACTGTTGTACAAAAGTTAAGAATTTTATTCTTCTAAGCAGATGCAGAAAACATTAGGAAACAAATAGAGCCGTAAAGGATTTTCTACTCATATGCACATAACAAAGGACTTTGGTAGATTTAGCTACTGTTATCATATTAAGGTAGTGTATGTATTTTGATGTTTGTCTGCATGTACGCAATAAGGGAAAGAATCATAAACAGCGAATGTTCATTAAACTTGAAAGATGATTATGTATTTGATTTTGGGTAAAGGTTTCCTAAAAAGCTCAATCATATGCTTGTAACAGTTAAATCTTCTATTTAGATCATAACTGGATGATAGTTTACTAAAATAAAGAAATTATATATGTATGTAAGATATAGAATCTTTTCCCTGGTATGCCTCCAAAAATACCTCCGCTTTTTAAAAAACTTATTGGGCATACATATCAGCTTATTCCAGAACCATTCAAGCATAAATCGCTAAAACATTGGCAATTTAACAATTGTTGCTAAAGAATCATTCAGGCAATGGCATTTCAATTGTTGCCATTAAGTTTAAACATGCTCAACATGCAACGAAATAAATATGGCAGCAACAATAACGACTGCAACTGAAATTCATAAGAACAGCAATACATATGTAGCAACATAAACCTCAGCAATACCTAGAAACTAAAACTGAAACAGAAACAACATTATGAGGCATCATCATTATCCTTAAATGCAGTAAATAATTTAGTTCTCAATGGTTGATTTTTATTACTCCTTTGGCGGTTGGTTCTTGGTTGGATGTTTCTTTCTGTTTTTGATTTTTGTATTTCTGTGGTTTAAACGCAAGTAGAGCCAAAATCATGATAAAGAGCCAAGAGCTTGGAAAAAAATTCCTGGAAATGCTTGATTATGATTATTTGAGCTCTAAATTGAAACTTGTTATGTATAGCATAGTTTAAGGATGTGAAGTTTAAATTTAAGTTGTAGAAAATATCAGAAAATAAATGAACTAAAAGATATTTGATTATGTTGGAATATTTTACAGATAAAGTAAATAAATCTATACTCAAGCATACGTTATTTAATGGTCATTTTCGATATTGATCGTAAGCTCAGACTTTAAGCAAATATTGTGTAACATACCTTAGGGATCTTCGAAATAATTTGTTTTGCAAAATGTTTAATAATATGTGATATCTAAACATATCCGTTTGTTTGCCAAAACATTAAGTTTAAATGAAATTATCTTACTATGGAACTAATATTATTTGGATTATGCTTAAAGTTTGCTACATAAATCAGGCCCTATATTTCACCAGGAATTAAAGGACTGAATATATATATATGAATAAATGTTTTTGAAATATCTAGCATTTCGATCGATATAGAATACTGTGCTTTGGTCCCTGACTTGATTTAGTTCAAGATATAGCTCTAACCATAACTCAAGTCACTGCTCTAGTCACATATTTATGGCCATCTAACAAACATTACGCTATTTCAACAAAAATTTACATAAACCAAATGAGAATTGTATTCTGATATTTTAAATATGGGCGATCGTTTATGAAACTCGTGAAAATGAGTATAAAAAAATGTTGATACAAAAATTGTCCTATGGAAAAATTTTTTATAAAAATATTTTCTATAGAAAAATTTTAGAAAGAGAAATTTTCTATAGAAAAATGTTTGATAAATAATTTTTCTATAGAAACATTTTTGGTAAAAAAATTTTGTGTAAAGTAAAAGTTTTGATAAAAAACAAAAAAAAACATTCTATAGAAAAAATTTTTGATAAAATTATTTTCTAAAGAAAAATTTTTGATAAACAAATTTTCTATAGAAAAATTTATGACGAAAAAATAAAAAAAATTTTGATAAAAAAATTATCTTTATAAAAATTTCTATAAAAAAAATTGTTGATAAAAAAAATTTTATAGAAAAAAATTTTAATAAAAAAAATTTTCTATAGAAAAATGTTTGATAAAAAAAATTTCCATATAAAAATTTATGATAAAAACATATTCTATAGAAAAGTTTTTGATAAAAAATATTTTTTGGAAAAATATTTGATAAAAAAAATTTCTATAAAAAAATTTTGATAAAAAAATTTCTATAGAAAAAGTTTTGATAAAAAAAATTTATGATTAAAAAATGTTTGATACAAAAATTTTTGAAACAAAAATTTTTGATACAAAAATCTTCTATAGAAAAATTTTTGATAAAAAAATTTTCTATAGAAAAATTAAAAAAAAAATATTTTTTGGAAAAAATTTTGATAAAAAATTTCCTATAGAAAAATTGGGGATACAAAAATTTTCTATAGAAAAGTTTTTGACAAAAAAAGTTTTCTATAGAAAAATTGATGATAAAAAAAATTCTATAGAAAAATTTTTTATAAAAAAATTTTCTATAGAAAAATTTTTGATAAAAAATTTTTGATCCAAAAATTTCCATACAAAATTTTTTGGTAAAAAACTTTCTATAGAAAAATTTTGAAAAAGAAGTTTTCTATAGAAAAATGTTTAATAAAGAAATTTTCTATATAACAATTTTAACAAAATAGAAAAAGTTTTGATAAAAAATTTTCTATAGAACAATTTTTGATAATAAATTTTTCTGTAAAAAAATTTTCTATGCAAAAATTGTTGATAAAACAATTTTCTTTAGAAAAATTTTTGATAAAAAAAATTTTCTTCAGAAAACTTTTTGATAAAAATAACAAAAAACTGAAAAATGTGTGTGTGTGTTTACTTTTGTTCAGTTGATAATCTGAGCATTTACATATGGTTTGCAAACATAATTCGTAATGATTGTGTTTAAAAAATAAGTACTAATGCAAGGTTTCTGATAAAAGAATTTTCTATCGAAAAATTTTTACTTAAAAAAAAATTGAGGTAGAAAACTTTTCCTTTTTCAAACACTTGAACTACACATTGAAAAAAATATCTATATTCTTCTGTTATCCTTATGCCGATGACTTTTAAATGAAGAGTATATTCTTTATTTAAAAGTAATTTCATTAAAATTTGTTTCATTCAGAATTATTAAAAATAGAACAAAAAAAATTTAATATTTTTATCAAGTAAATTCATTTGAACTTTATCTATTTCTCATGAAAACAAATTTTGTCTTAATTTGACCTTTTTTTTCAAACAATAATTGGTAGCACAAATTCCTTTCATTCATTTCAAAATCATGTGTATTATATTTTAAGTCTATCAATTATAATTTTTAACAGAGAATAAATAAAACTCTATATCATATCAGTTTGTTCATTTCAAAGATCTTTTGTATATAAAAGGGATTTCAGGATTTACTTGCCCTTAAATATTAAAAAGAATTTATAGAAAAATTTATAAAATAACAAAAATATTTGAGCTATGTGAAAAATTTTGCTACATTTATACAAATTTTAATTGTTAGAAATTCTTTTTTGATTTCGTCTGTTATATGTTATATCACAAAATATTTTCCTTTTTTGGAAAATTTTTATAAATTCGCTTTCAAGGAATAATTTATAAATGAAAATATCATCCGTTTTAGGTTCATAAAATATACATTGAAGAAAAGCCCAATGAACATTTTGATAAATAATTCAATTATTGGTATATATAAATTGGATATTCAAGGATTTTTAGCCAGATTTTTTTGTTTGCTAAAACATTTAATGTTTAATCCCTAAAATCCTCTTTTTGTCTATAGTTTTTATATGTTTTAAATTATTCTAAAAATATTATTTTAATCCTATTAAATGTTTGCTGGTTAATTATCAAAATTATTTGTATTCAAATATGAATTTATATTGTAAAATATTTGACTAACTGAAAATAAAAGTTTTGTATGAATTAAAATTTTATTATTTTACTGTATATTATATTACGGATTTCACTTGTCTATTTGTTTATATCTGAATCTTACTTTTACATAGATATCGTCAACTCAACATGAGAAAGTCCTACATTTGTATCAAACCAACCATGAAATCCATAACTGACTTTCTAACCAAGTGTTTGTCCATATACAGAACTTTACCTTAAATTTCATACAATCCAACCAAACTCTTCTATTTTGCATTTTAGAAAAAAGCCTTTCTACATACATACAACGATATTTATACAAATGTTTAATATGAAATAGAAAATAAAATGAATTTTGCATTACAACATTTTACAATTAGAATTAAATAAATAAATGTACATACATTTACATACATACATACTTATATACGTATTTCTATAGGCAATCATATTCATTTGAAATTTATTATATATGTTTTTCATATATATATAAATGTTTTGAAATACACACATATTCAAGTATTTGCGTTGTTAGTATATGTACATTTCCGCTTACATACACACGTTACATTTACAGATTTATTTCTATACATTCGAAAAGATACTTGAATTTTTGTGTAATTCCTGAGTTAAGCCTATTAATATTTTTCTAATTTTCAAATGAAAAATATCTATTGAATTTTTTTTAATTATATAAAATAAAACAAGATCTTAAGTGTGTTTTCAAAATAGTTTTTACTTTCTGAAATTCAAATTCGAAAAAAAATATTTTGTATCATAAAATTAGCCCAAGCTTATTTAGACAAATTGCCAAATCGCTGTTGTAAACTTCTAAAACACTATTAGCAACATATTACTCTTTATATAAATCCGCTTCTAATATAATTATATAATTCTCATTTATTGTATGTAAATTTTTCCTTAAGTATTCGAGTTTGTATAATTAGACTAAGCCAGACTATGATTAGACTATGACTATACTATGACTAGACTATAACTAGACTATGACTAGACTATGACTAGACTATGACTAGACTATGACTAGACTATGACTAGACTATGACTAGACTATGACTAGACTATGACTAGACTATGACTAGACTATGACTAGACTATGACTAGACTATGACTAGACTATGACTAGACTATGACTAGACTATGACTAGACTATGACTAGACTATGACTAGACTATGACTAGACTATGACTAGACTATGACTAGACTATGACTAGACTATGACTAGACTATGACTAGACTATGACTAGACTATGACTAGACTATGACTAGACTATGACTAGACTATGACTAGACTATGACTAGACTATGACTAGACTATGACTAGACTATGACTAGACTATGACTAGACTATGACTAGACTATGACTAGACTATGACTAGACTATGACTAGACTATGACTAGACTATGACTAGACTATGACTAGACTATGACTAGACTATGACTAGACTATGACTAGACTATGACTAGACTATGACTAGACTATGACTAGACTATGACTAGACTATGACTAGACTATGACTAGACTATGACTAGACTATGACTAGACTATGACTAGACTATGACTAGACTATGACTAGACTATGACTAGACTATGACTAGACTATGACTAGACTATGACTAGACTATGACTAGACTATGACTAGACTATGACTAGACTATGACTAGACTATGACTAGACTATGACTAGACTATGACTAGACTATGACTAGACTATGACTAGACTATGACTAGACTATGACTAGACTATGACTAGACTATGACTAGACTATGACTAGACTATGACTAGACTATGACTAGACTATGACTAGACTATGACTAGACTATGACTAGACTATGACTAGACTATGACTAGACTATGACTAGACTATGACTAGACTATGACTAGACTATGACTAGACTATGACTAGACTATGACTAGACTATGACTACACCATTTTCAATTGTAATTGAGAAATTTTCAAATTGAATTGAGAAATTTTCAATTGAAATTGAGAATTTTCAATTGAAATTGAGAAATATTCAATTGAAATTGAGAATTTTCAATTGAAATTGAGAAATTTTCAATTGAAATTGAGAATTTTCAATTGAAATTGAGAAATATTCAATTGAAATTGAGAATTTTCAATTGAAAATGAGAAATTTTCAATTGAAATTGAGAAATTTTCAATTGAAATTGAGAATTTTTTAATTGAAAATGAGAATTTGTAAATTGAAATTGAGAAAATCCCAATTGAAAATGAGAAATTTTCAATTGAAATTGAGAATTTTAAAATTTAAATTGAGAATTTTTCAGTTGAAATTGAGAAAAGGCCAATTGAAAATGAGTTTAAATTTTTTAATTGAAAATGAGAAATTTTCAATTGAAAATGAGAAATTTTCAATTGAAAATGAGAAATTTTCAATTGAAAATGAGAAATTTTCAATTGAAATTGAGAATTTTGGAATTGAAATTGAGAAAACCCCAATTGAAAATGAGGTTGAAATTTCATTTGAAATTGAGAAATATAAAATTGAAATTGGGAAAAACTCAATTGAAAATGAGAATTTTTCAATTGAAATTGAGAAAATCAAAATTGAAAATGAGATTTTTTTCAATTGAAATTGAGAAACCCAAAATTGAAAATGAGAATTTTTCAATTGTAAATGAGAAAAACTCAATTGAAAATGAGAATTTTACAATTGAAATTGAGAAAAGCAAAACAGGAATGGAAATTGTTAGTAAATGAAAAATATTTATTTGAAATTGAAAAAATATGTATAATGGAAAAAATTATGTACTACAAACTACTATGATATATAATATAATATATATTTGTATATATTATATACATAACTATACAAAAAAAGTGAACGACATAATAAGAAAAATTATTATATACAAATTATATATAGAAATTACAACAAAGAACAATAGAAGAAACGATATTAAAAATCAAAATTTGTATGTTCATATATGTATGAACTTATTGCCCCACTTCCATGTCCCGCAATTCTATCGCAGCTTCGTGAAATGTTGTGGAGTGCTGTATGGCTCTACAACAATCTCCTGTTGAAATGTATCCAATAGCCTCATCAATCAAACTTTCTAGGAACAATAGTCGCTGTTCACCCATATTTGGAGGCGACACCTCTGGCACTACCATTCTTCCTTTAATGTAGGCTTTTACTTTCCCCCAAATGGTCTCAATTGGGTTTAGCATTGGCGAATACGGACTAAGCTTAAGCAGAGTTGCTTCAGTATTTGCGACAACGCTCTCGAGTCGACTATGACAAGGAGCATTGTCGCAAACAATAACCAACTCTGCAAGGGCGTTTCCATTATCTTCCCATTTGCGAAGAATATCTGCAACGTAATCGTTTGCGGATATAGCGTTAAATGCTCCTCTCTTTTTCATCATTTTGAATACGCCACATGTTCCAATTGCCCCAATTAAATGCACATTTGGTCCCCTGGATGTTGGCGCAATCTGCACTGTGCGGGAACCTACCTTCGACCATCCCTGTTTTCTCTTACAAAACAAATTAAAGTTCGTTTCATCCATCCAGAGGACTTGCTTTCCAGCTCTTATGTATTCGTTAAGTAAGTTTACATAATCTTTCCGTTTGTTTTTATTCGCTGGGGAATTCATGGACTGTGGCTCCGTATGTACATATTTTATCGAGTACATTTTCCCGTGTAGCGTGTTGCTTATTGTTCCCATAGAAATATTTTTATTGAAGTTAGATAAAACCTTCTCACTTATTTCTTTTAATGTTATCTCTGGTTTTTCTTCCACCCATGTTAAAATCAGTTCAGTTTCCGTCTCTGAAAGAATTTTGGGCTTGTTCCCACCTCTCTTCATAAATTTTTCCTCTGGAGAGGTTACCCAACGCTGAGCCGTTTTATAGCTCACGCCGAGGGAAGCTGCCAGTTCCGCCCAATTGCTGCCCCTTTTTGCAGCTTCCACTACCCGACTGCGGTCTTGGTCAGTGTGTTTATTATATGTTTTTCTTGCAATAGTTTCATTTTCTAAATTATATAATAATAAACATTTTATTATAATAATAAGTAAGGGTGTTATATTCGGCTGTGCCGAATCTTATATACCCACCATCAAATTGTGTTAAATTTACAAACATATCTCACATATTAATGAGGGTGCAGCTAATTCCAAATGTGGGCCAAATAATAATTCGGAAAAAAATATTACGCTAGTTGATATTGTTAAAGTTACAAACGGAATGACAACTTCAATATACCCATTATTTTTGATGGTGGGTATAATAATAATATATTTGAGCTTACTTACCTATTATGGCAGTTCTGCATAAGGGACATTGTAGGCTTATATTTGACCAACATTTTCCATGTAAGAGATGCCGACACGGCAACAAACGTCGGACGTCGCCTCTTACCATGGTGGTTAAACAAATACAACACGTATCTTTTAGTTCCATTTAAAAATTTATGCTCAAATACGTAACAAATATAACAAACAAATCTAACTAAATTGAAATTTTTTTTTTAAGTTTTTAAAATTTTTTTTCTAAATGAAAAAAAAATTCTTAAAAATATGACAAAAAATTCATAATCTATTAGTAGGGTGATCGGATGGGCTTTATTCTACCGGTTTTACCCGATTTTTTTAAACCGGTTTCTTGTTTAAATCGGCTTTTGATTATTAATGATTTTTTAAATAAAGAATAAAGAAGTTGCATAGTTTTTTTAATGTTTTTGAATACATTTTTTAAATTTTAGTGTAAGTTGGAATATTTTTAGTCCTATAAATCAAAAATGCAATGATTTTTTATAAATACGTATAAATATACGAACACATTGACGTAGTTCTTTCCATTTTACACATTATATTTAATTTAAAAAAAAATTTCATTTACAAAATATATAATAATTTCCATTCCCGTTTGGCTTTTCTCAATTTCAAATGTAAAATTCTCATTTTCAATTGAAAAATTCTCAATTTCAATTTTGCTTTTCTCAATTTCAATTGAAAATTTCTCATTTTAAATTTTGCTTTTCCCAATTTCAATTGAAAATTTCTCATTTTCAATTGGGCTTTTCCCAATTTCAATTGAAAATTTCTCAATTTCAAATGAAATTGTATTCTCATTTTCAATTGGGCTTTTCTCAATTTCAATTGAAAATTTCTCATTTTAAATTGAAAATTTCTCATTTTCAATTGAAAAATTCTCATTTTCAATTGAAAAATTCTCATTTTCAATTGAAAATTTCTCAAATTCAATTAAAAAATTCAACCTCATTTTCAATTGGGCTTTTCTCAATTTCAATTGAAAAATTCTCAATTTCAATTAAAAAGTTCTCAAATTCAATTGAAAATTTCTCATTTTCAATTGAAAAATTCTCATTTACAATTGAAAATTTCTCATTTTCAATTTCGTTTTTCTCAATTTCAATTGAATATTTCTCATTTCCAATTAGGATTTTCTCAATTTAAATTGAAAATTTCTCAATTTCAATTGAAAATTCTCAATTTCAATTGAAAATTTCTCAATTTCAATTGAAAATTCTCAATTTCAATTGAAAATTTCTCAATTTCAATTGAAAATTCTCAATTTCAATTGAAAATTTCTCAATTTCAATTGAAAATTCTCAATTTCAATTGAATATTTCTCAATTTCAATTGAAAATGGTGTAGACTATGACTAGACTATGACTAGACTATGACTAGACTATGACTAGACTATGACTAGACTATGACTAGACTATGACTAGACTATGACTAGACTATGACTAGACTATGACTAGACTATGACTAGACTATGACTAGACTATGACTAGACTATGACTAGACTATGACTAGACTATGACTAGACTATGACTAGACTATGACTAGACTATGACTAGACTATGACTAGACTATGACTAGACTATGACTAGACTATGACTAGACTATGACTAGACTATGACTAGACTATGACTAGACTATGACTAGACTATGACTAGACTATGACTAGACTATGACTAGACTATGACTAGACTATGACTAGACTATGACTAGACTATGACTAGACTATGACTAGACTATGACTAGACTATGACTAGACTATGACTAGACTATGACTAGACTATGACTAGACTATGACTAGACTATGACTAGACTATGACTAGACTATGACTAGACTATGACTAGACTAGGCTATGACTAAACTGTGACAAGGCTATAATTGTTCTTTAAAATATTTATAGTTATTTTTTTTTTAATTTTGTTTACATGGGGTAACTATTAAAAGGAAATTTTTTAAGTGGAATGAAATAAGCTTTTTTCCCCAAAAATTTTGCAAGTTATATAAATTTAATTTTAAATTCTGGAGTTTAACAAAAGGGTTAGGGACCAAAAAATATAAAATGCTTTAAATTACCTAAGTTTAAGCTTTATTGCAAACGTGCTGCCATTCGATTTAACGGTTTGTTTCGAAAAAAAGGCAAACGAGTATTTTTGTTTGTTTGTAGTTAATTTTTATGTAGTGTTGTAATGTTTTATTATTTAAAATATTGGGTAAGACTTCTAATGATTTTGACCTTATTCTGATTTTTTTTTTAATTTAGAATTGAGGTTTTTAGTCCCTTCAGTAGTTTCCACTTTTATGATTTTTAAGTAAATTTATATTTTTTTTTACAAATTTGTTATATTTTGAGTATTTTAAGTCCTTTCCGAAAAAATAATTCTTCTTCAACTCCTTAGTGCCACTTGATTGGATTTTCCTAAGTTTCATTAGATTTTCCTCCTCTCTTAATTTCCTCTTTTAATTTCATTAAAATTTTGTTATAATTTTAATTAAATCATTGATTTTGTCTGTAGGTTCAAATTAAATCTCTTACTTAAAACATTTTAAAATCTTCTTAGAAATAATTTTATAAGTTTAACAAAATTCTAGAATTCTCGGAAAAAACTCTTAATATCAAAAACATTAAAATTTATTGCTTTAAGTACTTCTTATATGATTGCAAAAACAAAGTCTTAAGTTCAAACTGATAAGATTTAATTATAGCAAATTTCCGGGAAAAAACATTTATGAAAAATTTCCCAATAAAGGCAATTTTAACAAAATTACAATTGTGGTTTGAGGGCAAACAAACGGATAAATAAACGGAAATATTTAGGCAATTCTATTTACATACAAAAAAAGGGAAACCAAATAAATATTCAAATAAATTAAATGAATTTTCAAAACACAACTATTTGAACTTAATTAACACCATATAAAATTTATAATTAAATTTTAATAGAGAAATATACAAATAAAGTTGAATTTAAACATGGAAATGTATATAGATACTTTTACACAAGTAAATATTAATTACACTAGAAAAACTTTTGTCTAAACTTTCCCCTCAGAAAAGGCCACAAAAAGGCTTAACAATCGACAATTTCATTTGAATGGAAACCTCAAAATATTATTAATTCCTTTTTCCCTTAAACAAAAGGGTTCCGTTTTCATTTGAAAAACAGCAGCAGCTGAATTCTGTAATGAACTATGAATCTTTGTCAAAAATAATTGAAAAGTTTCTGTATAAAAATCCCCTTTATTTTGATATTTAAAATCATAAATGACACGTTTTGAGGATTCTTAAATTAATGCCAACATTAGGGGTTAGGCTAATTAGATATTTGGAGTCATTTCTCTTTAGGGAACATTTGAAAGCTCATTTACAAATGTATGTATGCAAAGCATTTGAAGAACTGAGATGACTACATTCAAACATATTTATACCCAAATATGACTGTTTTAATTTTTAGGTAGAGATATAAGACATATGTATCCACAATGTAAAGGCATGTGTATATTTATACTATACATACATACATGCCTCTTCTTATATTTCAACCCTCATGTTTTCGAAACAAAAAGTACTTTTGTATTGGCCTTTTTACACCCATTTATTTTAACTTTTTACATTTCGCTTTTGCAAAACTATATTAAACGCAAAAAAAAACAAAAATTTGTGGTTAATTTTTCCGAAAATACAATATATCAATGTAGGAGAAGACTTTTATTCAAGAATAAATTTTCTTCAATTTTTCAACTAAACTCTATAGTACCTGGTTGACCGAGCTTTGCTCAAAGCTTTTTGATAATTTGTCATACCAGCTTACGATTTAATTCAATTACGATTTAATTCAATTTGCGAAATTTTTAGTGGCGCCACCTTTCGGAAATGATTCACACCAGCTTAGAAACCTTCGTCGGATCATGCGCAATAACTCTGCTAAAGATCATATCATAACAAAACGCACCGTTGAGGATTTAATTTATTTTGGGTAATTTTCATTGGTGCCACCTGTCGGAAATCGTTCATAGCATCTAGAAACCTTCTGAAGCTCATCCGCAACAACTTTGCTAAAGATGGTCAAATGATCAAATCCAAAGTTTACGATTTAATTTCAGTGGCGCCACCTGTTGGAAATTAGTTGTACCATGTAACAAACCTTCGGCGGCTTATTCGCAACAGCTTTACTAAAGAACATAACATTTTTTCCAATTTTTACTCCCTCAGAGGCAAAATTTCCAAAAATTCATGCTACCAAAAACGTACCAATTGTCTAAATTTGATCAAAACCGTAAAAGCCGTTTTCGAGATAGCCTTTCTATATATATATACAATTATTGACCGTTTAAAGATATAAGACTTGGAGCAGTGTTAGCTGTACTCATTATTTAAGCTTTTTGATTCTACTACCAATTTTATTTCTTTTACATCGATGGCGTGTTAATGCTATAGTTCTTACCGTCGATATAGGATAATATGGTAATTAATCATTCTAATGGGTTTTATGGGTCGGTCGAACCCGTCCAGAATTTAATATGTTATGCTAAATAGTCGATAAACATATATTTGACATTGAACTATATTTATTTCAATTTCGTCAGTTCGCCTGACATGGAAACAAGTGTTGAATGTGGACCGAATGTCACGAAATTTCATCAGTTTACAAAAAGCTTCAGTTGTCTGAATTTCTACAAGAGTTTTTTGATTTTCGGACTTAATATCAGAGTTTTAAGAGTTGGTTGGTATGGGAGCTATAGTTAAATATAAGCCGATTCCACTGATTTCCACTTGTTCAGTTTTATTTCTAGTAACTCCTTCATTCAATAAAATTTAATTTCAAGACTTTTTCCAAAATTTTCTTTAATTCTAGCACAATGACTCACAGTTTGATGACGCTGGATATATCGGGGAACAAAATGCAACAGATACCATATGAAGCATTACAGAAGCTGCATTCTTTAACAAGGCTGGTGGCACAAAGGTAGGAAATTTATAAATATAATGTATATAAATTTTAAATTATAGGATGACTCAGTAGTTTTAAGATGGGTCAGCAGTTATAAGACGAGGACGAGTCAGCAGTTTTAGGATTAGTCAGCATATTTTGAATGACTCAGCAGTTTTAGGATGATTTAGCAGTTTCATGATGACTCAGTAGTCTTAATATTGGTCAGCAGTTTTAGGATGACTCAACAGTTTTAAGATAAGATAAGCTATTTGTTTGAAGATGACTCAGCAGTCTTAGAATAACTCAGCAGTTGTATGATGACTCAGCAGTTTTTGAATTACTCAGCAGTTTAATAATGATTTAGAAGTTTTAGGATGAGTAAGCAGTTTAATCATGACTTAGCACTTTTAGGATGACTCAGTAGTTTTGTGATAATTCAGCAAGTTTAGGATGACTTAACAGTTTTGGGATGATTTAGCTGTCTTAGGATGAATCAGTAGTTTTAAAATTGATCAGTAGTTTTAGGATGACCCAACAGTTTATGATCAGTTATTTGTTTGATGATGACTCAGAAGTTTTAGATGTACTCAACTGTTTAAGGATAACTCAGCAATCTTAGAATGAGTTAGCTGTTTAATCATGACTTAGCAGTTTTAGGATGACTCAGTACGTTTGTGATGAATCAGCAGTTTTAAGATGACTCAGCAGTTTTGCGACGACTCAGAAAATTTAGGATTACCCAGTCTCTGGACCATAGGAAGTAAAAAGTATATAAAACAGGGTTTCAAAGACAACTTTTACTGAATTTTATCTTAGACAAGAACTTAGCAGAGCAGCGTCTGTACTTGAAGATTAAACTTAATCCTCAATGACAACGTTCTGGCAGGCAAATAGATAATGTCTGAATGATCTCTTTGGGATATATATAAATATAATTTTGCTACTACAAGTCAAAAAATCAATATAATAGGGCCTTGAAAACCCACTTTAATAAAATACAAGACTCTACATATACCAATGTCCAGTACATACACCGTTTCGCAATGACAATCTTTCTTAATTTTCAGAAATCACATAACATCTCTAGATGTGAATTGGGAGGCACAATACGATACCCTGCGATCATTGCACTTAGCCGGCAATGACATTACAGAAGTTTCACCCTCCTCCCTACACGAAACGACCAGCAGTCTCAATCATCCCTCATCAGCAGCCATACAAACAATTACCAGAGATGAGAACCTAAAGGGATCTCACATAACCTCCAACACAATACCGGGAATGGGTCATTTGGGTATAAGTCATCAAATGGGCAAAGCTTTTAATCGCCTCCAAAAATTGCTGTGGTTGGATTTATCAAATAATAGAATATATCACATAACGCCCAATTTCCTGCCACGAAGCCTGATAACAATTGACCTATCGGGGAATCTATTGGCGACATTTCCTCATCAGCTGTTCGAACATCTATATGAGCTGAGAATTATCTCTTTAAGAGACAATCTTTTGAGAAGTTTGCAAAACAAGGAGCTAAGACAGGTACGCATGCATTTGGAGAAGCTAGATATGGGTCAGAATTTGATAGATGTCTTGGAAACGGATTGCTTTCAAACCAACTACTCGGATGTTCATATAAGGGCCTTGAATCTGGAAAAGAATTATATCAGGGAATTGCCAAGATCAGTGTTTAAGGATATAGGTATTGTCCATTTGGTTTTGGCCTTTAATAATATTGAGCGAATTCATCTGGAGGCATTTGAGGGTGTGGAAGAAAGTCTAGAGTATTTGGATTTGGAAAGAAACTATTTGAATGCTGTGCCAGGGGCTATAAGGAAACTAAATAGGCTGAAATATTTGTATTTGACTTCCAATAACATTTGCACGCTACAAAATCTACCCGAGAATACTGATCATTTGAGAGTTTTGTCATTATCGGGGAACAACTTTACCATGATCCCCGTAGTGGGTTTAAAGAATTATACAAATTTGTCTTATCTGAATATGGGTTACAATTCAATAACGGATATTCCAGAAGGTATATTCTCGCTGGAAGGCTGGGGCTCGAACTTGCAGACTATATTATTGAGAAATAATAAAATTACCCATTTACATTTGGGTTCATTTGCGGGCTTGGATCAGATACAAGAGATATCTTTAAGTTTTAACGACATCAATATTCATCATCCCATGGTTTTTGAAAATGTTTCCAAATCCTTGAAGATCTTGGAGTTATCTTTTGCTGTGTTTCCTGCCAGAAGTATGGAGTCCATAGATCCATTAGATGCTTTGTATCCCCTTTCACAGTTAATGTGGTTGGGTTTGGATAATAATAATTTGAAATCCTTGAATAATGAATCGTTTTCCAACATGCGTGAACTTTCCTACATCAATCTCGGCTTCAATCAGCTAAAATCCTTGCCCAAAGGATTGTTTATCCCGGAGGTTCATTCACATTTAGTGGAAATAGATTTGGGTTACAATTCCCTAGAGAAAATACCGGCAAGAACGTTCTTAAACTTGGGAGATTTACAGACTTTGAACCTGCAGTCGAATAAGATTAAGATAATTGAGAAAAATGCCTTCTACAATCTGGAGTTTTTGAGATATATCGATCTCTCCTTTAACCGCATATCCAATATTTCACACCAAGCTTTTACCATCTTACCTAATTTGGCTTCCTTGGACTTGATGTTTAACAATTTGTGCTCGTTCTCGCTAAAATCCTTTCACTTTGTCTCCAATACCACTACTCCTTTGAAACTGAATTTGACCTATAATCGCATAGCCTATTTTGAGGATCTCTTGACTTCCTACATGTACATCTATCATCTGGATATGAGCAACAATTTGATCTCCCGCACCGATAGCTTTATGAATTTGGCCAATACTTTAAGATTCCTGAATTTGGCCAATAATGATGTACAATCTCTGGCCAATCATGCTTTTGGAGATCTGGAATTTTTGGAGATACTGAATTTAGCTAACAACAATATTACCACGCTAAGAAGAAGAAGCTTTCAGGGTCTGAACTCTCTGCAGGAACTGGATTTAAGCTTTAACAAACTAGATCAACTGCAAGTTGAGCAATTTTCTAATCTTCGTAAGCTCAGGATATTGAAGATAAATTCGAATAAACTCAAGGCTCTTCCCCGGGAAGTGTTCATGAACACCCGCCTAGAATATTTAGATATCTCCGATAACCAATTAACTGTATGGCCTGTACCGGCCTTCTCGGATGTTGGCTTTACCTTGCGCAGCATACAAATGTCCTCCAATATGTTGGAGTACTTGGACTCTAGCATGTTTATTAACTCTCAATTCCTTTATGACATTAATCTTAGCAACAACAGGATCACAGTCTTGCCCGATAATACCTTTAGTTTCCTCAATAATCTTACCAATTTGGATTTGTCTTCGAACCCCTTGGTCACCACTAATCTCAAGGAAATCTTTTTACATACACCCCGACTAAGAAGGCTTAAGATATACAATATGGGCCTTTATATATTACCACAGCTGAACTTACCTCATTTGTCCTATTTAGATGTAAGTGGCAATTATTTGCAGGAACTTTCTTCCCTTCACGAAATGAGACAATTAAGATTTGTTAATATATCCCACAATAAAATCGTTAATGCTTCCTGTGCTGTGGATCATCTACCCAATTCTGTAAGAGTTTTGGATCTGGCTCATAATCCCCTCAGAAGAATCTCAATACATGATATGGCGGCTTTAAGGCATCTATCAGATCTCAATTTGCTAGATGTAAAAATCATTAATCCCCTAGCCTTTAGTAAACTAAAATCTCTGCGAAAACTTCAACTCACCGCCCATTCGAATCTGGCGGATATAGTCTCCCGCATTTCTGGTCTTCAGGAACTTAGGATACACTGTCTAGACTCCAATATAGGCTCTCAACTTTTCCAGAAACTCTCCAATAATACCAAACTACAGCTTGTAGAACTCTATGGCTCCAATGTTCAAACCATTTCCCCCGATGCTTTCGAGGGTTTGGCGCGCAACCAAAAGCTGCAGGTTAAGATCTCACATACGAAAATTTCGGACTTACCTCCGGGTATCTTCTATACACTACGCTCAGTGCCTCATTTATCTATAGATATTTCGAATAATAAAATTAATGCCTTGGCGGCGGATAGTTTTTATCCCAATAAGACCTATTGGGATACGGTGGGCACGCGTAGTATTATGGGTGGTTTGGATACATCGCATAATCCGCTGGAGTGTGAATGTGGTCTAGTGTGGTTCGGTCACTGGCTAAGGCGTTGGCTGAGAGAGTCGGCTCAGATAAAGGTCATACAAAAGGATGACATGAAAAAGATGGTGCAGGTGAGTGGGAAAATTGTTGTTTAAGTCAGACAATTTCTTATATAACATTTTATTCTACAAAAATAAAAAATTTTTAATAAAAAAATTTTTTAAAGAAAATTTTTTTATAAAAAATTTTACTAAAAAATTTTTATATGGAAAATTTTTCATAAAAAAATAGTTTTAAATTTTTATTTTTTTTATTGAAAATTGTTCATAAAAAATATTTTATTAAAAATTTTTCATAAAAAATTTTTATAGAAAATTTTTTATGAAAAATTTTCTATAGAAAAAGTTTTGATGAAAAATTTTCTATAGAAAAAGTTTTTATATTTAAATTTTCTAGAAAAAAAATTTTTTATGAAAATTTTTTAATAAAAAAAAATTTTTGAAAAATGTTTTGTTAAAAATTTTTTATAAAAAAATTTTCTATACAAAATTTTTCTATAAAAAATTTTCATAAAAATTTTTCTATTGAAAATTTTTCATAAAAATTTTTATATAGAAAAATTTTCATTTAAAAATTTTTATAAGAAAATTTTGTATAAAAACATTTTCTATAGAAAATTTGTGATAAAAAAATTTTATATAGAAAATTTTTCATAAAAATTTTCTATATTTTTCATACAAATTTTTATATAGAATATTTTTCATAAAAATTTTATAGAGAAAATTTTTCATACAAATTTTTATATAGAATATTTTTCAAAAAAATTTTATAGAGAAAATTTTCCATAAAAAAGAAAAATTTTTCTATAGAAAATTTTTCATGAAAATTTTTCTATAGAAAATTTTTCATCAAAATGTTTCTTTTAAAAATTTTTCATAAAAATTTTTTGTATTAAAAATTTTTATATAGAAAATTTTTCATAAACGGTTTGTTATTAAAAAATTAAAAAAAAAAAATTTTCATATAAAATTTTTATATAGAAAATTTTTTAAACAAATTTTTAATAGAAAATTTTTCATAGAAAAATTTTTATAAGAATTTTTTTTAACAGAAAATTTTTCATAAAAAATTTTTATATGAAAATTTTTCATAAAAAATTTTTATATGAAAATTTTTCATAAAAAATTTTTATATGATAATTTTTGGTAAAAAATGTTTCTATATAAAATTTTTCATAAAAAATTTTTCTATAGAAAATTTTTCAAAAAAATTTTTTATAGAAATTTTCTCAAAAAAATTTCTTCTATAGAAAATTTTTCTGTAAAAAATTTTTCATACTAATTTTTCTATAGAAACTTTTTTATAAAATTTTTTTTATAAAAAATTTTTCATAATAATTTTTATATGGAAAACATTTCATAAACATTTTTATATAGAAAATGTTTCCTAAAAATGTTTATATAGAAAATTTTTCATAAAAATTTGTATATAGAAATTTTTTCATAAAAATTTGTATTTAGAAAATTTAAAATAGAAAATTTTTCATACAAAAATTTTATATAGATAATTTTTCTTAAAAAAATTGTATATAGAAATTTTTTCATAAAAAATTTTATATGAAAAATTTTTCATACGAAATTTTTTATACTAATTTTTAATAGAAAATTTTTTTATAGAAAATATTTCATAGAAAAATTATTATATAGAAAATTTTTCATAGAAAATTTTTTTATAAAAATTTTTTCATAAAATTTTTATATGGAAAATTTTTTAGAAAAACTTTTTTATAAAAACTATTTCTATAGAAAATTATTCATAAAAAATATTTCTTTGGATAATTTTTGATAAAAAATTTTTATAAAGAAAATTTTTCATAAAAAATGCTTATAAAGAAATTTTTTCGTAAAAAAGTTTATAAAGAAAATTTTTCATAAAAATTTATATAAAGCAAATTTTTCATATAAAATTTTTCTATAGAAAGTTTTTCATAAAAATTTTCTATAGAAAGTTTTTCATAAAAATTTTTCTATAGAAAGTTTTTCATAAAAATTTTTCTATAGAAAATTTTTCATAAGAATTTTTCTATAGAAAATTTTTCATAAAAATTTGTCATAAAAATTTTTCATAAAAATTTTTCTATATAAAATTTTAATAAAAATTTTTCTGTAGAAAATTTTTCATACAAATTTTTCTATAGAAAATATTTGTATAGAAAATTATTCATAAAAATATTTCTATAGAAAATTTCTCATAAAAATTTTTCAATAGAAAATTTTTCATAAAAATTTTTCAATAGAAAATTTTTCATAAACATTTTTCAATAGAAAATTTTTCATAAACATTTTTCAATAGAAATATTTTATAAATAATTTTTAAAATTTTGATTTCCCTTAAAACATTTTTTAATAATTTAATTTTTTGTTTTTTTATTTCTTTTCTTTGGTTTTTTTATAAAAGCTTCCCTTAAGTTCAACTGATTTACGCGTAAGCGTTTTTTACTTTTTTAATTGAAAATATTTGTTTCAAATTTTAAAAATGTTTATTAAAATTCTGATTTTATTTTATTTCCTTTGCAGAGAGCCCGTGCCAATACCTGCCATGATCCCACCTCTGGCAAACAGCTGCCTATACTGGAGATCTTTCCCGAGGATTTACTGTGTCAAGCCAGTGCTTTGAGTAGCTCTAGCGAAAAGCTTTTTCTCATTTCCTTTGTGGTCATTGTAGTGCCATTATTTGGCATGACACTTTGATAATCTTAAAATTTTTGGAAAAAGTTTTATAAATAAAAGAAAAAGCTTTAATTTTTAGTTAAAGATAGGAGACAAGTTTTTACGTTTTTTTAACCAAAAAGTGTAAATTATGGAAAACTTAATTAAGAAATCTTAGATTTTTTTTAAATAAGAGAAGATAAAATTTAATTTCTCCCAGTGTATTTATTGTATAAATTAGTTATAAAATGAGGAAAAAGGAAAACAAATGCTACAGTGTACAGTTTAATTAAATATAATTTATTAACAAATTGTGAAATAATTAAGAAAAATATGAAAAAAAATTGTTAAAGTTTTATACCCCGAAAAGAAAAAATAATTAAATATAAATAGTTACACTCGAAAAAATAGATTTAAACTAACTAATGTTATTGCCATTTAAGGAATTTATTTCGTAAGTTTAAATAAAAGAAAATATTAGAAATAATATAAAAATTTTATGAAATTTACACCAACGGTAATCGATTACCGGCATCTACTGAAATCAGTTTCGGACAAAATTATCTTGATAGTATCAAATCGCATGTGATAAATTTTTAGGAGTGTCCCAAATAAACTTTCTAATTGTCTTTAGTTAAATGAAACCTTCACACTGCAATATACAAATTTCTAAATATACGATAATGTATTCAAATATTGTACAAATTCATCTGACATTTATATGTTGACATATTATTTCTGAGTCTTCCTTTATTTCTGCTGATATTCTCAATAAGCCTTAAGATTAATTCTATTAAGTTTATATAACTAAATGAAGAAATCAGGTGTTATTTTAAAAAAGATAAAAGTTTTTTTTGGTAGCTTATCTGCGGGTTATTGAAAGCCGAAATTTATTTCAGTAAATGTCGTAAACCGATGAACGGCAGTGTAAATAAATAGCTAAAAAAATAAGACAAGAGATAAAAGGGCCATTGATTCCTAAAATACTTATTGTATTGTAAAACAATATAAATATATAAATAATAATTATAAATATTATAAAACTTTAAAGAAATAAGAAAAAAACACTTAACTATAATTAAATAAATAAAATCTAATTAGTTTATAAATATTACCAAAAAATTTAGTTACGAAAATGAAAAGAAATTTAGCCAACTACAACTATAACTAATATTTAAATAAATAGCCACAAAACTCATTTCGAGTTTAAATAACAAAAAAAAAAAATTATTTAAAAAAATTGCAAAAAACACATAAATATAAAAAAAATTAACACAATTTTCGAGTAAATTTAAAGAATTAGAAATAATTAGGAAAAAAATGTTTACTTTATTAAGAAATCATTTATATATGAATATTTTTGTATTTAACAGAACACTGTGAGAACACTGTGCAGGCCAACCAATTCAGCTTTCAGTGATTTATTAACTTTACTCAAATGGCTGAAAAAAGAAAAATATTTCAAATATCAGATTTTTAACAAAATTGGTCTTAAGCCTAAAATATTGAAGCAGCTTTAATAGTAAATAAACAGATTTTACCGCAGGTCAAAAGGTCATTTCCTCCAGATGAATTTTGAAAAAGAAATCATTCAAATCGGTTCAAAAACCACAAAGATATATACTTAAGATCGCGAACACTTTATGAAAGTATTATCTAATACTACTTATAAGAAGGGGCCGGATCTCGCATTCGATGTCGATCGAAATGTAAGAAATTTCAGAAACGTAATAAAAAATTCTTTTATAGAAAAGTTTTCATAAAATACTTTTCTATCGAAAAATTTTTATGAAAAATGTGTCTAAAGAAAATTTTTTATAAAAAATTTTTCTATAGAAAATTTTTCAAAAAAAAAAAAATGATTTAGAAAATTTTTCATAAAAAATTTTTATATAGAAAAATTTTCATAAAAAATTTTTTTGTACCTAATTTTTCATAAAAAATGTTTCCATACAAAATTTTTTATACAAAATTTTTATATAAAAAATTTTTCATAAAAAATGTCTCTATTCAAAATTTTTCATAAAAAATTTTTATATAAAAATTTTTTTATAAAAAATGTTTATATAGAAAATTTTTCATAAAAATAGAACATTTTTTATAAAAAAAAATTGTATATAGAAAATATTTCAAAAAAAAATTTTTATATAAAAATTGTTCATAAAAATTTCTTTTATCAACTTTTTTTAGATAGAAAATTTTTGATAGAAAATTTTTGTACAGAAAATTTTTCACAAAAAAATTTTATATAGAAAATTTTTCACAAAAAATTTTTTAATAGAAAATTTTTTATAAAAAATTTTTATATAGAATATTTTTTATAAAAATTTTTCATAAAAAATTTTTATATGGAAAATTTTTCATAAAAATTTTTCTAAGACAATTTTTCATAAAAAATATTTTTCTATAGAAAAGTTTTCATTAAAAAAATTTCTACAGATTATTTTTCAAATAAAAAATTTTGTATAAAAAAATTTTCTATAGAAAAATTTTTCTATAGAAAATTTTTTATAAAAAATTTTTTTCAGAAAAATTTTCATAAAAAATTTTTATATAAAAATGGTTTATAAAAATTCATCTATTGAAAATTTTTCATAAAAAATTTTTATATAGAAAAGTTTTCATAAAAAAGTTCATAGAAAAGTTTTTATAAAAAAATTTGCATAGAAAAGTTTTTATAAAAAAATGTTTATAGAAAAGTTTCGTAACAAATTTTTTATAAAAATATTTCTTTACAAAATTTTTTATAAAAAATTTTTCTGAAGAAATTTTTTTATAAATAATTCTTATATAGAAAATTTTTCATAAAAATTTTTCATAGAAAATTTTTCATAGAAAATTTTTCAAAAAAAAATTTATATAAAAAACTTTTCATAAAAATTTTTCTATTGAATTTTTCTATTTTCATAAAAATTTTTTTTATCAAAAATTTTTTATAGAAAAAAAAAAAAATTATGTGAAAATTTTTCATGAAAAAATTTTTATATAGAAAAATTTTCATAAAAATATTTTTTTATAGAAATTTTTTAATAAAAATTTTTTATAAAATTTTTTTTTAAATATTTGTCAAGAATAATGAAATGGACTTTATATGATTATTAATATGAAGAATTCAATATAACAAATTCGGACACTCAGCGGGTCCTAAATCGCCACATTTGATCGAAATGTAAAATATTTCAGAAACATTTGTGTTGCATACTTTTAGGATAATCTAAATAATATATAACAAGTAAGGTTCACTGCATTGTAATATATTTGTCAAATGCTTCCTGATAGTCAAAGAATTTCAACAAACGGATATGTTTAGTAAACAAATTTTATTAAACTTTTTGCAAAATTAATTATTTTGAAAACCCTTAAGGTATGCTAAACAATATCGGATCGATATCAAATTCGGCGGTTTGTCCCCAGATGTTAGTGTCCTTGCTTAAAAAAGCTTAATACTATTAAAGACATGAATGAAAACGAGATGAAAATGATTTACTTCAAGTAACTTGATAACTTGGACCAAATCGCCGCATCGATATCGATCGAAAACTCAGACTTTTAAGCAAATATTGTGTAACATATCTTAAGACATTTCAAAATATTTTTATTCCAAAATTTAATAAAATTTTATATCTAAAAATATCCGTTTGTTTGTCAAAACATTTGATTGAAATGAAATTCTTTCACTATCAGGAAACTTTAGACCCATGGTAGACATAAAGATAACATAAAAAATATCAATGTATTGTTGATTTTACAAATAAAGAGGCAATAAAACAAAAAATATTATCTTGTACTCTTTTGCGTATATTTTGTTGTTCCAAATTCTTAAATAAAGCGGCAAGAAGTATTGAGTATTTTTCGTATTTAAGTTTTTTTTTTCTTTTTGATTCGTGTTGTGTATGTGAAAATAGCGATTGGTGCTCGCCATCTAGGGGCAAACTTTCCTATCATGCCTTTAGACTAATAAGTTGCAATGTAGTGAACCCCATATGTTATATATTATTTAGATTATCCTAGAAGTATGCTACATAAATTTTTCTGAAATATCTTACATTTCGAATGCAGCGATATAATATTAAAAATTACCAATTTTATAGCCAAAATTTGCATATTAAAAGTTTAGTATTTTCCAAGTCAAATAAAGCCAAAATCTGGCAGGCCTGATTACGTTTCGTGTATGTTTATTGGCAGAATTATTTGCCTATAACTAGTTATAGCTAATAAATTGTTCGCCATAGGATGCTTTAAAAGAATTAGAGGTAGAGTCATTGAATTTATTATAACTGACATTTCAAATCGAATCTGGTTTAAAAAAATGTTGGATCAGAGCAGGGAAAGTTCTTTGGCGCGTACGAAAAAGAGGTCATTGTAGAAAAACTTTCTATATAAGATTGGACAAAATTATAAAGGATAAAAGCCGTGGAATTTATGTACCCTATTTAAAATGCAGAACGAAAGACCTTTTATCAGAGGGATGGGCTTTTATATACAAAGTTTTAACGATAGAAAACATGGGTATCGCAGGTTCTCTAGTCAAGTCTCTAGTCTACTATAAAAATATACATTCTATTATTTTTATTTTTTTGATTTCATTAATTTAATTCTACTAATTCCAAAAAAATTTATATAATACATATTTTTTTTTAATAATTTTTAATTTAAAAAGACAATCGTGATACTAATTGTAGAACAAAATATATTAAAAAAAATAAAAGAAAAACTATTAAATATATAAAAAATAATATGAAAATTAGTTTAAATAAAATAAAACACAGAATAGAAATAAAATAATTATAAAAAATTATAAAATAAGAAAATTACTCACTATAAATAAAATGTAGAATTTATAAAAATAATTAGAAAAATTTAAGTAAATTTTTTTTAGTTTTATGGGTTCAAAAACTTATGATTTATTAAAAAAAAATTGAAGAAAATATAAAAAAAATTAATTTACTTTTTGAAATTATTTTCCAAAAAAAAATTGTAGTGATTCTCATTTTTTTTTAATTTTCTTACTTTCTTTCTTTTCAAATTTCCATTTTTTTCTTTTTGTACATACTCTTACTTTTTAAAACTATTTAAAAAAACAAACAAGTCCAATTTTAAATAAATAAAATAAAAAGCTACGAAAAAACCAAAATTAATTAAATATTTAAAAAAAAAAACAAATACTTAAATAAATACATTTATATTGAAAACAAAGAACTGATGCATTTATATTAAATTGAATGAAATTATTACAGATATTAACTTAAATAGTGTTCATTTATCTTGAGATTATAACGAAAATATAAAACTGATTTATGAAAAGCCCAAAAACTTAAGTAAAAACCTCCTATTTAATTCAAGAGCTTTAATTATTTAGAGAAATATTTTTCAAAGCATACTTTGGGGGGTAATACAATTTTTAAGGAATTTTAAAAGATTTTTAGGGAGAGCGAGAAAACATTTTAATAAATTTAAACTTCTTAATAGAAATATTCTTGACTTTGGATTTTTTTATAAACATTTTTTTTAGAAACATAAATTTTTTTGTTTAAAAATTGTGTTCTCCCTAAAGTATGCTCTAAAATTCTTACTTCAAACAACTTACCATATACTTTAATTTTAAGCCTCTAAATTTTACATTCATTTAAATTTTTAACAAAATGTTTCTAATTTGTTATTAAATTTTGAAATTTTTTGAACTTTTATAACAAACAGATACAATTCGTTCAATAATCCAAATCATTTTGTATGAAATATTCTTATCCTTGACTCCCAGTATATAATTGGACCTTAATTCTTTTAAATTTGTGTTAAAACCTTTTTGATTCTTTTGAAAATTAAACCTTTGAATTTAAATTTAGTTTTATTCTATAATTTTCTATCATAGAATTTTTTTTTTGTATTTCAAAAACATAAGGCAAACACTCACACCCTGTATATAAAAAATAATAATAATAATGACACAATATAATTAAAATAAATTACACGAATTTTTAACCAGACCCAGAGAAAAAATAAAAAGAAACAAATAAAAATTTAGTATATATAATTAAATAAAAATGAAATGGAAAATAAAGCATGTGAATAATAATTATAAATTAAAAAAAAATAACAATTAAAAGAAATGAAAAGAAAGAAAAACAAGGTAAAATAAAATGAAAAAAAATATTAAATATTAAAAAAAAATCTTGGTTTCAATTTTTCATTATTTAAAGTTCAGAGGTAAGTATTAAAAAAACTGTTTATTGCTTTTGAACACCATAAACATTAAAAAAAATCGTATTGAAAGAAGAATATAGATTTATTGGAATATGTTAAACAAAAATACATTAATGTTGATCAAACCTCCTGCAAGTATGCAACACTTTTTTAACCAAAAACTAATTTACTTCAATTTAAATCAAAGTAGACAGTTCTTCTTGAGGCAGCAAATTCTATAATTTTTTATTAAAAATTTTTCTATAGAAAGTTTTTTCTATTAAGAATTTCTCTATGGACATTATTTTATCAAAAAATTTTTATCAAAAATGTTTCTATAAAATTTTTTTTATCAAAAATTTTTCTATAGAAAATTTTGTTATCAAAAATTTTTCTATGGAAAATTTTGCTATCAAAAATTTTTCTATAGAAAATTTTCTTATCAAAAATTTTTCTATAGAAAATTTTTTTTTCAAAAATTTTACTATAGAAAATTTTTTATAAATTTTTTCTTTAATTTTTCTATAGAAAATTTTTTTATCAAAAATTTTTCTATAGAATTTTTTTTTGTCAAAAATTTTTCTATAGATAGTTTTTTTATTAAGAATTTTTCTATGGAAAATTTTTTATCAAAAATTTTTCTATGGAAAATTTTTTATTAAAAATTTTTTATGGAAAATTTTTCTGTAGAAAATTTTTTGGTCAAAAAATTTTCTATAGAAAGTTTTTTTATTAAGAATTTCTCTGTTTCTATAGAAAATTTTTTTTATCAAAAATTTTTCTACAGAAAATTTTTCTATAGAAAATTTTTTTATCAAAAATTTTTCTATAGAAATTTTTTTTATTAAAAATTTTTCTATAGAAAATTTTTTTATCAAAAATTTTTCTATAGAAAACTTTTTTATCAAAAATTTATTTATCAAAAATATTTATTTATCAAAAATTTGTCTATAGAAAATTTTTTTATTAAAACTTTTTTATGGAAAATTTTTTTATCAAAAATTTTTCTATAGAAAATTTTTTTATTAACATTTTTTCTTATCAAAAATATTTTTATAGAAAATTTTTAATCAAACATTTTTCTATTAAATTTTTTTTATAGAAAATTTTTTAGAAAATTTTTCTACAGAAAAATATTTTTATTGAAAATTTTTCTCTAGAAAAATATTTTTATTAAAAATTTTTTCTAGAAGAATATTTTTATGAAAAATTCTTCTTTATAAAATTTTTTTATCAAAAATTTTCTATAGAAAATTTTTTTATGAAAAAATTTTCTATAGAAATTTTTGATCAAAAATTTTTCTATAGAAAATTTTTTATCAAAAATTTTTTTATGGAAAATTTATTATTAAAAATTTTTCTATAGAAAATTTTTTATCAAAAATCTTTCTGTGAAAATTTGTTTATCAAAAATTTTTCTAAAAAAAAATATAAAAATTTAAAATGTTTAATATTAAAATTTATTTCTGTTTTGAAAAATATTCCCAATATTTACAAAAATATTCCCAATGTTTACAAAAATAATAGTGTTGTGGCAACAATGTTCAAGATTATATTTCCTTTTTCTCTCGAACCATTTATTTTGTAGCTATAAATTGGATTTTGATTTGTTGCCTATTTTGTTTTTGTCTTTTCTTTAACAAAGCGGCACCAACCGATTCTGTTTACATTAAAATTCCAACATATTAATGATCGTGGTACTTACGAAAATTAAAAAAAAAAATATCAGCTGCTGGTGGTATGGACTACCTACTCCTTCTTCAGAATATCGAGGCACAACCGCTGGAAAGATGTTACTAATAATATCAAAATTTTACAGGAGAAGGTTTTTTGAATTTACGGTAAAATAATTTTTGTTATAAAATCGTTTAATCTACAGCCATGAAATGATTTCATCGATTTCGATAAAAAAAAAATAAAAATCGACTATGATGCAATTTGGCCTTAATGTAATAAGAACTTGATGTGGTTTTGTACTTTTCTAATTTACTTCAACATCTAGTGAAATTTTGGAAAGCAATCTATTGATTGCCTTTACCTGCCATTTAATAAAAGCAAACATTTCCTACAATATCCGGTAAGTCTGCAAACCAATTTACCTCATCTTTGAATGTGTGTTTTTTATGTCTTCCTCGTTACTTTTTGTTTGTATGTGAAAAAGCCAAAAACCTTATGCACACAAAGTCGTTAACTCCCTTTTCTGTTTGTTTAATTTTGTCAATTTTGGCAAATAGCTTCTAGTTTTTCAAACTTACTGCCAGGTTTATGTCTTTGGTAGGTGTAGCCAAATACCAATAACCAGAACCAAACAAACGATAACAACTCTTAAGTGCATGTGATGTTGTATTGGAATTAACAGGTAAATTTCAAAGGAAAAAATAAAAACACAGACAATAATTTCCGCTTATTGCTAAAACAGTTTTTAATAAAGTTAAGTTTGCATCGACAGATGTAATGAAGAAATTTCTGTCGTATATAAGAAATATTGGGGTATTGCTTTTTAAAACAACTAAAAATTTATGACTTGTATATATTTAAAAAGTAAAGCATACTTCAAGGATTATGAAACATTCACTTTTTAGTGAATCCTTCTAATCTTAAAAGCTGCTGGAGGAATACCTCAAATTTCTAAGGCCAGAATTCTTCTTGATTTGGTGAATACAAAGTAACAATTTTAAGCACTTCTTATGTACGAGTATGTAGCAGCTATATATCTACATACTTGTATATGTGTGAATGCAATATGTTTGCCGATGTTATCTTTCTTCGCTTGTTCTAGACTTAGTCTTCTCAAAGCCTACATTTACGGATAAAGTATAAAGTTTATAGAATTTCTATTGAACTCTTATTGGAGATATGCATTGTTCTTCAAATTTTTCAACAGAGGTGAAATATTAAGTGTTTAAATATATTATGCAATTTACATTAGTGGAGGTATTCTAGCTTTTATTCGAATTTTAGCTTTTGAAGCTTTAAGTGAAAAAAAAAATGAAAAAATAACATGTCATAAGCTTCATCAAATCCTTAATATATGGTGGCATAATAGAGGTATGTCAACGGATATGGCGGTGGATAGGCCACACACTTCGATGGCCAAATACCAATATTGCTCGACAATCACTTCGTTGGAGTCCACAAGGAAGCAGGCATCGTGTTGGAACACCTGTCTGAACGTGGAGAAGGTCAATTGATGCGGAGTTACAAGCAGCAAACTATTTATGAAATGACGTTAGCGGAACATTTCGCACTAGACTTTGATATAAAAGGATAGCAGAGGCCATATGCTCTATTGGCAATCAAGGAGAATAAGAAGAATAAGCTTCATTACATTAAAAGTTTTTTCAGTCAGCCAATATCACGGTCAGCCACAAAGCCTAGATCTCTAAAGAAATTAGAGCTCAGACTTAAGCCAAAATTATATAACATTCCTACTGCCTACTTCTGCAAAAGTCAATCATCGCAACTGTTGCCTTTTAGATCCTTCCTTTCATGACAGAATCAAGGTATATATGGGGTCATATCTATTAACAATTAATACATTTTTGGACATACGTTTATCCACCATTTGCTAAATTGCAGGCTCTATCTCGCACTAGAAACTAGCAAGTAGTTTAAGACAATTTAATAGATTTTAGTTTATCTTAAATTTGTAATGTAGTATCAAGTCAAGAAAAAAACTGAATATTGATGCAGTTTCTTACCAGAAAACAGAAATTGTGTCTACTTTCACGTAAACTTAGAATATTAAAACCCGGAGCCGAATCACCGCCTTCGCAATCGATCAAAAACTCAGACTTTTAAGCAAATGTGTAACATACCATAGGGATTTTCAAAATAATTTATTTTGCAGAAGCTTAATAAAAGTTGTTATCTTAACGTTAGTGTTTGTGGTAAACAGCTTTGAAAGCTCTTACGGTCAGTGTTGCCAGATTTAAACTTTCTTCAAATATTTAGGAAGGTGAATTACAAGCCGGGGAATTATTTTTAAAATTCTAATCTGGCAGCACTGACTTCGAAAAGTCTTTGCAAAAACAATTTCAAGTATGTGTGAGCGGGATGAACATAGTTGCGTCTCGCTCATACGTAGTGTGTCTGTGTGAAAGCTCTATCGAATGCCTTTGATGGATGGATCTAGTCTGCATGTCATATTTGTTTGTCTATATTCTAAGTCACTCTAGGCCACATTCAACTAAGCCAATCTTTCAATGGCAATGAGCTTGATTCTGACCTAAAACCCTATCTGCATTGCTAAAGCCCTACCTCTATTGCTACAGGAGGTATTCCAGACATCTTCATAAAAACTTTTGTGTATTCTCAAGTCAACGCATTTTCATTAATACTCTACTATGTAAGTCTTAGGAATAATGTCTTCTGCATCCACAAATTCAATGGCGGTCATTACCCGGCGGTTTTCGACTAGTATGACTACTAGCTTTAGATAATTTTTCTTAAAAGTAGTCAAAGGGTTATTTTGCATTTTAGCAATACTTTTTATCAATTTCAGAGACTTTATCTGCTTGTCAATCTGTTTTTCAGAAATGTCTGTTAATGGTTTCTATTGGATCAAATATCTCTATGACTCTAAGATCATCTCTCAGCTCACTTTATCTGTTAATCTATAATGCTCTTCTCTAAAGGCACAGATGCAAGGTAGGAGGTCAATACACTGAGCCTAAAGTCGAATCTTAAAAATTGTCAGCAACTTTTTAATTTAACTTTTTCTAAAAAGCTTTCAGTTGTAAACTTTTTAAAAGTATGTGTTTAAGCTTTTTTGAACTTGTTTACTAAAACCTAGTAATAAATATTTTGAAATATAGTTTCAAAGCTTTTTATAAAAGTCACAAGCTTCTATAAGTTTTTCTTTACAAAAAAGCTTTCAAATTACTTTTATTTAAAAGCTCTTAAGTAAACATTATTAGAAAATAAAATAAAAATAATATGTAAAAATAGCTTTTTTCAAAATAACTTTAAAAGCTTTTGCAATTTAAGTTACTTTAAACCATGTATGAAATATAAAGGTTTTTAAAGTATTTAAACAAGAACCATTTTTTGGTAGTATAGAGCATATGAGAATTAAGTTAGAGCATATGAGTAAGATTTATAAAACTGTAGTTTGCATCCACCTAAAAGTATGCATTAGAAATAGTTTATAAGAAAATCTTTGATTTATAATGCAAAAATATAAGGAAAACTTCAAATAAAATTTTTTGACAGGCTCCCTACCGTTTTTCCTTAGCCTTGCTAAACATATTTTCACTTTAGGAGCTAAGAAATAAGAAAAATAAAAAATTGGGTAAAAGAAATTGAAGAATGATAGAAAAAAAGTCTAGTAAAAGTTTGATTATTACCTCCCAACTGCATTAAGAAACTACAACTATACAGTTGATGAACATAACACTAGTACTATTTCTAGTACCATGTACTACTAGTACTCCTGACACACTTACCTTTTTTGTTAATAGGTTTTCCAAAAAAAAAAATATTACAAAAAACATGTATGCGTACAAATGTTTGTATGTTTCCATCGTTCTCCTCCCTTTTATTACTGTTACATTTTTGTCTGTTCTATGGTATTCGATTTTTTCCAGTGTTTTCTTGTTTCTAGGGAAATTTTAGTTATGTTAGTTGTATAAGGATCTAATCGTTAGAATATTGAAATTGTAAAGCATACATAGGGGCGTAACTTGATATCTTGTTGAGATAAATATAAAACGAGTTATAGCTAAACAAAACACGCACTAACATGTTTGAGTATATGAGAATAAATAGATAAACTGAAGAATAGGAATTGAGTATTGAAGTTTTTCATTTTTATATAATTTTTGTAACAATTTATTTTAAACTACATAAGCAAATAAATAAATTAAAATACTTCTGCTAAATGGAAACCACTTTGCCTACCTTTAGGCTCAAACTTAAAAAGGCTGAGAGAAAAACAACCTTTAGAAAGTGTCAGCTAGATAAAGTTAAATTAACAAAAAGTAGAAAATTTCAAAGAAAAGAACACCTTATATTTCCCCCCTATTTAACAAAATAATTCTGTTTTTAAATCATGCATTTTGTTTTAGTTTAGCATACATTGTGGAGCCATTATTAGTGCACAAAGCCTTGTTTTTTAAAAAGCATTTTTGAGGTTTCTTTATAAAAATAATATGTATATTCAAAACTTTTGGTTAAGCTAAATAGGAGTAAAATTTCATACATTTAAGCTCTAATGACAAACATGAAAAGGTTAGAAACAAATTCTTTTTTGGCTGCTAAAATAAATTATGAGGGGAGCTTAGACTTTTCATGTCTTTTATACATACGAGTATATCTACATTCGTATGTAAATTTATTTTGTGAGTCGGCTTAATTTTAACAAATATTTGGTTGCTATTTCACTTTTTCGTTACAAATGTAAATAGAGTTATGATCCTTCATGTGGCTTGTGTTCAACAAAATCGTTGAGCGCCTAAGTAATTAAGAGCATGAGTTAATTCTTGTTTGTATGACCTTTTAAATCTTAGACTGGTTTCATATTTAAAGAAAACAATTTAATATTTAAGCTTTCCAGCTTAAGCAAAATTGTTAAAATAAGTCGAAATAGTAAATCGCTTATACAAATACTAGTGCTAAAAAAACTTTATTTAACAGATTTTGAGATAAAATTGATAGAAAAAGACGAGTATTTAATTATAAATTTAAAAGCTTTTTACGCTTTTTGTTCTACGGCGTTTAAATATAAAGTAATATATTTCAAAATCATAACCGATTTTTTATGAAAAACTTTTAACGAATGAAAATTTGGATTTACTAAAATGTGTAATATAAAATCTGAGTCAAAATCGCCCATTCCATATCGATCGAAAATTTAGATTTTTAGGCAAATATTGTGTAGCATATCTTAGGGATTTTAAAATTAATTTATTTTGCAGTTTAATAAAATTTAATATCTAAACATATTCGTTTGTTATTCTAAAAATTTTTCTATTATTTGAATTTTTCTATAGAAAATTTTTTGATCAAAAATTTTTCTATAGAAAATTTTTTGGATCAAAAATTGTTTAACCAAAAATTGTATATAGAATTTTTTTTAATGATTTGGATGATTCTTATTCGACCTTTTTCTTAACAAGTTTTAGGAATAAATGAGCTCGAGGTCTAGGTTTTTATAAATGTATTTATTTATTTATGTCCAACATTTCGACATCCTTTGGATATCATCTTCAGGGACCAGCGAGTTACAATACACACATTACTGAGAACATCCATTATTGCAATAATAGTTCTCAGTAATGTGTATATTGTAACTCGCTGGTCCCTGAAGATGATATCCAAAGGATGTCGAAATATTGGACATAAATAAATAAATACATTTAAAAAAAACTAGACCTCGAGCTCATTTATTCCTAAAAAATTTTTTTATCAAAAATTTTTCTATAGAAAATTTTTTGTATCAACAGTTTTTCTATAGAAATCTTTTTTGTCAAAAATTTTCTTTAGAAAATATTTTATCATAAATATAGAAATTTTTTTTATCAAACATTTTTCTATAGAATTTTTTTATCAAAAATTTTTCTATAGAAAGTTTTTTTATCAAAAACTTTCTATAGAAAATTTTTTTATCAAAAATTATTCTAAAGAAATTTTTTTTATCAAAAGTTTTTCTATAGAAAAATTTTTATCACAAATTTTTCTATAAAAAATTTTTTGATAAAAAATTATTTTATGAAAAATTTTTCTGTAGAAAATTTTGTTATCAAAAATCTTTCTATAGAAAAATTTTTCATAATAAAATTTTCTATATAAAAATTTTTGATAACAAAATTTTCTGTAGAAAAATTTTTGATAGCAAAATTTTCTATAGAAAAATTTTTGATAAAAAAAAATTTCTATAGAAAAATTTTTGATAAAAAAAATTTCTATAGAGAAATTTTTGATAACAAAATTTTCGATCGAAAAATTGTTGATGGAAAAAATTTCTATGAAAAATGTTTGATAAAAAAAATGTTGAAAGAAATTAATTTTAGTCGAACCCACGACCATCAAAAAAAATTTTCGTTAAAAAAATTTTTGTTAAAAAAATTTTCGTTAAAAAAATTTTTGTTAAAAAATTTTTGATAAAAAAATTTTTGATAATATAAATTTTCTATAGAAAAATTTTTGATAAAAAAAATTTTCTATATAAAAATGTTGGATAAAAAAAATTTTTGATAAACAAATTTTCTAAAGAAAAATTTTTGATAAAAAAAATTTCTTTAGAAAAATTTTAAAAAAAAAATTTTCTATAGAAAAATTTTTGATAAAAAAAATTTTCTAAAGAAAAATTTTAGATAAAAAAAATTTTCTATAGAAAAATTTTTCATAAAAATTTTTTTAATCAAAAATCTTTCTATTGAAAATTTTTTTATCAAAAAAAAAAATTCACAGAAAAATATTTTTATCGAAAATTTGTTATCAAGAAGAATTTTTGATGGAAAAATTTTCCAGAGAAAAAATATTTTTATCAAAAATTTTTCTACAAAAAAAAATGTTTGTATCAATAATATCTAAAAACATATTTTTTTAATTAAAAAATCTAAAATTGTTTAATATTAGATTTTATTTCTATTTCGGATAAGATTACCAATTCGGTTACATTTATTTCGAGCAATGTTTACGATTGCTGTGGCTACAAAGTTCGAGATTTTGTTTCATGTGTATAATTTTTTTTTCTTTTTTTTGTGACTTTGCTAACATCCAAATTTGCTTTGAATACTCATTTTCACTAGTTTCATTAATGATCGCGGTATTTACGAAAATTACAAAATATCTTCGGCTTCTGGTGATATGGGCTGCCTACGCCTGCTCACTACAGACTACGACGAGTGACTGCTAGTCAAAGAATGTCCTTTCATGGGTCTTAATAATGACAGTGATCTGTGAGGACATTTTCTTATAATCACATCTATCTAAACTAAATTTATGCTCGGACAGACAATTACCTATAATGAACTTAATTACATGTTTTTTTTGCAGTAAAAACCTGCGAGTGGCTAGAGGCATGTCAACAGAATATTTTTAATATTTTTTGTATCACTTTAACAGTAACTTCAAGCGATACCTTACTCTTCAAGTTCCTGTTACTGGCAATTATATTTCTCAGATGCTATTGACTATTTAATTAAATATAAATCCTTCAATCTCATCTCATCATAGGCCTCATTGAAAACATTTTATCCTTTAAATGCAAACAGTTTTAATTTCTCAATAAACATTCATGTTCTTGATAAAAACTTATACTATTTATATACCTTAGTCGCATTACAATTTCGCTCATGACTCTTAAACGGCGAATCTGAAAGAAGTTTAATTAAAAATCTCCCGTTTTTTTTTTTTTTTTTTGGTTTTAATTCACAAAAATCAAACAAATTAAAAAGTCCTTTTCCAACTTTGGCCGTGAGTGAGTGAATTTATTTGTAGTAGTTACTCATACATTCATGAGTTGAGAACAAATATGTATTGGCCTTAATTTATGGCTTAAATACGCAAAAATCAACCAGTGATTTATGGCTCAACTGCTTGTGCCACTGCTCGCATTCGCTGCTACAGCTGCCATAGCTGCCATTAAGGTCATTGGTTTTAAGAGAATATTTGTAGGTGGCAAAAGCTTGCGCGGGAAGCAGAGAATCTACTTGCTCTGTCTCCTTTTATTGGGTATAAATAAATGAAATTTTCCACTACTTTGGATTTTAATCAAATGACTTAAGTCAATTTTAACTTGTGATCTTTGTCTTTTGTTTCTGATTTTTCGATTTTCTTATTTATATTATTTCTACTTAAATTGCCATCCGACATGACTTTTGTATGAGTTCAAGTAAATGTTTATCCTTGTGGAAAAGTCTATTTAATTTTACAGTTTGAAATTTGCATTCATTTTGTAAGTTCGTCTGTCTGTCTCTTCATCCTCCTTTCAGTCGTTGTGAGGTAAAATATTTAAAATTGCACAGATAAAAAAGTTTTAAAAAGCTCTTGACCGTCTGTCTGCCAGCTGGCTTATGTGCATTTTGTGTATAATCGAAAAAAACAGCACAATCCTATTGATGTTCAATCATATTTTTTAAATATTTCTTTATTTTAAATATTAAATGAAACTTAATCATCTTTGTAGAAAGTCAAGAAAATATTTTTTTCTTATTTTTTTTTTTAATTATAATTTTAAATCGTTTTATTTATGAGATAAGTGTATGATGTGCATCATTGATAGTGCAGAAAGTTGAAAAGTTTAAATCAAGGAAAATCAAATGAGTTAAATGAATGTTATTTATTGGTTATCGGGAAATGGGTTAAAACATTATATTATTTACTGCACTATAGTATACGAGACTAAAACGAAAATATAAAAGACAAGACTATACTACGAAAAGTCTTGAATATATTATGGCAAGTGGACTATACTATGAATAGTCTCCCCTCTACTGAGTATTAATAGTCTTAATTATACTATAAATTCTCGACTATACTATGAATAGTCTGCACTATATTATCAATAGTCTCGACTATATTATCAATATTCTTGACTATGCCATTAATGGTCTCGTCTATATTATCAATGGTCTTGATTATACTATGAAGAGTCTTTACTATACCGAGAATAGTCTCGATTGTATTATCAAAATTCTCGAATATACTATGAAAAGCCTCGACTGTGCTATAAAGTGCCTCGACTTTCTTATCAACAGTCTTGACTATACTATGAAGAGTCTCTACTGTACTATAAATGGTCTCGGCTATATTATCAATAGTCTCGACTATATTCTCAATAAACTCAACTATGAAGTGTCTTTACTATACTATAAGGATGCTCTACGATAACATGAATAGCCTCGACTATATTATCAATAGTCCTGACTATATCATGAATGAACATTATCAATAGTTTCGACTACACTGTGAAGAGTATCTACTCTACTATGAAGTGTCTCGACTATACTATCAATAGTCTCGACTATACTATGAAGGGTCTATTGCACTATGAATAGTCTCGACTATATTATTAATAGTCTCGACTATGAAGTGTTTTTACGATACTACAAAGATGCTTTAATATAACATGAATAGCCTCGTCTATATTATCAATAGTCTTGACTATATTTTTAATGGTCTCGACTATATTGTCAATAGTCTCGACTACACTATGAAAAGTCCCTACTGTACCATGAATTGTCTCAACTGTATTATCAATGGTCTTTACTATACCGTGAATAGTCTCAACTATGTAATTAAAATTCTCGGCTATACTATGAAGAGTCTCGACTATAATATGAGGTGCCTCGATTATAATTTTAATAGTCTCGACTATATTATCAGTAGACTATGGAAAGTCTTCACTGTACTATCAATGATTTAGACTATATTATCAATAGCATCGACTATGAAGTGCCTTTACAATACAATATTATACCCCGAATAGCCTTGACTACATTATCAATAGTCTTGAGTATACTATGAAGTGTCTCGACTATATTATCAATACTCGACTATGAAGTATCTCTACTATGTCACGAATAGTCTTGACTATATAATTAGTAGTCTCGACTATACCATGAAGTGTCTCTGCTATGAATGATCTCGACTACATTATCAATAGTCTCGACTATGAATTGTCTCTATAGCATAAAGTGTCTATACTATATTATGAATAACCTCGACTGTATTATCAATAGTCTTGACTATACTATAAATGGTCTTGACTACATTATCAATAGTCTTAACTACGATATATCTCAACTTTACTATAATGAGTCTCTCTAATACCGTAAATAGCCTCGACTATATTATTAATAGTCTTGACTATACAATGAAGTGTCTCGACTGTACAAATCATTGTTTCAATTATACTATGAATGGTCTCCATTATATTAATTATAATCTTGACTATAAAGTTTCTCAACTATACCATGAAAATCTTCGACTATATAATCAATATTCTCGACTATACTACGAAGTGTCTCTACTATACTATAAGTGATCTTGAATATATTGTCAATAGTCTTGATTATGAAGTATCTCTGAAGAATGAAGATTCTCTACTATACCATGAACAGCTTCGACTACATAATCAATAGTATCGACTATAATATAAATGTTCTCGACAAGAATTGACTCGGTTATGAAGTGACTCGACTATACTAAAAATGGTCTCTAATATACTAGAAAGATTCCCTACTATACCATGAATAGTCCTGACTATATTATCAGTAGTATTGACTATGCTATGAAGTGTCCCGACCTAATTATGAAGTGACCTTTTATACTATGAATGGTCTCGACTATATTATCAATACTCTCATCTATAAATTGTGTCTTCTATACTATAAAGAGTCTCTACTATACCACGAATAGCCTCGACTATATTATCAATAGTCTTGACTATATTAATAAGTGTCTTGACTATACTATGAAGTGTCTCTACTATACCATCAATAGCCTCGACTATACAATAAATAGTCTCGTCTATACTAAAATTGTCTCTACTATACTATGAATGGTCTCGACTGTATGAATAGTCTCAACCAATTAGTATCTCTACTATACTTCTAAGAGTCTCTACTATACCATGAATAATCTTGACTATATTATCAATAGTCTTGACTGTACTATAAAGTCTCGCGATTATACTACAAAGTGTCTCTATTATACTACAAATGGTCCAACTTTATTATCAATACTTTTGACTATGAAGTATCTCTACTTTACTATGAAGAGTCACTTCCATACCATGAATAGTCTCGACTATATAATCAATAATCTGGACTATATTATAAAGTGTCTCTACTATACTATGAATGGTCTCGACTAGCTTATTATACTTTCGACTATGAAGTGTCTCGACTATACTATAAATGATTTCTACTATACTATGAATAGTCTTGACTATATTATCAATAATCTCGGCTGTACTATTAAGTATCTCTACTATACTATGAATGGTCTTTACTATACTACGATTGATCTATCTACTTAAATAAAGATTGCATTAATTGTTCTAAATTTTAAGAATTTTTTAAATTAAATCCAAAAGCTCACCCGCTATAAATGTATTTTGTCATATTAATTGTTTTTCACTCCATGTCTCTTCCATTTTTTTATTTTTGACAATTTTTTATTATAACAAAAAAAAACCCAAAAATTTTAATAACTTTTCCATATGAAAAATTTCTCCAGCTCTAATACAAGTTTTGTAACTAGAATTTCGTCAGCAAAATTTTGATGCAATTTTAAAATATATTTTATTAATTTCTGAAAAAAAAAATAAAATAAAATTGCGGTTTAATTTGGAAAATCTCAAAAAAACGACAAGAAAAATTGCTACCACTAACAAGCTGTCAACATTCATGTCAAGTAATGAGCAAAATGTTGAGTTGAGTATCAGTTGGTGACAAACTAACGAAAATAATGAAGATGATGGTGCAACAAATGTTTTTGTACATGAGAGTGTGTGTAAATCATAAGGTTTATGTGTATTTGTTTGGCTTTATTAATAAGGTGCAAAACCATAAAATTGTGTAAAATATGAAAGTTAAAGAAGTTTTCTTTGGAAAAATTTCATATAATGTCATTGCTCAAAAGCAGCCAAAAGAAAATTTGACGAGTAAAATATTAACTAGAGTAACAAAAGATATTTAAGGATGTATTAGTAAGAGGGATTATGTGTGTGTATGTATGGCAGTGGCAAAATGTCGGTAATGTGTAGGTGTTAGGGAAAGAGTTTTGTCATCTTGATTGTAGGGGAGTGAGTAGCCTTCCCATGTGTATCCTAGTAATTGTGTTTAAATATATATGAATCTGTTTGCTTTTATTAAGAAAATAATGTGTCACGTTATAGCTATAGTAAAGCTAAATACCTTTTACTATCATGAATCAAAAAGTATTACAGTGATGAGCAAAACTCAGTGATAGACTAAGGGCTTTTAAACAGTTTAGAATTAAGAAAACACTAGAATGATGACAAGTATTTTCAGGAACAAAAATAAAAATATCCAAAAATTTACTAACTAAAATGAAATTTTGTAGTATTAATGTGAACTTTTCATATATTTAAAATTTAAAGGATTTAGTTGTCTCTCAAAATTAAAGAAATCTTATGTTTACTTTAAATTAGTTCGTAAGATTTTTTATAATATACCTACACCTTTACAACCAAATTGTAGGTGGATGCTTAAGTTTTGCTTCTTTTTAATTTTATACACATACTTAATTTCTAACACAAATAACACATTGGAGTTACAGTCAAATATGAGGAATATTTATTAGGACTGTACTCTTAATAGTTGATACCACATAATAAAGAAGTCGAGACTTTAATTTGCATAAGACTTGGAAATAGGGTACCCCTAATATTTATATTCTTAATAGTGATAAATTGTAAGCAGTTTGTTATTATAAGAACTAGACGACTGTCATATGAACACTCGTTGCATGAAGGAGTATAAGATGCCAACTGCAACTAAATACACTCAACCCCTGCTCCTATATTTTGTTATTATTATCGTATGCAGATGAATGTTTGTTTACATACGTTTAACTTATACAAACACAACCTGAAATGTTACAAGTAACATTTCTAATTATCTGACGGATTAGCCTAATTGGTAACAAGCGCACTTCCTGCCAACATGGTTTACAGACACAACAAATAACCAAAAAAGCGAAGTCTACAAGCATAGACTTACATACATATAAAGATACTCCAGTTATATCAACTTATTGCTACAAATGAATGTCTGGTTGAGTAAGGAGGAAGGTGGTGGTGTCTGAATTTTGACTGCGAATTTGTAGTAGTATACAGTTGCTATAACTACTTGCTTAAGTGGCTAGGTATGAGTAAAGAGTCATCTTTTCTTTGTTTTTCTCAAAATGTTTTGCAGTGTATGTATGTATTTTGTCTTGTTGTATGTTAAAGATTAAGCCAACCTTTTGGAGTTGTGCAGCAAGAAACAGGGCAATGCCTATTTTGTTACTTTAATGAAATATGTCATTTTTTGGATTTTGGGAGTTGGTTTGTTAAAAAAATAAATATTTAATCCTTTTAGGGAAGAACTGTTTATATTATGACGCAGTCGTAACATTAAATATTACAATTGCAACTATTTAGTAGAGTAGCAACTAATCACGCGCATCAAGTGTGATGGATGTGCGTTCTATACGTGGAGCAAATATGGACTCCGACCATTATCTAGTCGCATCAAAGGTAAGAACACGCTTGAGTGTCTCTCGGAAGGTAAAATCGGAAGCGCAAAGAAAGTTTAATGTTGCGAAGCTAAAATCCCAGCAAACTGCCATCGACTTCTCGCAAAGAGCAACTCAATTTCTCAGAGAAAATGCTCCGAGTTCCAGTAATATGAATAAGCAGTGGCAACATATTGCCAACGCTTTAAAAACTGCTGCAAAATCGGCACTAGGGTTCCAAACCCCTCGCCCTAAAAACTCGTGGTATGACGAGGAATGCCGTAATGCCACAGACGAAAAAAATGCAGCCTATATGGCAACCCAAGAAAAGCAAATAGACACTTACCACCTCTTCGTTGACTACAAAGCTGCCTTTGACAGCCCAATACGAACAAAGCTGTATAAAGCAATGTCAGAATTTGGCATTCCTACGAAGTTAATAAGGTTGTGCAGGATGACACTAACTGACACAACATCGTCAGTTAAAATAGGTAAAAGCCTTTCAGAACCCTTTTTAACTAAGCGAGGTTTTAGGCAAGGCGACAGTTTATCATGTGATCTCTTTAACATTTTGTTAAAGAAAATCTTGCGTGGTGCTGCAGTTAATACAACTGGCACAATTTTTAGCAGAAAGCACATGTTACTCGCTTTTGCCGATGACATTGATATTATGGGGCGCACATTGCGTGAGGTGACTGCCGCATTTTCCAGTATTGAGAAGGAATCAATGAAAATGGGTCTAGTAGTCAATGAATCCAAAACAAAACTAATGGTCTCTACTAGCAAGCAATCCACTAGAATTGGACAACACGTAACCGTGGACAACTATAGCTTCGAGGTTGTTAAAGAATTTGTCTACCTTGGTACCGCAGTAAATATAAATAATGACATAAGTATCGAAATTAAAAGAAGAATCATACTTGCCAACAGATGCTATTTCGGCCTAAGCAGGCAGCTTAGGAATAAAATCCTCTCAACAAGAACTAAAATTACGCTCTACAAAACGCTTATACTACCAGTGTTATTATATGGTGCTGAATCATGGGCACTTACACAAGCCGATGAAGCTGTTCTTGGAGTCTTTGAGAGGAAAATCCTACGAAAAATCTATGGTCCAATCAGCATTAACAATGAATTTCGGCATCGATTTAATCATGAGCTGTATGAGTTATTTGCTGACATTGACATAGTAAAACGCATCAAACAGCAGCGTTTGCGTTGGCTGGGACATGTGGTGCGAATGGATGAAAGTACTCCAGCAAGAAAAGTGTTTGAACATGATCCCGAGGGAACTCGAAGACGAGGACGACCGAAACTTCGATGGAAAGACCAAGTAGAAGAAAATTTAACCAAGCTTGGCTTACGAAATTGGAGAATATGCGCACAAGATCGAAGCGCATGGAATTCTAAAATATGCTCGGCCTTTGACCTTAACAGGTTGTAATATAGGCCATTTAAGTAAGTAGTAAGTAAGCAACTAATCAAAGTGGTTCTTCATGGTATTGTCATGACTTTTCAAAATATACTATTTGTCGAGACTGTTCATAGTATAGTCGAGACTAATCATAGTATCGTCTAGACTATTCATAGCATATTCATAGTATTGGCAAGACTATTTATAGTATAATCGAGACATTTGATAGTATAGTCGAGACTACTCATAGTATAGTCTAGACTATTCATAGTATTATCAAGACTATTTATAGTATAATCGAGATTTGGTACTGTAGTCAAGACTATTCGTAGTATAGTCCAGATTATTCATAACATAGTCTAGACTACTCATAGTATAGGCTATACTATTCATAGTATAGTCGAGCATTTGCTCACCGTTAGTCTAGACTATTCATAGTGCAGTCTCTACTATTCATAGTATAGCCTAGACTATTCATAGTATAGTCTAGACTTTTTATAGTATAATCGAGACTATTCATAGTACAGTCGAGACTATACATAGCATAGTCTAGACTATTCATAGTATAGCCTAGACTATTCATAGTATAGTCGAGACTATACGTAGTATAGTCTAGACTATTCAAAGTGTAGATTAGACTATTTATGCTATAGTCTAGACTATCCATAGTATAGTTGAGATTATTCATAGTATAGTCATGAAAAATCAAAACAAAGTCTAAACTATTCAAAGTATAGTATAGACTATTACAAGTATAGACAAGACTATTCATAGTATAGTCGAGACAAATCATAGCACAGTATAGTCGAGATTATTCATGGCATATTCTAGACTATTTATAGTGTAGTCTAGATTATTTATAGTACAGTCTAGACTATTAACAGTAAATCTGAGACTAGTTAGGGTATTTTAGTTGCAACTATTCATTAGTAGTCTATTATTTGTATTCTAAACTCATCTCTGTTTCCTTCTTCTCTCAAATGTTCGCCCATTTCTTAGCTTCAGCATTTCATGGCTTAATTAGTGTAATGTCTGTTGGTCCTATTTGGGATGCCTCGCTTAGCTGCGGCTATACTCCATCCTATGTATATGAGTAGTCATATGCAGGCTGGTATTGACTGCTGCTGTTTCTGGGTGCTGGAATATTGCTACTAATGCTGCTTATTATGTAGCATTTTAACATGCATCAGCTGCTTTATATAATTGCATTGAAATATAAATTTTACACTTTTAGCAAACAGTAATGGCAAACAACGTTGTGGTTTCAATTTTCCAAAACTACTGGAAAAAAGAAGGAAATAAAAGAAAATGTTGCCTAGTTTTTTTTTTTTGGTTTTTTTCTTGTAGTTTTGCAAGTAAGTTTTCCCAAATAGAACCAGCTCAATTTTCAAATGTAAGTGAGAAGTTTAATATATGTATGTATGTGAAAGTTTTTTATGTATTGGTAACATGTTTAAATGTATGAACTGTTTGCTTATTAATACTGGATATACTTTGTAGAAATATAGAGCTCCTTGGCATTTTTTGTTCCTTTTCTAGGCAGCCTCTTTTTAGTAGAAGTGATCTTAACTTTTATTTGGGTGAATGTTTGTATATATGGGTATAGTTTTGATGTATTAGTTTTAGTATGTATGTAAGCATGTGTTTGCAAAAGTTGCCTGGTTTTGAAAATTTTTCATTTTTGTTGATTTCTGCCGCTCCAGTGGTTTAGCTGCTGCATGATGCATGTGATTCTCTTTTCTTTATATGATTTGCTGCTGCTTTCCGGTGTGGCTGCTGCTCTAAAATAAACTTTTCTTCATGTTGTTTTTTGTGTTTTTTTTTTCTTTGGTTTAACGTTGCCGGGGTAAAATGTTAGCAGTTGAGCAGAGGTTATTAGAGTCTATATTAGTAATTGCCTGTTTTTAAGCGCTGCTTGAAATTTCCAACACACATTTAGACACACTCACGCTCTCTTATAACTGACACGCTAGTCATTTTGTGGCAAATTAGTTTTTTTGCGAATACTTTGTTGGTGTTGCTACTGACATTTTAGCAAATTTTGGGTTTGACTTTTAATAAGAAATCCTTGACTTCCTTTTTTTTGGGGTAAAACATATAACTTTTTTGGTTTTCTTAATATTAATTTGTTGAAGAGAAGAAAAATGCTTATCAATTTATCAAGAAATTTCATAATTATTTTGGCTGAGTGGTTCGGAAAAAGAGTTAGTACCAAAAGGTGATACCAATTGAATTTTAGTCCCTACCTAACAACTATGCCTCCTCGCTCCTCACATCTGTCATGCGATCAATCAATTCTTTCAATTTTCCAAAATAATTTAAATCTTTCCAATTCAGTGCTTTCAATTATCCTAAAAACAATTTAAAATTTAGTGATTTTTATTAATTTCTCTTCAATATCCTAAAACCTAAAAATCAAGAAAAAAAAAAAACTCTATATCACAGACCAACCAAAAAAAAACTTCCACTAAAATCTGTTTTTCACATGTCAACATTGTATGCCAACACTTGCTACAATGCGAACAAAACCAAAAAACAAAAAAATCCACTCAAATTGTTGAAAAACTTTACAAAGTACTTGTGGTCCTGGTTAAAAACTAAACACAATAAATACTACAACAACAAAAAGAGGACGAGATATATAAAAAGGATTAAAAAAAAGCTTTGAAACCAAACAGGAATGTATCGAAAATCTAAAACACTCATGCTCAAACATGCTCCAAAAAAAAAAAAAAAAAAACAATAACAACAAAATATCATTGTACTGTCTCCGCATCACAAAATACTCTAAAATAATAAAATTTAACGAAAATATACAGAAAAAATAAAACTTCAAATAAAACATAAAATTCGAATATTCATTTACATGCATCGTTTCCTGTCACATTTCATCAGTAGAGGGTGAAAATACTTGTATTTTTTCGACAAATAAATTTTGAATAATTTTTATTTTTATTTTATTAGTTTGTCTATTGAAATAGACTAGAGTCCTGTCAATTGAAGTTCTGTAATCATAGCGTAGTCTGCTTCATGTTTCTCGTCTGTAGTCCTAAGAATTATATTGTTCAGTTGACTATAGTTGTGTCGCCTATACTCCTGTTGACTACAGTCCTTTCGACTATAGTCCAGTTGACATTTGATTAGTCCAGTGGACTAGATTATAGTCGACTGGAATATAGTCGACTGGACTATACTCGATTGGACTATAGTCGACTGGACTATAGTTAATTGGACTATAGTCGACTGGACTATAGTTGATTGGACTATAGTCCAGTCGACTATAGTCCAGTCGACTATAGTCCAGTCGACTATAGTCCAGTCGACTATAGTCCAGTCGACTATAGTCCTGTCGACTATAGTCCAGTCGACTTTAGTCCAGTCGACTATAGTCCAGTCGACTATAGTCCAGTCGACTATAGTCCTGTCGACTATAGTCCAGTCGACTATAGTCCAGTCGACTATAGTCCAGTCGACTATAGTCCAGTCGACTATAGTCCAGTCGACTATAGTCCAGTCGACTATAGTCCAGTCGACTATAGTCCTGTCGACTATAGTCCAGTCGACTATAGTCCAGTCGACTATAGTCCAGTCGACTATAGTCCAGTCGACTATAGTCCAGTCGACTATAGTCCAGTCGACTATAGTCCAGTCGACTATAGTCCAGTCGACTATAGTCCAGTCGACTATAGTCCAGTCGACTATAGTCCAGTCGACTATAGTCTAGTCGACTATAGTCCAGTCGACTATAGTCCAGTCGACTATAGTCCAGTCGACTATAGTCCAGTCGACTATAGTCCAGTCGACTATAGTCCAGTCGACTATAGTCCAGTCGACTATAGTTCAGTCGACAATAGTCCAGTCGACTATAGTTCAGTCGACAATAGTCCAGTCGACTATAGTCCAGTCGACTATAGTTCAGTCGACAATAGTCCAGTCGACTATAGTTCAGTCGACAATAGTCCAGTCGACTATAGTCCAGTCGACTATAGTCCAGTAGACTATAGTCCAGTCGACTATAGTCCAGTCGACTATAGTCCAGTCGACTATAGTCCAGTCGACAACAGTCCAGTCGACTATAGTCTAGTCGACTATAGTACAGTCGACTATAGTCCAGTTGACTATAGTCCAGTCGACTATGGTCCAGTCGACTATAGTCTAGTCGACTATAGTCCAGTCGACTATAGTCCAGTCGACTATAGTCCAGTCGACTATAGTCCAGTCGACTATAGTCCAGTCGACTATAGTCCAGTCGACTATAGTCCAGTCGACTATAGTCCAGTCGACTATAGTCCAGTCGACTATAGTCCAGTCGACTATAGTCCAGTCGACTATAGTCCAGTCGACTATAGTCCAGTCGACTATAGTCCAGTCGACTATAGTCCAGTCGACTATAGTCCAGTCGACTATAGTCCAGTCGACTATAGTCCAGTCGACTATAGTCTAGTCGACTATAGTCTAGTCGACTATAGTCCAGTCGACTATAGTCCAGTAGACTATAGTCTAGTCGACTATAGTCCAGTCGACTATAGTCCTATCGACTATAGTTCAAACGACTATATTCAAGTCGACCATAGTTCTATAGTACAATAGTCTTATCGACTAAATGTTGTCCTATTGGCTATAGTTCTGTAGACTATAAGCTTACCGACCATAGTCTTATTGACTATATGGAGTCCTATCGACTATATTCCTATCCACTATAGTACTATCTTCTATAGTCCTAGCAAATATAGTCTTATCGACTATAGACCTATCAACTATAATCCTATCGACTATAGTCCTATCCACTTTATTCCTATCGGCTATAATCCTCTTTGACAACAAGTTTTTCTTCTAAAATATTTCCTTAAATAATTTTGATATCTTTTTTTATATATTTTTAAACTGGCCCCCTAGCAATAGTTTAACAAATTTTCACACATGAGTGGTAAGTAATTGTTCGGGGAATGTTTATAATTAAATGACAACGGGGATTCCAACGCAAGTATTATACTTAGCTGTAACTATTTTATTGGTTCCTTTTTTACTGTAGACAGCAAACATTTTTAAACATGTTTTTTCCTCTGTACAAAAGAAGCCACAACTAAATAGTGAAGCATACTATGGGGCGGGGGAGTACAGCAATTTGAAACTAGACGCTGTTAAGTGACCCTCATAGGTGACCTTTATATTCAGCAGAATAAAAAAGTTGTAAAATGCATACATGAAAAAACATGTTAAGGTACAAGTAAAAAGGGGCTTAACTTTCATTGTTGGAATGGAATACCTAGTTGTAGGTAGCGGGTGGTGTGATGAATTTTTATAAAGTAAATAAATTTAAAGTAAATAAGGAAAAGTAAAATGGTTACGATTTAGCACTTAATAAGAAAAATCAGCAGGTGTTAAAATGAGTTTCAAGAAAAACTGAAGACTAAAACTAAAAACCCTTAAAGTATGCTATAGATTTTAAATCATATAAATTAGTGCTAAGTTCTATTAGTGTAAGTATTATTATGGTTTATAATACTGTCACCTATGGTATTTAGTCCTGTCGCCTATGAGGACTATGTCAAATAGATTTTGTTGTTCTGTTGACTAGAGTCGCGATAGTCGCGCCAACTATTATATCATACCTACTGTTGTTTAAAGTTCTATTAACTTTAATTTTGAGACCTCTCGTCTCTAGTTTATAGTTCTGTCGTCTATAGTGCCATCGACTCCTACCTTAAACCCTATTTATGTTAGTGTTGGTATTATAGGTAATGTTGTTAATGTTGATTACAATAATAATATGTTGTTTTTTGCTGATTTTTGAAATTTTTCCATCACTTTAATTTTTGCCATTAAATTGAATAATTGCTTTTAAAACTGAAAAATTTAAGTGGCAAAATACTTTGGCTTATACATATATATATGTATGTGTGTCTAACTTGTTGTTGTCTGACGTTGGTGTGTGTTCCCATTGATCCCATAAATTGTCGCCTTAAATTTTTCCCCATAGGCTGCTGTTGTTAGAGGTATTGTTTTTGTTTACTCTTGCTGTCGTTGCAATTGCTAATGTTGCTGTTGCCTCTGCTGCTAAATGTGTGTATTAACACATAAATTAAATGTAATTACATGGTTCATACAACATAAAACTGTATAAGCCTAAAATCATCTATAGTCCAGTCGACTATAGTCCAGTCGACTATAGTCCAGTCGACTATAGTCCAGTCGACTATAGTCCAGTCGACTATAGTCCAGTCGACTATAGTCCAGTCGACTATAGTCCAGTCGACTATAGTCCAGTCGACTATAGTCCAGTCGACTATAGTCCAGTCGACTATAGTCCAGTCGACTATAGTCCAGTCGACTATAGTCCAGTCGACTATAGTCCAGTCGACTATAGTCTAGTCGACTATAGTCTAGTCGACTATAGTCCAGTCGACTATAGTCCAGTAGACTATAGTCTAGTCGACTATAGTCCAGTCGACTATAGTCCTATCGACTATAGTTCAAACGACTATATTCAAGTCGACCATAGTTCTATAGTACAATAGTCTTATCGACTAAATGTTGTCCTATTGGCTATAGTTCTGTAGACTATAAGCTTACCGACCATAGTCTTATTGACTATATGGAGTCCTATCGACTATATTCCTATCCACTATAGTACTATCTTCTATAGTCCTAGCAAATATAGTCTTATCGACTATAGACCTATCAACTATAATCCTATCGACTATAGTCCTATCCACTTTATTCCTATCGGCTATAATCCTCTTTGACAACAAGTTTTTCTTCTAAAATATTTCCTTAAATAATTTTGATATCTTTTTTTATATATTTTTAAACTGGCCCCCTAGCAATAGTTTAACAAATTTTCACACATGAGTGGTAAGTAATTGTTCGGGGAATGTTTATAATTAAATGACAACGGGGATTCCAACGCAAGTATTATACTTAGCTGTAACTATTTTATTGGTTCCTTTTTTACTGTAGACAGCAAACATTTTTAAACATGTTTTTTCCTCTGTACAAAAGAAGCCACAACTAAATAGTGAAGCATACTATGGGGCGGGGGAGTACAGCAATTTGAAACTAGACGCTGTTAAGTGACCCTCATAGGTGACCTTTATATTCAGCAGAATAAAAAAGTTGTAAAATGCATACATGAAAAAACATGTTAAGGTACAAGTAAAAAGGGGCTTAACTTTCATTGTTGGAATGGAATACCTAGTTGTAGGTAGCGGGTGGTGTGATGAATTTTTATAAAGTAAATAAATTTAAAGTAAATAAGGAAAAGTAAAATGGTTACGATTTAGCACTTAATAAGAAAAATCAGCAGGTGTTAAAATGAGTTTCAAGAAAAACTGAAGACTAAAACTAAAAACCCTTAAAGTATGCTATAGATTTTAAATCATATAAATTAGTGCTAAGTTCTATTAGTGTAAGTATTATTATGGTTTATAATACTGTCACCTATGGTATTTAGTCCTGTCGCCTATGAGGACTATGTCAAATAGATTTTGTTGTTCTGTTGACTAGAGTCGCGATAGTCGCGCCAACTATTATATCATACCTACTGTTGTTTAAAGTTCTATTAACTTTAATTTTGAGACCTCTCGTCTCTAGTTTATAGTTCTGTCGTCTATAGTGCCATCGACTCCTACCTTAAACCCTATTTATGTTAGTGTTGGTATTATAGGTAATGTTGTTAATGTTGATTACAATAATAATATGTTGTTTTTTGCTGATTTTTGAAATTTTTCCATCACTTTAATTTTTGCCATTAAATTGAATAATTGCTTTTAAAACTGAAAAATTTAAGTGGCAAAATACTTTGGCTTATACATATATATATGTATGTGTGTCTAACTTGTTGTTGTCTGACGTTGGTGTGTGTTCCCATTGATCCCATAAATTGTCGCCTTAAATTTTTCCCCATAGGCTGCTGTTGTTAGAGGTATTGTTTTTGTTTACTCTTGCTGTCGTTGCAATTGCTAATGTTGCTGTTGCCTCTGCTGCTAAATGTGTGTATTAACACATAAATTAAATGTAATTACATGGTTCATACAACATAAAACTGTATAAGCCTAAAATCATGATCCATGTGAATTCAACACAAATAAACACAAGCTTTTCTGCATGTTTTAAGGGTCTGAGGATATTATAGAAGGGGATCCATAAACAAGTAAAAACAGCTCGATAGCTAAAATAACAGAAAATTCTATATATGTATGTGTAAGCAAATAAATTCGCGGGGTCTTTTGCCCTTCTTTTCAAAACAATAACCTCTATGACATTTTTGGCTATTTTACATGATTAAAGAGCTTCGAGTAGCGGCAGCCGAAGCATTTAAATAAATTGGTTAAAGCCAATTTTCACCAAAATGCATTTAATTACAAGAGTGTTAGTAAAATTTTTATAAATGAATGTGTGTGTATGAGTGTTTTAAATTTTTCTAGTGCTTGATAAATATTTTGATTTGAATATTTAACAATTTAATTGCATTTATACTTAAATACATATAATTGTAGTCATTGTTCTCTCTAACAATTGATAATCGTGATGATAATTCTAAATTGTATATTTGCACAAGTATTTGAATAACAACAATAATTCTACGAAAAAGCAATAAAATTGGACCGAACACATATAATTACAGCTTAAATTGAAGAATCTTTAGAAATTTTGATATAAAATTCGTAAATTGAATAATTTAAATCGCCTTAAATTAAGCCTGTGAATTTTTGTATTTATTTCCCTGAAAATAGGCAATATATTTTGAACATTTAAAATCATTTTCAATATAATTTACTTATGCGTTAATAATCTATTCTAATATTTACCTAATTAGTTTCATAGAATTTTAAGATTATTTTGTTATTTGAAAATAATTAATAAGACATGAATTTAATTAACAAAATACACTAAAGATTTACTTGAATTGATAATATAAAGGGCTTCATTAGGCGCTTCCATAAATTCAAAGAAAACAAAGTGATTTTCAAACCAATTGATGAAATTATATCTTATATTTATTTATTTTCATAGGAATTTTTTTCAAAATTTTCTTGTTTTAATAGAAAATTTTCCAAAAAGAAAACAAAGTGATTTTCAAACCAATTGATGAAATTATATCTTATATTTATTTATTTTCATAGGAAATTTTCTCAAAATTTTTTTGTCTTAATAGAAAATTTTCCAAAATTGTCCAAAATTTTCTTAATTTTGTAGAAAAATTTGCAAATTTTTCTTATTTTTGTAAAAAATTTTGCAAATTTTTCTTATTTCTATAAAAAAATGTTTGCAAAAATTTTCTTATTTTTATAGAAAATTTTGCAAAATTTTCTTATTTTCATAGAAAATTTTACAAAATTTTCTTATTTTCATAGAAAATTTTGCAAAATTTTCTTATTTTCATAATCAAATTTTGCAAAATTTTCTTATTTTCATAGAAAATTTTGCAAAATTTTCTTATTTTCATAGATACTTTTGCAAAATTTTCTTATTTTCATACAAAATTTTGCAAAATTTTCTTATTTACATAGAAAATTTTGCAAAATTTTCTTATTTTCATAGAAAATTTTGCAAAATTTTTTTATTTTCATAGAAAATTTTCTTATTCTCATAGAAAATTTTGCAAAATTTTCTTATTTTCATAGAAAATTTTGCAAAATTTTCTTAGTTTTTTAGAAAATTTCAAAATTTTCTTATTTTTATAAAAAATTTTCCAAAATTTTCTTATTTTTATAGAAAATTTTCCAAAATTTTCTTATTTTTATAGAAAATTTTCCAAAATTTTCTATTTTTATAGAAAATTTTCCTAAATTTTCTTATTTTTTAGAAAATTTTCCTATTTTTATAGAAATTTTCCAAAACTTTCATATGTTTATAGAAAATTTTGAAAAATTTTCTTATTTTTATACAAAATTTTACAAAATTTTCTTGTTTTTACAAAATTTTCTTATTTTTATAGAAAATTTTCTAAAATATTTATATTTTTTTAGAAAATTTTTTTATTTTTATAGAAAATTTTCCAAAATTTTCTTATTTTTTAAAATTTCTTTTTACGGATCAAAAACTTTTAAAAAGTTTTTGATCCTTATAGAAATGTTCAAAACAATTTTATTTTTTTATGAAAATTTTAAAAAAATTCTATGTGAACATTTTTTAAAATTTATTTGTTTTTAAAGGAAAATTTTTAAATTTTCTATTTCTTTCTATTAAATTTTTCATCTTAAATATCTCCTTCATTTGGGTGTTTTTCTATCTTCTTGGAAATGTTGCCAAATATAAATTATTTGTTTATTTTACTGTTTTTTTATTAAAGGATTTTCTTTATTATTATTTTATGTTTGTTTGCTTTTTGCAGCTTTCCACAGGACTCATGTAGTTTTCATCTTTAAATTGTCTTGAAAATATTTGGGGCAAATATATAAAACTAATATTGTGTAAGGAACAAATAAATACTTATACAAAATCTTATATTATTTGTTTTTGTTAAAGGATGTCTTAGTCCTGTTGCTTTTTCTGAAAGTTAGAAAATATTGTTAGATTTTAAGAAGAGAGAATGCTTTCATATAAAAATTTTCTTTTATATTTGAAACGTTTTTTATAGATATACTAGATATTGCTGAAGGACTTTAATAAGAATGTGAAAATATATTTAGTCCTTCCAAGACCAATAGTGATTTTTAATTTTTGGAAAATTTAAATTTTTGTTTACATAAATTTTGAAAGTACTTCTGAGGTTTCATCAGACTTAAACTTTTGTTGTGCATCGAAATAACTTTGTAGTCCCGAAGGGTTTAATATTGTATAGCTTAGTTTTATATAACCCTAATGGTTTGTATATTGAGTTTTTCTTGTCAACAAACCATTTTTTTTTCTTGGTCATCTTAAAGACGAATGTGTTTGATAATAAAATTTTGTAGTTTTCTTTTATATCCCTTTTACTTATGTTTTTCTAGATACGAGTATTCACTTTTTCTTTCAAGAGCCATAAACAAAAATGAGTTGATGCATGACTTTTTGTCTGGAATTAAATTTGTGAAGTGATTTGTTTAAATAAATTTTTAAATGCATAAAAAGGCAGTAAATCTTGTTTGTAGAAATAGAATATAAATTCTAAAAATTTGAGACTTTTTTAATTTCATATAAAATAAAAATAAATCTAAAATGTTTACCTAAGATTTAAGCAAACAAAAATATTAACTTTTGTTTTCTTTTCTATTTAAGTCTAAGTCATTACTTTCTTTATACTTATTTACATCCGGTCTTTAAACAATTTTGCTATAAATTTTCATTTTATTTAAAATGTTTTTTTTTAATAAAATTTTTAGTTTTTATATAAATTTTGCCTAAATTTTATATGAAATTGCTAATGTTTGTTTAAGGAATTATTTAACTTTTAAAGCTTTTAAGCTGCTTCATTTCCTCTGAGGCCAAAATGTCAAATGTTGTCTCTAAGACAGTAAATATTTCTACATATTCACAAGTATTATGTGAAAAGTTACATAAATAAGTAAGTACATACATATAAAATTCTACATACATACAAATGTACATATGTAAATACTATACTTGAGCTTATGTTTGTATAAGTTGATGTATGTAACTACTTATACACACAATTTATTTAACATACTAATACATAATGTTTTATTTAGAAAAAGTGTTGTCTACTTATGTGGGTTGCAGTGAAAGTCCTAATGTCTATTTACTCTTTAATCTAATGATGGTCAAATAAAAGCGTATTTATTCCTGACCCAGTGCTAGAAAGCATTCGGATTAATACAAAGAAATTAAGCCTAATGTCTCCTTTTCCGAAGGAAATGTACAAAAAACATACAAAATTCCTATTTTTATAGGAAATTTTGCAAAATTTTCCTATTTTTATAGGAAATTTTGCAAAATTTTCCTATTTTTATAGAAAATTTTGCAAAATTTTCCTATTTTTATAGAAAATTTTGCAAAATTTTCCTATTTTTATAGAAAATTTTGCAAAATTTTCCTATTTTTATAGGAAATTTTGCAAAATTTTCCTATTTTTATAGGAAATTTTGCAAAATTTTCCTATTTTTATAGGAAATTTTGCAAAATTTTCCTATTTTTATAGGAAATTTTGCAAAATTTTCCTATTTTTATAGGAAATTTTGCAAAATTTTCCTATTTTTATAGGAAATTTTGCAAAATTTTCCTATTTTTATAGGAAATTTTGCAAAATTTTCCTATTTTTATAGGAAATTTTGCAAAATTTTCTTATTTTTTTTGGAAATATTATAAAATTTTCCTATTTTTATGAAAATTTTCCAAAATTTTCCTATTTTTATAGGAAATTTTTCAAAATTTTTTATTAAATTTTTTTTTTTATAGAAAATTTTTCAATTTTTTTTTACAGGAAAAATGCAAAATTTTCTTATTTTTATGAGAAATTTCTCAACTTTTTTTTTATTTTTCTAGAAAATTTTGAAAAATTGTCTTATTTTTGTCGGAAAGTTTGTTCTTTTTTTTTTGCAAAGTTTTCTTATTACAATGTTTTCTTGTTTTTTTTTTTTTTTTTTTTTGCAAAATTTTATTGTTTTTGTATACGAAAGGTTGCAAAATTGTAAAAAATTTTTACAGGAATTTTCCAAAACTTACGAATCTGATTCTATACTAAATTGTTTTGCAATACAAATACAATAATCCAATTTTAAACTTAGAAGTATATATGTCTTTCAAATCAAAAATTGATTAATCTGCTTAGGCTTGAATATCATTTGATGAATATGTTTGAAGTTGTTTTGAACTGTAAAGGTTGTATTGCTTTAGCATGTTCAAGTATTTAAAGCTTATTAGAATTTACTAAAGCAGCAGGAGTGCAGTGCTCAACTTGGACAAAAGTATCAAAATGTTCATAATTATTGATTTTTGATTAAAAACTAACAAATCTTGAAAATCTTTGGAAATTTGATATTTTAGTTGGTTTTAAGTTGAGGCAATCTAGAAATAGGATTAAAGGAAAATAATAAAATTTTGTCAGGTTATTGAAAGCTATGAAAAATTTTATTGTCCTAAATTGCAATGTTTCTGATAAATATAAATTTTCAAGGAATGTTGAATAATTAACCATCATCAAGAAAAACAAGCCCAAAGCAAAAACTGAAAATGATTTGTGAAGTACATTTACATGATGAAATATTTATACTATTTTTAAGAATCATTCAAATTCTTGGAATAATAGGAAATAGCTTTATATTTATTTACCCTACTAGTAGTTTCTCTCATTTACTTGTAAAATTAATCCATTTGAATTCCTAGAATTTCCAGAATGTTAAAAATATCAAAAGAATTTATTTGAAGTTATGAAATGTAATTGCAAATTATATTAGAATTAAATTTAAAAATTGCAATCTTAGCAAATTAAATTCTACTAACAAAACTTTCCATAAAAGTAAGAAATTTTCTTAAAAGTATTCTTATTTTTGCAGATTTTTCAATAAAAATAAGTAAATTTTCTATAAAAATAAAATAAATTTTGGAAAATTTTCTATAAAACTACACAAATTTTTGCAAAGTTTTCTTTAAAAATTATAAATTTTTCTATAAAAATAAGAAAATTTTCTATAAAAATAAGAAAATTTTGGCAAATTTTTCTTAAAAATAAGAAAACTTTGGAAAATTTTCTATAAAATAAGAAAATTTTAGAAAATTTTCTATAAAAATAAGAAAACTTTGAAAAATTTTCTGTAAAAATAAGAAAGTTTTCTATAAAAATAAGAAAGTTTTGCAAAATTTTCTATAAAAATAAAAAAATTTTGGAAAATTTTCTATAAAAATAAGAAAATTTTGCAAAAATATCTATAAAGATAAGAACATTTTGCAAAATTTTCTATAAAAATAAGAAAATTTTGCAAAATTTTCTATAAAAATAAAAAAGTTTTGGAAAATTTTCTTAAAAAATAAAAAAATTTTCTATAAAAATTTTGGAAAATTTTCTATAAAAATTTTGGAAAATTTTCTATAAAAATAAGAAAATTTTGGAAAATTTTCTATAAAAATAAGAAAATTTTGGAAAATTTTTTATAAAAATAAGAAAATTTTGGAAAATTTTCTATAAAAATAAGAAAATTTTGAAAAATTTATCATAAAAATAAGAAAATGTTCCTATAAAACTAGGAAATTTTTAGAAATAACCTTATCATTAGCTATTTTAATCTACAAGAGGGTAACTTCTACATTAACTTAATAAAACCTTAACTTTGATTAAGTTATTTCTCTTTTTATTTTTTCATAATTTCCTTCAAAGTAATTTATATTATTTTTTCCCTGGTAATCATCTCCAGGATCGTATACTTTGTGTTTTATTATTACTACAATATTTTTTCTGCTTTAACCTTATAAAATTGTAATTTTTGTATATGTCATCAGAAGATTAGATGTATTAGGGATTCTTTGCAAGTTAGGTGCTGGGAAAAAGCTTAGATATGTTGAGTTATAAAAAAGCAAATAAAATATTTCTTAAGTAGATGTATATGTAACTAATACACATATGAAAATTGGTAAACTAATATAAATATGGAAAAAGACATCATGACAATAAATTTTCGATGGTATCTTTTGTGGCCAACTATTCATTTGAGGGTTTGCCTGGTCATTTTGTCATATATGCTGTATAACCATTTTGCTTAAGTTCCCTATAAATATGCAGTTTTTCATGTCGAATGACTTAAATCTTAAGCAACAACTTCTCCCTTATACCTCCTATACAAATTTTACTAAAATATATAATACTTTGTGAGTATTTTATTCATACATTTTATGATGTTAAAAAATGTCATAAAAAATCTAAACTAGGTAGAGTCAAGGTAAACATGTCTATGTAAACTATTGGCTTGTAAGTACTTAGAAGTAACTCAAATGGTCTAAAGCTTAATATAATAGCACTTAATACAAATAAAGAATTAATTACACTAAACATATTAAAATTTTCTTTTAATTAAGTTTTTATTGGCATTTGTCATGGTAATAACACATTTTAATTGTGTCTAGTCAAGCAAGAAAATTAGAAAAGTTTTCAAGAAAAGTTAAATAACAAAGATAAATGGAAAACAAAATTACCTAAGAAATACGAAGACATAGACTTAGACATAGACTAAGACATAAGCTAAGAAATAGACTAAGACATAGACATAGACTAAAACATAGACTAAGACATAAACTAAGACATGGACTAAGACATAAACTAAGACATGGACTAAGACATAGACTAAGACATAGACTAAAACATAGACTAAAACATAGACTAAGACATAGACTAAAACATAGACTAAAACAAAGTCTAAGACATAGAATAAGACATAGATTAAGACATAGACTTAGACATACACTAAGATACAAACTAAGAAATAGAGTAAGACATAGACTAAGACATAGACTAAGATATAGACTAAAACATAGACTAAAACATAGACTAAGACATAGACTAAAACATAGACTAAAACATAGACTAAGACATAGACTAAAACATAGACTAAAACAAAGTCTAAGACATAGAATAAGACATAGACTAAGACATAGACTAAGATATAGACTAAGACATAAACTAAGACATAGAGTAAGACATAGACTAAGACATAGACTAAGACTTAGACTAAGACATAAACTAAGACATAGAGTAAGACATAGACTAAGACATAGACTAAGACTTAGACTAAGACATAGACTAAGACATAGACTAAGACATAGACTAAGACATAGACTAAGACATAGACTAAGACATAGACTTAGACATAGACTAAGACATAGACTAACACATAGACTAAGACATAGACTAAGACATAGACTAAGACATAGACTAACACATAGACTAACACATAGACTAAGACATATACTAAGACATAGACTAAGACATAGACTAAGACATAGACTAAGACATAGACTAAGACATAGACTAAGACATAGACTAAGACATAGACTAAGACATAGACTAAGACATAGACTAAGACATAGACTAAGACATAGACTAAGACATAGACTAAGACATAGACTAAGACATAGACTAAGACATAGACTAAGACATAGACTAAGACATAGACTAAGACATAGACTAAGACATAGACTAAGACATAGACTAAGACATAGACTAAGACATAGACTAAGACATAGACTAAGACATAGACTAAGACATAGACTAAGACATAGACTAAGACATAGACTAAGAAATAGACTAAGACATAGACATAGACTAAAACATAGACTAAGACATAAACTAAGACATGGACTAAGACATGGACTAAGACATGGACTAAGACATAAACTAAGACATGGACTAAGACATAGACCAAGACATAGACTAAAACATAGACTAAAACATAGACTAAGACATAGACTAAAACATAGACTAAAACAAAGTCTAAGACATAGAATAAGACATAGACTAAGACATAGACTAAGATATAGACTAAGACATAAACTAAGACATAGAGTAAGACATAGACTAAGACATAGACTAAGACTTAGACTAAGACATAGACTAAGACATAGACTAAGACATAGACTAAGACATAGACTAAGACATAGACTAAGACATAGACTTAGACATAGACTAAGACATAGACTAACACATAGACTAAGACATAGACTACGACATAGACTAAGACATAGACTAACACATAGACTAACACATAGACTAAGACATATACTAAGACATAGACTAAGACATAGACTAAGACATAGACTAAGACATAGACTAAGACATAGACTAAGACATAGACTAAGACATAGACTAAGACATAGACTAAGACATAGACTAAGACATAGACTAAGACATAGAATAAGACATAGACTAAGACATAGACTAAGACATAGACTAAGACATAGACTAAGACATAGACTAAGACATAGACTAAGACATAGACTAAGACATAGACTAAGACATAGACTAAGGCATAGACTAAGACATAGACTAAGACATAGACTAAGACATAGACTAAGACATAGACTAAGACATAGACTAAGACATAGACTAAGACATAGACTAAGACATAGACATAGACTAAGACTAAGACATAGACTAAGACATAGACTAAGACATAGACTAAGACATAGACTAAGACATAGACTAAGACATAGACTAAGACATAGACTAAGACATAGACTAAGACATAGACTAAGACATAGACTAAGACATAGACTAAGACATAGACTAAGACATAGACTAAGACATAGACTAAGACATAGACTAAGACATAGACTAAGACATAGACTAAGACATAGACTAAGACATAGACTAAGACATAGACTAAGACATAGACTAAGACATAGACTAAGACATAGACTAAGACATAGACTAAGACATAGACTAAGACATAGACTAAGACATAAACTAAGACATAGACTAAGACATAGACTAAGACATAGACTAAGACATAGACTAAGACATAGACTAAGACATAGACTAAGACATAGACTAAGACATAGACTAAGACATAGACTAAGACATAGACTAAGACATAGACTAAGACATAGACTAAGACATAGACTAAGACATAGACTAAGACATATACTAAGACATAGACTAAGACATAGACTAAGACATAGACTAAGACATAGACTAAGACATAGACTAAGACATAGACTAAGACATAGACTAAGACATAGACTAAGACATAGACTAAGACATAGACTAAGACATAGACTAAGACATAGACTAAGACATAGACTAAGACATAGACTAAGACATAGACTAAGACATTGACTAAGGCATAGACCAGGACATAGATTAAGACATAGACTAAGACATAGACTAAGACATATACTAGGACATAGACTAAGACATAGACTAAGACATAGACTAAGACATAGACTAAGACATAGACTAAGACGTAGACTAAGACATAGACATAGACTAAGACATAGACTAAGACATAGACTAAGACATAGACTAAGACATAGACTAAGACATAGACTAAGACATAGACTAAGACATAGACTAAGACATAGACTAAGACATAGACTAAGACATAGACTAAGACATAGACTAAGACATAGACTAAGACATAAACTAAGACATAGACTAAGACATAGACTAAGACATAGACTAAGACATAGACTAAGACATAGACTAAGACATAGACTAAGACATAGACTAAGACATAGACTAAGACATAGACTAAGACATAGACTAAGACATAGACTAAGACATAGACTAAGACATAAACTAAGACATAAACTAAGACATAGACTAAGACATAGACTAAGACATAGACTAAGACATAGACTAAGACATAGACTAAGACATAGACTAAGACATAGACTAAGACATAGACTAAGACATAGACTAAGACATAGACTAAGACATAAACTAAGACATAGACTAAGACATAGACTAAGACATAGACTAAGACATAGACTAAGACATAGACCAGGACATAGATTAAGAAATAGACTAAGACATAGACTAAGACATAGACTAAGACATATACTAAGACATAGACTAAGACTTAGACTAAGACATAGACTAAGACATAGACTAAGACATAGACTAAGACATAGACTAAGACATAGACTAAGACATAGACTTAGACATAGACTAAGACATAGACTAACACATAGACTAAGACATAGACTAAGACATAGACTAAGACATAGACTAACACATAGACTAACACATAGACTAAGACATATACTAAGACATAGACTAAGACATAGACTAAGACATAGACTAAGACATAGACTAAGACATAGACTAAGACATAGACTAAGACATAGACTAAGACATAGACTAAGACATAGACTAAGACATAGACTAAGACATAGACTAAGACATAGACTAAGACATAGACTAAGACATAGACTAAGACATAGACTAAGACATAGACTAAGACATAGACTAAGACATAGACTAAGACATAGACTAAGACATAGACTAAGACATAGACTAAGGCATAGACTAAGACATAGACTAAGACATAGACTAAGACATAGATTAAGACATAGACATAGACTAAGACATAGACTAAGACATAGACTAAGACATAGACTAAGACATAGACTAAGACATAGACTAAGACATAGACTAAGACATAGACTAAGACATAGACTAAGACATAGACTAAGACATAGACTAAGACATAGACTAAGACATAGACTAAGACATAGACTAAGACATAGACTAAGACATAGACTAAGACATAGACTAAGACATAGACTAAGACATAGACTAAGACATAGACTAAGACATAGACTAAGACATAGACTAAGACGTAGACTAAGACATAGACTAAGACATAGACTAAGACATAGACTAAGACATAAACTAAGACATAGACTAAGACATAGACTAAGACATAGACTAAGACATAGACTAAGACATAGACTAAGACATAGACTAAGACATAGACTAAGACATAGACTAAGACATAGACATAGACTAAGACATAGACTAAGACATAGACTAAGACATAGACTAAGACATAGACTAAGACATAGACTAAGACATAGACTAAGACATAGACATAGACTAAGACATAGACTAAGACATAGACTAAGACATATAGTAAGACATTGACTAAGGCATAGACCAGGACATAGATTAAGACATAGATTAAGACATAGACTAAGACATAGACTAAGACATATACTAGGACATAGACTATGACATAGACTAAGACATAGACTAAGACATAGACTAAGACATAGACTAAGACATAGACTAAGACATAGACTAAGACATAGACTAAGACATAGACTAAGACATAGACTAAGACATAGACTAAAACATAGACTAAGACATAGACTAAGACATAGACTAAGACATAGACTAAGACATAGACTAAGACATAGACTAAGACATAGACTAAGACATAGACTAAGACATAGACTAAGACATAGACTAAGACATAGACTAAGACATAGACTAAGACATAGACTAAGACATAGACTAAGACATAGACTAAGACATAGACTAAGACATAGACTAAGACATAGACTAAGACATAGACTAAGACATAGACTAAGACATAGACTAAGACATAGACTAAGACATAGACTAAGACATAGACTAAGACATAGACTAAGACATAGACTAAGACATAGACTAAGACATAGACTAAGACATAGACTAAGACATAGGCTAAGACATAGACTAAGACATAGACTAAGACATAGACTAAGACATAGACTAAGACATAGACTAAGACATAGACTAAGACATAGACTAAGACATAGACTAAGACATAGACTAAGACATAGACTAAGACATAGACTAAGACATAGACTAAGACATAGACTAAGACATAGACTAAGACATAGACTAAGACATAGCCTAAAACATAGAATAAAAAATAGACCAATTTTAAATTTTTATTGTAGAAAACTTTTCTTGATTCCTTAACTTTTTGCTCCCAATTATAAACCTTTTAAAAATTGTTGCTTTATTACTTTATTTTTGTGATCCTTATCCTGTTTACTGTATATGTATATCTGCATTCTTTTCCTGTTAATTTCTTGTTTTAGTTCTGTTGAATGTTTTTGCCCATTAAGTAATATTTCCTTTAAAAATGTCTTTAACAGAAAATTGATTACAGCTGCAGCTATTAGTTTCAAGCTACAAAGTAAAGACGGATAACGACAATATTGCTTAAAAGCCATAATTTTTAAAGGAACAATTTTACTACCATTACTTTCATACACAGACATTGACACTCTTTGGCAGAAAGAATAAGTATACTGCCATAGTTTGGTGATTATAGTGAAAGACATTAATGTTAAGCCAAGATAGGCAAGAAAAAAAGGACATCAAAAGAAAAAAAGGACTGAAGTGAAAAAGACTTAACGTATTTAAGACAGTAACAGGATGTAGCTGAAAGATGTGGATAATCATGATATTTAATTATTCAAAGTTACAAGGATTAAAAGGACATTTAAGAGCAAACATTAACAAAAGGATTACTCTGGGGAAAACAGGATATCTACGGCCATAGGGTACCGTAATACGAGAAGATGCTTGAGTGTTTGTTAATGCTTGATTTGTATGATGATATCTAAGGTTAACACCTCTCTTACCAAAACCCTTTTAAATAAAAATAAAATCTCCTGAGCTCTAAACGAATCCCTACAAAAAATTTGTTAACAAAATTGCAAATTTACATTAACGACAAAATAATCGAAAAGAGCTAAAAAAAAATTAAGAACCAATAAAATGTCTGAAAAAATAATAAGGAAAATCAAAATAAAAACCGGCGTCATCGCCAATCGTTGAGATGTCGTTTAAACATCCGCTCAAAATCAATGAGTGTGTTGTGTCAGCGGAAATCGTACTTGTTAAATACAGGAAGTTCATAATGAAAATATAAATAATAATATTAAACTGTTTTTATTCAATATTGAGGAGAAAAAGCTTTAAAATTAAGTCTGTGAATTGAAAAACGAGATAGCAAAAAGAGACCAAAGAAGTAAATTTGGCAAAATTTTCTTATTTTTACAGAACATTTTGCAAAATTTTCTTATTTTCTCGGAAAATTTTGCAAAATTGTAAAAATTGCAAAATTTTCTTATTTTTAGGAAATTTTTAAAAATTTCCTAAATTTTGCAAAATTGTACTATTTTTAAAGTAAACTTTGCAAAAATTTTCTTATGTTTATAGGAAATTTTGCAAAATTTTCTTATTTTTATAGGAAATTTTGCAAAATTTTCTTATTTTTATAGGAAATTTTGCAAAATTTTCTTATTTTTATAGGAAATTTTGCAAAATTATCTTAATTTAATAGGAAATTTTGCAAAATTATCTGAATTTTATAGGAAATTTTGCAAAATTTTCTTATTTTTATAGAAAATTTTGCAAAATTATCTTAATTTTATAGGAAATTTTGCAAAATTATCTCAATTTTATAGGAAATTTTGCTAAATTTTCTTATTTTTATAAAAAATTTTACAAAATTTTCTTTTTTATAGGAAATTTTGCAAAATTTTCTTATTTTTATAGGAAATTTTGCAAAATTTTCTTATTTTTGTAGGAAATATTGAAAAATTTTCTTGTTTTTGTAGGAACTTTTAAAAAATTTTCTTATTTTTATAGGAAATTTTGCAAAATTTTCTTATTTTTATAGGAAATTTTCCAAAACTTTCTTATCTTTATACGAAATTTTGCAAAATTTTTTTATTTTTATAGGAAATTTTTAAAAATTTTCTAATTTTTATAGGAAATTTTGCAAAATTTTTTTATTTTGATAGAAAACTTTGCAAAATTTTCTTATTTCTATAGGGAATTTTGCAAAATTTATTTTATTTTATAGGAAATTTTAAAAAAATTTCTCATTTTTTAGAACTTTAATATTTTTATAAGAAATTTAAAAATATTTTTTTTTTTTAATTTGCAAATATTTTTATTGATTTGAAAAATCTTTATTGTATGTCGTACATACATATAAAAATATCAAAAACATCCTTATGTTTTCATAAATATCTGTCAATGACAATTTTCTTATTTTTAGGAAATTTTTAAAAATTTCCTAAATTTTGCAAAATTGTACTATTTTTAAAGTAAACTTTGCAAAAATGTTCTTATTTTTATAGGAAATTTTGCAAAATTTTCTTATTTTTATAGGAAATTTTGCAAAATTTTCTTATTTTTATAGGAAATTTTGCAAAATTATCTTAATTTAATAGGAAATTTTGCAAAATTATCTGAATTTTATAGGAAATTTTGCAAAATTTTCTTATTTTTATAGAAAATTTTGCAAAATTATCTTAATTTTATAGCAAATTTTGCAAAATTATCTCAATTTTATAGGAAATTTTGCTAAATTTTCTTATTTTTATAAAAAATTTTACAAAATTTTCTTTTTTATAGGAAATTTTGCAAAATTTTCTTATTTTTATAGGAAATTTTGCAAAATTTTCTTATTTTTGTAGGAAATATTGAAAAATTTTCTTGTTTTTGTAGGAACTTTTAAAAAATTTTCTTATTTGTATAGGAAATTTTCCAAAACTTTCTTATTTTTATACGAAATTTTGCAAAATTTTTTTATTTTTATAGGAAATTTTTAAAAATTTTCTAAATTTTATAGGAAATTTTGCAAAATTTTTTTATTTTAATAGAAAACTTTGCAAAATTTTCTTATTTCTATAGGGAATTTTGCAAAATTTATTTTATTTTATAGGAAATTTTAAAAAAATTTCTCATTTTTTAGAACTTTAATATTTTTATAAGAAATTTAAAAATATTTTTTTTTTTAATTTGCAAATATTTTTATTGATTTGAAAAATCTTTATTGTATGTCGTACATACATATAAAAATATCAAAAACATCCTTATGTTTTCATAAATATCTGTCAATGACGGTGACTTTACTTCGGCAATATTTTGACAGAAGGTGTGTCGGTAAATCATTCAGTTGCAGACATTAATTTCCGCTGGAAACATAATTAAATATTTTTGCAAAATTTTGCAATCAATTTTAGTTTTTGCTAGTCTCGGTAAAAAATGAAATAAGGCAAAGATTTAGTGAAATGCAAAACATTTTATTTCTAGGTCTCAATTGGTTGAATACATAGGTATATGTATTTTTTCTGAAAATCATTTATTTAAAAAATTTATGTAAATAAAATGTTTTCTGTTTTATTAACATTCTTCATTCTGTTAAACCTTGAATACCATTGTACTTAATTGATTAAACTTTTCTCTCTCCCTCACTCTACATATTTAAATATGATTTAATATTAATCCTTAGTTTACAATCCCGCAACCAATTAAGACTATTTTTTGCAAAATCTCTTACACCCTACACCATAAAAGATGGCAGCTATAAAGTGTGCAAAGCATAGAAGAATGGCTTAAATTTAAATAAATTTTAGTCTTAGACCTAATATGAATCTAATGTGTTAGTCAATGACTAAGTCTATGTCTTAGTCTATGTCTTAGTCTATGTCTTAGTCTATGTCTTAGTCTATGTCTTAGTCTATGTCTTAGTCTATGTCTTAGTCTATGTCTTAGTCTATGTCTTAGTCTATGTCTTAGTCTATGTCTTAGTCTATGTCTTAGTCTATGTCTTAGTCTATGTCTTAGTCTATATCTAAGTCTATGTCTTAGTCTATGTCTTAGTCTATGTCTTAGTCTATGTCTTAGTCTATGTCTTAGTCTATGTCTTAGTCTATGTCTTAGTCTATGTCTTAGTCTATGTCTTAGTCTATGTCTTAGTCTATGTCTTAGTCTATGTCTTAGTCTATGTCTTAGTCTATGTCTTAGTCTATGTCTTAGTCTATGTCTTAGTCTATGTCTTAGTCTATGTCTTAGTCTATGTCTTAGTCTATGTCTTAGTCTATGTCTTAGTCTATGTCTTAGTCTATGTCTTAGTCTATGTCTTAGTCTATGTCTTAGTCTATGTCTTAGTCTATGTCTTAGTCTATGTCTTAGTCTATGTCTTAGTCTATGTCTTAGTCTATGTCTTAGTCTATGTCTTAGTCTATGTCTTAGTCTATGTCTTAGTCTATGTCTTAGTCTATGTCTTAGTCTATGTCTTAGTCTATGTCTTAGTCTATGTCTTAGTCTATGTCTTAGTCTATGTCTTAGTCTATGTCTTAGTCTATGTCTTAGTCTATGTTTTAGTCTATGTCTTTGTCTATGTCTTAGTCTATGTCATAGTCTATGTCTTAGTCTATGTCTAAGTCTATGTCTTAGTCTATGTCTTAGTCTATGTCTTAGTCTATGTCTATGTCTATGTCTATGTCTATGTCTATGTCTATGTCTATGTCTATGTCTATGTCTATGTCTATGTCTATGTCTATGTCTATGTCTATGTCTATGTCTATGTCTATGTCTATGTCTATGTCTATGTCTATGTCTATGTCTATGTCTATGTCTATGTCTATGTCTATGTCTATGTCTATGTCTATGTCTATGTCTATGTCTATGTCTATGTCTATGTCTATGTCTATGTCTATGTCTATGTCTATGTCTATGTCTATGTCTATGTCTATGTCTATGTCTATGTCTATGTCTATGTCTATGTCTATGTCTATGTCTATGTCTATGTCTATGTCTATGTCTATGTCTATGTCTATGTCTATGTCTATGTCTATGTCTATGTCTATGTCTATGTCTATGTCTATGTCTATGTCTATGTCTATGTCTATGTCTATGTCTATGTCTATGTCTATGTCTATGTCTATGTCTATGTCTATGTCTATGTCTATGTCTATGTCTATGTCTATGTCTATGTCTATGTCTATGTCTATGTCTATGTCTATGTCTATGTCTATGTCTATGTCTATGTCTATGTCTATGTCTATGTCTATGTCTATGTCTATGTCTATGTCTATGTCTATGTCTATGTCTATGTCTATGTCTATGTCTATGTCTATGTCTATGTCTATGTCTATGTCTATGTCTATGTCTATGTCTATGTCTATGTCTATGTCTATGTCTATGTCTATGTCTATGTCTATGTCTATGTCTATGTCTATGTCTATGTCTATGTCTATGTCTATGTCTATGTCTATGTCTATGTCTATGTCTATGTCTATGTCTATGTCTATGTCTATGTCTATGTCTATGTCTATGTCTATGTCTATGTCTATGTCTATGTCTATGTCTATGTCTATGTCTATGTCTATGTCTATGTCTATGTCTATGTCTATGTCTATGTCTATGTCTATGTCTATGTCTATGTCTATGTCTATGTCTATGTCTATGTCTATGTCTATGTCTATGTCTATGTCTATGTCTATGTCTATGTCTATGTCTATGTCTATGTCTATGTCTATGTCTATGTCTATGTCTATGTCTATGTCTATGTCTATGTCTATGTCTATGTCTATGTCTATGTCTATGTCTATGTCTATGTCTATGTCTATGTCTATGTCTATGTCTATGTCTATGTCTATGTCTATGTCTATGTCTATGTCTATGTCTATGTCTATGTCTATGTCTATGTCTATGTCTATGTCTATGTCTATGTCTATGTCTATGTCTATGTCTATGTCTATGTCTATGTCTATGTCTATGTCTATGTCTATGTCTATGTCTATGTCTATGTCTATGTCTATGTCTATGTCTATGTCTATGTCTATGTCTATGTCTATGTCTATGTCTATGTCTATGTCTATGTCTATGTCTATGTCTATGTCTATGTCTATGTCTATGTCTATGTCTATGTCTATGTCTATGTCTATGTCTATGTCTATGTCTATGTCTATGTCTATGTCTATGTCTATGTCTATGTCTATGTCTATGTCTATGTCTATGTCTATGTCTATGTCTATGTCTATGTCTATGTCTATGTCTATGTCTATGTCTATGTCTATGTCTATGTCTATGTCTATGTCTATGTCTATGTCTATGTCTATGTCTATGTCTATGTCTATGTCTATGTCTATGTCTATGTCTATGTCTATGTCTATGTCTATGTCTATGTCTATGTCTATGTCTATGTCTATGTCTATGTCTATGTCTATGTCTATGTCTATGTCTATGTCTATGTCTATGTCTATGTCTATGTCTATGTCTATGTCTATGTCTATGTCTATGTCTATGTCTATGTCTATGTCTATGTCTATGTCTATGTCTATGTCTATGTCTATGTCTATGTCTATGTCTATGTCTATGTCTATGTCTATGTCTATGTCTATGTCTATGTCTATGTCTATGTCTATGTCTATGTCTATGTCTATGTCTATGTCTATGTCTATGTCTATGTCTATGTCTATGTCTATGTCTATGTCTATGTCTATGTCTATGTCTATGTCTATGTCTATGTCTATGTCTATGTCTATGTCTATGTCTATGTCTATGTCTATGTCTATGTCTATGTCTATGTCTATGTCTATGTCTATGTCTATGTCTATGTCTATGTCTATGTCTATGTCTATGTCTATGTCTATGTCTATGTCTATGTCTATGTCTATGTCTATGTCTATGTCTATGTCTATGTCTATGTCTATGTCTATGTCTATGTCTATGTCTATGTCTATGTCTATGTCTATGTCTATGTCTATGTCTATGTCTATGTCTATGTCTATGTCTATGTCTATGTCTATGTCTATGTCTATGTCTATGTCTATGTCTATGTCTATGTCTATGTCTATGTCAATGTCAATGTCAATGTCAATGTCTATGTCTATGTCTATGTCTATGTCTATGTCTATGTCTATGTCTATGTCTATGTCTATGTCTATGTCTATGTCTATGTCTATGTCTATGTCTATGTCTATGTCTATGTCTATGTCTATGTCTATGTCTATGTCTATGTCTATGTCTATGTCTATGTCTATGTCTATGTCTATGTCTATGTCTATGTCTATGTCTATGTCTATGTCTATGTCTATGTCTATGTCTATGTCTATGTCTATGTCTATGTCTATGTCTATGTCTATGTCTATGTCTATGTCTATGTCTATGTCTATGTCTTAGTCTATGTCTAAGTCTATGTCTTAGTCTATGTCTTAGTCTATGTCTTAGTCTATGTCTTAGTCTATGTCTTAGTCTATGTCTTAGTCTATGTCTTAGTCTATGTCTTGGTCTATGTCTTAGTCTATGTCTAAGTCTATGTCTTAGTCTATGTCTATGTCTAAGTCTATGTCTTAGTCTATATCTAAGTCTATGTCTTAGGCTATGTCTTAGTCTATGTCTTAGTCTATTTCTTAGTCTATGTCTTAGTCTATGTCTTAGTCTATGTCTTGGTCTATGTCTTAGTCTATGTCTAAGTCTATGTCTATGTCTAAGTCTATGTCTAAGTCTATGTCTTAGTCTATATCTAAGTCTATGTCTTAGTCTATGTCTTAGTCTATGTCTTAGTCTATGTCTTAGTCTATGTCTTAGTCTATGTCTTAGTCTATGTCTTAGTCTATGTCTTAGTCTATGTCTTAGTCTATGTCTTAGTCTATGTCTTAGTCTATGTCTTAGTCTATGTCTTAGTCTATGTCTTAGTCTATGTCTTAGTCTATGTCTTAGTCTATGTCTTAGTCTATGTCTTAGTCTATGTCTTGGTCTATGTCTTAGTCTATGTCTAAGTCTATGTCTTAGTCTATGTCTATGTCTAAGTCTATGTCTTAGTCTATATCTAAGTCTATGTCTTAGTCTATGTCTTACTCTATGTCTTAGTCTATGTCTTAGTCTATGTCTTAGTCTATTTCTTAGTCTATGTCTTAGTCTATGTCTTAGTCTATGTCTTAGTCTATGTCTTAGTCTATGTCTTAGTCTAACCTTAGTCTATGTCTTAGTCTATGTCTTTGTCTATTTTTTAGAATATACATTAGTCTTTTTTAAAGTCTATATCACAGAATTGAAAACAAGTTTCTTTATTTCTCAACAATTGCTCTATATTTGAACTCGGTTGTTAAGGGTATCCTAGTGTCGGACTGGCTGACTATAATACTTTCTTATGTGGTTTTGTTATAACATATTCTGTAGCTTTTTTTATTTAAGTTTGTTTAATGTGCCTTAAACAATTAATTATACATGTGAAGCTTTAGTAAAAACTCAATGTTGTGTCATTTTTTCTTGTATATAAAAAATGTTGTTGTTGCTGCTGCTGCAATGTCATAATAGTGTTAGCAAACGTATGTGTGTATGTCTACTTATACATTTATAAAGGTAAAACCATAATCATGAAAAGGTGGTCGAAACTTAAATATGTATGTAAAGAGTGTGTCATTGTTGCAACACATAAACTCATAATTGTGGCAAACATTGATGTATATTCAAGTACATACACACATACATATGTATGCATATACTTATTTACACACACAAACTTCTTTTGTATAATTTTGCTTTATATTCGAGAATAATAAAAATTATATTATGTATTTTGTAGTTCTTATTGTAGTTGCTGTCAAAGTATTATCATTGGCAAAGTGGAAACATTTGTTTCAATGTGTCTGTGAAAGGATGTATGAAGAAATGTGTGTGCGTGTGTATGTTCAACAAAGTTAATTAATGAATTGTTAATGACATTTACAAACATGCTTAAAAACAAATAAGGTATTCGACAAATATATTCACCTGTGTATGTATGTGTATATGTGTGTGCATTTACAAGGATGTGTGGCAAATTGTGTAGAGGACATTATGGAAAAATTTAAAGTTTTTAAAACCAAATTTGCTATAAAGTAACCAAATGGAAAACCACAAGATAAAATGTTGAAAGTTATATTATTTTCTTACAATGAGAAGGTATTAGTTAAAATATATGTTCTCGTCTCGCTTTTGTATAGGACTAAATATATTCCTTATTCTATGATTTAGTCTATGTTTTCGTCTGTCTATGTGCTTCTCTATAAGAGATAAATTATTTAATTTTTTATATAAGAAATGTTTGTATTTGCTTTTGTTTGGAAATTCTCGCTTGTGTTAAATATTTTTTAACACTTTCATCAAAAAAATGTGAATAAGTTAATTTTTCAAATAAAAGATTTTTTTCTAATTTTATTGTTTTCACTTAAAATGCCTAAAAGCAGGAATAGGAAGAAATATTTGCCCAAACTATTTCCAAAATATTTGAAAAACAATTGCTTTGTTTCCGAAACCACAATTATCTAAGCGTTACAATAGGCCTTTATTGTATTGTTTAAAAAGCGTGACGTTAATTGTGTTGTAACGAACAAATACTTGAATGTTTTTGATTCAATTCATGATTTTAAGGGTCAAAATTTTATTAACATTAGGGCAATTTAATTAAAGTTATAACGATTTGTTAAGAGTTGAAGCAGAGAATTAATTATGAATTCAAAAGATTTGAAGATAAAATAAACAGTTAAGGTGAAATGATTAATGAAGGATTTGAAGGTAAAATTAAGTCATATGAAAAATTTTCATATAAAAATAGGAAAATTTTAAAAAATTTTCCTATACAAATAAAAAAAATTGGAAAATTTTCATATAAAATAAGAAAATTTTTCTATAAAAATTAGAATAATTTATAAATTTTCCCATAAAAATGAGAAAATTTTGAAAACTTATTTAGAAATTTATTTTAATTTACTTTATTTCTTTCCACAAATGTGGCCTCTGTTGTTTGTTCACAGGAAAAAGCTCTGGTCTAAACCTCAGTTTTTCTCCCCAACCTCTTCTGTCGGCAATTGGTTATATATTTTCCATAACAAAGGATAATTCAATATATTTAAGCAATTCACTGCGACCTCCGGTTGTTTTCAATAGAAACCCATAAAATATTTACCTTTTGTTTGTGTAAAAATTTTGATATAGATTTTATATAACTTTTTTTTGTTGTCAATGTTAAATCCTTAACACAGTGTTCAAGTCCTTCGTGTTGTTGCTGCTGCCTCCTTTGCTGCTTAACTGCTTTTGTTGTTATCCTATTTTCTTCCTTTTGTTTGTCCCTTGTTTAGCAACTGGTTGAAATATAACAAAATAAAAAAAAAAACGTTTTGAATTATTCGAACAACAAATACTTATACAACAACATTATATCCGTTTTCTTGTTTTTGGCCATTGGGCGTAATTTTGCGGTAGGATTCAGTTGAGTTTTGAATTGTTTGTCTGTTTATTTGTCGTTCTGTTGTTGTTGTTTTTTTGGTTATTTGATATTATTGTTGTTTTCGAGACTATTGTTGTTATTTTTGTGGTTAATTCAATTGGGATTTAATTTGTATTTGTTAGAAGTATTAAAGGGATTTTACGACGTAAATACAATACATCCACAAAATAAGGATTTGAATAACAAATCACTCACAATAGTATACAAAATTTCTATAAATAATAAAACCAAACTATACAATCAAATAAATGTTAAAGCTCAAATAACAAGATTTTCTATTTTTGTAGGCAATTTTGACAAAATTTTCTATTTTTATAGGAAACTTTGATTAAAATTTCTATTACTATAGGAAATTTTGACAAAATTTTGAATTTTTATAGGAAGTTTTGACAAAATTTTCTATTTTTAAAGGAAATTTTGACAAAATTTTCTATTTTTATAGGAAATTTTGACAAAATTTTCTTTTTTTATAGGAAATTTTGACAAAATTTTCTATTTTTATAGGAAATTTTGACAAAATTTTCTATTTTTATAGGAAATTTTGACAAAATTTTCTATTTCTATAGGGAATTTTGACAAAATTTTCTATTTCTATAGGGAATTTTGACAAAATTTTCTATTTTTAAAGGAAATTTTGACAAAATTTTCTATTTTTATTGGAAATTTTGACAAATTTTTCTATTTTTATAGGAAATTTTGACAAAATTTTTTATATTTATAGGAAATTTTGACAAAATTTTCTATATTTATAGGAAAATTTTGACTAAATTTTCTATTTTTATAGGAAATTTTGACCAAATTTTCTATTTTTATAGGAAATTTTGACAAAATTTTCCATTTTATAGGAAATTTTGACAAAATTTTCTATTTTGATAGGAAATTTTGATAAAATTTTCTATTTTTAAAGAAAATTTTGACAAAATTTTCTATTTTTATAGGAAATTTTGACAAAATTTTCTATTTTATAGGAAATTTTGACAAAATTTTCTATTTTTATAGGAAATTTTGACAAAATTTTCTATTTTTATAGGAAATTTTGACAAAATTTTCTATTTTTATAGGAAATTTTGACAAAATTTTCTATTTTTATAGGAAATTTTGACAAAATTTTCTATTTTTATAGGAAATTTTGACAAAATTTTCTATTCTTATAGGAAATTTTGACAAAATTTTCTATTTTTATAGGAAATTTTGACAAAATTTTCTATTTTTATAGGAAATTTTGAAAAAATTTTCTATTTTTATATGAAATTTTGACAAAATTTTCTATTTTTATAGGAAATTTTGACAAAATTTTCTATTTTTATAGGAAATTTTGACAAAATTTTCTATTTTTATAGGAAATTTTGACAAAATTTTCTATTTTTATAGGAAATTTTGACAAAATTTTCTATTTTTCTAGGAAATTTTGACAAAATTTTCTATTTTTATAGGAAATTTTGACAAAATTTTCTATTTTTATAGGAAATTTTGACAAAATTTTCTATTTTTATAGGAAATTTTGACAAAATTTTCTATTTTTATAGGAAATTTTGACAAAATTTTCTGTTTTTATAGGAAATTTTGACAAAATTTTCTATTTTTATAGGAAATTTTGACAAAATTTTCTATTTTTATAGATAATTTTGACAAAATTTTCTATTTTGATAGGAAAAGTTTCAATTTTTAAAGGAAATTTTGACAAAATTTTCAATTTTTATAGGAAATTTAAAAAAAAATTCCTATCTTTATAGGAAATTTTGCCAATATTTCTTATTTTTATAGGAAATTTTGCCAAAATTTTTTATTTTTATAAGAAATTTAGCCAAAATTTCTTATTATTATAGGAAATTTTTACAAAATTTCTTATTTTTTACAAAATCTTTCCAAAGTTTCATACTTTTTATAGAAAATTTTGACAAAAATTTATATTTTTATAGGAACTTTTTTATTTTTTTATATTCTTTCCCTTTTTTGATTTTGTTCGCAAAATGTTCTTCATGTTTAAAGTAAATTTAACAAAATATAAATTAACTTAACCTCTAATACCCCTTTTCCCTCTTACCATTTATTTAATCATGACTATAAATTTTCTTCAATTTACTCCCAGCATCACATTTAGCTGTTTTTTTTTTCCCGAGTTTTGCTGTTTTTTTAAGCCATTAAGTAAAACATAATTAAACCATCAACCTTAACTAATTACAGCGATAAATAAATGCTAAAAATAAATTAAAATACATAAACCGCGTTTTGTTCGGCTTCACTCTCGTCTCCCAACAAAAATAAATTTTATTTATATGAAAGTCGAAAGTTCAACGAAATAGACACAGAAACTAATTACAATTTATTACGCCTTCAAAATAAAATACTAAAACAATACAATAAATAAATCTATGAAGTGAAAATGAAATGAAAAAAATTCCTATTGCCCAGAGTTTGGTCGATGTAATTGAGGCAAATCAAGGTGTGTTTTGAGAAAATAGGAGAAAGGAGCGCAAAATAATCTTTAGAATATAAAACTACAAAACTGGAACGAAAAACAAAAATATTTCAAATAAATGAAATAAGTACAAATTCACCCTCGCTGAACTAATAACCCAAAAAGCCTCAGATTTCACATAAATAAATAAATCTTTGAAGTCATCTGTAATCACTAGGTATTGCGATTCTGTTAGAACCACAAATGCAAAAAGCCAGAAATCAACCATTTGGCTTTACATTACTTACCTTCAGTGAGCCAGCAGTTATGGGAATTATTCAGCAATAGGAACCAAATAATATTTATGTTTGTTAAAGCCAATGTAAAAGAAAATATTATATTATTCTTCTCAACTAATTTGTTGCAATTCATTGACTTTCAGAGCAAAACAAAACATTTTTAAACAACATAAATTTCTCTACAATATCGAAGAAAGACAGCTCCTGGTTAATAAACGACCACAGTTTTAGTTGAATAGCAAAGAAAAGCAGCATCCGAAGAAAGGTAATAGAAATATTTGAATCACGCCAAGCTACAGTGGTAACAATAGAAAAAATTCCTATTGAAATAAAAAATATTTTGCAAAATTTCCTATAAAAATAAGACAATTTTGCTAAAATTTACTATAAAAATAGGAAAATTTTGCAAAATTTGCTATTAAAATTAGAAAATTTTGCAAAATTATCTTAATTTTATCGGAAAATTTTTCAAAATTTTCTTATTTTTATAGAAAATTTTTCAAAATTTTCTTATTTTAATAAGAAATTTTTCCAAAATTTCCTATAAAAATCAGAAATTTTTGCAAAATTTCCTATAAAAATCAGAAAATTTTGAAAACTTTCCTATGGAATTAAGATAATTTTTGCAAAATTTCCTATTAAAATCAAAAAATTTTGAAAAATTTCCTATAAGATTAAGATAATTTTCCAAAACTTCATATAAAATTAAGATAATTTTGCAAAATTTCCTACAAAAAGAAAATTGTGCAAAATTTACTACAAAACAAAAAGAAAATTGTTCAAAATTTAAATAAAAATAAGAAAATTGTGCAAAATTTCCTATAAAAATAAGAAAATTTTGCAAAATTTCCTATAAAAATAAGAAAATTTTGCAAAATTTTATATAAAAATAAGAAAATTTTGAAAAATTTTATATAAAAATAAGAAAATTTTGCAAAATTTCCTACAGAAATAAAAAAATTGTGCTAAATTTCCTATAAAAATAGGAAAATTTTGCAAAAATTTCCTATAAAAATAGGAAAATTTTGCAAAAATTTAAAAAATAAGAAAATTGTGCAAAATTTCCTATAAAAATAAGAAAATTTTGCAAAATTTCCTATAAAAATAAGAAAATTTTGCAAAATTTCCTATAAAAATAAGAAAATTTTGCAAAATTTTATATAAAAATAAGAAAATTTTGCAAAATTTACTACAGATATAAAAGAATTGTGCTAAATTTCCTATAAAAATAGGAAAATTTTGCAAAAATTTCCTATAAAAATAGGAAAATTTTGCAAAAATTTCCTATAAAAATAGGAAAATTTTGCAAAAATTTCCTATAAAAATAGGAAAATTTTGCAAAAATTTCCTATAAAAATAGGAAAATTTTGCAAAAATTTCCTATAAAAATAGGAAAATTTTGCAAAAATTTCCTATAAATATAGAAAAATTTTGCAAAAATTTCCTATAAATATAGGAAAATTTTGCAAAAATTTCCTATAAAAATAGGAAAATTTTGCAAAAATTTGCTATAAAAATAGGAAAATTTTGCAAAAAATTTCCTATAAAAATAGGAAAATTTTGCAAAAATTTCCTATAAAAATAGGAAAATTTTGCAAAAATTTCCTATAAAAATAGGAAAATTTTGCAAAAATTTCCTATAAAAATAGGAAAATTTTGCAAAAATTTCCTATAAAAATAGGAAAATTTTGCAAAAATTTCCTATAAAAATAGGAAAATTTTGCAAAAATTTCCTATAAAAATAGGAAAATTTTGCAAAAATTTCCTATAAAAATAGGAAAATTTTGCAAAAATTTCCTATAAAAATAGGAAAATTTTGCAAAAATTTCCTATAAAAATAGGAAAATTTTGCAAAAATTTCCTATAAAAATAGGAAAATTTTGCAAAAATTTCCTATAAAAATAGGAAAATTTTGCAAAAATTTCCTATAAAAATAGGAAAATTTTGCAAAAATTTCCTATAAAAATAGGAAAATTTTGCAAAAATTTCCTATAAAAATAGGAAAATTTTGCAAAAAGTTCCTATAAAAATAGGAAAATTTTGCAAAAATTTCCTATAAAAATAGGAAAATTTTGCAAAAATTTCCTATAAAAATAGGAAAATTTTGCAAAAATTTCCTATAAAAATAGGAAAATTTTGCAAAAATTTCCTATAAAAATAGGAAAATTTTGCAAAAATTTCCTATAAAAATAGGAAAATTTTGCAAAAATTTCCTATAAAAATAGGAAAATTTTGCAAAAATTTCCTATAAAAATAGGAAAATTTTGCAAAAATTTCCTATAAAAATAGGAAAATTTTGCAAAAATTTCCTATAAAAATAGGAAAATTTTGCAAAAATTTCCTATAAAAATAGGAAAATTTTGCAAAAATTTCCTATAAAAATAGGAAAATTTTGCAAAAATTTCCTATAAAAATAGGAAAATTTTGCAAAAATTTCCTATAAAAATAGGAAAATTTTGCAAAAATTTCCTATAAAAATAGGAAAATTTTGCAAAAATTTCCTATAAAAATAAGAAAATTTTGCAAAAACTTCCTATAAAAATAGGAAAATTTTGCAAAAATTAGGAATATTTTGCAAAAATTTCCTATAAAAATAGGAAAATTTTGCAAAAATTTCCTATAAAAATAGGAAAATTTTGCAAAAATTTCCTATAAAAATAGGAAAATTTTGCAAAAATTAAAAAAATTTTTCATATATATGAGATTTCCTGCTATACTTCCCACGGTCTTCCATTCCTCCAATCGTTTTGATATTGTGTTTATTGTTCACCTTAATTTCGCAATTTCTTTATTGCTCCAAAATAAATATATAAATGTTTTAGATGGAAAGAAAACCAACATATTAGACTTTGTTAAAGAAAAAAAAAAAAACTATTGCCCCCATTACTTTCAGCTAGCTAACAAATGAGTTCTAATAATGTAAAAACTTTCGATTTTGTATTAAAAAGAAAATGAAATTTGTATCTCTTGTTTAGACTAAAGGGGCTGGCGGATTGTTTCATTTTCGGGTATCTGATTGTGTTTCATATTATATTTATATAGACAAAAAAATAATGAAATTAACATGAATATAGAAAAGCAATGGTGCTACCACGCTGCTTTAGGCTGAGCCCAATTTCGCGTTATTAAAAAAAACAAGAACTGTTTTAAATTGGAATAAGAAGACACTGCAGTCAGTTATTTAGTTTTGGTTTTGGCATGTTCAAAAAAGCATAAAAAATTGCTTCCCATCGTTGGAGTGTATGAGTATTGTCAGGGGCTTCCTGCTGAATGCTGTTGGAAAATTTATTACTACTGCGAAATGTCATTGGAAAAGTTTTTAAAAATATTTTATTGTTATGCTTGGAATGATTTAAATATTACTTTCACAACGATTGAGTGTTAAATAAAAGCAAAATTTATGATTTGAAATAATAAAATTGAACGAACAGTTTTTGAGTGTATGAGTAATGTATTAATATCAATCATACGTTAAAGTAATTTCTTTTAAATTAATATGAAAAAAACAAATTTTTCAAATTCTGTTTTTAACAATTTAACTACCAAAATTTTAACAAAATGTTGTTTAAAGTTTTAAAAAATTCTGGTTAGAATTACTTATAATTTTCCGACAAAAATTTTGTATTTCCCTTAAAATATCATTGATCCTTGTCTCATTTTTACTCAACGAATGAAACATTTTGCCACACAATTTATGCTTAACATACCAAAACTTAAGTATAACCAACAACATAAAAACCAAAGAATAAAAAAATTCTGTTTTAAAGGAAACATTTGTGTCAACATACGCCTTACAGCCATATGGTGATATCCTTGGAATAATGTACTGAAGGAAATTTTCAAAATATTGCGGTAAAAATAGTGGCAATTTTTGTCTTAGTGTCGATTGTAGTAGAACTTGATCATGTTTATGTTATTGTTGTTTTGTAATATTTACATGACGCACTTATACACACAAATGAGCTGATGACCTTACATACGTTCTTACACGTCTTAGGAAAAGTAATGGCTTGAAATATACAATATACTCGTATAACACTACAGTTAAGTAGCAAAAAATAACTTGTGAGCTAAAAACAAGTAAGAAGTCCGATGCCCTACACCAGCTCTGAGATAAACCTTTACCGACATTAAGGGTTAGTTAAGGTTTATCTGAAACTTCGTCAAAGTAGATTTGATGTTACAACGTCTGTAGCATAAAATGTGAATACTTTTGTGCTCTAATATGGACCGATTTCCTTGAAAGTTGTTACAGTTTTTGAGGATCAATAAATTTTATAACTCAAAGCTCTTCTCAGGTGACATTTATTTAAACACTCAACTAAGAACACTTATAGTTTAAAGTCAGACCAATTTTACTAGATGCAACAAATATCACCAGAAACCCATTATACCTTCCTTCCTATAGTGCTATTGGCATTAAAAAACATTACAACATTTGTAACAAAAAGAGTAAATAACATTTTTGTTACTAACTTTTCTTATATTAGAGCAATGCATATTTAAAACTATTAACGAGGGTAGTTTAGTTCAAATAAAACGCTCAATTAACATAAATAAATTTTTAATTTTCGATTTTCTATAAAATTTTAAAAATTTTGCAAAATTTTCGATTTTCTATAAAAAATAAGAAAATTTTGCAAAATTTTCGATTTATTATAAAAATAAGAAAAATTTGAAAAATTTTTGATTTTCTATAAAAGTAAGAAAATTTTGTCAAAATTTCCTATAAAAATAAGAAAAATTTCCTATAAAAATAAGAAAAATTTCCTATAAAAATAAGAAATTTTGGCAAAATTTCCTATAAAAATAAGAAATTTTAGCAAAATTTCCTATAAAAATAAGAAATTTTGGCAAAATTTCCTATAAAAATAAGAAATTTTGGCAAAATTTCCTATAAAAATAAGAAATTTTGGCAAAATTTCCTATAAAAATAAGAAATTTTGGCAAAATTTCCTATAAAAATAAGAAATTTTGGCAAAATTTCCTATAAAAATAAGAAATTTTGTCAAAATTTCCTATAAAAATAAGAAATTTTGTCAAAATTTCCTATAAAAATAAGAAATTTTAACAAAATTTCCTATAAAAATAAGAAATTTTGGCAAAATTTCCTATAAAAATAAGAAATTTTGGCAAAATTTCCTATAAAAATAAGAAATTTTGGCAAAATTTCCTATAAAAATAAGAAATTTTGGCAAAATTTCCTATAAAAATAAGAAATTTTGGCAAAATTTCCTATAAAAATAAGAAATTTTGGCAAAATTTCCTATAAAAATAAGAAATTTTGGCAAAATTTCCTATAAAAATAAGAAATTTTGGCAAAATTTCCTATAAAAATAAGAAATTTTGGCAAAATTTCCTATAAAAATAAGAAATTTTGGCAAAATTTCCTATAAAGATAAGAAATTTTGGCAAAATTTCCTATAAAAATAAGAAATTTTGGCAAAATTTCCTATAAAAATAAGAAATTTTGGCAAAATTTCCTATAAAAATAAGAAATTTTGGCAAAATTTCCTATAAAAATAAGAAATTTTGGCAAAATTTCCTATAAAAATAAGAAATTTTGGCAAAATTTCCTATAAAAATAAGAAATTTTGGCAAAATTTCCTATAAAAATAAGAAATTTTGGCAAAATTTCCTATAAAAATAAGAAATTTTGGCAAAATTTCCTATAAAAATAAGAAATTTTGGCAAAATTTCCTATAAAAATAAGAAATTTTGGCAAAATTTCCTATAAAAATAAGAAATTTTGGCAAAATTTCCTATAAAAATAAGAAATTTTGGCAAAATTTCCTATAAAAATAAGAAATTTTGGCAAAATTTCCTATAAAAATAAGAAATTTTGGCAAAATTTCCTATAAAAATAAGAAATTTTGGCAAAATTTCCTATAAAAATAAGAAATTTTGGCAAAATTTCCTATAAAAATAAAAAATTTTGGCAAAATTTCCTATAAAAATAAGAAATTTTGGTAAAATTTCCTATAAAAATAAGAAATTTTGGTAAAATTTCCTATAAAAATAAGAAATTTTGGCAAAATTTCCTATAAAAATAAGAAATTTTTGGCAAAATTTCCTATAAAAATAAGAAATTTTGGCAAAATTTCCTATAAAAATAAGAAATTTTAGCAAAATTTCCTATAAAAATAAGAAATTTTAGCAAAATTTCCTATAAAAATAAGAAATTTTGGCAAAATTTCCTATAAAAATAAGAAATTTTGGCAAAATTTCCTATAAAAATAAGAAATTTTGGCAAAATTTCCTATAAAAATAAGAAATTTTGTCAAAATTTCCTATAAAAATAAGAAATTTTGTCAAAATTTCCTATAAAAATAAGAAATTTTGTCAAAATTTCCTATAAAAATAAGAAATTTTGTCAAAATTTCCTATAAAAATAAGAAATTTTGTCAAAATTTCCTATAAAAATAAGAAATTTTGGCAAAATTTCCTATAAAAATAAGAAATTTTGGCAAAATTTCCTATAAAAATAAGAAATTTTGGCAAAATTTCCTATAAAAATAAGAAATTTTGTCAAAATTTCCTATAAAAATAAGAAATTTTGTCAAAATTTCCAATAAAAATAAGAAATTTTGTCAAAATTTCCTATAAAAATAAGAAATTTTGGCAAAATTTCCTATAAAAATAAGAAATTTTTGGCAAAATTTCCTATAAAAGTAAGAAATTTTGGCAAAATTTCCTATAAAAATAAGAAATTTTAGCAAAATTTCCTATAAAAATAAGAAATTTTAGCAAAATTTCATATAAAAATAAGAAATTTTGGCAAAATTTCCTATAAAAATAATAAATTTTGGCAAAATTTCCTATAAAAATAAGAAATTTTGGCAAAATTTCCTATAAAAATAAGAAATTTTGGCAAAATTTCCTATAAAAATAAGAAATTTTGGCAAAATTTCCTATAAAAATAAGAAATTTTGGCAAAATTTCCTATAAAAATAAGAAATTTTGGCAAAATTTCCTATAAAAATAAGAAATTTTGGCAAAATTTCCTATAAAAATAAGAAATTTTGGCAAAATTTCCTATAAAAATAAGAAATTTTGGCAAAATTTCCTATAAAAATAAAAAATTTTGGCAAAATTTCCTATAAAAATAAGAAATTTTGGTAAAATTTCCTATAAAAATAAGAAATTTTGGTAAAATTTCCTATAAAAATAAGAAATTTTGGCAAAATTTCCTATAAAAATAAGAAATTTTTGGCAAAATTTCCTATAAAAATAAGAAATTTTGGCAAAATTTCCTATAAAAATAAGAAATTTTAGCAAAATTTCCTATAAAAATAAGAAATTTTGGCAAAATTTCCTATAAAAATAAGAAATTTTGGCAAAATTTCCTATAAAAATAAGATATTTTGGCAAAATTTCCTATAAAAATAAGAAATTTTGGCAAAATTTCCTATAAAAATAAGAAATTTTGGCAAAATTTCCTATAAAAATAAGAAATTTTGGCAAAATTTCCTATAAAAATAAGAAATTTTGGCAAAATTTCCTATAAAAATAAGAAATTTTGGCAAAATTTCCTATAAAAATAAGAAATTTTGGCAAAAATTCCTATAAAAGTAAGAAATTTTGGCAAAATTTCCTATAAAAATAAGAAATTTTGGCAAAATTTCCTATAAAAATAAGAAATTTTGGCAAAATTTCCTATAAAAATAAGAAATTTTGGCAAAATTTCCTATAAAAATAAGAAATTTTGGCAAAATTTCCTATAAAAATAAAAAATTTTGGCAAAATTTCCTATAAAAATAAGAAATTTTGGCAAAATTTCCTATAAAAATAAGAAATTTTGGCAAAATTTCCTATAAAAATAAGAAATTTTGGCAAAATTTCCTATAAAAATAAGAAATTTTGGCAAAATTTCCTATAAAAATAAGAAATTTTGGCAAAATTTCCTATAAAAATAAGAAATTTTGGCAAAATTTCCTATAAAAATAAGAAATTTTGGCAAAATTTCCTATAAAAATAAGAAATTTTGGCAAAATTTCCTATAAAAATACGAAATTTTGTCAAAATTTCCTATAAAAATACGAAATTTTGTCAAAACTTCTTATAAAAATACGAATTTTTGTCAAAATTTCCTATAAAAATACGAAATTTTGTCAAAATTTCCTATAAAAATACGATATTTTGGCAAAATTTCCTATGAAAATAAGAAATTTTTGGCAAAATTTCCTATAAAAATAAGAAATTTTGGCAAAATTTCCTATAAAAGTATGAGGTTTTAGCAAAATTTCCTATAAAATTAAGAAATTTAGGCAAAATTTCTTACAAAAATAGAAAATTTTGCCAATATTTCCTATGAAAATAAGAAATTTTTGGCAAAATTTCCTATAAAACTATGAACATTTTTCAAAAATTCCTAGAAAAATTAAATTTAAAAAAAGTTTTAATTTATTTGTGATCCACCCTCATAATTTTCAATTTAGTTATTCCTTTCAGTTTGTGAAAATGTTACACATACGAGTATTATTATAAGCTGCTGTTTATGTAGTTGCTTCTTAGCTTGTGTTAGCAAATGTTGCCTTAACACGCATTTTCTCTTATCCTTTCCACCGCCTGTAAAACTTAAACAATTTATGTCGAATTTTTTTTTTATTTTTCTTTTTTTCTTTGTGCAAAAATATAAAGAAAACTAAATCATATGTTGTTGGTATTTATATTTATATAATAAGAAAAATTTTAGCAGAAGAAAATTTTACACGCAAAAAACGAATTAGCTCAATAGCAATAAACGACTTAAGGAATTCATTTTGTTGTAACTGTATTCGTGCGTATTGCTTTAGTTTAATAAAGGAGTTTTTTTCCGTTTTACTAATAATGGAATATTAAGTTTATTAGAAGAATTGTTTAAAGGAGGTAAATATTTTTTAAAAGAATTATGATTATATTAAGAGAATTTAAAAATAGAGAAGTGGGTGGTATTTTAGAGCTTTAAGCTAAATTTTAAAAAGTTGTTCAGTATTTTAATCAATTGCTTAAATTAACTTTATCTTCTTGTTTTATAAACAATTTTTCATTTTACACAAAATTTTCCTTTTCAAATTAAAAGTCAAGTTTAACATTATCCTGAGCATTCTCTAGAATTTTTTGTCTCTAACTAAATTTAACTTTAATATAAATTTTATACACATCACTGCACCTTTTAAGTTGCTTTTAAATAAAAAAAATAAATTTATTTTTAGTCTATGGTCATTTACCTTTTGTCGTTCTTAGAGTCAGTCGTCGTCTTTGTTTTCTTGTCTTTTCCTTCCCTTTTGTATAGTCTATTTTTTATTTTATTATCAAGGATCTTTTTAAACTACTCGAAAGCTTGTATCGGGATTTGTGTTCACTGAACACACTACATTTATTGCCTGCTCCTGGAACAATGTACAAATGGTTATACTTTAGTATCTGGGTGTTTTGGCAAATGATGGCCAGTTATATTTTAAAATACTACTTTCCCCTCAAAGAACCAAAAACCGGCTCCATTTAAGATTGCCTTGTATTCATTACTATGTAGACCCGTCACAATAAAAATCCTATAACAAACTTTCGTAAAAAAATATACAAATTTCCTATAAAACATAGACATTTTTTCAAAACTTTCTTTAAAAATAAAAAATTTTTCAAAACATTCAATAAAAATAAAAGACTTTTTAAAAATTTCCTATAAAAATAAGAAATGTTTTCAAAACTTCCTACAAAAATAAGAAATTTTTCAAAACATCTTATAAAAATAAGAAACTTTTTCAAAAATTCCTATAAAAATAAGAAATTTTGTCAAAATTTCCTATAAGAAATTTTGTCAAAATTTCCTATAAGAAATTTTGTCAAAATTTCCTATAAGAAATTTTGTCAAAATTTCCTATAAGAAATTTTGTCAAAATTTCCTATAAGAGATTTTGTCAAAATTTCCTATAAGAAATTTTGTCAAAATTTCCTATAAGAGATTTTGTCAAAATTTCCTATAAGAAATTTTGTCAAAATTTCCTATAAGAGATTTTGTCAAAATTTCCTATAAGAAATTTTGTCAAAATTTCCTATAAAAAATTTTGTCAAAATTTCCTATAAGAAATTTTGTCAAAATTTCCTATAAGAAATTTTGTCAAAATTTCCTATCAAAAATTTTGTCAAAATATCCCATCAGAAATTTTGTCAAAATATCCCATCAGAAATTTTGTCAAAATATCCCATCAGAAATTTTGTCAAAATATCCTAATAAAAAAGGAAATTTTTTTAAAAAAATAGCAAATTTTTTGAAAATTTCCTATAAAAGTAGGAAATTTTGTTTAAAAAAACATAGAAAATTTTGTCAAAATTTCCTATCAAATTAGGATATTTTGTCAAAATTTCCTATCAAAATGGGAAATTTTGTCAAAATTTCCTATCAAAATAGGAAATTTTGTCAAAATTTCCTATAAAAATGGGAAATTTTGTTAAAATTTTCTATAAAAATAGGAAGTTTTATCAAAATTTTCTATAAAATTAGGAAATTTTGTCAAAATTTTCTATAAAATTTCTTTTAAGAACAAGAAATTTTATCAAAATTTCCTAAAAAAATAAAGTGCGAAATTTTGACAAAATTTCCTTTAAAAATACGATATTTTCCTATAAAAGTAAGAAATTTTGAAAATTTTTGAACAATTTTGGAAATTTTCTTTTGACATTAGCAAAATTTCTAAATTTATTTGTTACGACTTTTTGTTTGTTTATGATTTCAAAGTCGGTCTAATACTTGTGTATTACTTTTCGTCCTGGTTGCTAATATTTTTTCAATTCTTTTGTGTTAGATTGTTAAGCTACAATTGTTAAGACGTTTAAATCCTCTAGATTTAGTTTTCCACTTCGATAATTCTACATTCTGCTTACAACAAACTTTAAAATAAAAATCTTTAAAAAAAGTAGAACAAAAAACAGAAATTTATTTGGACTTCTACCTAAACAATTCGGTGTACTACAAGCATTTGGCTCAATATAAACTATTTTTTAGTTAAACACCAAACACTGACTCGTCTACAAGTGTTTGCTATGGCCATTTTAGCCACGTTTATACCAAAAAGGACATCTCTTGCTGTTTGTTGGAAAAAAAGAAAGAAAATTAACAAATACTAAACTTTATTTTACACAGTTGTTTTCTTTCATATTGTTTTGTTTAAGTTCTTTAGATAATCGCACCGTTGAATTCATTGCTTCTTTTTTTTGGCATTGTGTGAATTTTACAGGATGTTTAGCTTGGAGTCCTGTATGTTTATGTATTACGGTTTTGTCGCTTTTGGAAGCCAATAGTTTTTATATTGTCAAAGGATTTGTTTTTGGGAGAGATAAATAGGCATATAAGGGATAGTCTAGTAGTAAAGAATAAATTTTGTCGGAATTAAAGTAAAGGACATCGATTGAGTGAGTATAAATCTTAATATTTAAAATATTTGTTGTTTAGATCTTGAAAGTATACTTCTCTGTCCTTATTTCCATTAATTTAAAAAATACTTCATGAAGGTTAAGTTGCCATAATTCGTTTAAAATTAAATACCCTATGCCACAAAAATTCCATCTTTTTCTTCTATAAGACTAAAGTATTTAAGTAAGTTTGAAAAATGACAATAATTTGTGCAAACATTTACAAGCTTAAACAATTTGCCTACGCATCGGAATGAGTTCCATATAAAAATTAGAAAATTAAAAATATGCTTGGGTATATGTAACAAGATTTCCATATGAAGCCCAAGCACACCAAAATAAATCCATTTTATATAAAAATTTTGATTTTATAAAAAAATGTAAGTGACCCCAAAATTTAAATTTAAACACTGTTTTACAAAGTTATAAAACTTCAAAGTTTTTTATCAAACAAATTTTCTGTAACCTTATTTATATATTTAACTTTAACTCTTAAGTATTTTGCCTCAGTTAAATTTTGAATTAACATAGAACTAACATTCGATTATTAGTACATACTCGTACTTAAACAGGGAAAACCACAAGATCCATTACTGGATATCCTTACAAATACACAAGTTCAATTGCTGTTGAACAGGGGTGTATTTGTGTGAGTACATTTGTAAAAATACAAGAAAAAATTAAAACCAAAATTGTCTTATTTTCATAGGAAGTTTTGACAAAATTTCCTATTTTTATAGGAAATTTGACAAAATTTTATTTTAGTAGTAGTAGTAGTAGTAGTAGTAGTAATTTATTGAGACTTCATTTTTTTATTATACAAGATTACCCCATACATAAAGTTATTTAAAAACTTAAAATTATATCGTATTATTTTAATTACATAAATATTAAAATGAAAATGCAACTGGCTTACACAATAAGTAGGAAATAAAGAATATAATAGTGAAAAGTTGACAATGAAATATATAGTACTTGGTCTCGGTATTCATGTTTCGTAACTAGTAGAGTCATATCTACTATAAATAAACTTAAAACTAAGAAAAACTTAAAAACTAAAACTTAAAAACAAATACAAACAAAAAAACAAAGATTAAATAAAAAAGTGTTTACCCCCTATGAATACCGGGAGTAGTACGTGAGTAAAAGTTAAGACCAGGAAAAATATTAAGCTGTTCGTGTAATATGCCAACTGCAGAAAGATAATTAGTATTTGACCAGCTGAAATTTCTTTCACTTGACAAAGAAATTTTATTTTTTTTATAGAAATCTACCAAATTTCGTTTTTTTTTTTAGGAAATTTTGATAAAATATCTTATTTTTGACAAAATTTCCTTTAGGAAATTTTGACAACATTTCATATTTGTATAGGAAATTTTGATAAAATTTCATATTTCTATAGGAAATTTTGAAAAATTTTGTATTTTTATAGGAAATTTTGACAAAATTTCGTATTTTTATAGGAAATTTTGACAAAATTTCGTATTTTGATAGAAAAGTTTGACAAAACTTCTTATTTTTATACAAAATTTTGACAAAATTTCGCATTTTTGTAGGAAAGTTAGACAAAATTTCTTATTTTTTATAGGAAATTTTGACAAAATGTCTTATTTTTATAGGAAATTTTGACAACATTTCATATTTGTATAGGAAATTTTGATAAAATTTCATATTTCTATAGGAAATTTTGAAAAATTTCGTATTTTTATAGGAAATTTTGACAAAATTTCATATTTCTATAGGAAATTTTGAAAAATTTCGTATTTTTATAGGAAATTTTGACAAAATTTCGTATTTTTATACAAAATTTTGACAAAATTTCGCATTTTTGTAGGAAATTTAGACAAAATTTCTTATTTTTTATAGGAAATTTTGACAAAATTTCATAACGTTCTAGGATATTTTGACAAAATTCGTATTTTTATAGGAAATTTTGACAAAATTTCATGTTTTTGTAGGAAATTTTGAAAAAGTTTTCTATTTTTGTAGGAAAGTTTGACAAAATTTCTTATTTTTATACAAAATTTTGACAAAATTTATAGGAAATTTTGACAAAATTTCCTATATTTATAGGAACATTTGACAAAATTTCTTATTTTTATAGGAAATTTTGACAAAATTTAATTTTTTTTAATTTTTATTTAATTTTTTTTAATTTTAATTCTAGGATATTTTGACAAAATTCGTATTTTTATAGGAAATTTTGACAAAATTTAATGTTTTTGTAGGAAATTTTGACAAAATTTCGTAACGCTCTAGGATATTTTGACAAAATTTCGTATTTTTATAGGAAATTTTGATAAAGTTTTCTATTTTTGTAGGAAAGTTTGACAAAATTCTTATTTTTATAGGAAATTTTGACAAAATTTCGCATTTTTGTAGGAAATTTTGACAAAATTTCGTAACGTTCTAGGATATTTTGACGAAATTTCGTATTTTTATAGGAAATTTTGATAAATTTTTCTATGTTTGTAGGAAAGTTTTACAAAATTTCTTATTTTTATACAAAATTTTGACAAAATTTATAGGAAATTTTGACAAAATTTCATATTTTTATAAGAATTTTTGACCAAATTTCATATTTTTATAAGAAATTTCAATAATTTTTTTTAATTTTTATAGGAAATTTTGACAAAAATTCTTATATTAATAGAAAATTTTAACAAAATTTCTTATTTTTATAGAAAATTTTGACAAAATTTCTTATTTTTATGGGAAATTTTCCCAAAAATTTCTTATTTTTATAGGAAATTTTCTTAAAATTTCTTATTTTTATAGGAAATTTTGCCAAAATTTCTTATTTTTATAGGAAATTTTGCCAAAATTTCTTTTTTTTATAGGAAATATTGCCAAAATTTCTAATTTTTATAAAAAAATTTGCCAAACTTTCATATTTTGATAGGAAGTTTGCCAAAATTTCCTATTTTTATTGGAAATTTTGCCAAAATTTATATTTCAATTGGAAATTTCGCAAAAATTTTCTTATTTTTAAAAGAATGTTTTTAAAAATTTCCTATTTTTATGGGAAATTTTACCAAAATTTCTCATTTTTTAAGGAAATTTAAAAATTTTCTATAAAATTTTCAAATAATTTTTCTCCTGGCTCCTTTTGCTTATGAATTGAGCACATTCAAACATTGTTAATTTTCTCTTAAGATTTTTTTGTGTCCATGTTGTTGTTGTTATTTTAGTACTGTAACTGTAGTTGTTGTTGTTTGGTATTGCTTACCGTCTTTTTTGCTCTTTCGGTAAATATCAATCTATCGATACCGTTGTGACCGCATTCTGAGTCGTCTACATACAAATTGATGTTAAAGGATATTGCGGTTTAAACCAATCGAGCAAAACTAAACTTGATTATTTTGTGCGGTCACACACATACTCATACAGTATAGCACGTGTAGATGAATGTGTTTGTATGTATGTAAATGCGGTGGTTTATTCATGTGTAGGTTTGTGCATATGTAATTCTAAGCTTTTCCTGGGTTTATATACGTTCATATGTTTGTATTTATGTATATAGGAATGTTGTTTTAAAGTGTAATTTTGTTGGCTTTTATATATTTTCAAGTTTTAGTTGAAGTGTTTTAAAGTATTTTTTGTGGCATATAAATTTGAGGTGAGAGGTAGAAATTTCTTTAAAATATACTTTTAGGAACCTTTTGCAGTCATTGAGGATTTATTTTGTAAAAAAAAAATACTAAAAATTTAAAAATTTATTTTTAAATTACCAGAAATTTTAAGATATTTTCTAAGGCTGGGAATTCGCCAGAGATTTGAAAATAATCATAAATATTTGAATAAAAAATACTAACAATTCCAATACAATTTGGGCCATTTGTTTTCTTGCTCATGCCGTATAAAATTTAAGACTGAAATATTCTTCAATTTGTTCAAAATTCTATATATGTATGTGTTTGTTTAATGCTCATTTTAAATGAATGCTCTTTTCTCTCTTTCTTTCTTCAAATGTATTAATGTGTGTGTTTGGTTTAACATTTCCCATTACGCCTTAAAGTAGGCAATCAAATACCTACAAACATAAAAGTAGGTGTTTTTCTTTAAAGAAAATTTACATAAATTACAAAAACGAGCTCATAAAATAAATTGTTTATTTTTAGCTTTTCATATACTTTAGCTTTAGTTTGATTTCTTTACAAATTTTTCCATTTTATTTTTTTTTTGGTTTTTTTCCTTTCATTTGCATGATATCCTTTCCGTTTGCTCTCTTAGAGCTCTTTAAGTATTCAGGAAATGTTTGCTGGCCTTTATTCATTTATACCTTTATTATACATTTGATTTTCTGTAATCATTTAAATCTTAATTGCATATTTTAAAAAGGAGTTAATCTCATAGCCAATAATTTACATTTCAATCATTTTGCAGCTGATGAGACCCAAGAAAGACTTTTGCATAATTAAAAAGGTTCTGTTTCCGTATCCCCTTATAAATTATGCGTAAATGCATAAATATTCCAAATATAGATTTAATCAATTTAAACAATTCCAGCGCTCAAGCAATTAGTCATTGATTTATGTGTTAATTTTTAAAATCAATTTCAAAAAGGGGAGATTTTAAATTTATCATGATATAAAATGAAGTTTTAGTTTTCTTTAGTTCATTCAAGTAATGACCTACTGTCTCAGAATAGCAAAAAACAACAATAAATGTCAAAATCTTCTAGATATTGATTTTTTTTTTCTTTAAATTATATGTAAATAAAATCTCTTCATTACTTATTAAATTATTTATATGTATATTTAGTTTATTTATTTAATTAAATTCTTATAACAAAACCTACAACAAAATGCAAATTAATATCTTATGAGTAATTATTTGATAATGGAAAAAAATGTACACGAATTTACAGAATGGTTATAAAATGTAGGTCTCAGTCAAGTGGAAGACAGTTGTCTATGCCCTTAAATATCTCTGTCTTTATCTATGTCTTAGTCTATATCTTAGTCTATGTCGTAGTCTATGTCTTAGCCAATGTCTTAGTCTATGTCTTAGTCTACGTCTTAGTCTATGTCTCAGTCTATATCTTAGTCTATGTTTTAGTCTATGTCTTAGTCTATGTCTTAGTCTATGTCTTAGTCTATATCTTGGTCTATGTCTTAGTCTATGTCTTAGTCTATGTCTTAGTCTATGTCTTAGTCTATGTCTTAGTCTATGTCTTAGTCTATGTCTTAGTCTATGTCTTAGTCTTTGTCTTAGTCTATGTCTTAGTCTATGTCTTAGTCTATGTCTTAGTCTATGTCTTAGTCTATGTCTTAGTCTATGTCTTAGTCTATGTCTTAGTCTATGTCTTAGTCTATGTCTTAGTCTATGTCTTAGTCTATGTCTTAGTCTATGTCTTAGTCTATGTCTTAGTCTATGTCTTAGTCTATGTCTTAGTCTATGTCTTAGTCTATGTCTTAGTCTATGTCTTAGTCTATGTCTTAGTCTATGTCTTAGTCTATGCCTTAGTCTATGTCTTAGTCTATGTCTTAGTCTATGTCTTAGTCTATGTCTTAGTCTATGTTTTAGTCTATGTCTTAGTCTATGTCTTAGTCTATGTCTTAGTCTATGTCTTAGTCTATGTCTTAGTCTTTGTCTTAGTCTATGTCTTAGTCTATGTCTTAGTCTATGTCTTAGTCTATGTCTTAGTCTATGTCTTAGTCTGTGTCTTAGTCTATGTCTTAGTCTATGTCTTAGTCTATGTCCTAGTCTATGTTTAGTCTATGTCTTAGTCTATGTCTTAGTCTATGTCTTAGTCTATGTCTTAGTCTATGTCTTAGTCTATGTCTTAGTCTATGTCTTAGTCTATGTCTTAGTCTATGTCTTAGTCTATGTCTTAGTCTATGTCTTAGTCTATGTCTTAGTCTATGTCTTAGTCTATGTCTTAGTCTATGTCTTAGTCTATGTCTTAGTCTATGTCTTAGTCTATGTCTTAGTCTATGTCTTAGTCTATGTCTTAGTCTATGTCTTAGTCTATGTCTTAGTCTATGTCTTAGTCTATGTCTTAGTCTATGTCTTAGTCTATGTCTTAGTCTATGTCTTAGTCTATGTCTTAGTCTATGTCTTAGTCTATGTCTTAGTCTATGTCTTAGTCTATGTCTTAGTCTATGTCTTAGTCTATGTCTTAGTCTATGTCTTAGTCTATGTCTTAGTCTATGTCTTAGTCTATGTCTTAGTCTATGTCTTAGTCTATGTCTTAGTCTATGTCTTAGTCTATGTCTTAGTCTATGTCTTAGTCTATGTCTTAGTCTATGTCTTAGTCTATGTCTTAGTCTATGTCTTAGTCTATGTCTTAGTCTATGTCTTAGTCTATGTCTTAGTCTATGTCTTAGTCTATGTCTTAGTCTATGTCTTAGTCTATGTCTTAGTCTATGTCTTAGTCTATGTCTTAGTCTATGTCTTAGTCTATGTCTTAGTCTATGTCTTAGTCTATGTCTTAGTCTATGTCTTAGTCTATGTCTTAGTCTATGTCTTAGTCTATGTCTTAGTCTATGTCTTAGTCTATGTCTTAGTCTATGTCTTAGTCTATGTCTTAGTCTATGTCTTAGTCTATGTCTTAGTCTATGTCTTAGTCTATGTCTTAGTCTATGTCTTAGTCTATGTCTTAGTCTATGTCTTAGTCTATGTCTTAGTCTATGTCTTAGTCTATGTCTTAGTCTATGTCTTAGTCTATGTCTTAGTCTATGTCTTAGTCTATGTCTTAGTCTATGTCTTAGTCTATGTCTTAGTCTATGTCTTAGTCTATGTCTTAGTCTATGTCTTAGTCTATGTCTTAGTCTATGTCTTAGTCTATGTCTTAGTCTATGTCTTAGTCTATGTCTTAGTCTATGTCTTAGTCTATGTCTTAGTCTATGTCTTAGTCTATGTCTTAGTCTATGTCTTAGTCTATGTCTTAGTCTATGTCTTAGTCTATGTCTTAGTCTATGTCTTAGTCTATGTCTTAGTCTATGTCTTAGTCTATGTCTTAGTCTATGTCTTAGTCTATGTCTTAGTCTATGTCTTAGTCTATGTCTTAGTCTATGTCTTAGTCTATGTCTTAGTCTATGTCTTAGTCTATGTCTTAGTCTATGTCTTAGTCTATGTCTTAGTCTATGTCTTAGTCTATGTCTTAGTCTATGTCTTAGTCTATGTCTTAGTCTATGTCTTAGTCTATGTCTTAGTCTATGTCTTAGTCTATGTCTTAGTCTATGTCTTAGTCTATGTCTCAGTCTATGTCTTAGTCTATGTCTTAGTCTATGTCTTAGTCTATGTCTAAGTCTATGTCTTAGTCTATGTCTTAGTCTATGTCTTAGTCTATGTCTTAGTCTATGTCTTAGTCTATGTCTTAGTCTATGTCTTAGTCTATGTCTTAGTCTATGTCTTAGTCTATGTCTTAGTCTATGTCTTAGTCTATGTCTTAGTCTATGTCTAAGTCTATGTCTTAGTCTATGTCTTAGTCTATGTCTTAGTCTATGTCTTAGTCTATGTCTTAGTCTATGTCTTAGTCTATGTCTTAGTCTATGTCTTAGTTTATGTCTTAGTCTATGTCTTTGTCTATGTCGTAGTCTATGTCTTAGTCTATGTCTTAGTCTATATCTTAGTCTATGTCTTAGTCTATGTCTTAGTCTATGTCTTAGTCTATGTCTTAGTCTATGTCTTAGTCTATGTCTTAGTCTATGTCTTAGTCTATGTCTTAGTCTATGTCTTAGTCTATGTCTTAGTCTATGTCTTAGTCTATGTCTTAGTCTATGTCTTAGTCTATGTCTTAGTCTATGTCTTAGTCTATGTCTTAGTCTATGTCTTAGTCAATGTCTTAGTCTATGTCTTAGTCTATGTCTTAGTCTATGTCTTAGTCTATGTCTTAGTCTATGTCTTAGTCTATGTCTTAGTCTATGTCTTAGTCTATGTCTTAGTCTATCTCTTAGTCTATGTCTTAGTCTATGTCTTAGTCTATGTCTTAGTCTATGTCTTAGTCTATGTCTTAGTCTATGTCTTAGTCTTAGTCTATGTCTTAGTCTATGTCTTAGTCTATGTCTTAGTCTATGTCTTAGTCTATGTCTTAGTCTATGTCTTAGTCTATGTCTTAGTCTATGTCTTAGTCTATGTCTTAGTCTATATCTTAGTCTATGTCTAAGTCTATGTCTTAGTCTATGTCTAAGTCTATGGCTTAGTCTATGTCTTAGTCTATGTCTTAGTCTATGTCTTAGTCTATGTCTTAGTCTATGTCTTAGTCTATGTCTTAGTCTATGTCTTAGTCTATGTCTTAGTCTATGCCTAAGTCTATGTCATAGTCTATGTTCTAGTCTAAGTCTATGTCTTAGTCTATATCTCTGTCTATGTCTTAGGTATGTCTTAGTCTATGTCTTAGTCTATGTCTTGATCTGTGTCTTCGTCTATGTCGTAGTCTATGTCGTAGTCTATGTCTTATTCTATGTCTTTGCCTATATCTTAGTCTATGCCTTAGTCTTTAGGTTTTAACTTAATAGGTTTTAACTTAATATATCTTTTAGTCTAGGTCTTAGTATTTGTCGTGGTTTATGTCTTATTCTTAAAGCTTGCAATTTGGTCCCTTATGTAAAATCCTGCCTAAGTTTATTACAATTCTGTTGGTGTTTTTGTGCATTAGTATTAAATTGGACATCATTGTGTCAATTAACACTAATACTAATAAATTTTATATAACACATACCAAAAATTTAGTATGCAGAGCTTATTTTCTGTAATAACGTTATAACTCTTTTCTAAGGGATGTATCTCCAAATTGTCTAAAGATACCTTTCACAGCTGATCCTTTTTTCATTTTGTTAAATCCTTTGGAACCAAAACTATAACTAAGAGCCTTTGATGTAGATCTTGAAGGCTACCATTTTGCTTAAATTAGTTTTTTTTTAATAATAAAATTATTTAGAAAATTTTGGTTTTTGACTTATGGCCATGTTGTAGAAAACAATCGATTAGTATAACATTTGCAAGGATATTTAGCAACAAAATACAAGGTTATTAATAACCACACATACTAAATTACTTTCCATAATTTGTTATAGCTTATGTATTACTTGTTTTATGTCATAAATAAATTTGAACAAACTATAGAACAGTAACATTTGTATTAATAAGTATGAACATATGTATATACCCGTACACAATGTGTATGAACAAATACATACAAATGTTCAACCAAATTTGTAAATGCCAAAATTATATGGAAGTTATTGATATTTAACAAAGTAATAGAATAATAAATGAAAAAAATTGCTATTTTTATCAGGAATTTTTCAATATTTTCTAAGTTTTATGGGATATTTGGCAAAATTTTTCTATTTCTATAGGAAATTTTGCAAAATTTTCTTATTTTTATAGGAAATTTTTGAAAAATTTTGCTACTTTTATTAGAAGTTTTGCAAAATTATCTTATTCTTATAGAAAACTTTATAAAATTTTTTAATTTTTATAGAAAATTGTGTAAATGTTTACTTTTATTTTTTACTTTTATAGAAAATTTTGCAAAATTTTCTTATTTTTATTTCTGTAAAATTTTCCTATTTTTATAGAAAATTTGGGAAATTTTTCTTATTTTTATAAAAAAAGATTGGCAAAATTTTCTTATTTTTAAAGAAAATTGTTAAAATCTAATTTTTTATAGCAAATTTTAAAATGATTTTAAACACTAAATTCTTGAAGATGTTTTAACTAAACATCTATCAGTCTTATCTATTATCTTATTAGAAAATAGACAATCCTTTGGCATTCAGCATGATTTTATATCTGCTTCTAAATGTTGGACATTAAGAGAATGCACTCATCACTTGTGTATTTATTATAATTCAGAATAATAAATAAGCCTAAATATTCAATCTTCATTACGGACACTTTTACGGACCATGGTGCGGGATGGCAATGGATTCTACAATATTTCCTTCAGTTTTGTCCGCAAACAATAACAATTTGTCTAGCAAATTCTGGCAAATCAATCAGATAAACACAAATCTAGTAAGTCTACTAAAGACAAACATAGAGGCATTTTGAATATTAATATTTTTGAGGTAATAATTTGAACGATCTTCATTTATCTGTTATATCTTTGCAAACACAGGCTGTTACCTTGCTTTGAAAATAGCTATTTTTAAACAATTTCCCTTGAAGAGCTTAAACAAATTCCCTTTCTAATGATTTACCTTAGAACACGTAAATATACCTTCTAGGTTTTAGCATTTTACGACTTCAAATGTTATAAATATCAACAATGTTTTACTCACGTTTATTACTCACGACTTGTTGTGTGCAATGTTTGTGCATGTATGTATGTACTTGTGTATACACCTTTAAGTGTTTGTAGATTTAACCTCATTTCTCATATTATGTTAACAGAAACTCTACACCACGATAATCACGTTTTATACTTTGGTTATCAAATACATATATAAGGTTATATATACGTATGTACAATTGTTTACCTACAAAAAAGTATGTGTGTAAGTACAAGTACAATAATGTCCGTTTCGTAACCATGAGCAATTAAAGAGTTATTACATATTCCCAGAAATTTAATGGTTGCAAATGGTTTTAGTGGTGACGTATGTGTATACATTATTGTCCCTTAGTAATCAAAATAGTGGTCATATATAATTTTGTGATAACCTTCTATATATTTAATTACGTTGTTCTTCCTGTAGACCTCGTCTTTTCGGTCTCATATCTCATATTCGACATTTAGGTAATTAACACACTTTTCACATAAACACGACCACATCAACTTAAACCAACACTCCTTTTTGCTTCGTATCCTTTATGATGTTTACATTTTCAACATCCTTCTCTCAACGTAAAAGTAAAACGCGCCTTTTGATAAACGTTTAAGTGTGTTTGTGAGTAAACAACTATGACCTCCTCTATCAGTATTTACTCGAGATTAAATTAAAACTCGTATTGTTGTTGTGCTGCTGCAATCAAAGGGACTGGGAATCAAAATCATATTAGATCAGAGCGATAAGCCTGGGAGTGAGTGAGTTACCTTAGGTTAAAATTTAATTAAATTTTAATACAGGCATTGATTAGCACGAAAACGTGTTTAGTTGGTGTTTCGCAAACAATGAGATTTATAAGTAATTGCAAGAGTTTATGGATATGTAAAAGCGAACAAGTTAATTAATTTCAAAAGGGAATTTCAAATTGAGGAAAAGTTAATAAAACATAATATAAAAATTTTCTATAAAGATAGGAAAATTTTACAAAATTTCCTATAAAAATAAGAAATTTTGGCAAAATTTCCTATAAAAATAAGAAATTTTGGCAAAATTTCCTATAAAAATAAGAAATTTTGGCAAAATTTCCTATAAAAATAAGAAATTTTGGCAAAATTTCCTATAAAAATAAGAAATTTTGGCAAAATTTCCTATAAAAATAAGAAATTTTGGCAAAATTTCCTATAAAAATAAGAAATTTTGGCAAAATTTCCTATAAAAATAAGAAATTTTGGCAAAATTTCCTATAAAAATAAGAAATTTTGGCAAAATTTCCTATAAAAATAAGAAATTTTGGCAAAATTTCCTATAAAAATAAGAAATTTTGGCAAAATTTCCTATAAAAATAAGAAATTTTGGCAAAATTTCCTATAAAAATAAGAAATTTTGGCAAAATTTCCTATAAAAATAAGAAATTTTGGCAAAATTTCCTATAAAAATAAGAAATTTTGGCAAAATTTCCTATAAAAATAAGAAATTTTGGCAAAATTTCCTATAAAAATAAGAAATTTTGGCAAAATTTCCTATAAAAATAAGAAATTTTGGCAAAATTTCCTATAAAAATAAGAAATTTTGGCAAAATTTCCTATAAAAATAAGAAATTTTGGCAAAATTTCCTATAAAAATAAGAAATTTTGGCAAAATTTCCTATAAAAATAAGAAATTTTGGCAAAATTTTCTATAAAAATAAGAAATTTTGGCAAAATTTCCTATAAAAATAAGAAATTTTGGCAAAATTTCCTATAAAAATAAGAAATTTTGGCAAAATTTCCTATAAAAATAAGAAATTTTGGCAAAATTTCCTATAAAAATAAGAAATTTTGGCGAAATTTCCTATAAAAATAAGAAATTTTGGCAAAATTTCCTATAAAAATAAGAAATTTTGGCAAAATTTCCTATAAAAATAAGAAATTTTGGCAAAATTTCCTATAAAAATAAGAAATTTTGGCAAAATTTCCTATAAAAATAAGAAATTTTGGCAAAATTTCCTATAAAAATAAGAAATTTTGGCAAAATTTCCTATAAAAATAAGAAATTTTGGCAAAATTTCCTATAAAAATAAGAAATTTTGGCAAAATTTCCTATAAAAATAAGAAATTTTGGCAAAATTTCCTATAAAAATAAGAAATTTTGGCAAAATTTCCTATAAAAATAAGAAATTTTGGCAAAATTTCCTATAAAAATAAGAAATTTTGGCAAAATTTCCTATAAAAATAAGAAATTTTGGCAAAATTTCGTATAAAAATAAGAAATTTTGGCAAAATTTCGTATAAAAATAAGAAATTTTGGCAAAATTTCCTATAAAAATAAGAAATTTTGGCAAAATTTCCTATAAAAATAAGAAATTTTGGCAAAATTTCCTATAAAAATAAGAAATTTTGGCAAAATTTCCTATAAAAATAAGAAATTTTGGCAAAATTTCCTATAAAAATAAGAAATTTTGGCAAAATTTCCTATAAAAATAAGAAATTTTGGCAAAATTTCCTATAAAAATAAGAAATTTTGGCAAAATTTCCTATAAAAATAAGAAATTTTGGCAAAATTTCCTATAAAAATAAGAAATTTTGTCAAAATTTCCTATAAAAATAAGAAATTTTGGAAAAATTTCCTATAAAAATAAGAAATTTTGGCAAAATTTCCTATAAAAATAAGAAATTTTTGCAAAATTTCCTATAAAAATAAGAAATTTTGGCAAAATTTTCTATAAAAAGAAGAAATTTTGGCAAAATTTCCTATAAAAATAAGAAATTTTGGCAAAATTTCCTATAAAAATAAGAAATTTTGGCAAAATTTCCTATAAAAATAAGAAATTTTGGCAGAATTTTCCATAAAAATAAGAAAATTTTGCAAAATTTCCTATAAAAATAATTTTCCAAAATTTCCTATAAAATATAAAAATTTTACGAAATTTCTTATAAAAAAAAAAAAATTCAAAATCTCGTAAAAAACAAGAAAGTTTTTTATAAAACGAAAATTTCCTTTAAATATAAGAAATTTAATATTACAGAAAAATACATATATTTTTTTATTCTATTATTTAACTAAAAAAAAATATGCAACACTTTTTGTTTGTTATACTCTACGTATGAGTGATATTTTAACATTTTGTTAAGAATTATCACAACAATTTTAGAACATTTTAAAATTTGGCTATAATTCTTTATAAATCAATTCCAGTTTAGAAAGTAGAAACAGTAAAAAAGTATTATAACCTCCATTAAAATCTTATGAAATAAAATATACTTAGTCATGAAAAATAAAGATTTAAAGAATTCTGTAGTCCTTTAGTTAAAATCTGAAAACAAGATTTAATAGAAATTATATTTTTAATTTGTTTCTTGAAACAAAAGCGAAAAAGAAACTTTTCCTTTTTACACAAAGGCCAGCTAAATCATGTTTTGAAAAACAAACTCATTATTGCAATATTATAATCACCCGTGCGTTACAGCTTTTCTTTTAATGTCATTTGCTATTGTGAGAAAATGGTTTTGAGTTTATATTTTTCTTTGCCTGCCTTTTACGCTGACAAATGCCATGGCCAGTCGTCACAGCTTTAAAACTCAGTTTTTTTTTGCGACAAATGTGTTTCTTTTTTTTTGGAATAAACTCAAAAAGAATTGAGTAAAGTTGCCAGCTATTGAAATTTCACTTTTTTTCTTCAATATTTTGTTGTTATTATTTTTTTTTTTTTTTTTAAAGTGCGTGTGGTAAATATTATATACGCTTGTGTTACCACTTTGAAAACCAAAATGTATGTATGTGGTCATGTTGTGGCCATAGAAACAGACAGACATGCCAATAGACAGAGAGGCAAAGTGCATTATATACATTAAAATATACTTATGATAGAGGATAGATACACACATGTATTTCAATAGATTTGGGTAAATGAAAACAAATACACAGATACAACTGCATAACTCAAAGTTTTGTTAGCAAGAGCAAACATGAAAAACTGATAAACACATATGAAGTAAAATGAGTTTAAGTACGTGTTTGTGAGTGTTTGTGTATGTAGTGAATAAATTCAACTTCATTCTGAAACTTTAATAAGAAATTTTCCAAAATATAATTATAATTTTTGCAGAATGTACCTTTTTCAATAAAAAATATAAAAATGTTTAAATGTTTCTAAAAGGAATTGCAATTCTTTGCCAATGTTTAAAAAATTCAGTTCTTCAGGTCCATCGACAGAGCCATGTTTTTTAGATAAAGTATAAAATGCATGTTATTTGAATATGAGAATCTATAATTAAAATTCATCTCCCATCCCACTACTACAAACACAACCATTTATATCTGCCTGAAAGTATGCAATACTAAATTATATTTTTATTACCCAAAACTATGCAGTATTTGCATAAATAAACCAATTTATTAATTTTTAACATTTTCAATTATGTTTTATTTAACATAAAAGTGCGTTCACATTTGTATTAGCTTTTATTGATGTCAATTGAATATTTAATTGCTTTTAAAATACGCAACCAAATTATGTTTATTTCAGTTTTCAATTTTAAAAATTTATGTGCCTTTTGTTTAATGTTGTTATTGTTGTTGTTGCTGTCGTTTTGTTTAAAACCACTTCTCTTAATTTATTATAATTTCCCAAACATAAAGAGAAGTTGGTTGAACATAATTGTGTAATTGCATAATTTTTTTTGTATTTTTGTTAATGAAATTTAATGTGTTAATGCGTGAGTATGTTTGTTTGTCTGTCTGTAAGTATATGTTTAATTTAAGCTTTTCTCTTGTTTTTTTGTAGAATTGTTTATTTTGACATTTTACAACTGCAGAGGAAACAATTAAAAAGTTGTAATTTATAAAAAGTAAAATCAACAGAAGTAATTGTATTTTCGAGAAAAAATGTTAACAAAAGTTAAGGGACTTAAAGTTGAAAGTTTTAAAAAAAGTAAAATGTTTTTCAAAAAAAATTTGTTTGGAAATTTTTGTATTGCTTTTGTTTTAAAAATCTAACAACTGTTCAGAAATAAGTTAAGAAAAAAAATACATAATGAAAATGACAACTTCATTGTACGAATACTTGTTTTTATATCAAAAGAAAAATATGAAAATTTTGCAAAAATTTTCTTAACAAAATCTCCTATTTTTATAGTAAGTTTTTGCAAAATTTTACTTTTTATAGAATTTTTTTTGCAAAATTTTCCCTTTTTATAGGAAAATTTTTTTTGCAAAATTTTCCTATTTTTATAGGAAATTTTCCTATTTTTATAGGAAATTTTTGCAAAATTTTCCTATTTTTATAGGAAATTTTTGCAAAATTTTCCTATTTTTATAGGAAATTTTTGCAAAATTTTCCTATTTTTATAGGAAATTTTTGCAAAATTTTCCTATTTTTATAGGAAATTTTTGCAAAATTTTGCTATGCAAAATTTCTTATTTTTATAGGAAATTTTGCAAAATTTTCTTATTTTTATAGGAAATTTTGTGAATTTTTTTATTTTTATAGCAAATTTAGCAAAACTTTCTTATTTTTATAGGAAGTTTTGCAAAATTTTCTATTTTTATAGGAAATTTTACTATTTTTATAGGAAATTTTTGGAAAATTTTGGAAAAATTTCCTATAAAGATTGGAAAATTTTGGAAAAACTTCCTATAAAAATAGGAAAATTTTGGAAAAATTTCCTATAAAAATTGGAAGATTTTGGAAAAACTTCCTATAAAAATAGGAAAATTTTGGAAAAATTTCCTATAAAAATAGGAAAATTTTGGAAGAATTTCCTATAAAAATAGGAAAATGTTGCAAAGATTTTCTATAAAAATAGGAAAATTTTGCAAAAATTTCCTATAAAAATAGGAAAATTTTGCAAAAATTTCCTATAAAAATAGGAAAATTTTGCAAAAATTTCCTATAAAAATAGGATAATTTTACGTTATTCCACAACAAAACATATAAATATTTTGATCATCTTTAAATTATTATCTGTAATAATTTCTACAATAAATTCTTTTATTCATATTAAAATATTTATATCATTACAAATGTAAATAAACGTCTATAGTCGCTATTTGAATTTTATAAAAAAAATTGTGTGAATTAAAAAATAAGTTTAATTTTCAATTTATTGCTCGATGTCAAACGAAATAAACCAAAATTATTTAATTGAAATTAATTAATTTTAACCAATTGCTGATAATTGTGAAAACTGTCCATTTACAATATTATATAAAGCTATTTATTATTAAATATTATTATGGCCCAAGAACAAATTCAAATAAAAATAATTACAACACACTCAATACTGGTGACAACTACAGGAAAAATTTCCATAATTATAGCATTTAAATGGATCAAACATGACGATATCAGGATTTAGGGGAGAAGAGGCTTTATTTAAATAATGAATAAAAAATGAATCGAGTAAAAGTTTTTCTGTTGGCATTTTAATAAGTAAATAAATTATATAAAATAAAAATATAAATAGTAATAATAATGATAATAATAATTTGTGGTTCAACATAATCGTCACAATGTGTGGCTTATTTGTTGCATAAATAATATTTTCCCAGCCATATTTGTGGCATTTAAATAAAAACAATCGACGAACGATCACGATACTTTTGTACAAAAACTTGAACAAAAGTGAGTGTTTTATTATTGTTGCTATCTGTCTGACTTTCCGTCTGTCCCTGCGTCCGTCCTTCCGTATATGTATATACTATCACTACTACGTAAAACATTTCCTTTCATTTGCGACACATGCTTGTGTGGTTTTATTGTAACAATTTTTTGCCATAATTTATTTCGAGTTTGTAAAAAATATTAACATTTTTATTGAACGTGAACGTGCTTGTCACAGCTGCATTTAAATTGTAACATGTTAGTTCATATTTTTTGTTATTTTATTAATAAATCTATTTTATTTTTTGTCAAGTTGCAGTTTTTATTTTAATTCCCTCACATTTTTTAATTGTTTCGACCATTTTAAATGGTATTGATTTATTAAGTTGCCATTTTTGAAGCCAGAATTTATTAATTGTTTCGAAATTCTCAAATCTAAATGATTTTCCAAAAGTTTAATAATGGAGGCGTATGAGCGATTGAGTTCATCATCAAATATTGCCATATAACTCATACGTTTGGTAAGGCAAAAAAAAGTATTGCATACTTATCTGGTTTTAAAAGTGTATATCGAAATATGAAATTTTGTTTTATAAAACTCAAAAGTTGTTGTATAAAACTAAATTTTGTTCTAAAAAACTTTAGACAAATTTAGTTCTATAGGACATTAAATGTGACAAATTTTGTTTAAAAAAAAAAAATTTGACACAATTTTTTTCTATAAAACAAAAAATCCATTTATTCCAAAAAACACAGAAACCGAAAAACCATTATAGAAATACTTAAATATAAATATCATAATATTCTTAAGTATATTAAAATATTTATATCTTACAAAGTAAAACTCTTAAGTCCTAAAATAAAACCAATTAACTTAAAAATACTATATTAAAATTATAAAAGAAAATCTATGAAAAATACACACACAACAATAACCATTTAAACCAATTTGCAGAAAACAAGATACCAGAAATTTTGTTTTTCATTCTGTTAGGATTATGTAAACAAATGAAAACAAAAGCATATGCCAAGGAGTCAATTATAACAACATAAATGTTAAAACTAGATATTTACATATTTTTTTTTTTGTTTGCCAACTAAAAATTTATGATTTTAAGACAATTTCTTTGGATTGCACTAAATTAAAGAAAAAAAGATTTTTTTCTTTTTATTGACTTTAATTCTTTACAAATTTTTGGAAATATTTTAGCATATTTTTAAATTTGATATGTTTTGTTACAATTAACTCACACAGGCAATAATATACTAAGTCATAAACTAAGACAAATACCAAGACATAACCTAAGACATATTCTAAGCTAGAGTAAGCCATAGAGTTAAACTTATAAATATATGCACTTAGGCATAGACTAAGGCATATACTAAGACATAGACCAATACAAAGACTTAGATATAGACTAAGACATAGACATAGACTAAGACATAGACTAAGACATAAACTAAGACATAGACTAAGACATAGACTAAGACATAGACTAAGACATAGACTAAGACATAGACTAAGACATAGACTAAGACATAGACTAAGACATAGACTAAGACATAGACTAAGACATAGACTAAGACATAGACTAAGACATAGACTAAGACATAGACTAAGACATAGACTAAGACATAGACTAAGACATAGACTAAGACATAGACTAAGACATAGACTAAGACATAGACTAAGACATAGACTAAGACATAGACTAAGACATAGACTAAGACATAGACTAAGACATAGACTAAGACATAGACTAAGACATAGACTAAGACATAGACTAAGACATAGACTAAGACATAGACTAAGACATAGACTAAGACATAGATATAGACATAGACTAAGACATAGACTAACACATAGACTAAGACATAGACCAAGACATAGACTAAGACATAGACCAAGACATAGACTAAGACATAGACTAAGACATAGACTAAGACATAGACCACGATATAGACTAAGACATAGACTAAGACATAGACTAAGACATAGACTAAGACATAGACTAAGACATAGACTAAGACATAAACTAAGACATAGACTAAGACATAGACTAAGACATAGACTAAGACATAGACTAAGACATAGACTAAGACATAGACTAAGACATAGACTAAGACATAGACTAAGACATAGACTAAGACATAGACAAAGACATAGACTAAGCCATAGACTAAGACATAGACTAAGACATAGACCACGACATAGACTAAGACATAGACTAAGACATAGACTAAGACATAGACTAAGATATAGACTAAGACATAGACCACGACAAAGACCACGACATAGACTAAGACATAGACTAAGACATAGACTAAGACATAGACTAAGACATAGACCACGACATAGACTAAGACATAGACTAAGATATAGACTAAGACATAGACTAAGATATAGACTAAGACATAGACTAAGACATAGACTAAGACATAGACTAAGACATAGACTAAGACATAGACTAAGACATAGACTAAGACATAGACTAAGACATAGACTAAGACATAGACAAAGACATAGACTAAGACATAGACAAAGACATAGACTAAGACATAGACCACGACATAGACTAAGACATAGACTAAGACATAGACTAAGACATAGACTAAGATATAGACTAAGACATAGACTAAGACATAGACTAAGACATAAACTAAGACATAAACTAAGACATTGACTAAGACATAGACTAAGACATAAACTAAGACATTGACTAAGACATAGACTAAGACATAAACTAAGACATAGACTAAGACATAGACTAAGACATAGACTAAGACATAGACTAAGACATAGACTAAGACATAGACTAAGACATAGACTAAGACATAGACTAAGACATAGACAAAGACATAGACTAAGCCATAGACTAAGACATAGACTAAGACATAGACCACGACATAGAATAAGACATAGACTAAGACATAGACTAAGACATAGACTAAGATATAGACTAAGACATAGACTAAGACATAGACTAAGACATAGACTAAGACATAGACTAAGACATAGACTAAGACATAGACTAAGACATAGACTAAGACATAGACTAAGACATAGACTAAGACATAGACTAAGACATAGACTAAGACATAGACTAAGACATAGACTAAGACATAGACTAAGACATAGACTAAGACATAGACTAAGACATAGACTAAGACATAGACTAAGACATAGACTAAGACATAGACTAAGACATAGACTAAGACATAGACTAAGACATAGACTAAGACATAGACTAAGACATAGACTAAGACATAGACTAAGACATAGACTAAGACATAGACTAAGACATAGACTAAGACATAGACTAAGACATAGACTTAGACATAGACTAAGACATAGACTAAGAAATAGATTAAGACATAGACTAAGACATAGACTAAGACATAGACTAAGACATAGACTAAGACATAGACTAAGACATAGACTAAGACATAGACTAAGATATATACTAAGACATAGACTAAGACATAGACTAAGACATAAACTAAGGCATAGACTAAGGCATAGACTAAGACATAGACTAAGACATAGACTAAGAATGGGGAAATTTTGCAAAAATTTCCTATTAAAATTGGGAAATTTTGCAAAAATTTCCTATTAAGGTAGGGAAATTTTTCAAAAATTTCCTATAAAAATTCGAGAAATTTTTTAAAAATTTCCCATAAAATTAGGCAAGTTTTCCAAATTTTTGCTATAAAAATAGGAAATTTTTCAAAAATTTTCTATAAAAGAAATTGTACAAAAATAAGGAAATTAAATTAAAATTTTAATATTGATATTGTTGTATTCTTTTTTTTTTTTTTTTGTAGTATATGTGTAATTGATCCTCAAGCCTGGTATGATTACAATTTCTCTTTCTAAGTTTTTCAATTAAATATTTTCTGTTTTTCATAAACCAAAGAATATTACTAAAATCCCAATTATTCTCTTGTTATCCCCAAAACCACTTCAATGACTGACAGCAAAAGAAATTTAAAAGTGAATTGTTAGATATTGTAACTATATTTACTTTATGTCTGAATATTCATTGATGAATCAATTAACACAAAAATAAGAGCAAGTGCCAATATCAGCAACATTTTTAGATTTTCTTTAATATCTGCTCGAACTACAATCAACAACATCTAACAATAAAAATTGTTTTGCTATTAGAAAAAAAAAGCAAATAGAAAAGATTTTGTTGCAAGTTAACAATAGATGGTAGTTAAAGATGAAAGCTTGAATGAATATATGAGACTTCAGCAAATGGCAGAGAAATGCAAAGAAAGCAAAAATGAAATAACAAAGATTTAAATTTTTAATTGCCAAGTCAATTGCATGTTTATTAAGAGTAACCCTAGATATCTTCGATTTCATTTTGAAATGTAGCAGGAGATAAAGAACAATTTTCGACAGCGCTACTATGGTTTTTCATTGTTGTTCCAATGTTGGTGTTATGGAAAAGAGGGAGTAGTCGAGTCTTTGCTTTTGGGCCTTCAAAGGACTGAATGTTGAAATATCATCACTTTTTATGTACTGTTTGCTTTTGTTGTTTCGTTGCTATATAAATTTAAAGTGAATGTCCGTTTGTGCATACATCATTCTATCTATCTGTCCTTATACACTTCCATTCTTAAATTTGTTCATACTACGTCTGTCTTTCCATTTTTTTTTTTAATAAAATTCATATTGTATTTTATTTGTGTTTATGTTTGTTTTTCTTAAAAAATATCTTTAAAAAAGAATTGTTGGGCTATAGTCAGGGTTTTCCTATTGTTTAATATTATTCTTTTGTCGTTTTTGTTATATGTATTTGTTTGTGATATATATTTTTTATTTATCTTCCCACACACACACTCACACATTTACACAGACAGTAGAAAGTGTCAACAAATGTTTTGACCAAAATGGGAAAATCGACAAATAAATGTTGAGGTATTTGGCCGAAGAGAAGTAATAACTGTAGCAACGAGTTTCTGACTTTATTTCGATTACTTTTTTCAGTTTTGTAATATATTTTTTAATACAAAATAATAACGAGACATTTTTAAAAACATTTTCCTATGGGATACAAAAGAATACAAAATAATACTGTCTGTTACAGCCTCATATAAAAGTAATATAATTGAGTGAGAATAAAACCTAGAAATTGCAAAATAATATAAAAAAAAATAAAATACATATAAAAAATATGTTTTATCAATTCCTTTTCTTTTTTGTATTTTTAATTTGTCAAGTTTGAAGCACTTGCACTTGGGGAACGATTTAATGAAATTCATTGATTGAAGAATTGATTGTATAGAAATTGCAAATAGTGAAAGCAAAAATGTAATATTATAAATTTTATAATAACAAAATATAAATCGAATCTCAGTCAATGGAACATAAAGGCAATTAAAAAAAATAAAACAAGTAAGAGTGCCGACGTAATACGGAAGCTATGGTCAAATGAAAAGCGATTTCGTTCAATTTCATTACAAAAATTTAACAAGAAGTCATGAATATTTTTGACAGACAAACAGACAAATAGATAGGCAGACAGACAAATAGACAGACAGACAGACGGCAGACGACAGACAGACAGACAGACAGACAGACAGACAGACAGACAGACAGACAGACAGACAGACAGACAGACAGACAAACAGACAGACAGACAGACAGACAGACACACAGACACACAGACAGACAGACAGACGACAGACAGACAGACACACAGACACACAGACAGACAGACAGACGACAGACAGACGACAGACAGACGACAGACAGACGACAGACAGACGACAGACAGACGACAGACAGATGACAGACAGACGACAGACAGACGACAGACAGACGACAGACAGACGACAGACAGACGACAGACAGACAGTTTTCCAAGAAGTCAAGAATATTTTTGCCAAATTTGAATGACCAATTTCCTTTTGTTCAGGCTCTTTCGTGCCGACAACAGACAGACTATAGACAATCAGACAGGCAAATAGACAGACAAACAGACGGACAGACATCGCTCAATCGTCTTAGAATTTCATAAGGACTCAGTATATACATCAATTTTGCTTTTTGAGCCAATATCATCTTTTCTTTTTTGTAATAAAGCAATATACACCTGTACCTCGGATTAGGCGATTTCAAATTTATGCGGCTTTGAAAATACAAAATACTGATATTTGAGTCAAATCATACATTTTCGACCACTCACTGAACCACATTATCTCCATTTCGATTAAATTTTCGGTAGAACAATTTTTATAGAAAATTTTCGATTTAAAAATTTGTATAGAAAATTTTCGGTATACAAATTTTTATAGAAAATTTTCGGTATAAAGTTTTTTATAGAAAATTGTCGCCTCAAACATTTTTCATATACAATTTTGGTATACAAATTTTTTTAAAGAAAAATTTTTGATAAAACATTTTTTATTGATAATTTTTGGAAGAAAAATTTTTTATAGAAAATTTTTTATTATAAATTTTTTTTAGGAAATTTTCCAAACGATAACTTTTTTACAGAAAATTAAAGGTATAAAAATTGTTTATAGAAAATTTTCGGTACAAAAATTTGTCATAGAAAATTTTTGGTATAAAAATTTCTTATTAAAAATTGTCGAAACCAAAATTTTTTATAGAAAATTTCCGGTATAAAATTTTTTATAGAAAATTTCCATTATAAAATTTTTTATTGAAAATTTTCGGTAGGAAAATTTTTTATAGAAAATTTTTCGTATACATTTTTTTTATAAAATTTTCCCTTAAAAAAAATTTTTATAGAACATTTTTCTATAAAAAATTTTGAGTATTAAATTTTTGTATAGAAAATTTTCAGTATAAAAATGTTTTATAAAAAATTTTCCCTAAAGAAATTTTTCTTTTAAAAATTGTTTATAAAAAAATTTGTGTAAAAAATTGCTCATAGAAATTTTCGGTATAAAATTTTTTTATAAAATATTTTGGTGGAAATTTTTTTTATAGAAAATTTTCGGTAGAAAAATTGTTTATACAAAATTTTCGGTAGGAAAATATTTTATAGAAAATTTTCGGTAGAAAAATATTTTGTAAAAAATTTTCGGTAGAAAAATTTTTTATAGAAATTTTCGGTAGAAAAATTTTTTATAGAAAATTTTCGGTAGAAAAATTTTGTATAGAAAATTTAAGGTAGAAAAGTTTTTTATAAAAAATGTTGGGTATAAAATTTTTCTGCAAACAAATTTTGGTACAAAATTTTTCTATAGAAAATTTTGGGTATAAAATTTTTCTATAGAAAATTTTGGGTATATAATTTTTCTATAGAAAATTTTCTGTATAAAATTTTTCTATAGAAAATTTTTAGTATAAAAATATTTTATTAAATATTTTCCTTATAGAAATAAACATTTTTATAAAAAATTTTGTGTAAAAAATCGTTTATTGAAAATTATCGGTATAAAATTTTTTTATAGAAAATTTTCGAGAAAAAAATGTTTAAAGAAAATTTTCCGTAGAAAAATTTTTTATAGAAAATTGTAGGTAGAAATTTTTTTAAGAAAATTTTTGGTATAAAATTTTTCTATAAAAAATATTAGGTAGAAAATTTTTCGATAGAAAAATTTTTTATAGAAAATTGTGGGTTTAAAATTTTTCTATAAACAAATTTCGGTATAAAATTTTTCTATAGAAAATTTTGGGTATAAAATTTTTCTATAGAAAATTTTTAGTATAAAATTTTTTTATAAAAAGTTTTGTGTAAAAAATTGTTTATAGAAAATTTTCGGTATAAAAATTGTTTATAGAAAATTTTTTTTAAGGAAAATTTGCGGTAGAAAAATTTTTTTTTTAAATTTTTACAGAAAATTTTCGGTATAAAACTTTTTTATAGAAAATGTTCGATATAAAATTTTTTGTTTTACCTATTTTAATGTTTTTTTTATTAATATTATTTAGATACTTTTATATCTTATTACTTAGAAGCTTATTTAAAGACGGACTTGCTTTTCCTGGTTTTTCCATATAAATAATTGTCAGGAACATATATATCGCGTTAACCGAAGTACAGATATAGTTACTTAATTTCCATTTCCACTTAGTTTTGATATATTACAACTTACTTTGTCCTTACAACACTCTTTCAATTTTTGAGTTTTTAAAACATTTTTATAATTTTAATTACCATTATTTTCCTAAGATAAAAAACATAAATTGTTTGAAGTTTCTAAATACTACTCAGAGAAATTCTTCAACAATAAATTCAAACAACAAATCTTAAATAATTTTAAGTCATTCCATTGTTTTATGAGGTTTTAACTGAAACGACTAAAATTTCATATGAATTCTGTAGCAATTTTTGCTAAAAACTGGAAGTTATTTATATTATTTTGGGTTTTATTTTAAATAAACAACTTTTCGTTTTGTATGTGTGGGCAACAAAAAATATACATAAAGCAGAATTATATTTAAAAAACTTTTTAACAAGTTTCAACTAACTCTTCAAAAATATGTAAAACTAAAACTGATGACTGAAGCTGTAAACAAAAAAACATAGTTTTGATGCTACAACTGTAGAGTAAAATGCAACAGACAGAACTAAATATACATACATGTATACAAACGAGGAGTGATACGACACAAACTAGTAACAACTACATCCAGGTTTCAACATAGCCTCGTATGTTTTAGTGTGTAAAGTTTCAAACATTTGTTTCTGTATATGTTCTGCATTCCTTTTTGTACTTCTAGTGTAGAAACAATAAAGTGTTGCGTGTCTTATTGTTGAAATGTATGAATATGTATGTATGTATATGTGCTCGATTGCATGTGAATGTTTAAAATGGCCAGTTAACTTTTATGGATATATTTTAGTTACTGCATTAAATTGCAGTGAAAGTGGAAGCTGTAACTAGTTAGAAAGTTTGGTTGTTTTTTTTTGGTAACATAGTTAAGACTCCTGCAATATGAAGTTACAAACAATAACAGCAAAAGTTATCAATTTTAGATTAAATAACAAAAAATCGTATAAAACTCAAAGATGACTTTATTTTAATGCAAATAAAAGTAAATAAGGATATCATAAAAAAAAACACTCAGATGTAGACTAAGACTCAGATTCAGATGTAGCCTAATACAAAAACTAACACATAGACTAAGAAATTGACTAAGACATAGACTAAGACATAGACTAAGATATAGACTAAGACATAGAATAAGACATAAACTAAGACATAAACTAAGACATAGACTAAGACATAGACTAAGATATAGACTAAGACATAGACTAAGATATAGACTAAGACATAGACTAAGACATAGACAAAGACATAGACTAAGACATAGACTAAGACGTAGACTAAGCAATAGACTAAGACATAGACTAAGACATAGACTAAGACATAGACTAAGACATAGACTAAGACATAGACTAAGATATAGACTAAGACATAGACTAAGACATAGACTAAGACATAGACTAAGACTAAGACTAAGACATAGACTAAGACATAGACTAAGACATAGACTAAGACATAGACTAAGACATCGACTAAGACATAGACTAAGACATAGACTAAGACATAGGCTAAGACATAGACTAAGACATAGACTAAGACATAGACTAAGACATAGACTAAGACATAGACTAAGACATAGACTAAGACACAGACTAAGACATAGACTAAGACATAGACTAAGACATAGACTAAGACATAGACTAAGACTAAGACATAGACTAAGACATAGACTAAGACACAGACTAAGACACAGACTAAGACATAGACTAAGACACAGACTAAGACATAGACTAAGACATAGACTAAGACATAGACTAAGACATAGACTAAGACTAAGACATAGACTAAGACATAGACTAAGACATAGACTAAGACATAGACTAAGACATAGACTAAGACATAGACTAAGACATAGACTAAGACATAGACTAAGACATAGACTAAGACATAGACTAAGACATAGACTAAGACATAGACTAAGACATAGACTAAGACATAGACTAAGACATAGACTAAGACATAGACTAAGACATAGACTAAGACATAGACTAAGACATAGACTAAGACACAGACTAAGACACAGACTAAGACATAGACTAAGACATAGACTAAGACATAGACTAAGACATAGACTAAGACTAAGACATAGACTAAGACATAGACTAAGACTAAGACATAGACTAAGACATAGACTAAGACATAGACTAAGACATAGACTAAGACATAGACTAAGACATAGACTAAGACATAGACTAAGACATAGACTAAGACATAGACTAAGACATAGACTAAGACATAGACTAAGACATAGACTAAGACATAGACTAAGACATAGACTAAGACATAGACTAAGACATAGACTAAGACTAAGACATAGACTAAGACATAGACTAAGACATAGACTAAGACATAGACTAAGACATAGACTAAGACATAGACTAAGACATAAACTAAGACATAGACTAAGACATAGACTAAGACATAGACTAAGACATAGACTAAGACATAGACTAAGACATAGACTAAGACATAGACTAAGACATAGACTAAGACGTAGACTAAGACATAGACTAGGACATAGACTAAGACATAGACAAAGACATAGGCTAAGATATAGACTAAGACATAGACTAAGACATAGACTAAGACATAGACTAAGACATAGACTAAGACATAGACTAAGACATAGACTAAGACATAGACTAAGACATAGACTAAGACATAGACTAAGACATAGACTAAGACATAGACTAAGACATAGACTAAGACATAGACTAAGACATAGACTAAGACATAGGCTAAGACATAGACAAACACATAGACTAAGACATAGACTAGGACATAGACTAAGACATAGACAAAGACATAGGCTAAGATATAGACTAAGACATAGACTAAGACATAGACTAAGACATAGACTAAGACATAGACTAAGACATAGACTAAGACATAGACTAAGACATAGACTAAGACATAGACTAAGACATAGACTAAGACATAGGCTAAGACATAGACTAAGACATAAACTAAGACGTAGACTAAGACATAGACTAAAACATAGACTAAGTCATAAACTAAGATATAGACTAAGACATAGACTAAGACGTAGACTAAGACATAGACTAGGACATAGACTAAGACATAGACAAAGACATAGGCTAAGATATAGACTAAGACATAGACTAAGACATAGACTAAGACATAGACTAAGACATAGACTAAGACATAGACTAAGACATAGACTAAGACATAGACTAAGACATAGGCTAAGACATAGGCTAAGACATAGACTAAGACATAGACTAAGACATAGACTAAGACATAGACTAAGACATAGACTAAGACATAGACTAAGACATAGACTCAGACATAGACTAAGACATAGACTAAGACATAGACTAAGACATGGACTAAGACATAGACTAAGACATAGACTAAGACATGGACTAAGACATAGACTAAGACATAGACTAAGACATAGACTAAGACATAGACTAAGACATTTACATGTAAAAAACAGAAAGTATCATAATATGACAAGTTCGAATATATAATACCCTACAACACTGAGATCAAATGTGATCTAAGAGTCAACTAATTTTTAACTAAATATTTGTATATATTTCTGAAAATTTTTTTTCGTTAGGTCATACATTAGATATAACCATAGCTTGGTGATGTAGGGTATGAAAAAGTTTATATTTTTTATCAATTACTCTATGTACATACACATATGGCTTGAACTGCCCACTAAAATACAAAGTCTACAGACGACGAAAAACCGAATAGAACATGAATATACTGGGTCTTAAAGTTTGAGGTCAATAAGAGTGAAATGTTACTGAATGAATAAACATTTTACAAATTTGCCTAAAAACTGTAGAATCTACTAAAAATAACAAACGGAAAAAATATCCAACTAAAATCCCAAACAAATTGTATATAGAGGTTTAGTGTTCCAATTCTACGAGAGTTCCCGTTTGCCTATTTGCCATAGAATTTATGTTGTTTCAACAACCGCCTCCATTTTTCGCTGGATGTTGTTGTTGCTGTTGGTTGAATGGTTTTTTGTATCGTTGTGGGTTTTTCTTTTTAGCGGGTGTTTACCCAAAGTTTGCTGACCAGTTTTTGCATGTTTTTAGTTGTTTCAGTTCTTGTATTTTGTTGTTTTGCCCATTGAGCTGAATTTTATAAAGTCGAATTTTTTTTATTGAGGCCATAAGTTTTGTTAGAATTTCTCTTTTCCCATATTTGAATCGATGCTTTTGCTCTAATCGAATGTAATTTAAGGCATTTCTAAATGGTTGTTTAGAAACCTTTTCCCAGTTTATCGGCTAGAGTAGTTTGCAAAAATTATGTGCCATTTTCAAAAACGTTTTCCTTTTGAATATATTCAGTTGGTGGTCGTACGTTTACGCTAAGAGGCCATGAGTGTTTTGGTGAAAACTTTCTAAATCAAAGAACATAAATCGATTAGGCCAACATGTTGAAAAATACTGTATATTTAGTCAGGCAGAGAATTTAAGATTAACAAAAAATCAAAGGCTTGAATAATTTCAAACACATACGAGAAGATTTGATTTAGAAAAAGACAAAGGAACAGAAATAATTCACATTAAAACCAGTTTTAAATAAAAGTTAAATTAAATTCTAACTATGTGTTAGTCGACAAAGTCCATAAGTAGGTCTTAACAGTAACACTAGTAACACTAGTATATTTGTGAATGTATACTGGTTCTACATTGTCTTAGCCTATGGAAAACCTGCACTGAAATCAAACTAGAACTGAACTAGAACTGAACTAGAACTGAACTAGAACTGAACTAGAACTGAACTAGAACTGAACTAGAACTGAACTAGAACTGAACTAGAACTGAACTAGAACTGAACTAGAACTGAACTAGAACTGAACTAGAACTGAACTAGAACTGAACTAGAACTGAACTAGAACTGAACTAGAACTGAACTAGAACTGAACTAGAACTGAACTAGAACTGAACTAGAACTGAACTAGAACTGAACTAGAACTGAACTAGAACTGAACTAGAACTGAACTAGAACTGAACTAGAACTGAACTAGAACTGAACTAGAACTGGACTAGAACTGAACTAGAACTGAACTAGAACTGAACTAGAACTGAACTAGAACTGAACTAGAACTGAACTAGAACTGAACTAGAACTGAACTAGAACTGAACTAGAACTGAACTAGAACTGAACTAGAACTGAACTAGAACTGAACTAGAACTGAACTAGAACTGAACTAGAACTGAACTAGAACTGAACTAGAACTGAACTAGAACTGAACTAGAACTGAACTAGAACTGAACTAGAACTGAACTAGAACTGAACTAGAACTGAACTAGAACTGAACTAGAACTGAACTAGAACTGAACTAGAACTGAACTAGAACTGAACTAGAACTGAACTAGAACTGAACTAGAACTGAACTAGAACTGAACTAGAACTGAACTAGAACTGAACTAGAACTGAACTAGAACTGAACTAGAACTGAACTAGAACTGAACTAGAACTGAACTAGAACTGAACTAGAACTGAACTAGAACTGAACTAGAACTGAACTAGAACTGAACTAGAACTGAACTAGAACTGAACTAGAACTGAACTAGAACTGAACTAGAACTGAACTAGAACTGAACTAGAACTGAACTAGAACTGAACTAGAACTGAACTAGAACTGAACTAGAACTGAACTAGAACTGAACTAGAACTGAACTAGAACTGAACTAGAACTGAACTAGAACTGAACTAGAACTGAACTAGAACTGAAGTAGAACTGAACTAGAACTGAACTAGAACTGAACTAGAACTGAACTAGAACTGAACTAGAACTGAACTAGAACTGAACTAGAACTGAACTAGAACTGAACTAGAACTGAACTAGAACTGAAATAATATATTGTCACAATAGTTCTAAAGCGTCTACAAATTGCACCAACACGAGTTATCATACTTAGGAAAACATATGACATATGAAAAAGTTAATTTATACGTAACTACTCATGTAAACATTTGACTGTATAAAAACTCACACATAATCGGAAATTTAACAGAAGCGTTAACTCTACAAGGCAATCCGTTACCCCATAGTTGAGTTGTTTTTTCTGTTTTTAGCCAATATATCAATTTGTTTACATATGACTTTATATGTATTTGTTATTGGCTTTAGGAAATATCTAGAAATTTGAAACCTGTGTTTCGATACGATTTTTCAAATGCCAGTTATAACAATATAAAACCGAAACAACAATTTTTTTTAAGTTAAAAAGTGTTTCTATTTGATTGGTGAAATGTGTTGGTAGTGATGGTGGTTTAGCTTCAAGTACTTTAGTTTTTTAGTTCCAGTATCTTTTTCATGTTGGTGACAAGGGGATTCGAAATCAATAAAGTTTTGATTTTAGTTTTTATGGGTGTTTTTCTTATATTCAATACAAATAAGAAAAATTTGTCTGTGATGCCTTAGCTGGAGGGGGTATGAGTTAGAAAATTGATATTTTGTTGTAGTTTTTCATTTCCTTTGTGGTTGTACAAAAAATATGTATATAAATTACTTTCATCAGCTTTATTTAAGTAAAAGAAGAAAGAGTTGGAGTTTGTTAAAGAAAATATCCCTAAGGTTATTGTTTAATTACAAAAAATAGAGTAGAATTGAGAATGAGCAAAATTAATGGAAACCACTTTCAAAAAGTAAAGCATACTTCTAGGGATATTTTTTATAAAGCTAAAAATAGAAAATCAAGAGCAGAGTAACCAAGGAAATAATATTTTAAATAAATTTCAAATGAATTTAAGATATTATTAAAATACCTATGAAGTTAGAATGAAAATTGTAATTGAATATTAGTAAATTTGTTTTCTAATATTTTATTTCAGAAACATACACTAGGGTTAATAACCATTTTCATTCTCTGCTTCAAAACTTTCCAATTAAATTGAAAACTCAAAATCCAATTGCCATTAAAACAAAATGACAATTCTATCTTAGAACAGAAAGTACCCTTTTTACAAATTTAAACTAAACTTTTTTTCTTTTTCCCATTTTAAGTCAATTTCCTTTTTTCCTCGTCCTTTGTCATGTAACTGACAAAATTAACACTCTTTTGAGACCAAATATGAAACATAAGTACAACATGATGATACAGCAAAAACCCTGCTTCCCTCTTAAAAATCCTTTTTCCTCAAACCATTACCTTAACTCCATTTGATTGATACCCTAAAAAGTGTTGTACGAAAAAAGAAATAAAGGAAAAGACATTGTGTGCAATTAGTATCGTATATCGAATTTTAATTGAAAATATCATCAACATCATCACCACCAGCAGCAGCAGGAGCACAAGGAATAGGAGTAAGGAGTCAGCAATTGGCAAAGAAAAGTGTTAATTTCTATTGCCAGGGCGACACGAAATAAATAAATTGCTTTGCTATACAAAAATACCAGGATTCGTTAATGGAAACCCAAAAATTGATAAAGGAACAGGAAAGCAAAAGCAGATCTTTATCTACATATAAACCAAAGGGAAAAATACATTTTGGGATTTTTCGAAAAAAATTGTAATAAAAATGTCATTACCTTCAAATAACATCAATAACATCAGACAACAGGAAATAAAAGGGACATTTATTTCCTATTGTATTTAAAAAAGACAAATTGACTCAAACCTAAAAGAAATCTAGGCTAAAAATCATGTCCATTTTTCGTAAATCTTCTTTTAAACTGAATATTTATCTAAAATATTAATGACCGAAAAACGTGTTAAAGATTCAAATTATTTCTGTGTCAATTTTGATAAGAATATAAATTTATTAAGCAAAAGTTGCAAAAGGCCTTGTAACAGAAAACTTTGAAATGATTAAAAAACTATTTCTGTAACTAAGGACAGTGCTTCGATATTCTATAAAAAGAAAACAAAAATTAAGATATTCTAAGACAAGACAAAAATTGTAAACTTGATTAACTCGAAATGGTAAGAAAAAATTGTACACTATTGTTTTATTAAGGGAAGGGAAGAAAAACTTTTTCAAAAGTTTTTCTATCGCAATTTTTCAAACATTTTTCTTTAAAAAAAAATTTTAGGAAATTTTTTTTAGAAACAATTTTTTATAAAAATTTTTTTCTTTAAACAATTTTTTTTTTCAAAAATTTTTCTATAGAAAATTTTTTTATCAAAAATTTTTAGAAAAATATTTCTACAGAAAAAAATTTTTATGAACATTTTTTCTATAGAAAATTTTGTTATTAAAAATTTTTCTATATAAAATTTTTTATCAACACTTTTTCTATAGAAATTTTTTTATCAAAAATTTCTCTATAGAAATTTTTTTACCAAAAAATTTTCAGTAGAAATTTTTCTCATCAAAACTTTTTCTATAGAAATTTTGTTATCAAAACTTTTTTTATAGACATTTTGTTATCAAAACTTTTTAATAGACATTTTTTATACAAAAATTTTCTATAGTAATTTTGTATCAACAATTTTTAAGAAATCTTTTTATCATAAATTTTGTAGAAAATTTTTCTACAGAAAAATATTTCTATAGAAAAATATTTTTATCGAAAAATTTTCTTTAGAAAAAAATTTTATGAAAATTTTTTTCTAGAGAAAATATTTTTATTAAAAATTTTCTCAAGAATCAAGAATATCAAAAACATTTCTATAGAAAATTTATTTATCAAAAATTTTTCTAAAGATTTTTTTTTTTTTTTTCTAAAGGATTTTTTCTATCGAAAATTTTTTATTAAAACTTTTTCTATAGAAATTTTTTTATCAAAAGTTTTTCAGTAGAAAATTTTGTTATTAAAAATTTTTCAGTAGACAATTTTTCTATAGAAATTTTTAAAAGAAAAATAATTTTATAGAAAATCTTTCTATCAAAAATTTTTTTAGTAGAAACAATTTTTATGGAAAAATTTTCTATCAGATAATTTTTTAAATATTTTTTTATACAAAATTACTTTATAAAAATTTTTCTACAGAAAATATTTTTTTAAAAGGTTTTAATGTAGTGTATTGCACTAAGAATCCCAATTTATTACAATTATTTATTATTGTAATAAATAGTTTTTTGATAAAACCAAAAAATGTTGGTGGGGATGCCTTTCCTCGACGCGTTTCGATGGTTGGTTAGAAAATTTTTCTGCAGAAAAATATTTATATTCAAAATTTTTCAACAAGCAGTTTTTTTAGAAAATCTTTTTATTAAAACTTTTTAAGAAAATCTTTTTATCAAAAGTTTTGCAAAAAATTTTTGTACAGAAAAATATTTCTATTAAAAATTTGTTTATAGAAAAATATCTTTATCGAAAATTTTTCTTTAGAAAAAAAATTTTTGTGATCATTTTTTCTATAGAAAATTTTTTACTAAAAATTTTTCTATAGAAAATATTTTAATCCAAAACTGTTACAGAAAATTTTTCGATCAAAAATTTTCTACAGTAAATTTTTTTATCAAAAATTTTTCTATAGAAACTTTTTTATCAAATATTTTTCTACACAAAATTTTTTTATCAAAAATTTTTTTATAGAAAATTTTTTTTGTCAACAATTTGTCTATAGAACATTTTTCTAAATATTTTTTATCAAAAATTTTTCTATAGAAAATTTTTTTATTAAAATTTTTCTACAGAAAAACATTTTTATTGAAAATATTTCAATAGAAAATTTTTTAAAAAATCTTTTTATCAAAATTTTTTAGAAAATCTTTTTATCAAAATTTTTTTAGAAAATCTTTTGATCAAAAATTTTGTAGAAAATTTTTCTACAGAAAAATATTTTTATCGAAAATTTTTCTTTAGAAAAAAATTTTAATGAACATTTTTTCGAAAGAAAATTTTTTATTAAAAATTTTTTTATAGAAAATATTTTAATCAAAAATTGTTTTATAGAAAATTTGTTAAACAAAAATTTTTCTATTAAAATTTTTTGAATTATTCTATAAAAAAATTTTTGTGAAAATTTTTTCTATAGAAAATCTTTATCAAAAATATGTGTATATAAAATTTTATCATCAAAAATTTTTCTGTAAAAAAATTTTTTATCAAAAATTTTTATTTAGAAAATCTTGATCAAGAAATTTTCTATAGAAAAATTTTGGATCAAAAAATTTTCTATAGAAAAATTTTTTTCATCAAAAATTTTTCTAAAGAAAATTATAGTTTATTAAAGATAATTTTGGTTTTTTTTACTTAATTCCTCCATTTTTTAAATTACCCTATATTTGGTTTTGGTTTTTACTTAATTCCTCCATTTTTTAAATTACCCTATATCTCGAAAACTAGAGCAACATTGAATTCGGAGTATTTAAATTATCTCTACCCACTAGGTCTCCCTTATTGTGGTTTTTTTAACTAGCACAGTGTAATCAATATTGGTATGTATTTTAGTTTTGATATTACTTTTTGTATTAGTATTAGTTAATATTTAAATTGCCTTTCTTCTAACGCTGCACTGTTCCATGTTCTCCCACAAAAACTTTTCCTTCTGCCACAGAAAGTCCAAAAAAACCTTCGAACGTAGTTTCAATGTGTCCCTATTAGTAAGAAAAATTTAAAAGTACAATATGAAAAAATAAACTATTTGCTTGTTATCAGTTTGTCCTAAATTTTATTTAAATTTCTGTTATATAATAATAATTTCTCAGCTATTTTTAGTTTATTTGTAATTATATTTAAAGCCAGGACAAGCAAACAGACCAAGGGCCAATATAAAATATTAAAAAAAGTTAAAAAAAACTTAAAAAATTGTAAAAAAAAAAAAAAACTATAAAAAAAACTTTGAAAACTAAAAGATCTTGTTTTTTTGCTATATTAAGATATTTGTTAAAATAGTAAAACTTTTTCTTTTTTTTTCAAAAGGAGCCAAAGAAAAATGCAAGTATTTATATAAAAGACCAATTTTTTATGCTTACAGCTTTTAGTAATTATCTTTTGAATAATTAAAGAGTAAAGAAGAAAAAAACTCCTAAAAAATATTTTTAATAAAAAAAAATAATTGTTTTTTAAACTCCCAGCAGCCACGTTCAATTTTTTTTTATGCGAGATATTTAAATAAAGACGACCATGACTGAAACAAAAGGACTAAGAAGCGAGGGGGTGGAGTTTTTGCTAAGCAACCAAGTGTTAGGGCACTATTATCAAGTGCTTAAAGAGGAGAAAAAAAACTTATGTTTTCCAAGATTGAATAAAATTTCATTTGATTAATACAAGATGGAGAAGAGGATCTAATAATGATAAAGAAAAAATCATATTTTTATTTGAAAAAGTATTTAAAAATTATGGCAGAGCTACGTGGGGAGAAAGGAGTTGTATGAGATATATCTAAGGATTGGTTTAAAGCAAATAAATAACTACTATAGTCGTTCAAGCTCTATAACACGTCTACCCGATTTTATAAGAGAACCCATTTGAAGACACTCTGTGCTATCTTAGTAAAGGTAAAACCGGCTTTTGTGACACTTTATTATATAAATTTCTGCCACAACTGCAAAGCATAGACAAAAGTTTTTGTTGTTTTTGTCCGACAGTCTTCCTCAACATTGCCTAGTCTAACCGGTAAGTCATTCCTATAACTTTAACTAAATTTAATAGCAATGGTTTAAATACCAAATAGATAAAAGAGCTGACAATTTTCTATAAAAAGTTTCTTTCAAAATTTGTAATTCGAAAAATTTTTATACACAAGATATTCTTAAAAATATCTCTATCGAAAATTTTTCTTTAAAAATGTTTATTATGAAAAATTTTCTATAAAAATATTCGTATCGAAAAACTGTTTATGAAAATGTCAATATAAAAAAAATTTCTATAAAATGTTTGTATTGAAAAATTTTCTAAAAAAATTTTTTATCGAAAAATTTGTATATTGAAAAAATTTCTACTAAAATTTTTATAGGAAAAACTTTCTATTAAAATTTGTATATCGAAAAATTTTTAATAAAAATTTTTATATTGAAAATTTTTCAAAAAAAAATTTATAATGAAAAATTTATTATAAAAATGTTTAGGTACAAAATTAACAATAAAGGTAGAAGGCCAATGCACGCGGCAAGCGGCTGCGGGCGGAAATCAGCTGTTTTTTGATTTGTCAAATTTCAAGCGGCAATGGAAAAAAGTAGAACTTTGTTCTACTTTTCCGCGCGGCAGATTTTTTCAGTGCTGCCAGATTTAATTATATCCTACTCAAATATTTTTTTATATGAACATTTTTGTAAACAAGCGTACATTTTATGTACTGGCAATACTACGACCGCCCGCAGCCGCATGCCGCGTGTTTTGGCCCTGTACCTTAAAATCTTTATATGAAAATATTTTAATCAAAAAATTTGTGGTAAAAATTTTTAAATGCAAATTTTTATGAAAATTTTTATACCGTAAAATTTTAAATAAAAATTCTATATCGAAACGTTTTCTAAAAAAAAATTTCACCAAAAATGTTTTTACGAAAAATTTACTATAAAAATTTTATACGAAAATTTTTCTATTTAAAATTTTTTACGAAAATTTTTCTATTTAAAATTTTATATAAAAATTTTTACACAAAAAATTTTCTATCAAAATTTTTATACAAGAAATTTTCTATCAAAATTTGTATACGAAAAATTTTCTATAAAAATTTTTATACGAAAAATTTTCTATAAAAATTTTTATACAAAAAATTTTCTATAAAAATTTTTATACGAAAAATTTTCTATAAAAATTTTTATACGAAAAATTTTCTATAAAAATTTTTATACAAAAAATTTTCTATAAAAATTTTTATACGATAAATTTTCTATAAAAATTTTTATACGAAAAATTTTCTATAAAAATTTTTATACGAAAAATTGTCTATAAAAATTTTTATACGAAAAATTTTCTATAAAAAATTTTATACGAAAAATTTTCTATAAATCTTTTATACGAAAAATTTTCTATAAAAAATTTTATAGGAAAATTTCTCTATAAAAAATTTTGTACGAAAATTTTTCTATAAAAAATTTTACACGAAAATTTTTCTATAAAAAATTTTATACGAAAATTTTTCTATTAAAAATTTTATACGAAAAATTTTCTATAAAAATTTTTATACGAAAAATTTTCTAAAAAAAAGTTTTATACAAAAAATTTTATATAAAATTGTTTATATCGAATATTTTTTGATAGAAATCTTTACACGAAAATTTTTATATAAAAAATTTTATACGAAAAGATTTTAATAAAAAAATTTTTACGAACAATTTTCTATAAAATTTTTATATGAAAAATTTTCTAAAAAAAAATTTAAAATGAAAAATTCTCTATAAAATTTCTATATGATAAAATTCTTATACAAATTTTTTTGTCAAAAATTTCTATAAAAAATTTTTATCGAAAAATTTTCGATGAAAATTTTTATACAAAAAATTTCTATAAAAATTTGTATACGAAAAACTTTGTATAAATATTTTTTTACAAAATTTTTTTTTAACAAATTTTATACGAAAAATTTTCCACAAAATTTCACTTATTTTAGTTATCTATGTACAAGCCGGAATTCTAAATAAAATTTTATGAAATTCGGCTCACTTCTATAAGTTTATTCAGCAAAAAGCTTTACCAATTTTAGTTTGAATCCGTCCACTCCTTAGACGGATCCCCATTTTTCACTTATTAATCTCAATATATAACACGAAATTCTCAACAAAATTTTATGAAACAAACGATTTTTTTGGTTGAAATCAGTCTTCTAATAGGAACTAACACATAAATGCAATTTGATTTAAATTTACGCCTAAACGACTGCAACACTTTTTGCCTAAATTATGACAAAATTTAAAGCCTTCACTAAAATGAACACACTAAATTAAAAATTAAATATTTAAAACATTTCCCTCTCACACCAATTAAAATTTACTTCCGTTTCGGTTTGAATTCTATACAAACAGTTGAAAATTTTGATATCTCCAGGGAAAACGTATGAATTGTTCAACGGTGTTAAAGCCACAATTACACATTTAGACCAACAGATGAATTACATAAGTCATCTCTGTTACAAAACTTATATAAATTTGCCATATTTTGCTGATGCATTTGTTATAAAAGCCCCAGTTACTCTCGACTCTATGGGTATGAATCTTACTTTACTTCCAGCAATTTGCGGTATTTTCCTTACAAATTATTGTATCTTACATATGGAAGTAATAAGGAGAGAAATACAGACTGCAAAACGAAGGATAGGAATCTCCCTTGCAGCAGTTTTGCTACAATTTGGAATAACCAAAGTGTAAAACCACAACTAGACCCAAACATTCTTATCCAAACGTATACACATACATACATAAATATTTAAAATATAAAGGCATGTAAAATGTGTACGTATGGATGGGTACATGTAAATTTATTTAAATATTGAAATACTATGTAAACTATCTCTGCTTCCTTACAAATGTCATGTAATTGTTTATAAAGCTCTATGATGTTTTAGTAAGAAAAAAAGACTAGACTTCTAGTAATCATGCAGAGGCATGACGAAATATTAGATAATGAAAAAAGCTATTTCCTCGAAAGGGGAACTGAACTAGAACTGAACTAGAACTGAACTAGAACTGAACTCGAACTGAACTAGAACTGAACTAGAACTGAACTAGAACTGAACTAGAACTGAACTAGAACTGAACTAGAACTGAACTAGAACTGAACTAGAACTGAACTAGAACTGAACTAGAACTGAACTAGAACTGAACTAGAACTGAACTAGAACTGAACTAGAACTGAACTAGAACTGAACTAGAACTGAACTAGAACTGAACTAGAACTGAACTAGAACTGAACTAGAACTGAACTAGAACTGAACTAGAACTGAACTAGAACTGAACTAGAACTGAACTAGAACTGAACTAGAACTGAACTAGAACTGAACTAGAACTGAACTAGAACTGAACTAGAACTGAACTAGAACTGAACTAGAACTGAACTAGAACTGAACTAGAACTGAACTAGAACTGAACTAGAACTGAACTAGAACTGAACTAGAACTGAACTAGAACTGAACTAGAACTGAACTAGAACTGAACTAGAACTGAACTAGAACTGAACTAGAACTGAACTAGAACTGAACTAGAACTGAACTAGAACTGAACTAGAACTGAACTAGAACTGAACTAGAACTGAACTAGAACTGAACTAGAACTGAACCAGAGCTGAGCTCGGAAATTACTTTTTCTTTTGCTACATTTTGTCTTATCATGTTGTTTTTTTCTGCCCTAGTATTTGCCATTTCCCCTTAGAATATGTTAATATTTAAATATTTATTTTTCTGCTACAATTTTTCCAGTTTCCATTTAACAATACATTTTGTTTAATATATAAAGATTTTAAGAGTATATTAATTCAACTGAATTTTGTTTTTGTTCTTGTCGTATAAATAATAAATCACAGAATATTTAATGAGCTAAGGATATTTGTTAAAGAATGTGAAAAAAAATAAAATAAATTTACTAAAGCTTTAGACTCAAAATGGGGGAATAGTTATGAATTATTATAAATATTAATATAAATACTCAACAATATAATTCTTATAATAATGTTGAAGCCTAAAAGTAGGTCAGTAAACTATAAGAGTTAAACATCCTGCAACAAAAAGGACTTAAAATATTAAATTATAGAAATGGAGATTTATGTGAGTGTGTGTGTCTGTATAAGTGAGTCTGAGTGTGTGTGCAAATACTTGAGTATATTGCAGAGATTCAGTGGATCTGGATTAAATAGGTCACAGCTTTTGCTGGTTCTAGTTGTGGCTCAGGTTTTGTTTTATTTATTTTGCAGCCTGTGCATTTAGCTATAAATTAATTTAATTAGTAATAATATTAATTGAAACCCTTTAACTTAAGTTTTCAATTTAAATTTATATCAAGAATTTTAGCTTCGGCTTCTTCGTGTTCTTGACGGGCTCCCTCTAAAGTTTCTTATACTTATTCCCTTTCATAGATTCACTTTAGTCTTTGCTGTTCTGTCACTTTGGCTTCTTCTTTCCTAAGGTGTCTGGCAGGTTAATTAGCTGCTGCGAACCTTGGTGACACCTGTCTCATGAGTATTTTCACCCTGTCAGTTGTAGTTCCTGTTTCTTGCTTTATCTTCCTTGTTCTTGTAGATTTTGCAGATTGTTTTCATTCCACTCCCAATGCTCAAGGAATTGTTGCTGGTAATGTTATCATAGTTTTCTTTTAGGAAGTATTTTTAGAGTTGCATATTTCTTGTCAGTATTTTATTACTTTCTGCTGCTTTCAGTGCCAGTCAAAGACATTTGTTCTTCATTTTTTTCTTGTACTCTAAAAGCTGCCAAAAAAATAAGAAAGACGCTAAAACTTGGGATAATTAAAGTGAAGGTAAAACTGCACAAAAAGACAAACAGGAAAAAATGGAAATATCCTATATCCTAATATAACAGAAAATTTTCAGAAATTTCCTAAAAAATAAGAAAATTTTGCAAGACTTTCTATAAAAATAAAAAAATTTTGGAAAATTTTTTATAAAAATAAGAAAGTTCTGCAAAATTTCCTATAAAATTAAGAAAATTTTGCAAAATTTCCTAAAAATAAAAAAAATACGAAAACTTTTTAAAATTTTCTATAAAACTGAGAAAATTTTGCAAAATTTCCTATAAAAATACGAAAGTTTTGCAAAATTTTTTATAAAAATAAGAAAATTTTATAAAATTTACTATAAAAATAAAAAAATTTTGCAAAATTTTCGATAAAAATACAATAGATTTCCAAAATTTTCTTATCTTATATAAAGTTTTCAAAAATCTTCTTATTTTTGTAGAAAATTTTCCAAAATTTTCTGGTTTTTATGGAAAATGCTAACTTTTCTTGTTTTCATAGAAAATTTTCCAAAATTTTCTTATTTATATAGAAAATTTTCCAAAATTTTCTTATTTTTATAGAAAATTTTCCATAATTTTCTTATTTTTATAGAAAATTTTCCAAAATTTTCTTATTTTTATAGAAAATTTTCCAAAATTTTCTTATTTTTGTAGAAAATTTTCCAAAATTTTCTTATTTTTATAGAAAATTTTCTAAAATTTTCTTAGTTTTAGGGAAAATTTTCCAAAATTTTTTATTTTTATAGAAAATTTTCCAACATTTTCTTATTTTAATAGAAAATGCTAAATGTTCTTGTTTTAATAGAAAATTTTCCAAAAATTTTCTTATTTTTATCGAAAATTTTCCAAAATTTTCTTATTTTTATAAAAAATTTTCCAAAATTTTCTTATTTTTATAAAAAATTTTCCAAAATTTTCTTATTTTTATAGAAAATTTTCCAAAATTGTTTTATTTTTTAGAAAATTTTCCAACATTTTCTTATTTTTATAGAAAATCTTCCAAAATTTTCTTTTTTTTATAGAAAATTTTACAAAATTCTCGTATTTTTATAGAAAAATTTCCAAAATTTTCTTATTTTTATAGAAAATTTTCCAAAATTTTCTTATTTTTATTGAAAATTTTGAAAAATTTTCTTATTTTTATAGAAAATTTTCCAAAATTTTTTTATTTTTATAGAAAATTTTCTTATTTTATATAAAATTTTCCAGGATTTTCTTATTTTTATAGAAAATTTTCCAAAATTTCCTTATTTTTTGAGAACATTTTTTTATTTTTAAAGAAAATTTTCTTATTTTTATAGAAAATTTTCCAAAATTTTCTTATTTTTATAGAAAATTTTGTTAAATTTTCTCATTTTCATAGAAAATATTTCAAAATTTTCTTATTTTTAAAAAAAAAATTTATGTTTATAAACAATTTTCCAAAATTTTCTTGTTTTGATAGAATTTTTTTTTTAATATTCTTATTTTTATAGAAAATTTTCCAACGTTTTCTTATTTTTAAAGAAAATTTTCCAATTTTTTTCTTATTTTTGTAGTAACTTTTCCATTTTTTTTCTTATTTTTATAGAAAATTTTCCAAAATGTTCTTATTTTTACAGGAAATTTTTTCTTTTGTCTTTATCTAAGTTCATCATCGCTTTGAGAATACTTTTTCCAAAAACAATATCAATTTCCTCCTAACTCTGCTATTCTTCCAATATTATTATCTTTAACATTCAAATCGAGTGACTTTAGCTGTTTTCAATGAACTTAAACAATTCACTTGCATTTATTGAACAACTGAGAATGTGTTCGCTTCTGTTAATGGTGATGCAGTTGTTCTTAAAATTATGCAAAATCCAGCTAATTAGTATGCTAATAGAAAAGACATACATAAGTTAAGTAAAACTGTCTCATATCTAACCATACCTACGAATATGACTAATATGTGTATGTATGTTGGAATTTTCATACCACTACCAGGAAACATATGCAAAAAAGCTATTACTAAGAACATTCAAGTGTAAATTAAGCATAATTTAGAGACATAAACTTTTTAGCTCACACAAACCAAACAAACAAACTTGACAAAAGTGTTCAAAAAGGCAACAAAAGATAACTTAAACTCTGCCACGAAATTATGATATTGAATCTAGCAGATTTATATGGAAGAGATAAGCCACACAGTGGCTCAACATCTGAAATTTGTGTATTAAAAGTAGATTTCCCATATAACCTATACAAATATTTAATTCGCAATTTCCAATTTTTCTGCAGAAAAAGTGAAAATTTTCTAAAGAATTTTTACTTTTACTATAGAAAATTTTCGCGGGAAAATGTAAAAATTTTATTTATTGAAAAATTTTAATTTTGGAAATCTTTCAAATGTTCCTTTTAAAATTGTAATTTTGAAAAACTGAATTTTTACAAATTTTGCTATTTTACAAACTTTACCTCAAAATTAAAAATTTTGCAAAATTAACTTTAAAATTGTAAAAACAAATTCCCGTAAATGTGCCATTTGAAAGCACTTCTTATTACAAATTAAAATCACTGTTCTTTTTTGTTGCATCCTCAAATCCTTGCAAACATATAGTTAATTTGCCACATTTGCTTACTAACTCCTACAGCAGCAACAAAACATCTGGTGGTAGATGATTTGCATTGTTTTGTCTAGATATTACAAAGCAAAGGACACAGACACAAACGTATATATTAATGCAAAAGGATCAGCATCTTATTTGTAAGCAAAAGATTTATGCAAGTCTAAGTTTTCATGCATGTATGCATGAATTCGCCTGTATTCCTAGACATATGAGTATGTCACCATCTAATTAGCAGGAAACGTTTGCTGTATCCAGATGTATGGGAAAAAAGCGCAAATTTTAGTTTGTTTTTCTGCTTGACATACAAAAAAATATTTAAACAGGATTAAGCGTTAAGACAACAATGAGTTAAAACTTTTTGTTTGCTAAAACCAAAAATTATAAGTCATCTGCTTTTTTGGCTTGAGCAAGGAAATGGCGAGACACTAGCAAAAATTTTACATGAAATTTGTCTAAAGTTTGTCTGCTTTCGCTGTTTAAGCTGTGGGAGATCTTTTAGATATACAGAGAAAAAGGTCCTAATATATAGTTTCAAACGATTTAGTGCAAATTTGGAATACTTTAAGGAAATATATCCAAATTGTCAATTTAAAAGAAAATTTTACAATTTTTTAAGAAATTCTTAATATAAAGTGGATATGGGAAGATTTGAAAAAATTCTATAGAAAATTTTGAAAAACTTTCTATTTTCTTCAAAAAAAAATTTTTTTGTATATAGAAAATTTCATGATTCTAAAAAACATTTTGGAAAAATTTCTTCTATCTTCTATATATGGATATTTTCAAATTTTGCACTTAAGCCCTTTTCCTCTAACCTTTCTACATATAAATAATTAACAAAAACAAACAATGACAGCCAACCAACCAACAAACTTTTTGACAACCAAAACTGTCCTAGCCTATTTTTTGTTAATTTTAAAATCCAATCCAAGACCTTAGCCCAACATACACACACATAAAATAGTGTCAAAAGAAACCGCAAAATTGTAAATATTGTAAATATAACTGCTGTAGACACATTAATTATGCAATGTTTTTAACAAAGTTCCCAAAGAAAAGCCAAAAATAATTCCATTCCAAGTCATTGAGAAACTAACAAAGAAACTTTTTAACATACAGGAAAAACTGTGAAAAGTAGACGTGTAAAACAGCAAATATGGCAGTAACACAGTTGTAAAAGTCATGTTTTTTTAAACTGTTCAAGTTAACTTGTAAGAATAATAGAATTTTATTGATTTTGAATAAATTACAAAGTAAATACCAAAGTTTTAGGTGTTATTTCTGTTGTTTGCGTATATTTGTGACATGCGGTTTCTTTTGAATGTGTCACAAGAAATTGCCATATGTGACGTATGAGTTATGGAAAATATGTTAAATTTTAAATAACGTATAAGTATGACTGTTATAATAAATAAATATAAATATTTTGGTAAAATAAAGACTTAAAGTAAAGCAGTTAAATTATTTTTTAAATAGAACAATTTTCGACAACTTTTCTATAGAAAACTAGGCTTAACAGCAACTTTTCTATAGAAAACTAGGCCTAACAGCTAATTTTCTTTTGACAACTAGTCCTAACGGCAACTTTTCTATGAAAAACTAGGCCTATCGTCAACTTTTCGATAAAAAACTATGCATATCATCAACTTTTCTATAGAAAACTATGCCTATCGTCAATTTTTCTATAGAAAACTATGCCTATCGTCAACTTTTCTATAGAAAACTATGCCTATCGTCAACTTTTCTATAGAAAACTATGCCTATCGTCAACTTTTCTATAGAAAACTATGCCTATCACCAACTTTTCTATAGAAAACTATGCCTATCGTCAACTTTTCTATAGAAAACTATGCCTATCGTCAACTTTTCTATAGAAAACTATGCCTATCGTCAACTTTTTTATAGAAAACTATGCCTATCGTCAACTTTTCTATAGAAAACTATGCCTATCGTTAACTTTTCTACAGAAAACTATGCCTATCGTCAACTTTTCTATAGAAAACTATGCCTATCGTCAACTTTTCTATAGAAAACTATGCCTATCGTCAACTTTTCTATAGAAAACTATGCCTATCGTCAACTTTTCTATAGAAAACTATGCCTATCGTCAACTTTTCTATAGAAAACTATGCCTATCGTCAACTTTTCTATAGAAAACTATGCCTATCGTCAACTTTTCTATAGAAAACTATGCCTATCGTCAACTTTTCTATAGAAAACTATGCCTATCGTCAACTTTTCTATAGAAAACTATGCCTATCGTCAACTTTTCTATAGAAAACTATGCCTATCGTCAACTTTTCTATAGAAAACTATGCCTATCGTCAACTTTTCTATAAAGAACTATGCCTATCATCAACTTTTCTATAGAGAACTATGCCTATCGTCAACTTTTCCATAGAAAACTATGCCTATCGTCAACTTTTCCATAGAAAACTATGCCTATCGTCTACTTTTCTATAGAAAACTATGCCTATCGTCAACTTTTCTATAGAAAACTATGCCTATCGTCAACTTTTCTATAGAAAACTATGCCTATCGTCAACTTTTCTATAGAAAACTATGCCTATCGTCAACTTTTCTATAGAAAACTATGCCTATCGTCAACTTTTCTATAGAAAACTATGCCTATCGTCAACTTTTCTATAGAAAACTATGCCTATCGTCAACTTTTCTATAGAAAACTATGCCTATCGTCAACTTTTCTATAGAAAACTATGCCTATCGTCAACTTTTCTATAGAAAACTATGCCTATCGTCAACTTTTCTATAGAAAACTATGCCTATCGTCAACTTTTCTATAGAAAACTATGCCTATCGTCAACTTTTCTATAGAAAACTATGCCTATCGTCAACTTTCCCATAGAAAACTATGCCTATCGTCAACTTTTCTATAGAAAACTATGCCTATCGTCAACTTTTCTATTGAAAACTATGCCTAACGTCAACTTTTTTATAGAAAACTATGCCTATCGTCAACTTTTCTATAGAAAACTATGTCTATCGTCAACTTTTCTATGGAAAACTATGCCTAACGTCAACTTTTTTATAGAAAACTATGCCTATCGTCAACTTTTCTATTGAAAACTATGCCTATCGTCAACTTTTCTATTGAAAACTATGCCTATCGTCAACTTTTCTATAGAAAACTATGCCTATCGTCAACTTTTCTATAGAAAACTATGCCTATCGTCAACTTTTCTATAGAAAACTATGCTTTCTCTTGAGAAAAATCTTTTAATATCTTTTTTTCCCATGACCCCAATGATCTGGTGTTAAAAAATTATATTTTATAACTTAACCACATCATTCAGGCAATAATTTCAGTCTTTATCTAACAGCAAAAACTAGTAGTTGATACTAGATAAACGCTAACATTTCATGGCTCTGTTTTGGTGTTAAGATCATCTGTTACCTAGAAATTTAATTTGCTACTCTTTGCTGGCTAGTTTTTCACTTGTTATTTCTTTTGTTTTTTGTGTGTAACAGATATAAAGGTTTTGGTGTTTTTCTTGTCTTTCTAGAGGATATTTTTTTATTTTTCGCCATTTTCATTTTTTTTTTGTTTTTACTCTACAACCTGCTGTTAGTGTAACTGACATTATCTATGTATTTGTTTGCCTGAAAGTATGCAACTGCATTTACTAACAAACCAAACAGCCAACATCTAACTAGTTACTACTATTAGGACATTACAGCATGACAGTTAAGTGGCAATGTAGTGGTTGGTTGAATGGCTGTTGCTGCCAATGGTGTCTTTTATGTGTGTGTGTGTGTGTGTGAAAGAGTGTTGCAACACAATTGGTGTAATGTTGAATGCACTTTTTGCCATCATTTGATCATTGACAGCTAGTTAGCACTATCAAGAGTGTCAGGTGTTACCAATGGCATGTACAAATGACTCCTGAACAACATTATCAACTCCTTAGCTTTCGAACACACACAATCTTAGATACTGATACTTATATTTAGAATTGAAAAGGGCTGAAAAAATACTTTTGAAGTGTTAGTTTGTAGCAATAAGTTCTTATTATTAGAGATAGTGTCTTGTTTAAGTAGTTGTAAAAAGAAAGATATGAAAAGTTTATTTGTTTTACATATAACAATGAAAATTTAAAATTATTTTTGAGATAAAATTATTTTTGAGATAAAATTATTATTAAAAGCAAATTAACAAAAGAATCTAATTTTTGACAAATTTGTAGTAGATCTGCCTACAATTTTTATTATGAATAGAGTTGTCTATAAAAAAAACTATTAAAAGTATTTACCCATAGATGAAAAGTTTAAGAAATTTAAAGTTTTCTATAATCTTCTTAATATATAAAAATTAATTTTATTTTTCGTTGTAATTTTATAACTTAAGAACGGACTTACATATCCAAATCAAATGTTTGGGCTTTGTTTCGACTATTTAGTAGATAGTCTATGTGAAGTGTGTTTAAAATCGGTCGAGCGGTTCTTTATTTATCACATTTTTTGTAACAAATTAATTAGTATTTTTTAGAATTTATGAAATCCATTGAAATTTTTTATATTTACATCTTCTTAATATATAAAAATTAATAGCACTTTTCGTCGTACTCACATATCCAAAACAAATGTTTAGGCTTTGTTTCGACTATTTAGTTGATAGTTTTTGTGGAGTTTGCTCAAAATCGGTCGAGCTGTTCTTTATTTATCACATTTTTATAACAAATTATTTAGTATTTTTTTTTTTTTAGAATTTATAAAATCCATGGAAATTTTTAATATTCAGATCTTCTTAATATATAAAAATTAATGCCACTTTTCGTTGTAATTTTATAACTCAAGAACGGGCTCACATATCCAAACCAAATGTTTTGGCTTTGTTACGACTATTTAGTAGATAATTTATGTGAGCGGTTCTTTATTTATCACTTTTTATAACAAATAATTTTATATAGTTTTTTAGAATTTATAAAATCCATGGAAATTTTTTATATATACATCTTCTGAATGCCACTTTTCATTGTAACTTTATGAGAACGGGCTCCCTTACCCGAACCAAATATTTAGGCTTTGCTCCAACTATTTGGTAGATAGTTAATGTGAGTTTGCTCAAAATTGGTGTAGCGATTTTTTATTTATGAAATTTTTTTATAACAAATTAATTAGTTTTTTTTAGAATTTATAAAATCCATGGAATTTTTTTTTAAATTAATGAAATAAATGGAAATTTTTTATATTTACATATAGTATAACATAGTTTCCATATATTGTATAAACTCTATAAATTATCTCCTTTATATAATAGTAAACTATGCTCTTGATCATGTTATAATCCCAAGAAAGTTATTGGGCATGAGTCGATGAAGATTTCTAAGTTGTTGTGACCAATTTCCGACAGGTGGCGAGATTGAAAATTACTCAAAATGAATTAAATCGTGAACAGTGCATTTGATCATGCTATAATCTTTAACAAAGTTATTGCGCCGGATTCGACGGAGGTTTTTATGTTCGTGCGATTAGTTTCCGATAGATGGCGTCACTGAAAATTATTTAAAATAAATTGAATCGTAAATTTTGCATTTGATCATGAGTTGATCGGACAAAATCAATTAAATGATTCAAAATTTATTGGATATTTGTGTAATGTCTTTCCTTGAAATTTTTTTAAGTTGATGACTCAGCAACGCTCCTATGGTACAGTTACTTAGGCATACATTTCTCTAGGAAAGTTGTAGTTAGGCTTAGTTTTCTGTAGGAAAGTTGCCGTTAGGCCTAGGTTTCTATAGAAATGTTGGGTGGTTGAGTTAGTTCGCTAACAGAAATTTTTGCAGTGGCATAAGTTTTTGATTAGGACTTGTATATAAACCTTACCTATAAATGGGAATTTAAAAAGAAAACATCATCTTTTTAATTTTATTTTTAATGTATTATTTATTTTATTATTATTCTTTACAAAACTGTTCATTATATTTGAAAATAATTTTGATGCTAAATATATAAAAATATATATGTAAAAATATGTAAATATATATGTACATATTTTTGTTCAATAAACTTCTTGAACATTAAACATTTATGTTTTAAAATCATAGCAGAATGAAATGAGAATATATTCTAGTTACTTCTAATCATATAAATTATATTAAATTATATCATAAATGTAAAATCTCTATATAAAGTTAAGATAATGTAATAATACTAAAACTAGTTACATTTATGAAAGAATAATCATATAAGTCTATGTTAACATTAACAACTACTTAAATAATTTAAATTTCTAATTATATTTCGAATAAACAGAAAATGATGAAAACGTGGTAGAATAACATTTAAGTTGTCTACTTTAAGGATTCTCTAATTGCATAAAAAATGATATATTTTATAAAATCTTATTTAAATGAATAATGAAGTATTTAAGGACAAAATTTAGAAATTATATTATAAAATGGATTAATAAGCATTAATTTACTTACAGTCGAGACAAACTAAATACAAGTATTGATATGTAAAGTAGGATAAAGATTTGTTATGAATAATACATATAACTTAAATTGAATTATTTTGTTATATTAAAAAACTAAAAGTTACTAGTTCTTATCCTCCAGTCGTCACCAAAGTCATTCTGGTATTGCCAAATAATTCGAAATTTCGACAACGCCAGAACAAGTTTGTCTTTATGGAGGATATATTAAATAATTTTAGTAAAAAGTGCTTAATTTATAAACAGTTCAAAAAAGATGAAAAAATTAAATAAAAGTATTTTTTTGAAAGTACCTTTTTAAAAGTACTTTTTTAAAAGTACTTTTTTAAAAGTATTTTTATAAAAGAACTTTTTTAAAAGTACTTTTTTAAAAGTACTTTTTTAAAAGTACTTTTTTAAAAGTATTTTTATAAAAGAACTTTTTTAAAAGTACTTTTTTAAAAGTACTTTTTTAAAAGTACAATTTTTAAGGTACTTTTTAAAGATTCTGTTTGAATACTTGTAAAGTATTATTTGAATACTTTTTAAAGATACTTTTTATAAATTCTGTTCAAAAAGTACTATTTTAAAGGTACTTTTTAAAGAATTTTATAATCTAAAGGTACCTTTTAAATATAATTTTCCATAAAGAATCTTCGTATTAAAATGTACTTTTTAAATAGTACTTTTCATTAGGTACTTTTTATATATTCTGTTCAAAAGTACTTTTTCAAAGGTACGTTTTAATGATTCAGTTCAAAATCTATGAATGTTTCAACAATAAATTTCCAAAGTCGAAATTCAAATAATACTTTTTCAAAAGAATTTTGTTATCAAAAGGTACTTTTTAGATATAATTTTCCATAAAGAATTTTCGTATCAAAATGTACTTTTTGAATAGTACTTTTCATATATTCTGTTTAAAAAGTACTTTTTAAAAGGTAGTTTTTAAAGATTCTGTTCAAAATCCATTTTTTGCAAAGAATGCTTTAAAGGGCTCTTTTTAAACAATAAATTTTCAAAGGTACTATTCAAATGATACTTTTCAAAAAGAATTTTGTGAGCAAAAGGTATTTTGTAAATTAAATTCTCAATAAAGAATTTTCGTATCAAAATATGCTTTTTAAATAATACTTTTTACATATTCTATTCAAAAAGGACTCTTTTAAAGGTATTTTTTTTTAAATCCATTTTTAGTAAAAAATGCTTTAAAGGGCTCTTTTGGAACAATAAATTTTCAAAGGCAAAATTCAAATAATACTTTTCTAAAAGAATTTTGTTAGCAAAAGTTACTTTTTACATATAATTTTACATAAAGAATTTTCGTATCAAAATGTACTTTTGAAATATAAAAAAATAAATATAAAAATAGTACTTTTCATTAGGTACTTTTTACTTATCCTGTTTAAAAAATACTCTTTTAAAGGTACTTTTTAAATATTCTGTTCACACCCGATTTTTAGCAAAGATTGCTTTAAAAGACTTTTTCGGAACAATACATTTTCAAAGGCACAATTCAAGTGATACTTTTTCAAAAGAATTTTATAAGCAAAAGGTACTTTTTAAATATATTTTTCTATAAGGAATTTTCGTACCGAAATATACTTTTGAAAAGTACTTTTCATTAGAAATGTTAGTATCAAAAGTTATTTATCAAATAACATTCAAAACTCTTCTTTTTGAAGAGTGATTTAAAAAAAGTACTTTTTATTTTTTTTTTTTTCTTTTTTTGAAGGTATCATTTGCAAGGAAACTTTCTATAGTATTTTTTTTTAAAGAAAACTTTCAAGGGGTACCTTTTTAAGGGTTGTTCTCAAAAAGTGGCTTTCTGAAGGTAGTTTTCGGCATCTACATTCTAAGGCAGGCAATACTTCTCTGAGGCTTTTTGGTAAGAAAATTTTTATTTATTTAATCTAAAATTAGTTTTACATGAAATTAAACCCAAAACCTATTAAAACAGCACCTGTTTTGAACCAAAAATTAAAAAAACAATAATATTTTAAAATTTTGTTTCGAAGTTATTTTATATAAAATAACTACGAAATGTACAAAATAAAGCCAGTCCCTGAAAATTTGGTAGTTATTTCATTATGAAATTGATCCAAATTTGGTATAAAGATTATTTCGGGTGTTATTTCATTATTTTAGTGGAATTTTTCATTTTGATATAGATACTTATGAAGAGTTTCCCTTTAAAGGTACATTTTAAAAATTAAAGTTCAAACGATATTTGTCAAAAAGTACTCTTTAAGAAGATTTCTTTTAACTAAAAAGGCACTCACTATTTCAATGTTTTTGCTTTTAAAAAAGAGCTAAAAAAAATATGGAACATTTTTGTATAAGAAAACATCTTTTATAGGGTGATGCTGGTAATGTGATAAAAAAGTACTTTTCGCAACAAATACTATTTCTTTCAAAAAAAAAACTTTTTCGAATAAAAGAGTACTTTTTACAACACAAAAAAAAACACTTTCTTGAAAAAAATCGAATTTTTTGGTGTGAATAAAAGTAACTATTTTTAAATCAAAAGTACCTTTTGGCATAAAAATATTCTTAAAATAAATTTAAAAAAGTGAAAGTGAAATAAACGAAATTTCCTAGAAAACTTAACTAAAATGAAATAAAAATTTTGCTTAAAGAGCTTAAGATGAAATTTGGGAGAAAGATAAGTTCTAAAAATAAATCACTTGTTATTTTAAATTCCAAATTCCTACTCCCTGCATCCTTCCCTTCTCTGTCTCTTTCCATTTCCCTTATTATTTAACCGTTACTCTTAATCCGCCTCTGATGACAGCCTCAGGAGGTGGAAATCTTCTGCTTTGATTAACATTTTTTCTTCTTGTTATACCTGATCTTAAGGAAGATGCATTAATTTTACCGCCCACTGTAACAGGTTTTCGCTTCGAAGCCGTTGCGGAGGAAGTGGAAGAAGATGAAGTAGATTCAACAGAAACCTCAGGCTTAGCCTCCCCTTCCAAATTTAAGGAAGGCAAAGTTGAAGAGGCGTCTAATGGTAAGTCTGAATTACTTCTAGCCGACTCAGTTAAAGGCTTGTAGGTTCTTATGCCCGAATTAGATCTTACCGGTAACAAAGTGACCAATTTAGGTGAAGTTTCTGTTGTGGAATCAATAGCAAACTGGGAAGATCTTAGCATTTCCTCATATTTGGTGGGATCTATAACCTCAACTTCGGCCTCGCCTACAACAGGTATAGCGGCTCCCACTCCCTCCGAGGAAGAGTCCTCTATAAAGCTAGACATGGGTTTTATAAAGGGTTCCCTTCTCTCGAACACTGAAGCACCATATGGAGTGGGCGTAGTAGAGGGCGTGGCTAGGGTGGTGGTTTCAAATTTAAATCTCGTAATAGAGGGAGTTGTAGCTGTAGCCCGAGTTGTAGGCCGGGCTCTAAAATCTATCTTTTGTGTATGCTTAAGTTTGTTATAAGAAAATGGTGGCACCTTGGTCGGTACACTGGGAGTAATGCCCAGCTTAGAGGCCAAAGTATCAAAGATTAAAGAAATATCTTGTATATTAGTGGCGTTATTGATTTTTGTCTTCAAATCATTTAATGTAAAATTCTCGGTTTTCTCTATATCTTCAGAAACCCAGGCCTGGAGGGTGGTATTGAAAACTTTGCGTACTTGCGGGGGTTGACCTTGAGCAGCTCCACCCGGATTATTCACAAACTCCCATTTCGAGTGTGAGGGAAAGAGATTGGAGTCATCTAGCATTGTAGGAGGTTTAGTTGAAGAAGTCCTAATAACAAAACGCTTGGTGGTGGTTGGCATTGTTGGTCTGGCTGAATTGGTGGTTGTAGCTCTGGGAGTAGTGGTTGAACGGTAGACCTGGCTACTGGACTTTCTTTGATTTTGGTTGTTTAGTTGATTTCTGTGCAGAATGAGCTCCTTGAGGTTCATAAAATTGGGTTTACCAGGTGTAGAGGAAGTACTAGTAGACGAAGAAGTTGAGAGGGAAGTAGATGATGGTGAAGTCGAAGGCAATGATGTTAATGTTGAGGTTGAACTTTCTTCAGCTGTTGAGGACTCGTTGTAATCATCCGCCACAAATTTTAAAGTAGTTTCATTTACAAAATCTTTCTCATTGTTAGTCTCGGTAACATTAAATTCCTCCTCATCTGGTTCTATTCTAGATTCTAAAGTTTCTTCCTTCTTCTTAGATTTAACATCCTTAGGCAAATCCAAAAGATCCATAAAGAATTCTCCTATCTTATCAGCCAATTCTGAGGTAGCAGAGGAGGTATCGATTTTTTCATTTTGGGGTCTTGCGGTAGAAGATTTCTCCTGAGTAGATTCAGCGTTTAATGGCAAAGGTTTCTTCATTTCGGTTTCTTCTGAAGTAGTCACTTTCATTTCTGCTTTATTGGTGGTATTCTCCTGTTTCTTGGCTATGACACCATCACCCAAATGCTCAAATTTCTCATTGTTTTCATCCAAAACAAAAGGCAACTGTTCCTTGGCGCTTAATCCAGGAGTCAAAGGTTTAAAGGGCGGAACTACCACATCGTCTATCAAAGGCACTGGCAAGGGATGAGGTTGTACCGAGGCTCCAGCTCCCAGTTTTTCAATACCTTCCGAGCCAGGCATAAACACTGGATTAGCAAAACTATGATAGAACATTAACTCCTGGGAATTTTTCATGTCTTTTGTGGGATCTGGCTTTCTAAAGCCAGAACCAAAGAAATTTGGCTGATAGGATTCCATAACACCTGAACCAGCACTAAAGTTATCCAAGGCGGGAATAGGAGGTCTGGGTTCTTCTGGCAGAAAAGGTAATTCAATTTCATCAATACGTCTGCGTGGAGGTTCTTCTTTCAGGACAGGCCCCACAGGTGCTAGCATGGGCATAGGCGTGGACATGGTAGATAATTGAACAGTAGGCAGGGTTTTGGTCGGGAAAGATGGAGGTGGACCCGCAAAGAGTTCTGGAACTTCACGGTGTATAGGACGCCAGGGTTGTGTATCTAGTACCGGTACAGAAGTGAACAGATTTTGATCTAATTGGGGTACAGACTGTAAGGAACTAGGAACATTGTAAACTGGATAATTTTGATGATTAGAAGGTGAAGAAGAAGGTACAGCAGAACTGGCCAAAGTTGTGGGGCTAGTAGGCCTTTGAGTGGTTGAAGTTGAGGTTGTTGTGGCTGGTGTTGTAGAAGTTGTCGTTGTTGTTGTAGTAGTTGTAGGAGTAGTTGTTGTAGCTTTCGTACTGGTGGTTGTAGGCTTGGTAGTTGTTGTCGTCGTTGTAGTACTAGTTGTTGTAGTAGTTTTTGTACTCCTCGTAGTCGCTGGAGTCTTTGTACTGACAAAACTTTGTTGCTGCGGCATTATTGTTGTCAACTTCTCGATACCCGGTTTTTTGGGCTTAACTCTCAAGGCATATGGCGTCACGGTCTTGGGAGCCATTGTATGCGCTCTTGTGGGTGTGGTCTTTTTGAGTGCAATATCTGCATCGGTTTTGGTTATCTCAAAAGAACCCTCAAATGATCCTTGAATAACGGGAGCATTTTCAACATCTACATCGGGCTCGTCGTCGGGAGAGTGAGTTTTAGTACGAGCTTTGGAGGAGGATGAAGTTAATGCTGGCGATGAGGGTTTGTTGATAAGAGCTGGCGGATTACCCGACTTTTTCATTAAACGTTTCTCGAGTTGCGTCTGGCTGGTGGGTACCGTATGCTAAGGGAAGAGGAGAAGAATTTTGTTAGAATATGGAAGAATAATTTTAAATACCAGAAAATTTATTTTGTTTTAATACTATTGCTAATACTTCAGAGATAATTTTAGTATTTTAAAGAATCACTGCTTCTATCTCATTTAAAATAACTTCTTCTTAATATTTTGGAAATACTTCTTGAATGACTTTTTGAGAACATTTTGGAACCAGTTCTAGTATGGCTTCTAGAATATCCTCTTTTGGTACCACTTTGGTAATGACTGCTGGTGACACATCCATTAGCACTTACACCACCTCTTCTATAATCATGCAAGCGCAAAGAGAACAGAACCAAGAAATAGACGGCAGAGTTGCCTTTTTTTATACTTTTAACTAAAATAGGTATTTTTTTTTTTAAGAAAAAGTTTTCTACTCCATTTTTTATTAAAAATTTTTCAATGGAAAATTTTTTTATCAAAATTTTTTCATTAGAAAATTTTTTTAATCAAAAATTTTTCAATAGAAAATTCTTTTAATCAAAAATTTTTCTATAGAAAATTTTTTTAATCAAAAATTTTTCTATAAAAAATTTTTAAATCAAAAATTTTTCTATTGAAAATTTTTTTATCAAAAAATTTTTTTTATAGAAAATTTTTCTATCAAAGATTTTTCTATATTTTTTTTGATCAAAATTTTTTCTAAGAAAAATTTTAATATCAAAAATTTTTCTATAGAAAATTTTTTATTCAAAAAGAAGTGTATTTGCATTTGATCCCAAACCTGTTACATTTATATATTAATGTAACAGATCAATTTATTGATAAAAAGCCAAAAAATGTTTGCGGAGAAACCAAATTCCTCGACGCGTTTCGATGGTTGGTTAAGCCATCTCTTCAGGAGGATTATCCCCAATTTAGATAGATCGAAAACCTCGCATTATTACTAAATTTACAAACATAACTATTAAGAATTATGTTCATAACCCAAAAGTAAAAGCGTAGATTATCGACTGAACAAAAACAAACATTTTTCAGTTTTCATCTATGTCCACTTCCCTCATTCTTGCTGTAGCCGTCGGCTACTATATGCAGAATGCTGTGAAGAAGGGGGGGTAAGATGTTTTAAAATAAACAAGTTTATTTTAAAAATAAGCTGAATGCATGCAGTTTTATCAAAAAATAACAAAATAGTCGGGATGTAAATATTATTCAAAAAGAAGGGTATTTGCATTTGATCCCAAACCTGTTACATTTATATATTAATGTAACAGATCAATTTATTGATAAAAAGCCAAAAAAGGTGAAGGTAGATGAAAACTGAAAAATGTTTGTTTTTGTTCAGTCGATAATCTACGCTTTTACTTTTGGCTTATGAACATAATTCTTAATAGTTATGTTTGTAAATTTAGTAATAATGCGAGGTTTTCGATCTGTCTAAATTGGGGATAATCCTCCTAAAGAGATGGCTTAACCAACCATCGAAACGCGTCGAGGAATTTGGTTTCTCCGCAAACATTTTTTGGCTTTTTATCAATAAATTGATCTGTTACATTAATATATAAATGTAACAGGTTTGGGATCAAATGCAAATACACTTCTTTTTGAATAATATTTATATCCCGACTATTTTGTTATTTTTTGAGAAAATTTTTTATTAAAAATTTTTCTATAGAAAATTTTCTTACAAAAATTTTGTTATCAAAAATTTTTCTATGGAAAATTTTTCATCAAACATTTTTCTTTAGAAAATTTTTTTAACAAAAATTTTTCTGTGGAAAATTTTTTATTAAAAATTTTTTTTATTAAAAATTTTTGTATGAAAATTTTTTTATCAAAAATTTTTCTTTAGAAATTTTTTTTATCAAAAGTATTTTCATAGAAATTTTTTTATCAATAATTTTCCTAAAAAAAATTTTTTTATCAAAAATTTTTTAATAGAAAATTTTTTTATCAAAATTTTTCAATAGAAAATTTTTTTATAAAAAATTTTTCTAAAGAAAATTTTCTTACAAAAATTTTTCTATAGAAAAATTTTTTTATCAAAATTTTTTCTGTATAAAATTTTTCTATGGAAAATTTTTTTCAAAAATTTTTTTTTAGAAAAATTTTTTATCAAAAAATTTTCTGTAGGAAATTTTTTTATCAAAAAAATTTCTATGTAAAATTTTTTATCAAAAATATTTGTATGGAAAATTTTTTATAAAAAATAGTTCTATAGAAAATTTTCTTAAAAAAATTGTTCTTATAAAAATTTTTTTATAGAAAATTTTTTTATCAAAAATTCTTCTATGGAAAATTTTTTTATCGAAAGTATTTCTTTAGAAAATTTTTTTATCGAAAGTATTTCCATAGAAAATTTTTTTATCAATAATTTTTCAGTAAAAATTTTTTTTATCAAAAATTTTTATATAGAAAATTTTTTTATCAAAAATTTTTCTATAGAACAAAGCGGCACCAACTGAATCTGTTAACATCCAAATACCAACTGAATGATTTTAATACTCATTTTCACGAGTTTTATTAATGATCGTGGTATTTACGAAAATCAAAAATATTCGTCGGCTGCTGGTGGCATGGGCTGCCTCTAAAATCATATTTAGTACCACTTCTGTTGCTACTTCTAGAAACACTTCTAGTATCACTTCTATAATCACTTCATTTTCTTTTTCTTTCAACTTACAGCATCTTTAAACAGCGAGGCCGATTTAACCACTTGCTCATCCAAAATACGTTTAATTTCCACCGAATCCGCATCTATGCGCAAAGATCTATACAAGGACTTAATAGCGATGGTCTCCGAGAACAAAGCTTCCTTAATAAATTCTTCGACGTTGTGAATGTTTCTAAGAAAAAGTCAAAATGTATTAGAAAATCTCTTAAGATATCAAAGCAAAATACTTACTGAGGCAATTTCCTAACATCAAAAAAGGTTCTAAAATTAACCTTAATCAAGGGACCATCACCAAAACCCCAGACATCAGTGCGCAAGGGCTGCAGATTCTGATCCATTAAAGATCTTTCCACAAAACGTTTATAAAACTCTATCTTTTGTTTATAGGAGGTGGTGTGATTGTATTTAAGACCCGTGGAAAACATATCACCCTTGGCTATACGAAATGAGCCCTCAAAGCCCAGAACAGCTAAAAAAGAGTGATGACAAAATGAGATAATAATGTTATATTATTTAAAGAATACTCACGATCATCCATATTTCCTTTGATGGAACTAAAATAGAAAGCCAAACCCGCTATTGATATTACCGCCAGCAAAACTATAAAGGCTGCTGTGGTCAAAATTATCGAAAACGAACGAGTCTTTTGGTAGTTGTTGTAGGGTTTCGCCGAAAATGTTGAAGGCGCCAAATTACGACCATCTCGCCATATACCCCAAGTATTGTAGCCATATTGATTATGATTATTTATGCTATGCTCATTACTATACGAGGGCTGGTTGTTCATGTGATAATAGGCCCCCAGTGTTGAGCGTCGACCCAAGGTGTTTTGATATGAATAGTCATTAGACTGTAATTTAAAAGAAAAGGTTAAAAAGAAACTCATTATTTAGGGTAATTTCTGATAAATATTAGTTAATTGTTATAAATGGTTATTTTAAGTAATTTTATTTTTCAGAAACATTTTGTTTTGCATTAAAAAGTATAGAGGTTTTTTAGGGTTCAAGTTTTTTTTACAAAATTTTGGTTGAGTCATAGATTTATATTAGGTCTTTGTATTGGACTTTTTTTATGACTAAGACAAATTAAAGTTCATAAGAGTTAACCCTTTTCATAAGATTATAGTCTGTTTTAACTACAAAAACTTTCTTAAGTTTAAACTAAAAGTTATTAACGTTCAATCTCGCAATCTTCTGTTAACATGATGACAACTTTCAAACAAATTTAAAATAACGTTACAAATCATAACAAATTGATTCATAATTAACTTGACTAACTGTTATTTGAGATACCCAAAAAATTGTTTATAAACCTCATCTTTTCAAAAACAAATACTAATTCTTAAGCTAAGAAATCAATTTTCAAAAGTTCATAACTTCTTTCTAATCCAGAGAAAAATCCCCCGTGGTAAGACTAAACTATTTTCCCTGCAGGGGTTAACTGCCTCTGTTTCTTCAATTCTAATCGCTTTAGACCTTAAACCAACTTTAACCAAAATTTCTTAAAACTTTTTTTTTTTTTTTTTTGCTACATCATTATAAAAACGATTTTTTATAATTATCAGCCATAAAAAGTATAACTTTTTCTTTTGAATTTGTTTGTTTATTCTATTTTTTAACATTATATTAATTTGAGTTTTTTTTTTTCTCCGATAATATTCTACGTTCTTCATAATTATGTTTTCTCTAAGTAATTGAGAAAAAATGTTAACTTCCTTTCTATTTTAATGTAATTTAATATAACAATTAATATTAATAAGATAAAAATGTTGATGTTATGAAGGTGAAGGGAAAAGGTAGCTTAGCTACACTTATATCTTAAAACGACTCAATTTCTATACTAGAGTTTAACGGTTTTAAAGTTAACCCCTGAAAATTAAGTGTTAAAGATTTTTAGATACTATTTTTATTTTATTTTTGATTAAATGAAGATCAAGGGGAAGTATACTTTTGAGCCATATTCTAGAAATGAAGTTTGAAGTAATGAGTCATCCTAAAACTCATTCTAAACATTCTATGTCACCCTCAATCGGCCGAACCATTCTTTAACTCCTGAGCCATCTTAAGACTTATATGTTATCCTTAAACTTCTGAATCATCCTTAAACTTCAAGGTCATCCTAAAACTACTGAGTTATCTAAAAACTCCAGGCTTATTCTAAAAATACTGATTCATCCTAAATCTACTAAGTTATCCTAAAACTACTGACTCATTCTTAAACTACAAACTTATCCCTAAACTGCTGAGTTATCCTTAAACTGCTGAGTCATCCTTAAACTACAGACTTATCCTAAAGCTGCTAAGTTATTCCTAAACTTCTAAATCATCCTTAAACTACAAGATCATCCTAAAACTACTGAGTCATCCAAATTCTACCAAGTCGTGCTTAAACTTATGATTCATACCAAAACTACAGACTTATCCTAAAACAGCTGCTGAGTCATCCTTAAACTGCAGAGTCAGCCTTAAACTACAAGGTCATCCTAAAACAACTGAATCATCCAAAAACTCCAGACTTACCCTAAGACCACTGAGTCATCCCAAATCTACCAAGTCATCCTTAAACCACTGATTCATACTTAAACTACAGACTTAACCTAAAACTGCTGAGCCATCCTTAAGCAGCAAGGTCATCCTAAAACTACTGAGCCATCCTAAGTCTACCAAGTCATCCTTAAACTACTGACTTATGCTTTAACTACAGACTTATCCTAAAACTACTGAGTCATCCCAAATCTACCAAGTCATTCCTAAACTACTGATTCATACTTAAACCACACCTTATTCTAAAACTGCTGAGTTATCTCTTAACTGGTGAGTCAGCCTTAAACTACAAGTTCATCCTAAAACTACTGAGTCATCCTAAATCTAACAAGTCATCCTTTAACTACTGATTTATACTTAAACTACAGACTTATCCTAAAACTGCTAAGTTATCCTTAAGCTGCTGAGTCATCCTTAAGCTACAAGGCCACCTTAAAACAACTGAGTCATCCAAAATCTCTAGACTTATCCTAAAACTACTGAGTCATCACAAATCATACTAAATCTACAGACTTATTCTAAAACTGCTGAGTTATCCCTAAACTGCTGAGTCATCCTTTAACTACAAGCTTATCCCAAAACTAATAAGTCATCTACAATCTCCAGGCTTATTCTAAAACTACTGAGTCATTCCACATCTACCAAGTCGTTCTTAAACTACTGATTCATACTTAAACTACAGACTTATCCTGAAACTACTGAGTCATCCCAAATCCACCAAGTCATCCTTAAACTACTGATTCATACCTAAACTACTGAATCATCCTAAAACTGCTGAGTTATCCTAAAACTGCTGAGTGATCCTTAAGCTACAAGGTCATCCTAAAATAACTGAGTCATCCAAAAACTTCAGACTTATCCTAAAACTATTAAGTCATCAAAAATCTATCAAGTCATTCTTAAACTACTGATTCATACTTAAACTACACCCTATTGAAGGAATTTTTTAAAAATTTACCATTTATAGGCAATTTTTAAAAAATTTAGTAGTTCGTAAACGGACAACAGTAATAGATATAAGACGCTGCCTTGCAACTTCTTGTCATCATTATCATCATCGGACTAACATCATTATCTTCTTCACTATCACTATTTTCTTTAATTTAGTATCTTCAAGATGCAAATCTCCCTGTCATATTCCTCTGACTATTCCTCTACCGATAATATTCTAGCAGTTACTTATTAGTTCAATGAACCTTTTACTAACTAACAACATTTAAATGTTTGCAGTTGGAACTGGAATGGCACTTGTTCTTCAAGCAAAAGTAAAGCTGTTAAAGCTTTAGCAAATGTTGGCGCGTCTGTATCTTAGTTCTCATCTGTAACTGTCGTGTTGTTGGTAATTTTGCTGTTATTGTTATTTTTACAGTCTATAGAATACGCATCCATCTAAACAACTGTCTCAATAACTCGTCATATTAGACAGACAATCTGGGTTTTTTCTCGTTATTTTAGTCTTGAGTTTTATTTGTTTTTGTTTTTTGCCTGGAACTGAAGATAAATGTGACCGTTTGTGCGTTATTTCTGTGGTTTTTTTCAATTCTGTCTGTATGACTCTAGATTTAATTGTTTTTAAGTTTGTTATACCCAACAAGTCACTATAAAGCAAAGTTGACGATGGGCAAAGTTTTCTATAGAAAAGTTGACGATAGGCAAAGTTTTCTATAGAAAAGTTGACGATAGGCAAAGTTTTCTATAGAAAAGTTGAAGATAGGCAAAGTTTTCTATAGAAAAGTTGACGAAAGGCAAAGTTTTCTATAGAAAAGTTGACAATAGGCATAGTTTTCTATGAAAAAGTTGACGATAGGCAAAGTTTTCTATAGAAAAGTTGACGACAGGCAAAGTTTTCTATAGAAAAGTTGACGATAGGCAAAGTTTTCTATAGAAAAGTTGACGATAGACAAAGTTTTCTATAGAAAAGTTGACGATAGACAAAGTTTTCTATAGAAAAGTTGACGATAGGCTAAGTTTTCTATAGAAAAGTTGACGGTAAGCAAAATTTTCTACAAAAAAGTTGACGATAGGCAAAGTCTTCTATAGAAAAGTTGACGATAGGCAAAGTTTTCCATAGAAAAGTTGACGATAGGCAAAGTTTTCTATAGAAAAGTTGACGATAGGACAAGTTTTCTATAAAAAAGTTGACGATAGGCAAAGTTTTCTATAGAAAAGTTGACGATAGGCAAAGTTTTCTATAGAAAAGTTGACGATAGGCAAAGTTTTCTCTAGAAAAGTTGACGATAGGCAAAGTTTTCTATAGAAAAGTTGACGATAGGCAAAGTTTTCTATAGAAAAGTTGACGATAGGCAAAGTTTTCTATAGAAAAGTTGACGATAGGCAAAGTTTTCTATAGAAAAGTTGACGATAGGCAAAGTTTTCTATAGAAAAGTTGACGATAGGCAAAGTTTTCTATAGAAAAGTTGACGATAGGCAAAGTTTTCTATAGAAAAGTTGACGATAGGCAAAGTTTTCTATAGAAAAGTTGACGATAGGCAAAGTTTTCTATAGAAAAGTTGACGATAGGCAAAGTTTTCTGTAGAAATGTTGACGATAGGCAAAGTTTTCTGTAGAAATATTGACGATAGGCAAAGTTTTTTATAGAAAAGTTGACGATAGGCAAAGTTTTCTTTAGAAAAGTTGACTTTAGGTAAAGTTTTCTACAGAAAAGTTGACGATAGGTAAAGTTTTCTACAGAAAAGTTGACGTTAGTCTTAGTTTTTTATAGAAAAGTTGACGTCAGTCTTAGTTTTCTATAGAAAAGTTGACGTTAGTCTTAGTTTTCTATAGAAAAGTTGACGTTAGTCTTAGTTTTCTATAGAAAAGTTGACGTTAGTCTTAGTTTTCTATAGAAAAGTTGACGTTAGTCTTAGTTTTCTATAGAAAAGTTGACGTTAGTCTTAGTTTTCTATAGAAAAATTGACGTTAGTCTTAGTTTTCTATAGAAAAGTTGACGCTAGTCTTAGTTTTCTTTAGAAAAGTTGACGTTAGTCTTAGTTTTCTATAGAAAAGTTGACGTTAGTCTTAGTTTTCTATAGAAAAGTTGACGTTAGTCTTAGTTTTCTATAGAAAAGTTGACGTTAGTCTTAGTTTTCTATAGAAAAGTTGACGTTAGTCTTAGTTTTCTATAGAAAAGTTGACGTTAGTCTTAGTTTTCTATAGAAAAGTTGACGTTAGTCTTAGTTTTCTATAGAAAAGTTGACGTTAGTCTTAGTTTTCTATAGAAAAGTTGACGTTAGTCTTAGTTTTCTATAGAAAAGTTGACGTTAGTCTTAGTTTTCTATAGAAAAGTTGACGTTAGTCTTAGTTTTCTATAGAAAAGTTGACGTTAGTCTTAGTTTTCTATAGAAAAGTTGACGTTAGTCTTAGTTTTCTATAGAAAAGTTGATGTTAGTTTAAGTTTTCTATAGAAAAGTTGACGTTAGTCTTAGTTTTCTATACAAAAGTTGATGTTAGTCTTAGTTTCCAATAGGAAAGTTGACGTTGGGCTTAGTTTTCTAGTTTAGTTTTAGTTTTTATTTTTGGTTTTTCTGCCCAATCCTATCTTTCTGTGCCTTTCTGTCTGTCCTTCTTACCTTATGTATGCCTGTCATGTCAGTCTTTCCAAGTGTCCCATTTGTCTCTTCTTCATTCATTTCATTATTTATATAATATTTCTCATATTCTCTTAATCTTCAACACATGAAATCATCATCATCTTCTTCATCATCCTCAACATCTTTCTTGTCATTATCTTTGTTGGCACGATAAAGTAATAGAAATGAAGTAACAAATAAAACAAACTGAATGCTCATTCAGAGACTTGTGGTTTCCTCCTCAACATTAAGTGTTAAATCATGAGCACCTACTTCATGCCAAACCATCATCTATTCCTTGTCTCACTCACTCAGTCAACCATCCAGGCAACTATGAGCTATTCATAGACAACTCCAGCTGTTTTATGATTTTTAGTTGAATTTAATATTTCAACTCAACAGCAAAAAGAAAAAAACTTTGAAATATTTATCTTTTAGATTTTTATATTTACGCAATTGCGTTTTGTGTCAATTGTGTTACTGTAGAGGGTTTCAAGTATATTACGAAGGGGTTTTGGTATAAAGCTGTACAATTTTTATATTTTGGGTTAGAGGGAATACCAAATGTTATTAAGGAGTAAAGAATGTTTTATTTAAAATAAAGGATGTTGAGATATCAAATATTTTAAATTTAAAACCAAAATGATGACAAGTTTGATAAATTTAAAAAATTTTAATTTTTACTTAGGTCAAATGAAAAACATAAACAGAAAGACAGATTGAAATCCAGCCATTAGTATTTTTCCTAACAGAAATCTCTAAAATAGTTTAGAGTAATAATAATATGCCTTTACTTATGTCCATCCATTTGTATGTGTCTACTCCAAGTTTTAATTGTTTACTAACAATTATTTAGATTAGGGAATATTTCCCAAGAAAACCAATAAAATAACAAAACAGACACATTGATCCTTGGTCCTTACACATATTAATATTCCAATTAGAAGCAACTACTAAATACCCAGACACAGATACTCCAATGAAAGTCTTAAATGCCTTTCAATTGTATTTCTTGCACTACAAGTACCTTCTAATCCACACATAGACACTCCTTTATTTGACTAGTGTCATTTTGTTGTTCTTTGGTTTCGAATTTTGAACTGACTAGACAGTTTTTTTTTTGTTTGGTTTTATGATTCCTTATAATTAATATTTGCTCATGAAATCGATATAGAAATATCTTGCCAACAAAATATGGCTTGTAAAGAATGAAACTACACAATAAAAAACAATTTTAAATCAACATGAAACAATTTTGATTTAAGGTCATAATAATCGGTCAAAGTTTTTATAGAAAAAAAGACGACAAAACAAGTTTTCTATAGAAAAAAAAAACTAAAGGTAATTTTTTCTGAAGAAAAAGTCACGATAGGCAATTTTTTCTATAGAAAAAATGACGAAAGGTAATTTTTTCTATAAAAAAAATGACGAAAGGCAATTTTTTCTATAGAAAAAATGACGAAAGGCAATTTTTTCTATAGAAAAAATGACGAAAGGCAATTTTTTCTATAGAAAAAATGACGAAAGGCAATTTTTTCTATAGAAAAAATGACGAAAGGCAATTTTTTCTATAGAAAAAATGACGAAAGGCAATTTTTTCTACAGAAAAAATGACGAAAGGCAATTTTTTCTATAGAAAAAAATGACGAAACGCAATTTTTTCTATAGAAAAAATGACGAAAGGCAATTTTTTCTATAGAAAAAAATGACGAAAGGCAATTTTTTTCTATAAAAAAAATGACTATAGCTTTTCTAAAGAAATGTTATTCTTTAAAACAGTTCTGCATCAAATTCTAGTATCAGTTAACACGTGCTTAAAACTTTCTTTGCGACCTCCTCTTTGATTGTCTATCTTTCTTTCCGTCCATTTGTTTTACCCCCTCTTATTTTTCCCTATTGTATCTTTAGTGAAACTAAATGTATAACACAAACATTACTTAATTGTATTTTACCACAAACAAAACATACAAAGTAATTGTATCTTTTAGCAAAGAAATGAAAAACTACATTATAATAAAAACTAAGAGGGAAGAATTCATCTAAAATACTACAAAAAATGCTAGAAGTACGAAAGAAATGTATCTGAAGTACTCATTATTTGACGTTGTATTCTGGCAAACAAAAAATGTACATAATATTTAAGACATAATGAAGCACTTTGCAGAACTAGCTAGATGTACTTTTAGACGTTGCACAGTGGTCGATATAAACAGAAATGGATTAATATGAATCAAGGGCTGATTGGCCGTTAAATATCATATTGGAATAATAGACCAAATTTTTGTAAATATAAAAGCCTCGATTACATAATATAGATTTGATGAATCATTCTGAAAAGATGCTTCCGAATGAAGGGGCCTTCGAATTGGTAAGACGGGCCATTGACTAAAGAGGTAAATGACTGAATGAATGACATATATTTGCTATCTATATGCAAAATTGTATCCAACCAGACATCCAATAAACAACTGCAAACTTTTCCCCCTTTTTTCAACTTCTGCCACTCTGAGTCGTTTCAGTATAAATTGTTGTCTTATTCTGCCACTGTGCGTTGTAAGGATGAAAAGATAGATGGATATGGATACTTATACTACATACATACATGGTTGGTCTTTTGATAAATATATTTGTTGTAACTAAGTAGAATACCTTACAAACAACATACCGCCAATTTAAGACTGCTCAGATGAATCAGTTCAGGTTGGATATATATTTCGGTGGGAAAAAGTGGCAGATATTTATTAAATATAAAAATATCATAATATTTTTTCTATATAGAAAAAACTAATGAAAATTTTCGATATAAAATGTTTCTATAAAAGAATTTTGATACAACAAATTTTGTATATAAAAATTGTTCGATATAAAACTTTTATAAAGCAAATTTTCGATACAACATTTTTCCATAGAAAATTTTTCGAAATAAAATTTTTATATAGAAAAATTTTGATAGAAAATTTTTGTATAGAAAATTTTCTATATAAAATCTTTATATATAAAATTTCCGTTATAAAATTTTTCTAAAATATAATTTTTCTGTAGAAAATTTTCGATGTAAAATTTTTCGATATAAAATTTTACTATAGAAAATTTTCAATAAAAAATTTTCAATAAAAAATTTTCGATATAAAATTTTTCTATAGAAAATTTCCGATATAAAACTATTATATAGAAAAATTAAGATAGAAAGTTTTAATATATTTCTGCTTATACAGAAAATTTTTGATATAAAATTTTTCTATAGAAAATTTTCCTATTGAAAATTTTCGATATAAAATTTTTATCTAGAAAATTTTCGATATAAAATATTTCTATAGAAAATTTTAAAGTTTTTCTATAGAAAGTTTTTAATATTAAATTTTTCAATAGAAAATTTTTGTTATAAAATTTTTCCTTAGAAAATTTTTCTATATTAATATTTTGTTATTAAATTTTTCTCAAAAAATAACAAATTTTTTTTTCTATACAAAATTTTCGTTATGAAATTATTCTATAGAAAAATTTTCGTTATGAAATTTTCATTATAAATTTTTTTTTATAGAAAATTTTCATTATAAAATTTTTTTTATAGAAAATTTTCATTATAAAATTTTTCTATGGAAAATTTGAGTTAAAAAAATTTTTTATAGAAAATTTTTGATATTAAATTTTTTCATGGACAATTTTAATTATAAAATTTTTCTATAGAAAATTTTGTATAAAATTATTTGATAGAAAATTTTTATTACAAAATTTTTCTATAGAAAATTTTCAATATAAAATTTTTCTATAGAAAATTTTTATTATAAAATTTTTCTATGGAAAATTTTCATTATCAAATCTTTCGATAGAAAATTGTCATTATAAAAATTTTCTATACATTTTCTATAGAAAATTTTTGTTATAAAATTTTTCTATAGAAAAAACAAATTCTTCTATGGAAAATTTTCATTATAAAATTTTTCGATAGAAAACTTTTATTAGAAAATTTCCATTACAAAATTTCGATTAGAAAATTTTACTACATAAAATTATCGTTATAAAATTTTTCTATAGAAAATTTTAGTTATACAATTTTTTATAGAAAAATTTCGTTATACAATTTTTTAATAGAAAATTTTCATTAGAAAATTTTTCCATAGAAACTTTTGCTACAGAAAATTATCGTTACAAAATTTTTTTAATAAAAATTTTCTATTGAAAATTTTCCATACAAAATTATTCTATAGAATATTTTTGTTATAATTTGTCTATAGAAAAATTTCATTTAAAATGTTTCTATAAAAAATTTTAGTTATAAAATTTTTCTATAAAAAATTTTCTTATAGAAAATTTTCAACATAAAAATTTTTCTACAGAAAATTTTCATTATTAAATTTTTCTACAGAAAAATTTCATTATAAAATTTTTCTATAGAAAATTTCCATTACAAAATTTTTCTATAGAAAATTTTTGATATAAAATTTTTATATTTAAAATTTTCGTTATAAATATTTCTATAAAAAAATTTTCTATAGAAAATTTTCGATATAAAATATTTCTATAGAAAATTTTCGATATAGAATTTTTCTATAGAAAATTTTTGATATAAAATTTTTCTATAAACAAATTTTTGTTCTAAATTTTTCTATAAAAAATTTTCCTATAGAAAACTTTCGATATAAAAATTTTTCTATAAAAAATTTTCTTTATAAAATTTTTCTATAGAAAAATTTCATCATTAAATTTTCCTATAAAAAATTTTCTACATAAAATTTTTCTATAGAAAATTTTCGATATAAAATTTTCTATAGAAATTTTTCGTTATAAAATTTTCTATAGAAATTTTTCCATATAAAATTTTTCTATAGAAAATTTTGGATATACAATTTTTATATAGAATTTTGTTATAAAATTTTTCTATACAAACTTTTAGTTATAAATGTTTTCCATTAAAAATTATTGATATAAAGTTTATATATAGAAAATTTTCAATATAAAATTTTTATTTTGAAAATTTTTGAAACAAAATTTTTCTTTCAAAAATTTTTGATATAAAATTTTTCTATAGAAAATTTTCGATATAAAATTTTTTTACAGATATTTTTGATATAAAATTCTCAATATAAAACTTTTGTTTTAAAATTTTTCTTTAAAAAATTTTCGATATAAAATTTTTCTAAAAAAAATTTCGATATAAAATTTTCGATAGAAAAATTTTTTATAAAAAATTTTGATATAAATATTTTCTATAGGAAATTTTCGATATAAAAATTCTTCTATAAAAAAATTTCGCTACAAAAGTTTTTCTTTAGAAAATTTTAGGTATAACAATTTTTCAATAGAAAATTTTGGTTATACAAATTTTTCTATTAAAAATTTTCGACATAAAATTTTTCTATAGAAAATTTTCGATACAAAATTTTTCTAGAGAAATTGTTTGTTATAAAATTTTCCTATAAAAAACTTTAATTGAAAATTTTCCTATAAAAAACTTTAATTGAAAATTTTTTTATAGAAAATTTTCATTAGAAAATTTTCCTATAGAAAATTTTCGTTAAAAAATTTCTTTGTAGAAGGAAAATAGATGAAATTTGTTTATGTAAAGAAAAAATAACATCTCTTTACTTAAACATCATTATACTTATCATACCTCCCATTCTATTAGTAGAGTACCCACAAAAATCAACATCAAGTTCATATAAATTATAACAAAGTGTAAAATTGTTAGATACGTTCATTACGTTTCAAACTAATCGTTATTATTTCTCTTGTTTCCTGATTTTCCCCAATTCAGTTGCTGTTGTTGGCAACTTTAACGCCAAATTGGACTAAGGGAGGAAACATTCTCCCCATTAAATTCTAGTAAAACTTCATGATGAGTTTTTGGTGTGTGTGATATGGGTTTCTGAAGCTAAAACAAAGTTTGTTCTTTTGAAAAAAGACACATCGAGGGGGGATTGGAGTTTTAAATAAAAGAAAATCTTCAAAAAGGAGCAAAAACGCTGCTAGCATATTGATTTCTAAGTTAAAAAAAAGCTTAAAGTTCCAGTTTAAAGTGAATGTTGGATGGTCTTGAAAGTGTTGAAATTTGAAAAATCCACAAGCTCCAAAGCGCTCAGCCATTATCGAGTGAATTTAAATTTTAATTAAAAAATAGCTTTTTTTTCTCAAGTAATTTCTCTAGCAGAATATAAATTATTAAAGGGATTAGAAATAAATGGATGGTGAAATATAACATCAAGGGAACAAGATATTTAAAAAAGTAGACAAGAAACTAAGGTTTTTTATATAAGAGTTTTCAATAAGATATTGGACGACAGTTTTCGATAAAAAAGTTACCGTTAGGCCAAGTTTTGTATAAGAAGTTGAATTATACGTTTTTCAGTATACCAAAATATTGTTTTTTTTTCGTTTCTAATATAAACAAATCGATAACCTTTTCTTTTTAAAGGAACGTTCCACATTTTCTTTTTCATTTCATTTAAACCGAATCATTTCTTTCTCTCTTTAAAAAATTTAAAATTTTATAAAGTCTATTTGTATGGATAACAGTTAATTTTAATCTCCAAAGTGTCTACAAATAACTACCCAGACCCATTAATTTATCATAATGTTTAAAAACATTTTTTCAACAAAAACCAAAAATAATTTCAAACTTTGCTTAATAAAGAAAGTCAACAATTTCAAAAGAAAAAGTAACAAGAAAATTTATAATTTTATGTGTTTCTATTTTTAAACAATTTGGGTGATCTTCAGAAAGGCATTACTTTAATACTTACTAAGAGCTACTTATAACTTATTCTTAATAATAGCTTAAGGTACAAAGATATTAAAAAACTTTAACACTTAACAGCCACAATAACTAATAACTTAAGAGGTGAATGACTTGTCTAACAAGCTAAAAGATGGTGTAGAAAGAATCAGTTTAAACAATTTACTCATAGACAAACAAGAACTTAAAACCAGAAGCAGGGAAACAAGCTAATCAGAAACTGTTTGTTAAACAGCTGATTACTTATGTTATTAACAGGGAAATTCTCTTAAAATATTAAAATGTTTGACTACCTCAGCTGTTACAAGAGTAAGTTTACATAAAAATTCTCCAAATGTTCTTCTCCAAGATTACATTTCTCTTTAACTGTTACCATTCACACATTCTCCCTTTCTCAATTATCAGTTATTTTTAAAAGAGAATTAACAGTGGCTTAAAATTTAACAACAGGTGGTTTGTTTTGTTTACCTTTATCTTGATCACTCTCTCACTACCATATTCTCCTATTTATATTTTCTTTCTCCCTTCAAAACAAGTTTGTTAACTGCATGTGTGCATTTTAAAGTGGGTACACACAATGCAACCTGTTTAATGTATCGGTTTAGATTTAAAGTTATGTCCATAAACTCAATATCAGTACTTTTTTTAAACATAATTTTGTTATAGAAAAAAATCGGTATAAAAATTTTCTATAAAAAAATTTTTGATATAAAATTTAATAAAAATATTTTCTGTAAAAAATTATTGATAAAAATATTTTCTACAGAAAAATTCTTGATAAAAAAAAATTTCCTATAGAAAATTTTTTGATAAAAAATTTTCTATAGAAAATTTTGAATAAAAATATTTTCTATAGAAATTTTTTAATAAAAATATTTTCTATTGACATTTTTTGATAAAAATATTTCCTATAGAAATTTTTTAATACAAATGTTTTCTATAGAATTTTTTTGAAAGAATCATTTTCTGTAGAAAATTTTTGATAAAAAATACTTTCTATAGAAAATTTTTGTTATAGAAAAATTTTGATATAAAAATTTTCTACAAAAAAATTTTCAATATAAAATTTCTCTATAGAACATTTTCGATATAAAATTATTTTTATCTAAAATTTTCGATATAAAAATTTGTTTATAGAAAAATTTTGATATAAAGAAAATTTTCAATGTAAATTTTTCGTTAGAAAACTTTGGATGTAAATTTTACCATAGAAAATTTTTGTCCATAAACATAACATCAGTTCTTTCTTATATTATGGTAAAGATTATGAGTAAACGGATTGCATTATGTGCATCCACTATTATAATCTTCAGTTTATTTCTCATGCTTTTTTTAAAAAAGATTTCTTTATGAAATGTCAAACAATTAATCTTTGGTTGTTTTAATGTGTTTTGTGTAAAATATTATTTTAATTTTTCCCTATTAAAAAAATTGTATATCTTCTTAAAAGTTATTTATTTTTGTCATAAGACAGGGGGAAAAATTAAAAAATAGGTTACCCAAGATAAGAAATCATAAATTAAAGAATTAATGTAAATGTTTGGAAAACTTGTGACAGAATGAAAAGATTATTATTCAAAGAAGAAAACTGTTACTAAGATAATATATTCTAAATAGAGAAAAATTGATTACTTAAATATTGCATATAAATTTCTTTCAATTCCTATTAGAGCGCAGGGCAAATATAACATATTTCTGAGCCTCCATAGAACTTCCATATGTTTTACTGTTTTCACAGCGTCTCGAACTTTACGGATTTTACCAAAAGGCAGTTCTCTGTATATCATGCTCCCTTGATCACCAGATTTTTCAAAATTTTTGTAAAAATTTAAAGAAGTTTTGAAAAAAATTAAACAAAATTAAGTTTTAAGTTGTATCCAAATGGATACATATTTCGTTAATGGTTAGCTTAATAGATGTTTCGTTAGGCTACCGACGTAGCCTTTTAAAAAAGTGCCAGATTTTTCAAACTTTTTGTAAAAATTTAAAGAAGTTATGAAAAAAGTTAAACAAAATTGAATTCTAAGATGTGTCCATATGGATACACATTTCGTTTATGGTTAACTTAACAGGTTTCTCATAGCTAAAAAAAATACCAGAATATTATAAAAAGTTTTAAAAGCTCTTAAAAAAAGCCTAAAGTCATAACATTTGCTGGGCTTAAGTCATGTTAAGTTTGGAATGTTCCAGATTGCAGTTCGGTAAAGAACTTAGAAGCAAAAAACGAGCGAAAAATTTCAAATTAAATTTTATAAAAAAAAAATACATTGTAATCCAAATGTTATGAATTAAATTAAATGGACGTACTGGCAGATTTTTCACAAATTCCAGTACTAGAGTTAAATGTTGCTGATTAACAAGGCAATATTTAGGAGGACATGCATTTGTGGCATCTGACACGATAAAAACAGAAATTTATATAACGATTTACCTACAAAAACGAAGTTTAGCGTTTCCACTATGGCATCACGATAGACAAGTCCATCCAACTGTCAAAAAGTTCGACTCTTTAGTATGAAGTCGTTGGTCGAATCGGGTTTGATACTTGTTTGTCATGTAAGTCTTTGTATTCGAAATCTTTGTAAAAAGCTTTAATCATGTTTATGAGCTTTTTTAGAAAATATTTTTATGAAAAATTTTCTATAGAAAACATTTCTATGAAAAATTTTCTATAGCAAACATTTTTATGATAAATTTTCTATAGAAAATTTTTTATCAAATATTTTCTATAGAAAATAATTTTATTAAAAATTTTCTATAGAAAAAATTTTTATCAAAAATTTCCTATATAAAAAATTTTTATCAAATATTTTCTATAGGAAAAATTTTTATCAAAAATTTTCTATAGAATATATTTTTAACAAAAATGTTCTATAGAAAATATTTTTATTAAAAATTTTTAATAAAATTGTTTTCTATAGAAAATTTTTGATAAAAATATTTTCTATAGAAAATTTTTCATAAATTTTCCAAAGAAAATATTCTTACTAAAAACTTTTCTATAGAAAATATTTTTATCAAAAATTTTTTATAGAAAATATTTTGATCAAAAATTTTCTATAGAAAACATTTTTATCAAAAATTTTTCTATTAAAAATTTTCTATGGAAAATATTTTTACCAAAGATTTTCTACAGAAAATATTTTTATCAAAAATTTTCTATAGAAAATATTTTTAAAAAGAAGTGTATTTGCATTTGATCCCAAACCTGTTACATTTATTTATTAATGTAACAGATCAATTTATTGATAAAAAGCCAAAAAATGTTTGCGGAGAAACCAAATTCCTCGACGCGTTTCGATGGTTGGTTAAGCCATCTCTTCAGGAGGATTATCCCCAATTTAGACAGATCGAAAACCTCGCATTATTACTAAATTTACAAACATAACTATTAAGAATTATGTTCATAAACCAAAAGTAAAAGCGTAGATTATCGACTGAACAAAAACAAACATTTTTCAGTTTTCATCTACCTTCACTTCCCACAGTCTTGCTGTAGCCGTCGGCTACTATATGCAGAATGCTGTGAAGAATGCTGTTCAGCTTATTTTTAAAATAAACTTGTTTATTTTAAAACATCTTACCCCCCCCCCCCCCCCCCCCCTTCTTCACAGCATTCTGCATATAGTAGCCGACGGCTACAGCAAGAATGTGGGAAGTGAAGGTAGATGAAAACTGAAAAATTTTTGTTTTTGTTCAGTCGATAATCTACGCTTTTACTTTTGGTTTATGAACATAATTCTTAATAGTTATGTTTGTAAATTTAGTAATAATGCGAAGTTTTCGATCTGTCTAAATTGGGGATAATCCTCCTGAAGAGATGGCTTAACCAACCATCGAAACGCGTCGAGGAATTTGGTTTCTCCGCAAACATTTTTTGGCTTTTTATCAATAAATTGATCTGTTACATTAATAAATAAATGTAACAGGTTTGGGATCAATTGCAAATACACCTTTTGAATAATATTTACATCCCGACTATTTTGTTATTTTTTGAGAAAATATTTTTATCAAAAATTTTCTATAAAAAAAATTTTTATCGAAAATGGAAAATTTTTTTATCAAAAATTTTTTATGGAAGATTTTTTTATTAAAAATTTTTCTATAGAAAATTTTTTTGTCAAAAATTTTTCTATAGAAAATTTTTTTATCAGAAATTTTTCTATAGACAATTTTTTTATCAAAAATTTTTCTATAGAAAATTTTTTTTATGAAAAATTTTTCTATAGAAAATTTTTTCATTAAAAATTTTTCAAAACTTTAAAAAATTGTTTTTTTAACAAAAAAAAAATTGATCACTTATTCAATTGTATCTCATTCAAAAAATAATTGTTTCCCCACATGATAATTTTGCATGTTGTCTCATTTTACGTTACAATAATTTCATTTAATAAAAATAAAGAGTGCTCTAAATAAAATTTGTAGTTGGATTTTCTTAAATAAAAATCAAACTTTTAATGTAAAAACTCTACAAAATACGCAAATATAATGACATATTATACAAAATTATTTAGCATTAAAATGTTTACTTACTACTCGGGTTTTTCAAAATTATCGACTTTTTTCGGAAACCCTCCCATTAAAGATTTTACAGTTGCTTCTGATACCTTTTTGGAGCATGTGTTCCACCTGCGCTTAAAATCGGACATGTTCTTGGAAATCTCTCCTGTGTTCTTCAATTCCTTTTTTACCAGAGCCCAATACCTTTCCACAGGCCGAAGTTCTGGACAGTTAGGTGGATTTGCCTCTCGTGGTACAAAAATGACATTATTCTTTGAGTACCACTCAAGTGCCTTTTTTCCATAATGGCATGATGCCAAATCGGGCCAAAAAAATGTAGTCACTCTGTGCTCTCTTAAAAAGGGTAACAACCGTTTTTGTAGGCACTCCTTTATATAAATTTCTGTGTTTATTGTGCCAGATGCCACAAATACTTTACTTCTTTTGCCACAACTGCAAATAGCTTGCCACACGAGAAACTTCTTAGGGAATTTTGTTTGTTTTTTTGTGCGAAACTCTTGCCGAACATTGCCCCGTTTATCAACAACATAAAAATCTTGACCAGGAAGTTGAGAAAAGTCTGCCAGTACGTATGTTTCATCATCCATCACACAACAGGTGTATTTTTTTATAAAATCAGACTTCAATTTTTTCGCTCGTTTTTTGCTTCTAAGTTCTTTATAGCATTGCGATCTGGAACCTTTTGGACTTTGTATGTCTTCAGTCCAGCATAAGCTTTGATTCTATGTGCAAAATTCGTAGAACATTTCACCGTACGAGCTGCTTTTCTTAAAGAAGTGTTAGGCGCTCTTCGAAAGAGTCGCTCGACTTCTTTTGCCTTACCAATATCTGTAGGACCTTTTTTCCTCCCTAATCCAGGTTTTCTTTCAATGCTCAGGTTTTTCTTATACCGTATAATGGCATTAGAAACCGTTCGAGGGTCAACTTTCAAATTTTTAGCTATTTTTTTAAAAGTCCATGACGGATTTTTTTGAAAAGTTTTAATTATATTTTCACGAACTTTTTTTTCGCAGTCCATTTTGATTGAAATAACTATTGAAAATTAATAATTTCTAAAATAATAGTATCTGACATATCTACAGAAACTAACTTGATCAAAAAATAAATTATTTCTTGCACTATGGATAAATTTTGTCTAAAATAGTAAATGCATATTTTTTTTAGAACACTCTTTAATAGTTATTTTGTCACTTCACTTTACATTTCGCTTTCGATAGTGTTGGCATCTTTTATTTATAGATAAAATGTTATATGTTATTTTATCTCTAAATGTCATTTTGACAGTTATATTGTCATATGGTTGTTGCGTGTCAGAAATTTGTATGCTTTTAGTTTATTAAAAAACAAGTAATGAAGAATTTAATATTGAAATCACATGAATATTCAAGTAGAAAAATACTAAAATAAAGCCAAAAAGTTAAAATGGGTAAATTTAAATAAATACAAAAATTGCAGAGATGCTTTAAACGCTCAATCGCCTGCTGCTTACATTGTGGGTTCAGACAGTTAGAAATTGACATTCTCGGCATTTTTTATAGACAAATTTTCTATACAGAAAAAAGGAGGCCACTTTTTTTTTGTACTGAGATAATGAAAATGATTCTATATAAAAAAAAGGTTCCTAGTTTTGTTTTTCTTTGGGAAAAGGTCAATAAGTTTTTATATTCTTATCTTTTATTTAATTTATATTTTCCTATAAAACTTTAAAAGCCATTTTATAGCTAAAGCCTTAAACTCTTAAGTTTTTCTTGGTTATTATTTTCTTTCTTAAATGAACTTTAGTGTCAACAATAAACTTATCTACAGATTACAATATTGTAAAGTTTTCTTTAATACATGTTGACGTCTGTTGCATTTGATGTTGCTGCAAATGAAGCAACAGCAACAATAACTGCTGCAGCTGCATTATCCAGCTAAAGAAAAAAAAAAAACGTTAAGTAAATCTGCATGTAAACAGCAAGACTTTAACACTTAAAACTGTATTTAAGTCGTGAATGTGCGGCAATAATAATGAAATAAGTATACAAAACATTTTAATATACACCATTTCCCAAGGCAATCTATAGCAAGAAATCAAAATGTAAAGGAGAAAATGGTTTTAAAATGTTGCTTAATAATTTCTTCTAAAAGTTCTTATATACTTCATAGCTCATTACTTATGAGTGGAAACGGTGTAGTTTTCTTACTTAATATTTCTTGCATCAAGTTATTTTGAAAATCATTTTCTTATTTCTTTCCTGTTTTGTTCTTTTGCTTTTAATTTTAATTTTTTTATTCTTGAACAATTCCCTATACATTTTCTGATATCTTAAAGGAAGGCACAGTGGGCAAAAGATCAAAAAAAGTTATAGAAACATTTCCAATTTGAATAACATAGGCAAATTTTCTATATATAAAAAGTGATTCAAAATTTTACTATTTATAGGAAATTTTTCAAAAATTACAGGAAATTTTTAAAAAATTTACTATTTATAGAAAATTTTTAAGAAATTTACTACTTATAGGAAAATTTTCAAAAATTTCTACTTACAGGAAAATTTTTAAAAATTTACTATTTATAGGAAATTTTTCAAAAATTTGCTATTTATAGGAAATTTTTCAAAAATTTACTATTTAAAGGAAATTTTTCAAAAATTTACTATTTATAGGAAATTTATCAAAAATTTACTATTTATAGGAAGTTTTTTAAAAATTTACTATTTATAGGAAATTTTTCAAAAATTTACTATATTTAGGAAAATTTTCAAAAATTTACTATTTAAAGGAAATTTTTCAAAAATTTACTATTTATAGGAAATTTTTCAAAAATTTACTATTTATACGAAGTATTTTAAAAATTTACTATTTATAGGAAATTTTTCAAAAATTTACTATTTATAGGAAAATTTTCAAAAATTTGTTATCTACAGGAAATTTCTCAATAATCTACTCCTTATAGGAAATTTTTCAAAAATTTACTATTTATAGGAAATTTTTCAAAAATTTACTATTTATAGGAAATTTTTCAAAAATTTACTATTTATAGGAAATTTTTCAAAAATTTACTATTTATAGGAAATTTTTCAAAAATTTACTATTTATAGGAAATTTTTCAAAAATTTACTATTTATAGGAAATTTTTCAAAAATTTACTATTTATAGGAAATTTTTCAAAAATTTACTATTTATAGGAAATTTTTCAAAAATATACTATTCATTGGACATTTTTCGAATATTTACTATTTAAAGGAAATTTTTCGAAAATTGAATTTTTATGGAAAATTTCTCAAAAATTTACTATTTATAGGAAATTTTTCAAAAATATGCTAAAAATTTTTCTATATAAAAAAAAGTGACACTTTTTCTTTATAGAAAAAAGTGAAATACTTTTTATAATAACATAGGCAAATTTTCTATATATAAAAAGTGATTCAAAATTTTACTATTTATAGGAAATTTTTCAAAAATTACAGGAAATTTTTAAAAAATTTACTATTTATAGAAAATTTTTAAGAAATTTACTACTTATAGGAAAATTTTCAAAAATTTCTACTTACAGGAAAATTTTTAACAATTTACTATTTATAGGAAATTTTTCAAAAATTTGCTATTTATAGGAAATTTTTCAAAAATTTACTATTTAAAGGAAATTTTTCAAAAATTTACTATTTATAGGAAATTTATAAAAAATTTACTATTTATAGGAAGTTTTTTAAAAATTTACTATTTATAGGAAATTTTTCAAAAATTTACTATATTTAGGAAAATTTTCAAAAATTTACTATTTAAAGGAAATTTTTCAAAAATTTACTATTTATAGGAAATTTTTCAAAAATTTACTATTTATAGGAAGTTTTTTAAAAATTTACTATTTATAGGAAATTTTTCAAAAATTTACTATATTTAGGAAAATTTTCAAAAATTTGTTATCTACAGGAAATTTCTCAATAATCTACTCCTTATAGGAAATTTTTCAAAAATTTACTATTTATAGGAAATTTTTCAAAAATTTACTATTTATAGGAAAATTTTCAAAAATTTACTATTTATAGGAAATTTTTCAAAAATATACTATTCATTGGACATTTTTCGAATATTTACTATTTAAAGGAAATTTTTCGAAAATTGAATTTTTATGGAAAATTTCTCAAAAATTTACTATTTATAGGAAATTTTTCAAAAACATGCTAAAAATTTTTCTATATAAAAAAAAGTGACACTTTTTCTTTATAGAAAAAATTGAAATACTTTTTATATATTAAAAAAATGAAACACATTTTCTATATAGAAAAAAGTGAGACACTTTTTCTATATAGAAAAGACTGAGACACTTTTTCTATATAGAAAAAAGTGAGACACTTTTTCTATGTAAAAAAATTGAGACACTTTTTCTACATAGAAAAAAGTGAGACACTTTTTCTATATAGAAAAAAGTGAGACACTTTTTCTATATAGAAAAAAGTGAGACACTTTTTCTATATAGAAAAAAGTGAGACACTTTTTCTATATAGAAAAAAGTGAGACACTTTTTCTATATAGAAAAAAGTGAGACACTTTTTCTATATAGAAAAAAGTGAGACACTTTTTCTATATAGAAAAAAGTGAGATACTTTTTCTATATAGAAAAAAGTGAGACACTTTTTCTATATAGAAAAAAGTGAGACACTTTTTCTATATAGAAAAAAGTGAGACACTTTTTCTATATAGAAAAAAGTGAGACACTTTTTCTATATAGAAAAAAGTGAGACACTTTTTCTATATAGAAAAAAGTGAGACACTTTTTCTTTATAGAAAAAAGTGAGATACTTTTTCTATAAAGAAAAAAGTGAGACACTTTTTCTATATAGAAAAAAGTGGGACACTTTTTCGTTGTGAAAAAATTGAGATAAGGTTTTTGTATAGAAATTCCTTAAAACTTTGCCCACTGTTTCTTACTCATTTGCATTTTGTATTCTTCTATTTCTTATCATTCTTAAGCTTAAGTGTTGCTACTGTCTGTTAAATTCTACTGTGATTTGCTGTCTTCTTTAGTTTTTTAGTGCTTTTTAACTTCATGTCTCTGTAGTTTTTTTTATTTTATTATAATTCAATCTTCGAACTGCAAAAAGTAACAAAGTTTCAAAGACCCTTGCAGAGAGTTTCCGAAGGCAACAGACAACTGAGTCTGTAATGCCAGCATAAGGCCAACAACCAGGCAGGCAGTCAGTCAGTCCGGCATAGAGTCATTTGACAGAATGGTCTTTAGTCATTTTTGCTGCAAGCAGCAACAGTTCTAAGAAAACTGTTCAGGGGTTGCATGGATTGCATCTTAGTAGGAAAATGTTGCTGTTGCTGTTACTATTGCAGTTAAGTCTCTCTTGTATGACAATCTCTAAGTTATTATTTTCTACTTTATATTTAAATAAACGATGAAGATGATGTTGTTTCTTTTTTGCTTTCGATTTGATTATTTTAACGTCTTCTTACGAATTTGATTTTTATCTTTGATCATTATTCAATATTATAATATTTACTCTTCAATGTTGTTTTTTTTTTTTTTGTTCTTTTTTTATTCCTTTGCAACTTAGTTGCTTGCAACATTTTACTCATGTTGTTGCATGTTGTAAAATGCTTTAGTTAGTTGTTGATTTTTATAAATTGTTTGTGGAAATTGTATTTAGAACATCAATTTTGATTTTGTTAACTTCTTTTTTTTAGAGAAATATAAATAAATTCAATGAGGACAGAAAAAAAACTGCAAAGTCAAAGAAAATAATGATTGGTTGACTAGGAAAAAGGAGGAGTTTTAAATAAAAGGAAATTTGTTTTCATATTTCAAATTAAAGTTTAGTTAAGCGAAAGAAAAAAAACAGATAAATATTGAATTAAGATTCAAAAGGAAGTCAGCAATTTCATGAAGATGTAAATAAATATGGAATGATAAATACTTTGTTCACTTGTAGCACTTTCTTTAGTTTTTTGTATATAGAAAATTGTCTTAGTTTTTTCTAAATAGGCAAAAGTGTTTCACTTTTTTCTATATGGAAAAAGTGTCTTACTTTTTTATATAGAAAAAGTGGCTCACTTTTTTCTGTGAAGAATAAGTGTCTCACTCTTTTCTTTAAAGAAAAAGTGTCTTACTTTTTTCTTTTCTTTAAAAAAAGTGTCTCAGTTTTTTCTTTAAAGAAAAAGTGTCTCTCTTTTTTCAGATAAAGAAATTCATTTTTTTAAATAGAAAAAGTACCTCACCATTTTCTTTTTTCTTAAGGGAAAAAGTGTCTCACTTTTTTCTTTAATGAAAAAGTATCTCACTTTTTTCTATATAGAAAAAATGTCTCACTATTTCCTATAAAGACAAAGTGTCTCACTTTTTTCTTTAAAGAAGAAGTGTTTCACTTTTTACTTTTAAGAAAAGTAAAGTAGAAAAAGTATCTTACTTTTTTCTTTAAGGAAAAAGTGTCTTACTTTCTTATATATAGAAAAAGTGTCTTACTTCTTTCTATATAGAAAAAATGTCTAACTTTTTTTATAAAGAACAAGTGTCTCACTTTTTTTCTATGGAAAATGTCTCACTTATTTCTATTTTTATAAAATTTTTTCCTTTATTATTAAACTTGTTTAAACAAATTTCCCCTTTTTTTTGAAAACATTAATTATTTCTCCCTTTTCCTCATTTTTTTATAAAATTTCCTTAAATTTGTTATCTAGATATTCCCTTTAACTTTTCTCGTATTTGCAAATATTTTTGTTTATTTTTAAAGTAGTCTTAAAGTTAAGTTTTCTTATTTATACCCTTCTAATGCTTCTACACATAAACTCAATATTCTACAACTTTATAACTTCAATATAATTTTCCTGAATTTGTTAAAGAGATTTTCCTAAAAACAAGAAAACTTACATACAAAAACTAAACTCTATATACTACCACTTAAAGTTAAGATGAGGAAAAAATGACTTATACTTACACTCATCAAGGAGCTATGAATTTACTTATATGGGTGTATTCTAGGCTATGGTACATTTACCTTTACAGTTGACTCTACATTTACATCTTTACAATTGTTTCAACATTTGCCTGTACTTTACAAACATTTACTTACGAGTAAATGTACTTAAAATAGTATTCTTTTGCAGTACTTGAGGAAAAAAAGTACTTTATAGTTTTATATTTTTCTATGTATGTATCTCTTCAAAAAGGTACTTGTATTTGATATTCTGAAGTAATTTCTTTACTTTTTATTCTTGAATGTTAGAGGCTCTTAGTAACTCGAAAAACTATTACAGTTACTGATTGAGGGCACCACTTTTTTCTATATAACAAAATATTCTCACTTGCTTTAATAAAAAAAAATCGTGTCTCACTTTTTAATATAGAAAACGTGTCTCACATTATTCTGTTAAGAAGATATGTCTCACATTTTTCTATATACAAAACGTGTCTCACTTTTTTCTATATAGAAAAAGCTTAAATTTTTCCCTCTGAAAAAAAATCACTAATATAATTTTTTGAGTGTATAAAAATTGAAGTGGTTTCATTTATTTTCTTGTAATTTAAGAGGCTTTTCGGAAAATGATATGTTTTCTCTAGAATGTTTCAAAATAAAACAAATTTAGAGACAAAATACTTTCGTCAGTTAAAATTTAAAATTTTGTACAAAAAATTTAAACTATTGTTAAATATAACAAAAATTCCCCGTACGTTTCATTTAAACTAAGGAATGAAAAATTTGTGCAAAAAAATATTTGCCAAAGTTTTTTCTTTAGTAAATGAGCTTTAAATTCATGTGTTTATATAACAAAATTATTTTATGTTTTTCTTAACATTTTTTTTGTAATATTCTATGTCTTCATACATATGTTTATATTTGCAAAGAAAAATTTATTTTCTACTAAATAATAGTTTTTTACTACGAATACAATTATTTCTGGTTTTTTTGCTGGTTCCTACAAATTTTCTCAGAAAATAACAGAGAAAACTACAAATAACACCAAAAAACTATAAAAAGAAAAATTTGTTATGTTAATGAAAAAGTTCAAGTTTACTAAGGGAACAAGAAAAGGGAAACAAGTTTTGCTTACAAAACAAACAGTAAGAAGAAAAACAGGAAAAACATACAAAAGGCAAGAGATTTTCAAGGAAAAATTATTATGGAATTAGTTTTTTATAGAAAATTTGAAAATAGGTAAACATTTCTATAGAAAAGTTACTTACCCTAAGGTAAGTTTTCTATAAAAAAGTTAAAGTTAGGGTAAGTTTTGTATAGAAAAGTTGACGTAAGGGTAAGTTTTCTATAGAAAAGTTGACGTTACGGTAAGTTTTCTATAGACAAAATGACGTTAGGGTAAGTTTTCTATAGCAAAGTTGACGTTAGGGAAAGTTTTCTATAGAAAATTTAACGTTAGGGTAAGGTTCCTATAGAAAAAATTACGTTAGGGTAAGTTTTTTATAAAAAAAAGTTGATGTTAGGGTAAGTTTTCTATAAAAAAGTTGACGTTAGGATAATTTTTCTATAGAAAAGTAGACGATAGGGTAAGTTTTTTATAGAAAAGTTGACGTTAGGGTAAGTTTTCTATAGAAAAGTTGACGTAAGGGTAAGTTTTCTATAGAATAGTTCACATTAGGGTAAGTTTTCTATAGAAAAGTTGATGTTAGAGTAAGTTTTTTTTATAGAAAAGTTAACATAAGGATAAGTTTTCTATATAAAATTTGACTTTAGGGTAAGTTCTTTTTAAAAATATTGACGTTAGGGTAAGTTTTCTATAGAAAAGTTGACGTTAAGGTATATTTTTTTTGTAGAAAAGCTTTCTATAGAAAAGTTGACGTTTTGTATAGAAAAGTTGACGTAAGGGTAAGTTTTCTATAGAAAAGTTGACGTTACGGTAAGTTTTCTATAGACAAAATGACGTTAGGGTAAGTTTTCTATAGCAAAGTTGACGTTAGGGAAAGTTTTCTATAGAAAATTTAACGTTAGAGTAAGGTTCCTATAGAAAAAATTACGTTAGGGTAAGTTTTTTATAAAAAAAGTTGATGTTAGGGTAAGTTTTCTATAAAAAAGTTGACGTTAGGATAATTTTTTATAGAAAAGTAGACGATAGGGTAAGTTTTTTATAGAAAAGTTGACGTTAGGGTAAGTTTTCTATAGAAAAGTTGACGTAAGGGTAAGTTTCCTATAGAATAGTTCACATTAGGGTAAGTTTTCTATAGAAAAGTTGACGTTAGGGTAAGTTTTCTACAGAAAAGTTGATATTAGGGTAAGTTTTCTATAGAAAATTTGTAGTTAGGGTAAGTTTCTTATAGAAAAGTTGACGTTAGTGTAATTTTCTATAGGAAAGTTGATATTAGGGTAAGTTGTCTATAGAAAAGTTGACGTTAGGTTAAGTTTTTTATAGAAAAGTTGACGTTAGGGTAAGTTTTCTATAGAAAAGTTGACGTAAGGGTAAGTTTTCTATAGAATAGTTGACATTAGGGTGAGTTTTCTTTAGAAAAGTTGACGTTAGGGTAAGTTCTCTGTAGAAAAGTTGACGTTAGGGTAAGTTTTCTATAGAAAAGTTGACGTTAGGATAAGTTTTCTATAGAAAAGTAGACGATAGGGTAAGTTTTCTATTAAAAAGTTGATGATAGGGTGTGTTTTTATAGGAAAGTTGACGTTAGGGTAAGTTTTCTATAGAAAAGTTGACGTTAGGGTAAGTATTCTATAGAAAAGTTGTAGTTATCGTAAGTTTTCTTTAGAAAAGTTGACGCTAGGATAAGTTTTCTGTAGAAATATTGACATTAGGGCAAGTTTTTCCTTAAAAATTAGTTGTTTTTTTGTTTTAAAGCAAACAAATTCTTGTGCTGCTTGTTGCCAGCTCATCCGTATTTTAGTTGGTTATATTTTAAAGCATAATTTAAAGAGATTAAAAAGGGAGGGTAAGCAGGAATTAAGTGAAATGTCGTTTATATGTTTGTGTTGTCTTCTATTGTCTTTCTCTTTTTAAAGAATAAAAAACAAATGCATGCATAATTTTATCATTACACGTTGATGTTTACGAGTTCCCTTTTTATATGTTTCTTATTGTTGCTACTCCTGTCATCGTTCGTTCAGTTTTGGGGTTTGGTATCTCTTTTTTGGAAATGTTTTAACTGAATACCTTTATTGTATGTCGGAATGTGTGTAAATGAAAGATTTTTTTACTTTGTTGTTGAAATTATCCTTGTTGCAACAATTCTAGTGTCATTACCTTCCACCAACACATTGTGATAGTATGTTAAAAAAAAGTTTTTGGGATTTCTTTTTTTGTTTTTGGAAAACTTGCATATGTTGTATAACAGATGTTGTTGCATATACAAGTGTATTAGGATTTGTTTTAGGCACACACACACACACACACACACACACACACACACACATACACCACTACATTCTTGCAGATAGCAATGCAATTTGAAAGTTTTCTTTGTAAAGCTGTATCTGTGTGTCAATGTAGCTGTTCGCTTGGTTGCCTTTTGTTGTTATTTTTGCTGCCACTGAGTTGTGTTGCATATTGCAACGGAAATCCTAACATGTCAATTGCGTAAAACGGAAAAGGGATTTGTTTTTGTCTTGTTGTTATTGTTGTCATTGTTGCCGTTTGGCTTTTCTTGTTATGCTTTTTATACATCATTTAGGGGGAGTGTTTGTGGCTCTATGTCAGTTGTTAACCCTCTAAACAAATGTTCTATTTCGGTTTGTGCAACAAAAGCAAAGCAACATAACAACGAAGTAATAAATGGGTGACTGTTGAGCTTAAATTGTTTGTTAAAAATTAGCATTTAGAAAATATGTATTTAAATAGAGGAGGAAATTAAAGAGAATGTCTTCTAATTGGGAAAATAAAAGTTATAATTGGAATGGAATTTAGTTTTTTAACAAATACACATATTCTTTTTTAATATTTCTTAAAAAATGCAATTTTATTTTAACTATAACTTTCATTTTTCCAATTAGGTAAAGACATTCTTTTTAATTTTTCCCACCTTGTACCATCATTAAGTTTTCTATAGAAAATCTTTCCAATCACGCCCATATTTCCTTGGATAGCTATTTTGATTTAATATTAAATTAAAATTTTTCTCATCCAAAAAGTATGCTTTAAAATTTTTTATAACAAACGCCTCAACATATGCCAAAAATAAAAGCTAAATTACTTTTAAATCTCAAAGTTAAAAAATTAATTTCACATCTCTTATTTTTTTATCAACATCTTTTCTATTCAAATCCTCAAACGTTTTTGAACTTTTCGCTTTTATTAACCACTTTTTTCTAATATAAAAAAAATAAAATTCCTTATAAAACGTGTCATTTTTGCTCTATCTCTCTCTTTCAACATATTTATTAAGATTTTACTGCAGTTATTCAACACCTTTGAACTGCTGCGGCATGATATACTTTCTAACATAGTTTTCTAGGCACACATTCTACTTAATAATTTAGAAAAAAAAAATTCAGAGGTTGTCCCGATGGGTTTAGGGTTGACTGTTTTTTGGCTTTATGGCAATTTGCAGCCAAAAGGAAACACACAATTTTGCAACCACACATTATCACGTGATAATGTGATTGCATTGAACCTGACCTCATGGTGTTGCACAGAGAGCCTGAATGGTTTAGGTTTTGGCTGGAGGAGATACTTTACAGAGTGGTTAGGTTTTTTGGGGAAATAAGTAATAAAGAGTCAGAACAGTTATTTAATGGAATGATTAGATAAAAGGTTTATACCTTCAATATAACATTGACTGTGACTGTGACTGCGACTTTGACTAATATTAATACTCAATTCATTCCTTTGATTTACTGCCTTAGGGTCTTTATTCCTTAGTTTGTTCGCTTGTTCCACTTTTTCAGTTTTTGTGTGCGCCTTTATTTTAGGTCTTGGGCTTTTTCTGAGCTCTTTGTCGAAAAACACGTTTAAATAGTTTATCCAGCACGTTTTCAGTTTTATATTTTTTAGAGTGACATTTTGGGTCATGCTAGGTGTCAAGTTTGATTGAATTTTCTCGTGTTGCAGTTGTTTTTCAGAGCCCCTCTTAACTTTTCACGACAAGCATATAAATATTGAAGTAAGTATAGTAAAATGTTGAAAATTTTTTTTTTTTTTTGTTTGTTCGAAACTTGCCAAAAAGGTTATATTTAAATAATAAAGGTAATAAAAAATTTGTATTAATGCAAGTATTAAAGTAGGAAAAGTAATATTTCTTTCAAATTTAAAATTTTTCATCACTTAAATACATTTTTAACTAGTTTTTTTTCATACATAGAATTATTCTTCCAATTCCATTTTAAACTTGTTGTCACATCTTATCTTGACTTAGAGATTCAAAAAGCTTTCTGTATATTTTTCACAATTTTTCTTGCATTTTCTATCATTTGCTGTTTGTCTATACACAAAAAAACGTCTTTCATTTTACTCAAAATCCAACCAACATCCTTGCAATTATACTCCAGTTTTGTTCGGGATACAAAGTCTGATTTCTTGTCTTTTTTCTCTTTCTATTTTTTTTTTTTTTTTTATTTGCCGTTTTGTTACCATAAAAAGTAAACATAATCTGGCATTTCCGCAGTAGAGAACACACACACACATACTGAGATAAGTAGACATGTGTGTGTTTGAGTGTTGGTAAAAAAGGACAGATGAAAATTAAAGAAAAAAATGTAAAAGTCGCTGTGAAAGATAAATAATATTTTATTATGTAAAGCATGTGATAAATATGTGTGGTGACTTTAAGATGAAATGTTGAGAACTTTGTAAAGGATAAATTCTGTTTTCTTTCGCAATAAAATCCTCAAAATGAGGAATATGAGGACAAATTTTAAAATTTGTTGCAATGCATTTAGGAACATTTAAAAAAACTTAAGAAATTTTTAACAAAATTTAACATGTTGCTCATAATTCCATATGAATATGACTTTGACTTGACTATGGCTGTGACTTAAACCAGGAATTTGAATAGGATTTAGACCAGGATTTTGACTATGGCATTGACTATGGGATTGACTATGACTTTCATTATGACTATGATTTTGAGCTATGACTTCAAACTATGACTTGTGATATTATTATAAATTTAAACTGCATTCATTTCAAATTAATATCGTCTTCCTTCTTCTTTCATTTCATTAAACTCCATTTCTCCAAAGTCCACACAAGCAAAAAAAAACACTTTAATGTAAATGAAGTTCACAAAAAAGCTGATCAAGAAAAACATGTTTTTTAAAAAAAAATCACAGTATCATAGGAAATCCTTAATAATTTCCAATAAAAAATAAGGAAAACTTAACAACAACTTCATACTTCAAATCTCAAAAGATGACAATTGATTGTTATTTTTCTCTATTACTCTGCCTCTGTAGCATCATATCTGCAACATCGTCTATATCCTGTTTTATTTTTTTTCGTATGTATTTGTATCCTTTTTGCTATCATATGTGTATGTATATGTAAATTACTGTTAGTCTGCTCTTCTGTTATTGTTGTGGTTTTCATTGTGTATATGTATTTACTAAAGCTATTATTATTGAAGTTGTTATTGCTAATGTTGTTGTTGTTGCTATTACTAGAGTTGTTGCTGCTGCTGGTTGGATATTGTTTGCAAAGTACTTAAGCAACTGTTAGCAAATTCACTTTTCAGTTGTAGCAGCAAAACGTTCTGGTGCTCAAACTTGTTTAAACCTTCAGAGAACCCGTTTCTGTTTTTTTGTTGCCTCAAGTCATACAGGACGGACTTACGTTTGATGGTATGGAAAAATACTTAAATATTATATGACTACATGATGTGATTTCTTCATTCTACTTAAAATTGATTTCTTGGCGGAATTTCTAGGAAAAAAAATTAGGAATTCTGGAAGGAGAGCAAAAAAATAAAGATATGATAAAGGGACCAACTAAAAACTTTTATGAAGACATTGTCAAAAAAATAGTCAAATTCATAGTCAAGACATAGTCAAAGTTGTAGTCACAGTGAAAGTCATGGTCATAGTTAAAATAATAGTCAAGTCATAGTCAATGTCATAGTCAAAGTCATTGTCAAAGTATTAGTTAAAGCCATAGTCAAAGTCTTAGTCAAAGCCTCAGTTAAAGTCGCAGTCGTAGTCAAAGTCAAGTAATAGTCAACATCAAAATTAAAGTCAGTAAAAATCATAATTAAAGTCACAGCCAACGTCATTGTCAAAGTCGATCAAAAATCTTTTTTTTAAAAATTTGTTTATCAACAATTTTTCGATAATCAGAAAAATATTTTTATCAAAAATGTTTCCATAGAAAAATATTTTTATAGAAAATTTTTACATAGAAAAATAGCAAAAAAAAATATTTTTATCCAATTATTTATTGAAAATTTTTCTAATGGAAAATTTTTTTACGAAAATTTTTCTTTAGAAAAATATTTTTATTGAAAATTTTTCTACTAATAAATTTTTTTTACGAACATTTTTCTGTAGAATAATTTCTTTCTCGAATATTTTGCTGAAGAAACATATTTTGTCGAAAATTTTTCTAAAAAAATTTAGACAATTTTTCGATAAAAAAAGTTTTTATATACAAAATTTTCTATCAAAAATATTTCTATTGAAAAATTTTTCAATAGAAAAATTTTTGACAAAAAAAAATTGTAATAGAAAAATTTTCATTCAAATTATTTTTCAAAAATTTTTCTCTAGAAAAACATTTTTATTGAAAATTTTTCTACTGAAAAATTTTTTTACGAAAATTTTTCTACTGAAAAATGTTCTTACGAAAATTTTTCTACTGAAAAATTTTTTTACGAAAATTTTTCTGTAGAAAAATTTCTTTGTCGAATATTTTTTTAAAGAAACATTTTTTGTCGAAAATTTTTTCCAAAAGAAATTTTGACAAATTTCGATAAAAAAAGGTTTTTTATACAAAATTTCCGATCAAAAACTTTTGACTAAAAAACTTTTAAAAGAAAAATTTTCAATAAAATTATTTTTCAAAAAATTTTTCTTTAGAAAAATATTTTTATTGAAAATTTTTCTACTGAAAAAATTGTTTTACGAAAATTTTTCAGTACAAAAATTTCTTTGTCGAGTATTTTTCCACAGGAAAAAATTTTATCAAAAATTTTTTCACAAACAAATTTTAGACAAATTTTCGAAAAATTTTCTATTAAAAATTTTTCAATAGAAAAATCTTTGACAAAAAAAATTTTTGATAGAAAAATTTTCAATAAAATTATTTTTCTATAGAAAAATTTTCAATAACTAAATGTTTCTATATAAAAATTTCAATACAGAAAAAATTTTCCAAATAAAAATTTTTAGATAAAAAAATGTTTGATAGAACAATTTTCAACAAAAATGTTTTTCTATAGGAAAGTTTTGATAAAAAAAATTCAATACAAAAAATTTTAATAGAAAAATTTTTCGATTAAAAAAATGTCTATAGAAAAATTTTCGATAAAAAAGAAATCTGTGGAAAAATTTTATTATCGAAAAAATATTTTTCTATCGAAAAATATTTTCTTATCCAAAAATTTTTGATAAAAAATTGTTTCCAAAGAAAAATTTTTCGATAAAAAAATTTTTGATAGAAAAATTTTCAATAAAAATGTTTTTCTACAGAAAAATTTTTGATATAAAAATTTTTCTAGAAACAAAAAAAAAACAAAAAATTTCAATAGAAAAATTTTTGATAAAAAAATTTTTCTATAGAAAAATTTTCTATAAAAAAAATTTTCTATAGAAAAATTTTCGATAAAAAAAAAAATTTCTATAGAAAAATTTTATTATCGAAAAAATATTTTTCTATAGAAAAATATTTTTATCGAAAATTTTTGTATATACAAATTTGTTTATCGAAAATTCTTCTATTGAAAAATTCTTTCGTCGAATATTTTTCTATAGAAAAATTTTTTGTCAAACAGTTTTCTTAAAAAATTTTCTATACAAAAAATTTTTTTTAATCAAAAATTTTTGAATAAAAACTTTTTAAATTGGAAAATTTTTGACAAAAAAAAATTTTGATATAAAAATTTCCAATAAAAATATTTTGATGGAGAAATTTTCAATAAAAAAAAAAAGAAAAAAACTTTTTACAAAAAAAAAAAAAAAATTTGATAAAAAAATTTTCAATAAAAATATATTTTTTAGAAATATTTTAGAATATTTTTCTATAGAAAATTTTTTTATAAAAATATTTTCCTATAAACATTTTTTGACAAAAAAAAAAATTTTGATGGAAAAATTTTCAATAAAAATATATTTTATAAAAACATTTTCAATACAAAAAATTTTTGATAGAAAAATTTTCAATAAAAATATTTATAGAAACAAATTTGCCTATAGAAAAATTTTCGATACAAAAAATTTTTCTATGGAAAATTTTCTTTGTCAAATTTTTTTGTATGGAAACATTTTTTGTCGAACAGTTTCCATTTTCGACCAAAAGCTTTTGGGTAAAAAAATTTTTGATAGAAAAATTTTCAATAAAACTATTTTTCTATAGAAAATTTTTCGATAAAAAATTTTTCTATAAAAAAAAAATTTTTGACAAAAAAAATTTTGATAGAAAAATTTTCAATAAAAATATATTTTATAGAAACATTTGACTAGTTTTAGTCTTATTCTTAGTCTAAGTCATAGCCATTGTCATAGTCATATTCTCTTTCACATTCAAAGTCTTATTCAATGCCTTAGTTAAAATCATGGTCAAAGTCACAGTCAGTCATAGCCAAAATATAAGTCATAGTCCTAGTGATCACTTAAGCTGGTTCCATTATATTGCTCTTAATATTTTTTTTCAAATAACATGTTGCTTGCACTAAATGACTTGTGTGGCAGCAAGCTTCACAAAAAAATGATTGTAGTCTAGAGATGATGTAGGAAAAAATAATGAAAAAAAAAATCTACTAACGAGCCATTGAAAATTTGCGTGCTCTATTGTTTGAATATTTTTTTGTATAGAAAAAAATTCAAAAAATCTAAATACAAAGAGAAATAGAAGGAAGCAACTGCATGCAGCCAGAAATATGTTCAAGGGAAATTTTCATTTTCAATTTTATTGCTGCTGTTGTTGCTGTATTTTCATACGTTTTTTATAAATTCAGCTGAACAATAATTTAACATGTTGTTCAGCGCCCAGTACTCGTTTATGAAGAAGAAGAAAAAATATGAAGAGGAAATTTATGCTTTTAACTTTAAAATTTGTAGTTAAGAATTTTCTTTTTCTTTGGCAAAAAAAAAAATTTCACTACTTTCTTCCGGTTTTTCACTCTTGCTAACGGATTTTCATGTATTGGGTTGTTTTTTTTTCGTTTGAGATTATTGCTGGTTGTTGCTATTTTACTGTGATGTTGCTGTTGCTTCTGCTGTTCATGTCTTGAGGGTCTTGTTATTAGCTTTAAGTGTTGTACGACTTGTTGTTTGTTTGTTTGTTGCAGCAACAAAAAAGAACTGATTGCACTCCAAAAGTACTTTTTCATTTTGTTTTCTCCTCCGTATTTTGTTAATAAGTACTTTTACTCTAACACTTATAGAAAGAAGAAAAAAAATAAAGTGAACACATACTTATCAGCAACAAATTGGTAGAAGTGGCAGCAACAGCAAAAATAATGAAAGAAGTTGCACAAAAAAAATACTTAAATATAATTCTAAAGAAACTCATTAACACAATCATACCACTCATCATCAGTAAGTAGAATTATCCTGTTCAGTTTTTATCACTATGTTGATTAGTTAACCCTAAAAGGAGCAGAAAGGACAAAACAAAATTTCTGTCTACTATTAGAGATACTTCCACTATTAGAAGTGGGCTAACCAACCAACCGAGGAGAATTTGTCCATACCAAAATCTTGGTTTTATCAAAAAAATTAAAAAAAATGTAATAAATTGGAATCCTAGTGCAATACATTTATGTCATTCTCTATAGCAAATTTTGTAATAATATCATCTTAAGGCTAAAAAATTAATTTTTGACAAAAATTGAGACTTGCGAGTGATTGAAAAGAGTCTGTGATAAGTACACAATAGGCAGCTATCGGCACGAAAGGACTAATACTTTAAATCCAGGAAGAACAAGAGAGTAACCACTTTTTCCCTCCAGTCCAACAAGTTTTACATTAAGTAACTACGTGCCAATAAACAACATCTAACTTTTTTTGCATTTTTCTTCAACTCCTAATAACATTTTATTCATTCCACCACCATTAGCAGATTTGTAGCTTAGAAAAAAAAAGATTTTGGAATTTTTTATTTTAGAGAAATTATTTTTTGTGAATAAATATGTCTGAAATGTAATTCAACGAAGAATGACTGAATGAATGAGTGAATGACTGAATGCAACACCTTTAGTTTAAATATTAAACAACTTTTGGGACCATCGCACTTAAAACCAAAAGCAACAACACAAAAAGATTTGCACATAAAAAGGCAGCCAAAAAAGAAATTTGTAAATTGCAAAAGACTAAAGAAGCAAAAATCTTGTAAACAAAAAACAGGGATATAATAAGGATCAGCAAACAGGTATCCAATTTTCACTATTTAAAGAAAATTGGATTCGTGTCAAAAAGAAGACCTGGTTGTTAAAGGTAACTGAACGCTGAATTCAATGGATTTATCTTTACCCACTAGGTCTCTCTTTTGTCGGTGAAAAAAACATGTTCAAAATCGATCACAATGTAATTATCGCTTTATGCTGATATTTGTAGATACTATAATTCGTATTTATTCTGTCTCGCAAACTAGATATAATGCTTGGATTTCAATCCATCTAAAACCAGTCATTCTCCAGATGATAACGGCCTAACAAACCAACAAAACCATTATTCTTTGTTTTTTTCAAACAACTACTTATTACCATAATAAAATTGTAATAAATTGGCATACGAGTGCAATACAATAATGTGAAAATTTTTTATATAATTTTGTTTCTTTTATTATAATTAAAAGAATTTTTCGATATTATTTTTTCCATCATTTTTTTTTTTTTCATTTTTTTGGTCAAAATTTTGCACATTAAATTTTTGCATAGACAATTTTTGATATAAAATTTTTGAAAAAAAATTTTTGATAATTTAAAAAAAGTCAGTATTTCATACCAGCTTTAAAATATAACAATTTTTCAACTAAAATATTTCAAAAAAAATTTTCACTATAGAATATCTTCATCAAAAAATTCTTCAAACAAAATTTTCAAGATATTTTTTTTCAAAAAAATTTTCAAACAAAAATATTTTCAATAACAAATTAAATTAAAAAATGTTTTCATAAAAAATTTTTGATTATAAATTTAAAAAAAAAAAAAATTTCTATATAAAATTTTTCCATACAAAAATTTTTCATACAAAATTTTAAAATCATTTTTCTCAACAAAATTTTTTATGGAATTTTGTTTTATACAAAAAATTTTGGAAATAAATTTTTTTCACAAAAAAGATTTTCACAGAAATTGTTTAATTCTTTGTCAATGTCTATGATAATGACTATGTCTTAGTCTATGATTTAGTCTACATCTTAGTCTATGGGATAGTCTTAGTCTATGTCTTGGTCTATGTTTTAGTTTTTGTCTATACCTATATATGAGTACATATCTTAGTCTATATTTTAGTCTATGTCTTAGTCTAAGTCTTAGTCTATGCCTTAGTCTATATCTCAGTCTATGTCTTAGTCTATGTCTTAGTCTATGTCTTAGTCTATGTCTTAGTCTATGTCTTAGTCTATGTCTTAGTCTATGTCTTAGTCTATGTCTTAGTCTATGTCTTAGTCTATGTCTTAGTCTATGTCTTAGTCTATGTCTTAGTCTATGTCTTAGTCTATGTCTTAGTCTATGTCTTAGTCTATGTCTTAGTCTTTGTCTTAGTCTATGTCTTAGTCTATGTCTTAGTCTATGTCTTAGTCTATGTCTTAGTCTATGTCTTAGTCTATGTCTTAGTCTATGTCTTAGTCTATGTCTTAGTCTATGTCTTAGTCTATGTCTTAGTCTATGTCTTAGTCTATGTCTTAGTCTATGTCTTAGTCTATGTTTTAGTCTATGTCTTAGTCTATGTCTTAGTCTATGTCTTAGTCTATGTCTTAGTCTATGTCTTAGTCTATGTCTTAGTCTATGTCTTAGTCTATGTCTTAGTCTATGTCTTAGTCTATGTCTTAGTCTATGTCTTAGTCTATGTTTTAGTCTATGTCTTAGTCTATGTCTTAGTCTATGTCTTAGTCTATGTCTTAGTCTATGTCTTAGTCTATGTCTTAGTCTATGTCTTAGTCTATGTCTTAGTCTATGTTTTAGTCTATGTCTTAGTCTATGTCTTAGTCTATGTCTTAGTCTATGTCTTAGTCTGTGTCGTAGTCTATGTCTTAGTCTATGTCTTAGTCTATGTCTTAGTCTATGTCTTAGTCTATGTCTTAGTCTATGTCTTAGTCTATGTCTTAATCTATGCCTTAGTCTATGCCTTAGTCTATGTCTTAGTCTATGTCTTAGTCTATGTCTTAGTCTATGTCTTAGTCTATGTCTTAGTCTATGTCTTAGTCTATGTCTTAGTCTATGTCTTAGTCTACGTCTTAGTCTATGTCTTAGTTTATGTCATACTCTATGTCGTAGTCTATGTCTTAGTCTATGTCATAGTCTATGTCTTAGCCTATGTCTTAGTCTATGTCTTAGCCTAAGTCTTAGTCTATGTCTTAGTCCATGTCTTAGTCTATGTGTTAGTCTATGTCTTAGTATATGTGTTAATCTATGTCTTAGTCTATGTCTTAGACTATATCTTAGTCTATGTCTTAGTCAATGTCTTAGTTTATGCCTTAGTCTATGTCTTAGTCTATGTCTTAGTCTATGTCTTAGTCTATGTCTTAATCTATGTCGTAGTCTATGTCTTAGTCTATATTTTAGTCTATGTCTTAGTCTAAGTCTTAGTCTATGCCTTAGTCTATATCTCAGTCTATGTCTTAGTCTATGTCTTAGTCTATGTCTTAGTCTATGTCTTAGTCTATGTCTTAGTCTATGTCTTAGTCTATGTCTTAGTCTATGTCTTAGTCTATGTCTTACTCTATGTCTTAGTCTATGTCTTATCTATGTCTTAGTCTATGTGTTAGTCTATGTCTTAATCTATGTCTTAGTTTATGTCTTAGTCTATGTCTTAGTCTATGTCTTACTCTATGTCTTAGTCTAAGTCTTATCTATATCTTAGTCTGTGTCTTAGTCTATGTCTTAGTCTATGTCTTAGTCTATGTCTTAGTCTATGTCTTAGTCTATGTCTTAGTCTATGTCTTAGTCTATGTCTTAGTCTATGTCTTAGTCTATGTCTTATTCTATGTCTAATTCTATGTCTTAATCTATGTCTTAGTTTATGTCTTAGTCTATGTCTTAGTCTATGTCTTACTCTATGTCTTAGTCTATGTCTTATCTATGTCTTAGTCTATGTCTTAGTCTATGTCTTAGTCTATGTCTTAGTCTATGTCTTAGTCTATGTCTTAGTCTATGTCTTAGTCTATGTCTTAGTCTATGTCTTAGTCTATGTCTTAGTCTATGTCTTAGTTTATGTCATACTCTATGTCTTAGTCTATGTCTTATCTATGTCTTAGTCTATGTCTTAGTCTATGTCTTAGTCTATGTCTTAGTCTATGTCTTAGTCTATGTCTTAGTCTATGTCTTAGTCTATGTCTTAGTCTATGTCTTAGTCTATGTCTTAGTCTATGTCTTAGTCTATGTCTTAGTCTATGTCTTAGTCTATGTCTTAGTCTATGTCTTAGTCTATGTCTTATTCTTTGTCTAATTCTATGTCTTAATCTATGTCTAAGTTTATGTCTTAGTCTATGTCTTAGTCTATGTCTTACTCTATGTCTTAGTCTATGTCTTATCTATGTCTTAGTCTATGTCTTAGTCTATGTCTTAGTCTATGTCTTAGTCTATGTCTTAGTCTATGTCTTAGTCTATGTCTTAGTTTATGTCGTAGTCTATGCTTTAAGCCAATTGTAGGGTTTCTTATGTTCGCCTTTAAAATTTCCATCACTTCAGTTTATAGTAAAAAATCTTTTACATCTGCATAAAGACTGTAGTAACTGCAAATGTAGCAAATTTAAAAAAAAATATGTTTTGGCGTCCCCAACAAAATTAACAGAAATTTTTATATTTCGAACTTAAAAGAGAAATTCATTTTTTTTCTGAAAAAACTCTTAATATGAAGAAAAAAAAATTATTTTTTTCTGAATTAGAAAAAACCTTAAAACAAATTTACGTGCATATTTTTGCAGTTTGTTAAAAATTTTTTTCTTTTTCCTTTTTGGCCCAAGAAAAACCTCAAAAATGTATATACTGTCTAGGGAATTTCTTTATTTCGTAAAAGATTTGGTGGAAGGCTCGGAGGAGGTGACGTTTAAGGGGATGAGCATGATTATTATTTTAGTTCTTTTTTTTCCATTGATGCTAAGAATAAGAAAGAAGTACTTACTGGGTAAAAATAAATATGTTTTCTTTAGAAAAGAGAAAAAGAAGAATTTTTTTATTCGCATGCAGCTTTTTTCTGTATTAAATAAAAAACCTAAGTCTTTATGTATTTGAAATTCATTGAATAGATAGACATATAAGTTGTATAAAAGGACTTAGCAAGTCTCGTTTTTTTCTGTATAAAGTAATATCATAGTCTCTTTTTGTTGAAATTTGAATATACGTATATATAAATTTTTGACGTTATGCAGCTTATCCTTCTTATGAAAACGTAGAGCTTTTGTTAAATAGAAAATATGTATTAAAGAAAAGGTTATCTTTCAACCAAAATTAACCTTTAAAATGGGATATCTAAGATGGGATGAAGATAAGATGGAATAGTAATGAGTTTTAAGTAGCAAATTTGAAAGAAAAACTCCATTAAGTAAGCAGTTTAGAGGAATAAGCCCCAATAGTAGGCAATATAAAGAAGAAAAAATAACTCTTTGATTTAGGCAATTCAAAAAATAATCCACTAAAAGTAGGCAACAGTTTTCTACTAAAAGGTCTCTAAAGAATTTATTGAATATAATCACTAATTATACTCACATTCTATGTCTTAGTCTTAGTATACATTAAAATCCGTGTCTAAGTTTATATCGTAGTCTATATCATAGTCTTTATCATAGTCTATTTTTTAGTCTTTGACTTAATCTATGTCTTAGTCTATGTCTTAGTCTATGTCTTAGTCTATGTCTTAGTCTATGTCTTAGTCTATGTCTTAGTCTATGTCTTAGTCTATGTCTTAGTCTATGTCTAAGTCTATGTCTTAGTCTATGTCTTAGTCTATGTCTTAGTCTATGTCTTAGTCTATGTCTTAGTCTATGTCTTAGTCAATGTGTTAGTATATGTCTTAGTCTATGTCTTTGTCTGTGTCCTAGTCTATATCTTAGTCTATGTCTTGAAATGAATATTTAAAATAAGAAACAATATTTTAGCTGATTTTTAAATTTATCCCTAAAAGTAGGCAATATTTTTCTTTCTTAGATTAAGATTAATAGAAAGTACTGGAAAGAAAGCACCTCTAGCTAGACAATGTATATAGATTCAGTTTTGTCACAATGACTGGCATCCTATTATTCTATCCTATCCCTCAAAGGGTTAATAGCAATTTTTCTTATTTACCTAATACACCTTTTATTCTTTCATTTTCTTTTCTATTCATATTTTATTGAATGGGAGAATATGTTTTAATATTCCACCAAAAAAAGTCCAACAAAAAAAAACGGATAACCAAATAAATGATTTACCTTTTCATTCCTCAAACCCAGTTCCATAAACGTGCCACTAAATAAACTCAAATTTTTCCCAACCAATGGCACAAAAGCAGTCACAGGCAAAAGCATTCATGAAGTGATGAAAATTTAATATAAATACAGTTTGCAACAAAAAATATTGTACAAAAGTTTGTTTAAACTTCAATTTTATTCCTTTTTTTTATCAAATCCATTTTGAATGAGTGTTTGGTCAGTTGTTTTAGGAACAGGAAATAAAGGTGACAAAATATTTTGAGCAAAGTAAAGAGCTATTGAGGTGGAAGGTTAAAATAATTTTCCAAGATAAATAGAGAATTTTTTTTTCATTGAAAATAAAATAAAACTGTTAGTACAAAAGAACAGGAAATTCGGAAAAACAGTTTATTATAAAAAAAAATACCAAAGTTTGCATAACAAAAGATATTATCGCTTTTGTTAAAGGAAATTGTTAAATAATTCTGAGTAAAGACTTATCAAAATCATTTTGATATTAAAAAAAAAGTGCAATTTTGATTCAGGTTATTCATTTGTTTCCTTTAAAACGAATTTTATTAGAAATAGATTAAATTCCTTTACTACTTTAGCACAAATTTTAAAAATTTAAAAAATGTTCATACACAAATAGTAAAATTTTGAAAATTTTCCTATAAAAATAGTAAAATTTTGAAAATTTTTCTATAAAAATGGTAAAGTTTTAAAAATGTTTTTATAAAAATAGTAAAATTTTGAAAATATTCCTATAAAAATAATAAAAATTTTGAAAATTTTCTTAAAAAAAATAGTAAAACTTTGAAAATTTTCCTATAAAAGTAATACAATTTTGAAAATTTTCCTATCAAAATAATAAAATTTTTAAAATTTTCCTTATAAAGTAGTAAACTTTTGAAAATTTTCCCATAAAAATTGTAAAATTTTGAAAATTTTCCTATAAAAATAGTAAAATTTTTAAAATTTTCCTATAAAAATAGTAAAGTTGTGAATATTTTTCTATAAAAATAGTAAAATTGTGAAAATTTTCCTATAAAAATAGCAAAATTTTGAAAATTTTTCTATAAAAATAGTAAAATTTTGAAAAGTTTCCAAAAAAAAATAGTAAAATTTTGAAATTTTTCATATAAGAATGGTAAAATTTTGAAAATTTTCCTATAAAAATAGTAAAATTTTGAAAATTTTTCTATAGAAATAGTAAAATTTTTTCAAAATTTTCCTATAGAAATAGTAAAATTTTGAAAATTTTCCTATAACAAAAGTAAAATTTTGAAAATTTTCCTATAAAAATAGTAAAATTTTGAAAATTTTTCTATAGAAATAGTAAAATTTTTTCAAAATTTTCCTATAGAAATAGTAAAATTTTGAAAATTTTCCTATAACAGAAGTAAAGTTTTGAAAATTTTCCTATAAAATAGTAAAGTTTTGAAAATTTTCCTGTAAAAATTGTAAAAGTTTTAACTTTTAAATAAAACTGTTAGTACAAACTGTTAGTACAAAAGAACAGGAAATTCGGAAAAACAGTTTATTATAAAAAAAAATACCAAAGTTTGCATAACAAAAGATATTATCGCTTTTGTTAAAGGAAATTGTTAAATAATTCTGAGTAAAGACTTATCAAAATCATTTTGATATTAAAAAAAAAGTGCAATTTTGATTCAGGTTATTCATTTGTTTCCTTTAAAACGAATTTTATTAGAAATAGATTAAATTCCTTTACTACTTTAGCACAAATTTTAAAAATTTAAAAAATGTTCATACACAAATAGTAAAATTTTGAAAATTTTCCTATAAAAATAGTAAAATTTTGAAAATTTTTCTATAAAAATGGTAAAGTTTTAAAAATGTTTTTATAAAAATAGTAAAATTTTGAAAATATTCCTATAAAAATAATAAAAATTTTGAAAATTTTCTTAAAAAAAATAGTAAAACTTTGAAAATTTTCCTATAAAAGTAATACAATTTTGAAAATTTTCCTATCAAAATAATAAAATTTTTAAAATTTTCCTTATAAAGTAGTAAACTTTTGAAAATTTTCCCATAAAAATTGTAAAATTTTGAAAATTTTCCTATAAAAATAGTAAAATTTTTAAAATTTTCCTATAAAAATAGTAAAGTTGTGAATATTTTTCTATAAAAATAGTAAAATTGTGAAAATTTTCCTATAAAAATAGCAAAATTTTGAAAATTTTTCTATAAAAATAGTAAAATTTTGAAAAGTTTCCAAAAAAAAATAGTAAAATTTTGAAATTTTTCATATAAGAATGGTAAAATTTTGAAAATTTTCCTATAAAAATAGTAAAATTTTGAAAATTTTTCTATAGAAATAGTAAAATTTTTTCAAAATTTTCCTATAGAAATAGTAAAATTTTGAAAATTTTCCTATAACAAAAGTAAAATTTTGAAAATTTTCCTATAAAAATAGTAAAATTTTGAAAATTTTTCTATAGAAATAGTAAAATTTTTTCAAAATTTTCCTATAGAAATAGTAAAATTTTGAAAATTTTCCTATAACAGAAGTAAAGTTTTGAAAATTTTCCTATAAAATAGTAAAGTTTTGAAAATTTTCCTGTAAAAATTGTAAAAGTTTTAACTTTCGTATAGAAATAGTAAAATTTTAAAAATTTTCCTATAACAAAAGTAAAATTTTAAAAATCTTCCTATAAAAATAGTAAAACTTTCAAAGTTTTCCTATAAAATAGTAAAATTTTGAAAATTTTCCAAAAAAAGAAAATTCTATGAAAATAGTAAAATTTTGAAAATTTTCCTATGAAAAAAGTAACATTTTGAAAGTTTTCCTATAAAATTGGTGTACTTTTAAGAAATTTTCTAATTAAAATAGTAAATTTTTTAAAATTTTCCTAAAATAAATAGTAAAATTATACAAATTTTCCTATAAAAGTCTTAAAATTTTCCTATAAAAATAGTAAAATTTTGAAAATTTTCCTATAAAAATTGTAAAACTTTAAAAATTTCCTATAAAAATAGTAAAATTTTGAAAATTTTTCTATAGAAATAGTGAAATTTTGAAAGTTTTCCTATAAAAATAGTAAAATTTTGCTATCAAAATAGTCAAATTTTAAAAATTTTCGTTTAAAATTTTAAAAAATTTTGAAAATTTTCCTACAAAAATAGTAAAATTTTCAAAATTTTTCTACAGAAATAGTAAAATTTTTAAAATGTTTCTTTAAAAATAGTGTTTTTGGTTTCACTATTAGCTTAGACCTAAATCGAAGACTATAATATAAAGATATTGCACTCCATACACTTTTTTAGGGGACTTTTCAAAACGACCAAACGACAAGTCTATGTATGGAAGTGCAATATCTTTATATTATAGAGACTTTGCCTAAACCCTTTCAACTTTAGTTCTTTCCAGTCTTTTAAGTGAAAACGTCATTAGTCCCACTTATTTTTTTTTTTCTCATTAAATTATATATTTTATTATTCATATCTACTTTAGTCTTGAACTGCCTTTTACTTAAGTACAAGACTTAAACAAAGGACTTAAGTAAATCAATTATTAAGATTTTTTTTCTTCAATCTTCTTAACAAGAGCCACTTACTTATGTAAAGCAAAAGACTAGAGCAATTTCTAAAAGTAGACTTTGATCTTTTCCAGTAAATCAAAAATATATCAATAATCATTTATTACACGATACACACGTTCGCATAATCAACATTAGCATTATTGGCAAAACGGGGAGGAACGAATAGGACGAGGATTTAATGCTGCACAGTGGTTTACGGACGCTTTTTTTTTGAAATAATTCTTTAACTTTTGAACGACTGGAGATATTTGAATGAAATTTGACATGGTGATAGTCAAGAAGTATTCGAGTTGGTTTTTAAAAGCACTGGTCCATGAGGGGTCGGGAGAGTGATTGATGGACCTTCAAAGTTGGTCACCTCGGGTGTTCGACTTTTTTAAAAATTCGCCAAAAATCCATTTATGTATGGATTGAAAAGAAATTTTAAACTTAAGTTGTCCTTGAGAAGATCTACAAAAAATACGCTTAAATGTGTAGGTTATCTCCTTTGGATTTCGAGATATTTGGGTAAAAAGGAATTTTTAGGTTGATTTTTTACCTCTTTTTTTAAGCTTTTTTTGATCTGGTGGACGCATCTGAGGACCAAAAATTTTTTAAGAATATTCTTTAAATTTATAATAAAATTCTGAATAATTTTTGTGCAAGTTAGTTATAGAAATCTTCTTTTGTTTAAAAGTTAAAAATATTCAAAGTTGAAACTTACAAAAAATTTCGCTTTTTTTTTAGTTTTTCCCCAAAAGATAGCTATATTTTTTCACTAATAAAAAAATATTTTCTTAAGAAACATAAAAAGATTTTTAAAGTTTTTAAAAGAAAACATAATGAGAATGCGTATAAAACAAAGTTCTTGCTAATTGGACTTTTGGTCCTCGCACATGTCCTCTCCAAAAAATGGCAATTTGTAAAAAAAAAAATTAGTTTAAACAAAAATTTCTCAAAAGGCAAAGCACCGATTTGAAAAAAATTATAATATTCATATTTTCCAATATATCTGTTATTGATTAGAAAAGTTTTTTCTGAAACGCGCTGCAAATAGAGACAGTGTTGCCATATTTGTAAAAAAACTCATTTTTTGAAACACCTTTTTCCCCAGTTGGGAATTGGGGAATTTTTAAGTTAAAATTGGGAATTTTTTTTAGTCTATTGCTTTTACATCTTATTGGTCTACATTACTACAAAATTTCATTGTAATATCTTTATCCATGTCATTTCCACAGAATATCAAAGATTAAAAATATTTTCCTTAAAAAAGCAGAAAAACAATTTTTTTTTGTTTTACGATACAAAGTGTAAAAAAAGTAACGCACTTAAAAAAAACTTTTACTTAGTGCTAATCTCCTAGTCTTTCCCGATCTAATGATACTAAACATGTATATAAAGCATTAATACCGAGTCTTAAAAAACTCTGAAAACTTTGGCCCCCGTAGCATTTTTACACTGTTTATTTAAATATAAGTGATGAATTTGTGCATATAAAATTAATAATCATACTCAAATATTTCACTATAAGATGACAATGATCCTTCGATAACAAACAAATTTTTTTTTATTTTTTTAAAGAAAATATCATGAGGATTTATGAAATATCAAAATGTAAATAATTTGTACTTATATTAAAAGGTGAAATACATTTTATTGAAGTATTTGTAGTTAAAGTTTAAACTTACAGTTTTTATTACATATTTATATAAAAGTAGTTATTTACTTAATTTTTATTTTCAGTAAAATAATCAGTACAATCTATTATATCAAGAACCTCTTCCAGGTGTTCGTTTTCAGAAGTTTTTGTATAACTGCTCCACCATTTCTTTCTTATCGTTGATAGAGCAGGATCAGAAGACAACAAGAGATAATTTATTAGATCCTGATTTTGCGATTTTCTTGAGCATTTTCTGGTATTAAATAGTTGGATATACTTGAAATCTGAATTCCGCGCTTCCTGGGCCTCTTCTGTCAGTTCACCAAGTGGGAGAAGATTTGATTCAATTATTTCACGACCATGTTGAAGGACTTTATGAACTGTAGGTGTAATTTCTTTCCAGTGATACAAATGTCGTATACGAGTTAACGCGTTGAGGGCATAGCAATGAAATTTTTCAGCATTTATTTGATATTTGCTATTTATTGCCGATAATATTACGTAACATTTACGAAGAACTTCCTCATCAATTCCAGTAATCTTTGAAGTTGTTTCATAATTTTCAAAGAATCGCCTGGCCGTATTACCATCGTTTGTACTGCCATATCCTACAAGTGGTTTGTCTATGTTTAGACCCGTCATAGTTTTGAATTCTTCCTGAATCCTTTTTTTTTCACTGGATCTCATTTCAATCAGTTCCTTATTATTTCTCACGGATTTTAGCTGATTATCAGGTATATTCCTATATTTCAGATCATATGCTATATGTAGCATAAATTCTAAAAATCGGATACGTGCATGTAGGGGCGATATACCAAATTCCAGAACCTCTTGATTAATTGCAGTACTAGCTGATGCATCTTCTGAAGTTTGTAGAAATTCCGATTTCTTCTTTCCGCATAATGAGCATTTCCAAGTTGAATGGGTTTCCGTTATAGCGTTGCTTACTTTTCCATCTATCATTGTCAATTGAAGCTCAAAATTTACATTAATCAAATATCCATGTATGTCTATGCAGACTGGACTCAAATTGTCTATTGAATATTTGATATCATCAACCCAATTTTTTGTGCTTGCTGCATTTTCTTTTAAATATTCGAATCTGATCGGTCTGCAAAATGCCTTTGATCCTGGAGATGTGTTAACCCACACATATTCAGTACGCTCTTTTGATGTGGATGGTTCAGAACGATTCTTTCTTAATCTTAGTGGTACTAGGGATGCCATAAAAACGCTTCTGTAGTCATTTGTGTTCTGATGAGATGTTGATTGTTTGTATTCCGGTAATCCAGATAAACCGTCACATCCCCATTTACATATTAAAGTTAAGTCCTTGTTGTCAAGTTTCTTGGCTTCTTCTTCAGACAATGTAGTAGATATCAGCCTTGATGCCGTATTTTCCAATAATTTTGATAAATCCACAGATGCACTTTCGTCTCCTATCACGTTTGTTGGTATTAAGTTTTTTTTGGTTTTTAATAACGCATTATATCCTGGTAAAATTGAGTGTCCTTTGTCTCGTAATACCTTACAGAGTTTAATATATTTATTTTTACTCAATTTCAACTCGAGCATAAGAGCAAGTGCTTCTTCCTCCGAAAATTCTGATTGAGAAGAAGGAGTTGGTATACTCTTAATAATTCGCTTAAGACGTTTAGGAGAAGCCTCTGGGAGAATATCTGCTATTTGTTTAGCTTCAGCTGGTTGATTATTTCGTTTGAGCACTTCCTTAAAGGAATCTTTGATTTCAGTATCCGAATGAGTAGAAAGAACTTCGGATAATCGCATCTTTTTAGATCTTTCTCCGAGATCATCATAGTTTTTTAGAGGGGCTCCAGCACCAGAAGTTTTAAGCTCAATTGAGTCCTTCAGCCAGTCTTTAAATTTAGATTCAAATCTTTTTAAACAGTAATTAACCGACTTAATTTTAAGTTCAAATAACTTTACAAATTTTACGACTTTGTCTTCCTCACTATTGAGAATCATGGAGTTAGTTTGACTTTTAGCATATCGCATGATTATTTTAATTTTTTCTGCTCTCGAACTGCTTGGTTGTTCAAAAAGAATATCGCACAACACTTTAAATTCCAATGTTATAGCCATGATGTTTTAACTGTTAATAGCAGTTACATTTAAAACTTTCTTTTTTATATTAAAAAAAAACATTTTTTATATATACCTGTATCCAAAGAATAATAAAGAAATCAATGAATTAATGTATTTTTTACCTCTAAAAATAGGTGCATATATAACTCAACCAATATGTGCGTCTCGTAAAACCTACCTGTATGGAGGTGAGTAACCATATCCTTTCTGACCATTATGAAAAACCCAAGTTGTAACAATTTTTACCTATTGCATTAACTTTCACATTAAAAAACATTTTATAACCTTAACATAATTTTGCAATTTTTTCAAATACACCAATTTTAAATACCGGAAAAATGCCTTTAAATCTTATTTTAAATAAATTGTCACACTGTTACTATAAAAGTACTCTTCTAATTAAACTTTTGCTACAAATTATGGATATATTACCTTTACACTGTTATCAAAATCGGTGCCTTACTCGTACTTACTTATTTAGAATCTTTTACTAAAATTTTATTTTTTAGCTTGGAACAAAAGGCAAAATCGAATAAAATTTTTTTAAGTCATTCTTATAATGTTTTCTTTAAAAAAATAAAAAACTATTTATATCTTTTTGAAGAAAATATTTGTTTATTAGCGAAGGATCATTGTCATCTTAAAAAAAATAGTGAAATATTTGAGTATGATAATTAACTTTATATGCACAAATTCATCACTTATATTTAAATAAACAGTGTAAAAATGCTACGGGGGCCAAAGTTTTCAGAGTTTTTTAAGACTCGGTATTAATGCTTTATATACATGTTTAGTATCATTAGATCGGGAAAGACTAGGAGATTAGCACTAAGTAAAAGTTTTTTTTAAGTGCGTTACTTTTTTTACACTTTGTATCGTAAAACAAAAAAAAATTGTTTTTCTGCTTTTTTAAGGAAAATATTTTTAATCTTTGATATTCTGTGGAAATGACATGGATAAAGATATTACAATGAAATTTTGTAGTAATGTAGACCAATAAGATGTAAAAGCAATAGACTAAAAAAAATTCCCAATTTTAACTTAAAAATTCCCCAATTCCCAACTGGGGAAAAAGGTGTTTCAAAAAATGAGTTTTTTTTACAAATATGGCAACACTGTCTCTATTTGCAGCGCGTTTCAGAAAAAACTTTTCTAATCAATAACAGATATATTGGAAAATATGAACATTATAATTTTTTTCAAATCGGTGCTTTGCCTTTTGAGAAATTTTTGTTTAAACTAATTTTTTTTTTTACAAATTGCCATTTTTTGGAGAGGACATGTGCGAGGACCAAAAGTCCAATTAGCAAGAAATTTGTTTTATACGCATTCTCATTATGTTTTCTTTTAAAAACTTTAAAAATCTTTTTATGTTTCTTAAGAAAATATTTTTTTATTAGTGAAAAAATATAGCTATCTTTTGGGGAAAAACTAAAAAAAAAGCGAAATTTTTTGTAAGTTTCAACTTTGAATATTTTTAACTTTTAAACAAAAGAAGATTTCTATAACTAACTTGCACAAAAATTATTCAGAATTTTATTACAAATTTAAAGAATATTCTTAAAAAATTTTTGGTCCTCAGATGCGTCCACCAGATCAAAAAAAGCTTAAAAAAAGATTTTAAGCATATTTTTTGTAGATCTTCTCAAGGACAACTTAAGTTTAAAATTTCTTTTCAATCCATACATAAATGGATTTTTGGCGAATTTTTAAAAAAATCGAACACCCGAGGTGACCAACTTTGAAGGTCCATCAATCACTCTCCCGACCCCTCATGGACCAGTGCTTTTAAAAACCAACTCAAATACTCCTTGACTACCACCATTTCATTCAAATATCTCCAGTCGTTCAAAAGTTACAGAATTATTTCCAAAAAAAAGCGTCCGTAAACCACTGTGTGCTGTTCAGTTGTACAAGTTAAGCAACTTAACACTAGTTGTAGGTTGGTGGACCTAGAACAGCGTAAGAAGCATCTACATGCCAAAAGTTATTGTAATGAAATAGAGGGGTGTTTGATATCCATCTAACCAGCTCCCAAAGCTCAGACCATGTAAAATATTTAAGTTGTGGTAATTTTACTCTAGACTACCTTTTTTTTCTAGAAATTTATTGTATATATTTAATACCAGAGTGTTAATAAAAGCAAGCAGATTATAGGGACTAAACTTATGAACAGATGTTCTAGAGGATGATGTTATTAATTTTTCTCTTTTCCTACTTTTCCTGAACAAGTATTTTGTGCTATTCATTTGCTAAGGAGTACACAAAGAATCCTAAAGCCTGTGAAGAATAAAAACAGGATGGTTGAATTGTTGGCATTATTGGTATACTTAAGGCTTATCGTCTACTTTTATTCTATTTTTTACTTTTTACTTCTCCCCTCCTGCGTTATTGGTCTTGTTGTCTATTTAATACCAAAAGACGCACATTTTGCCAATGAACACAGACGGACTGATTGTGTCTAAGAAATATAAAGTCAAGTCAACTTAAAAGAAGATTTTTTTTAAGATTCATTGAGAGTTGACTTTTTTCTTGCAAAGCGAACGAAATAATAATCATGAAAACGACCATGAGTATTAACTAGAAAACGTTGATGATGATGGCGATAAGTATAAGTATTTCCTTTTTTCGCTCTCATCTTATTATGCCCCCATTTGTTGGTCCTAATAATAGGCGAGAGTGTTGTTTTGTTTTTCTAGAATAGCCTATTTGTTAAACAGCTGCATTTTTCTTTTAGGTGTATCGTGGGCAGGATTAAATGGATAGACATTCAGTTGATGGTTAGAGTGTATCTAAAGTAGGTTTTTGCTATCAGATTCTTTTGCTCTTATCCAAGTCAATAGGTTTATTATTTGCAAATATAATTGCACGTTGGTTGTTGTTGTTATTTGCCAGGATTTCCTAAGGTCCTGTACTAGACTATTAGTATTCAGTTAGCGAAATATGATTTTAAAATTATTATGTTAAAGCAATTTTATTTAAGTAAATTATATGTAAGTAAACACAGAGTAAAATATGAAATATAACTAGAACAGAATTAGAAGAATTTTCCTTTAAAAAAAATAAAATTTTGAAAATTTTCTTATAAAAATAGTAAAATTTTGAAAATTTTCCTATAAAAATAGTAAAATTTTAAAAATTTTCCTTAAAAAAAAGTAGTAAAATTTTGAAAATTTTCCTAAAAAAATAGCAAAATTTTAAAAATTTTCCTATAAAACTAGTAAAATTTTGAAAATTTTCCTATAAAAATAGTTAAATATTGAAAATTTTCCTATAAAAATAGTAAAATTTAAAAAATTTTCCTCTAAAAATAGAAAAATTTTAAAAATTATCTTACAAAAATAGTAAATTTTTGAAAATTTTCCTATAAAAAAAGTAACATTTTAAAAATTGTAAAATTAAATTTTTGAAAAGATTCTATAAAAAAAATAAAATTTTGAAAATATTCCTATAAAAAATTTTCTTATAAAAATAGTAAAATTTTGAAAATTTTCCTATAAAAATAGTAAAATTTTGGAAATATTCCTACAAAAATAGTAAAATTTTGGAAATATTCCTATAGAAATAGTAAAATTTTGACAATTTTCCTATAAAATTAATAAAATATTTAAAAATGTTCTTTTAAAATTAGTAGAATTTTAAAAATTTTCCTGAAAAAATAGTAAATTTTTGATAATTTTCCTATAATAATAGAAAAAACTTACTTTTTAAGGAAATTTCTAAAAAATTTGCTTTTTTAAGGAATTTTTTTTTTAAATTTTCTTTTTAAGGAAATTTGTCAAAAATTTACTTTTTTAAGGAAATTTTTCAAAAATATACTTTTAAAAGGAAATTTTTCAAAACTTTACTTTTTTATGGAAATTTTATAAAAAATTACTTCTTTAAGAAAATTTCAAAAATTTATTTTTTTTTAATTTCGGTTTTTAAGAAATTTTTCAAAAATTTACTTTTTTAAAGAAATTTTTCAAAAATTTACTTTTTAAGGAAATTTTTCAAAAATTTACTTTTTCCTTAAAATTTTTTTAAAATTTTATTTTTTGAGAAATTTTATTTAAAAATTTCGGTTTTGAAGATATTTTTAAAAAATAATCTTTGTTAAGGAATTTATTTAAAAATTTGAAAAATTTCCTATAAAAATAGTAAAATTTTGAAAATTTTCCTATAAAAATAGTAAAATTTTGAAAATTTTCCTATAAAAATAGTAAAATTTTAAAAATTTTCCTATAAAAATAGTAAAATTTTGAAAATTTTCCTATTAAAATAGTAAAATTTTGAAAATTTTTCTATAAAAATAGTAAAATTTTGAAAATTTTCCTATAAAAATGGTAAAATTTTGAAAATTTTCCTATAAAAATAATAAATTTTTGTATAAAAATAGTAAAATTTTCCTATAAAAATAGTAAAATTTTGAAAATATTCCTATAAAAATGGTAAAATTTTGAAAATTTTCCTATAAAAATAGTAAAATTTTTGAAAATTTTCCTATAAAAATAGTCAAATTTTGAAAATTTTCCCATAAAAATAGTAAAATTTTGAAAATTTTCCTATAAAAATTGTAAAATTGTAAAATTTTGAAAATTTTTTTAAAGAAATAGTAAAATTTTGAAAATTTTCCTATAAAAATAAAAAAATTTTGAAAATTCTTATATAAAAATAGTAATTTTTTTAAAATCAGTAACATTGTGTAAATTTTCCTAAAAAATAGTAAAATTTTTAACATGTTCCAATAAATATTTGAACCATTTCGAAACAACATTTTATATCTTCGCTATTTTGTTAAAATTTTCCATTAACTTTATTAATTTCTGAATATTTAATATTTTCATTGTAAAATTACTTGAATTTTTATATGTTTTCAATTTTTTTTTTATTGTTAAAAAAAGGCATTTATATTTATTCCAGCATCCACTTAATTTAATTTGAATAATAAACTATTAAAACCATAAATTCCATAATACGCTTTTGTGTTTTAAAAACTTTATAGTATAAATTTTCAATAAAATTATAACAATTTTTCATTATAGAAAAAAAGTTGGTTATTTTTCAGAGCCAGTAAAAAATATAAAAGTTTTAACATATTATTTGTCATACAATAGCTAAAAGGCTTTAGTTTTAACAAACAATTTTTTTTCTCGTTAATTTAAAAATATCTTTTTTTTGTTATATAATAAAAAACTTACCACTGCTCGACATGCAGGACTCCGATAAATATCGCTGGCACCTGATAAACTTTGGAAGTATTTTTTTGTACCATAAACTGTATCCATTTTGATTAAGTTAAATGCTCTCCAGTGTTTTTTTTCGATAATAGAAAAAATTTGTTATTTGTTTAAAAGTTTAAAAAAGGCGTTTTTGCGAGGATGCTTTTCAAGGAAAATGTCACTTATTTTTTCATTAAAAAAAAAAAACTTGTTTGTCGTTGTCCTTGTTTGTGTTTTTTCTGAGTTAGAGTTTTTTAACAAAACTACTAATGAAAAGTAACATTTACAACAAAGATAATAATAGTCATAGATACAAAGATATCTAGCAAATTTGTGTGGTCTTTGTCACTAACTTTCCTGCCAAATGAAAAGAACACCAACAAAAAAACAAAGAAAAAAAAGCTATCAATTTTCCACAGTTATTCCCATATTTAAAATATGTTCCCTGTTTTATGTTTTTTATAATTTTCTTCAGTCTATTTTAATAACAAAACAACATAAAATCTATAGAAAAAGAAGTCTTGTTATCTTCACTTTTTAATATGTTGCAAACAACTTTTGTTGCATGTTGCTACCAGAGAATGTGGTAGCAATGTGTTCTTTTTTCGTCTGTGGGTAAAAGTATAAGTAATTCTGCTGCCACCATAAAACCAAAGCGAAGGAACAATGTTCAATTAACTAATGAAGCCGCTGCCGCAGAGCTTTTGTATATTGCACTTGGAGTTCTTGCTTGTGTTGTCCATTAATTTCAGCGCCACAAAATAATCAAAAGTGTATGTTTGTGTATGTGTGCGTTTGTGAGTTATGTGGCAATGATGAAGAAGGATGAGTTTTTTGTTTTAGCTGTTTTGCCACATGTACAATTTTTTTATTAGTTAAACAAGACTTTTATCAACATTGATCACTATTTAATAAATTGCCGCAAACACTGTCATCGTAATTTAGAGAAAAATCTGGAAGGAAAAATGAAAAAAAAAAACTTTTAGTAAAAAAATCTAAATAATATTATATTTACTGTTAATATACCTATGTTTAAAAATTAGGATACAAAAAAATTCAGACATAGACTTAGTTATAGACTAAGACATAGATATAAACATAGACATAGAACGGATATAGACAGCGACATTGGCATAGACAAAGACTAAGACATAAACCAAGACAAAGACCAAGAGTTTTCTATAGAAAATTTGACGATGGAAAGAGTTTTCTATACAAAAGTTGACAATGGGAAGAGTTTTTTATAGAAAAGTTGACGATGGGAAGAGTTTTCTATACAAAAGTTGACGATGAAAAGAGTTTTCTATAGAAAAGTTGACGATAGGAATAGTTTTCTATAGAAAAGTTGACGATGGGAATAGTTTTCTATAGAAAAGTTGACGATGGGAAGAGTTTTCTATAGAAAAGTTGACGATGGGAAGAGTTTTCTATAGAAAAGTTGACGATGGGAAGAGTTTTCTATAGAAAAGTTGACAATGGGAAGAGTTTTCTATAGAAAAGTTGCCGATGCGAAGAGTTTTCTATGGAAAAGTTGATGATGGGAAGAGTTTTCTATAGAAAAGTTGACGATGGGAAGAGTTTTCTATAGAATAGTTGACGATGAGAAGAGTTTTCTATAGAATAGTTGACGATGAGAAGAGTTTTCTATAGAAAAGTTGACGATGGGAAGAGTCTTCTATAGAAAAGTTGACTATGGGAAGACGATAGGACTAAGACATAGACTAAGACATAGACTAAGACATAGACTAAGACATAGACTAAGACATAGACTAAGACATAGACTAAGACATAGACTAAGACATAGACTAAGACATAGACTAAGACATAGACTAAGACATAGACTAAGACATAGACTAAGACATAGACTAAGACATAGACTAAGACATAGACTAAGACATAGACTAAGACATAGACTAAGACTAAGACATAGACTAAGACATAGACCAAGACTAAGACTAAGACATAGACTAAGACTAAGACATAGACTAAGACATAGACTAAGACATAGACTAAGACATAGACTAAGACATAGACTAAGACATAGACTAAGACATAGACTAAGACATAGACTAAGACATAGACTAAGACATCGACTAAGACATAGACTAAGACATAGACTAAGACTAAGACATAGACTAAGACATAGACTAAGACGAAGACATAGACTAAGACTAAGACATAGACTAAGACATAGACTAAGACATAGACTAAGACATAGACTAAGACATAGACTAAGACATAGACTAAGACATAGACTAAGACATAGACTAAGGCATAGACTAAGACATAGACTAAGACATAGACTAAGACATAGACTAAGACATAGACTAAGACATAGACTAAGACATAGACTGAGACATAGACTAAGACATAGACTAAGACATAGACTAAGACATAGACTAAGACATAGACTAAGACATAGACTAAGACATAGACTAAGACATAGACTAAGACATAGACTAAGACATAAACTAAGACATAGACTAAGACATAGACTAAGACATAGACTAAGACATAGACTAAGACATAGACTAAGACATAGACTAAGACATAGACTAAGACATGGACTAAGACATAGACTAAGACATAGACTAAGACATAGACTAAGACATAGACTAAGACATGGACTAAGACATGGACTAAGACATAGACATAGACTAAGACATAGACTAAGATATAGACTAAGACATAGACTAAGACATAGCCTAAGACATAGACTAAGACATAGACTAAGACATAGACTAAGATATAGACTAAGACATAGTCTGAGACATAGATTAAGACATAGACTAAGACATAGACTAAGACATAGACTAAAACAAAGTCTAAGACATAGACTAAAACAAAGTCTAAGACATAGACTAAGACAAAGACTAAGACATAGACTAAGATATAGTCTTAGATATAGTCTAAGACATAGACTAAAACATAGTCTAAAATATAGTCTTAGATATAGTCTAAGACATAGACTAAGATATCGACTAAGATTTTTAATATAACTTAAATAAAAATATAGCGTATAACAAAGTTTATAACATAGACTTTAACGTTGACTATAACATAGGCTATAACATATACTATAACATAAACTAATTCATAGATTAAGATACATAATAAGACATACACTATGTCTTAGCCTTTGCTTTAGTCTAGGTCTTACTCTATATCATAATCTATGTTTGGGTCTATTTTATTTTTATCTTAGTTAAGATCGTAGTCTATATTTAGTTTTAAATATATTTTTAGTATGTCAGTTTAATTAATCATTTTCATAACTTTCATTCTCATTTTAATTCATAAATGTATTAAAGTAATTAAATTATATTAAAGAAGTCAGACTTAAAGAAGCCAAAATTTTAACCAAAACGTCACACTGAGTAACGGCTGGGGCTCGGCAACCATCATACAGTGCGGCAAAAAAATATTCAAGCAGAGGCAACTCTTACACAAATGCACAAAATCATTAACATCATTTCAAATTCTTAATGGTCAAAAGTAAAAGTTTTACTGGTTTTTTACAGAAAAGACAGAGTTCATGTATTTAAAATATTTATTTTTAAATATTTCAGAAAAATAAAAACAACAACAATAAAAAATATTTAAACAAACTCATAAAAAATTTAACAACTGAAAATGAAAACGAGAACGACAACAAAATTAAGAAACAACTGAATTTCACTGTCATTACGAGGCGGTCAGCTGAAGTTGGAGGCGTTTTTGTTTCCTCGTCTTTTGAATTTTTTTTAACAATTTTTACATTCTGAAGTTGATGTTATTTTTGCTTTTAATTTTTTATTCTTTATATTACTTTCATTTACTACAAATAAACATCAAGACAAGAGTTGCGGTTAAATAAAACAGAATATTCAAAAAGCTGTACCCAACAGTTCCAATTTAAAAAATCATCTTCGAGTTTGAAGAAATGATGTGGAATTTTAGAAAATGTTTTTTGGGGAAGTCTGCAGAAGTTGTTTGTATATCTAAGAGCAAATAAGTATCTAAAATTATTAATCACTAAAATAATTTTGAAATCACTTTTAAATTTTTAAACTACTGGGTATTAATGACCTGATTTGCATACTCTGGTTTAAGTTAAAATATGTGTATCTGTGTTAGTTTTACACATATACATAAATGTATACATACAAAATACTTATTTGTTTTACACATCTAGAGTCCTGATGGACATTTTGCCACTTTGACACTTTGACTGCGTTTTTGTGTACAATTAGTGTTTAAGAAGTCAGGTTTTTATGGTCATTTAAAAAGAGCTTTAAAACAACAATAAAAACTGTATTTAGTAAAGACGAATCTTGAAAGCTCTACAGTATAACACAGTATTGGTATAAGTTTATTATTGAAAAGTACATGGGAACAGTTTTCTTTATAAATGTTGACGATAAAAAGTTAATGACAAGAAGAGTTTTCTTTAGAAAAGTTGAAGATGGGAAGAGTTTTCTATAGAAAAATTGACGATGGGAAAAGTTTTCTATAGAAAAGTTGACGATGGGAGGAGTTTTCTATAGAAAAGTTGACGATGGGAGGAGTTTTCTATAGAAAAGTTGACGATGGGAGGAGTTTTCTATAGAAAAGTTGACGACAAGAAAAGTTTTCTATAGAAAAGTTGACGACAAAATGAGTTTTCTATAGAAAAGTTGACGATGGGAAGAGTTTTCTATAGAAAATTTGACGACAAGAAGAGTTTTCTATAGAAAAGTTGACGACAAGAAGAGTTTTCTATAGAAAAGTTGACGACAAGAAGATTTTTCTATAGAAAAGTTGACGACAGGAAGAGTTTTCTATAGAAAAGTTGACGACAAGAGAAGTTTTCTATAGAAACGTTGACGATGACAAGAGTTTTCTGTAGAAAAGATAACGATGGGAAGAGTTTTCTATAGAAAAGTTGACGAAGAGAAGAGTTTTCTATAGAAAAGTTGATGTTGCTAGGAGTTTTCCATAGAAAAGTTAATGATGGGAAAAGTTTCTATAGAAAAGTTGTCAGTAGAAAGAGTTTTCTATAAAAAATTGACGATAGAAAGAGTTTTCTATAAAAAAAAAGTTGACGATGGGAGGAGCTTTGTAAAGAAAAGTTGACGATGGGAAGAGTTTTCTATAGAAAAGTTGACAATAGGAAGAGTTTTCTATAGTAAAGTTGACAATGGGAAGAATTTTCTATAGAAAAGTGAACAATGGGAAGAGTTTTCTATAGAAAAGTTGACAATGAGAAGAGTTTTTTATAGAAAACTTAACAATGGGAAAAGTTTTCTATAAATAAATTTGCAATGGGAAGAGTTTTCTAAAGAAAAATTGATGATAGGAAAAGTTTTCTATAGAAAAGTTAATGATGGGAAGAGTTTTCTATAGAAAATTTGACAATGGGAAGAGTTAGCTATAGAAAAGTTGACTATGGGAAAAGTTTTATTTATCCATCTTTTTATTTATTTATTTTTTTGTTAATTAAGTCTTGTTTTTGTTAAATTTATTATAACTTTCCATTGCAACGTCACTCGGTGTTAGTTTAATATCCTGCCTGCAATTTCAATTAAACAAAATGTAAAGTTTTCAAAGACATTTGACCGTAGGGCATTTTGAAAACAAATAATCATATGCATTTCTTCTGTTCTCATTTAATTGCAATAAAGTTTTTTACTCTGTTCTACTTTTGGCAAATGGCAAACCATCCAGAAATATTTAAATAATTTTCCTATTTACATTTTTATTTGAATTTACATTCGGATGCTCTAGTTTGCATAAATACTCATGAGTTTGAAATATGTGACGACATACATTCTCTTACGTAAGAAAAGGGTTTGGAAAGAAGGATGTTCTGAAAAAAAAAATAAGTTAAAAATAAATAAGTTAAAGTACATCATCAACATACAACCATTCAATTATTTAAACACATACGAACAAAACTCAATTACGCTCACATGTACTGATACTCAAATCTACATACTAATACAGACAAATTAATGTTATATTTATAAAGACCACTCAGAACCGGAAGTGCAATTGAAAGTGAGAAATGAGTGGTTCTCATTTTCAGCAAATGTTTTATCACTTCGACAAACTCACACTCACTCGCACACTTTGAAAAATAAAAAGCGGAAATTGAATTCTTATTAGAAAACCCACACTTATAGCATGTGCCACATCATATATCTAACTATTGCAGAAAATTATATTATTTTCCTCACACATCACTTACAACATCATCATCATCATTTTCAAGCTTCTTTGCTATCATTGATGTCGACATCTCAAAACAATTTGAAAACTCATAAAAAATTAATTGAATTTTATGTTTTTCTTATAGTTTGTCTTTCCTCTGCTCTGCCACAAATGCATTCAGAAAAAAAATTTTCAAAAACTGGAAAAATCTTAAACTTTTTTTTTAATATAAGTTGCCAAACCAGGAAAAAAAAGTATAAGTAAATGAATTGCTGCCTTCTTGCTGTAAGAGCCATCATTTACTTATAAGCAGCTGAAAGGGGAGAAATAAAAACCAACAAGAAAAAAAAATATTGAAAATCTTGTTAAAGAAAAAAAAACAAACTTTAAAGTCTGACAAATTGTTAAAATTTAAAAATTTGATAAGTCCATTAATTTTCTTCCCACAAAAGTTTTGAACACAGCAACACTGGCAAAGCAAGTTTTAGAAAAATGTCATTATTATATAAGTGGAATTGAGCTGTAAGCCACAAATGTAGCCTGTCATCTTTGTATTACAACTTTATCTCGATTATTTGGCACCTTTCTATTGGTGATTAACTTTTTTCTATTAGATATAAACAAAAGTAAAAAAATGTATGGGAAAAATTGCTTAAGACTTCAAGTCCATGACGTAGACAAATTTAAGGTATAAAGTTTTCTTTAGAAAAGTTGAGGGTGGGAAGAGATTTGCATAGAAAAGTTGACAATGGGAAGAGTTTTCTATAGAAAAATTGAAGATAGAAAATGTTTCCTATATAAAAGTTGAAGATGGGAAGAGTTTTATATATAAAAGTTAAAGATGGAAAGAGTTTTCTGTAGAAAAGTTAAAGATGAAAAGAGTTTTCTATAGAAAAGTTGAAGATCGGAAGGGTTTTCTATAGAAAAGTTGACGATGGGAAGAGTTTTCAATAGAATAGTTGACGATGGGAAGAGTTTTCTGTAGAAAAGTTGACGATGGGAAGAGTTTTCTATAGAAAAGTTGACGATGGGAAGAGTTTTCTATAGAAAAGTTGACGATGGGAAGAGTTTTCTATAGAAAAGTTGACGATGGGAAGAGTTTTCTATAGAAAAGTTGACGATGGGAAGAGTTTTCTGTAGAAAAGTTTACGATGGGAAGAGTTTTCTATAGAAAAGTTGACGATGGGAAGAGTTTTCTATAGAAAAGTTGACGATGGGAAGAGTTTTCTGTAGAAAAGTTTACGATGGGAAGAGTTTTCTATAGAAAAGTTGACGATGGGAAGAGTTTTCTATAGAAAAGTTGAAGATGGGAAGAGTTTTCTATAGATAGGGAAAGTTTTCTATAGAAAAGTTGTCAAAGGGAAGAGTTTTCCTTAGAAAAGTTGAAGATGGGAAGAGTTTTCCATAGAAAAGTTGAGGATGAGAAGAGTTTTCTATAGAAAAGTTGACGATGGAAAGTATTTCTATAGAAAAGTTGACGATGGAAAAAGTTTTCTGTAGAAAAGTTGACGATAGGAAGAGTTTTCTATAGAAAAGTTGTCAATAGGAAGAGTTTCCAAATAAAGTGGTCAAAGTTAAGAGTTTTCTATAGAAAAGTTGTCAATAGGAAGAGTTTTTTATAGAAAAGATGTCAAGGGAAAGAGTTTGCTATAGAAAAGTTGTCAATAGTAAGAATTTTTTATAGAAAAGTTGTCAGTAGAAAGAGTTTTCTATAGAAAAGTTGTCAAAGGAAAGAGTTTTATAAAGAAAAGATGTCGATGGGAAGAGTTTTCTATAGAAAAGTTGGCTAGTGTGACGTTGAGGATGAGTTTTCTATAGAAAAGTGTGCCGTTGAGGATGGGTTTTCTATAGAAAAGTGTGACATTGAGGATGAGTTTTTATAGAAAAGTTGATGAAGATTTTTCTGTATTATTATTTTCTTTATCAAAGATTAAGGCATAGACTAAAACATTGACTGAGACATAAACTAAGTTGAAAGCTTGTTGTGAGCTCAACATTTTCCTGCCAGCCTCTTTCAAAAATCTCACTTTTTATACTAAATAACAAAAAATAAAATAAAACTGGTCATTGTATTTTTTTAAAGATTTCCCCCTCTTTGACTCTTCTGCTGACGCCAGATGCTCCAACATTAAAATAGTCTCTTTTTAAATTTATGTATTTTTCTAATACTAAGAAAACTTTTAGTTTTGTGTGTGTGTTTTTTCTCCAAACCAATACAGGACAAGCTGGTTTTTCTTTGCAAAATCAAATCTAAGAAAAATATATTTGTTTAATTTTTTTTTTTTAACAGCAAATTCTGGTATTGGATATATATATTTCCTGGATTTTTTTTTGTATTAAATAGAGATTCTGAAGAAATTGAAATTAAATTTGTAAAAAAAAACTGGATTTTTATTTAAAGATTTATTTTCATTTGTAGACAAACAAACGAGATTAGATAAATGGAGATAGAAAAATATTTATAAATTGTTTTTTTATTATTTATATTTTTATAACATTTGAGGTGACAATGTGGAAAATAAACAATTTGGTCGAGAGTATAAATAGAAAGAAAGTATCTATATTTACTAAAATAACAACAGTTTAATCTTAAAGATAAAGAAATATATTACGAAAGGAATATTTATAAAAATATAAACATTTTTGATTGTTTAGATTTGTTTATTTATTTATTTATTTTACCTGCTCTTAAGACTTCACTGATCACTACTCAACTATAATTTATTTGCGTTGAAAAAGAAAAGAAAAGAAAACTTGGTCAGCCATAAATTTTTCTATAGGAAACTTGGCCTGCTATCAATTTTTCTATGGAAAACTTGGCCCGCCATCAATTTTTATACAGAAAACTTGGCCCGCCATCAATTTTTCTATAGAAAACTTGTCCAGCCATCAATTTTTCTATAGAAAACTTGGCCCGCCATCAATTTTTCTATAAAAAACTGGTTCCGCCATCAACTTTTCCATAGAAAACTTGGCCCGCCATTAAATCTATAAAAAACTTGCCCGCCATTAACTTTTCTATAGAAAACATGGCCCGTCATCAACTTTTCTATAGAAAACTTGGCCCGCCTTTAACATTTCTATAGAAAACTTGGCCCGCCATCAACTTTTCTTTAGAAAACTTGGCCTGCCATCAACTTTTCTATAGAAAACTTGGCCCGCCATTAACTTTTCTATAAAAAACTTGGCCCGCCATCAACTTTTCTATAGAAAACTTATCTACAAAAAACTTGTTTTGCCATCAACATTTCTATGGAAAATTTGTTTTGCCATTAACTTTTTTTATATAGAAAACTGGGTTTGCCACCAAATTTTCTATAGAAAACTTGGCCCGCCATCAACTTTGCTATAGAAAACTTGGCCTGGCATTAACTTTTCTATTGAAAACTTGGCAGCCATCAACTTTTCTATAGAAAATTTGGCTTACCATCAACTTTTCTATAGAAAACTTGGCCCGCCGTCATGTTTTCTATAAAAAACTTGTTTCGACTTTTTCAAAGAAAACTTGTTTTGCCATCAACTTTTTTATAGAAAACTTGAACCGCCGTCAACTTTTCTATAGAAAACTTGGCCCGCCATTAACTTTTCAGATTTTTAGTTTTTATAAAATTGTTAATTTTGTTAACAAGGAAAGACAAAGTTTTAATAAGACATTAGATGCTATCCTTCTCCCTAGCTTCGTTTTGCAAATCATCTATCCAATAACTCTCTATATTAATGTCAATTTTCGTTTTACTCTAAAGAATATAACACATGATTATTCCTATACCTACTCATCCGGTTATTCTATATGTATGAGTATGTATAAGAAAATTTCCTAACGAGTATAAATTTCCAAAGTTCAATAGAGTGTGTGCGTGAGAGTAGAAAATATATATGTGTTTATTATCTCGTCTTTTCCAAAGTTCTTTAAAGTTGTGGGTATTTATAAGAAAAGTCTTGCGTTAGTAATTTTTTTTTTTGTTGCGGGTGTGTTTAACAGGAAAATTGATGAAATTGATGTCGTGTCATGTCTAATGTCAAATGAGCTGCTGCCGGTTACAGCAACTGCAACTTCAATGCTAAAAGTAAAAAGAAAAATCGAAAAATACCTTTAAGCTGAAATATATTTACAGTGTAAATTACACAAATGTGTGTAAACTAATGTAGTTACACATTGATAAACATACACGTCAATACATACGAGTATACTTAACAAACAAAGTAATCAAAAGATATACGAGATGTTTGTATGAATGTGAGTGTGTGTGTGTGTATAAATATTGACAACATGATTGCACATTTGAACACGATGTATTCATTTATGTGTTGAACATTGCATAGTTAGCAATATTTCTAGTAATGTCTTGGTTGTCAGGCATCTTCCATCACTTACTTGTCCTTTTTCATCTCTAACCTCTCATGTGCTCTAAAAAATCCTTAAGAATTTAAAAGCAAAATCATAATTTTATGTGTCAAAATTATTGATTCGTTATGATCGATTGCTCTCAGTGTCAAACTGTTTTACAAAATTTACAATCTTCATACGTATGAGTGTAAGGACACACATTCACTCACTCATGCACACATACTTATGAATGTATATTTTTAAATTTATAAATGTTCTTGGTTAAATTTCTATTCCCAGGTATGTTTAGCATTGATACACTCAAGCATTTGTATTCGTTTGAAAAGTTCTGTAAAAATAGACAAGAATAATGAATTCTTGGGTTAAACTTTGTTGCCTTAAATCATTTTGATATTGAATATTTATTACTTAGTTAACAAAGAAAAACAACCTTCTACCAAGCAGCTAAATGAAGAACTTGAAGCTTTTGCGAAAATCGTAGGTGGAAATGGAAGAAAAAGTAAATTGATTTTTCACTGTCAGTTAAAGATTATTAGCAGGATTTATGAGGGGGGTTTTACATTCTTTTGAAAAGGTATTCGTAAGGTGATAAAATGTTAAACTACAGAGTTTTAACATAAAGAATAAGACTATAACAGGGATAAGAAATATACACCAAGACAAAGACTAAGATCCAACCTTTAATGTTGGCTAACACAAAAACCATAGATAAAACGTAGAAATAGACTAAGATAAAGGCCCGCCATCAACTTTTTCATTGAAAACTTGACCCGGCATGAACTATTCTATAGAAAACTTGGCCCGCTATCATCTCTTCTACAGAAAACGAATCCCACAAAACAACTTTTCTATAGCAATCTCATCCCATCAAGAACATTTTCTATAAAACACTTGGAAAGCTATCAAATTTTCTATAGAAAAATTGGCCCGCCATCAACTTTTCTATAGAAAACTTGGCCCGCCATCAACTTTTATGTAGAAAAATTTACCCGCCATCAACTTTTCTATAGGAAACTTGGCCCACCATCAACTTTTCTATAGAAAACTTGGCCCGCCATCAACTTTTCTTTAGAAAATTTGGCCCGCCTACAACCTTTTTGTAGAAAACTTTACCCGCCATCAACTTTTCTATAGAAAACTTGGCCGGCCATTAGCTGTTCTATAGAAAACCTGGCCCATTACCAACTTTTCTATAGAAAACCTGGCTCGCCATCAACTTTTCTATAGAAAACCTGGCCCGCCATCAACTTTTCTTTAGGAAACATGGTCCGCAATCAACTTTTCTATAAAAAACTTGGCCCGCCATCAACTTTTCTATAGAAAACTTGGCCCGCCATCAACTTTTCTATAGGAAACTTGGCCACCATCAACTTTTCTTTAAAAAACTTTGCCCGCCATCAACTTTTCTATAGAAAACTTGGCCCGCCATCAACTTTTCTTTAGAAAACTTGTCCCGCCATCAACTTTTCTATAGAAAACTTGGCCCGCCATCAAATTTTCTGTAGAAAACTTGGACCGACATCAACTTTTCTGTAGAAAACTTGGCCGGCCATTAGCTGTTCTATAGAAAACCTGGCCTATCACCAACCTTTCTATAGAAAACCTGGCCCGCCATCAACTTTTCTATAGAAAACCTGACCCGCCATCAACTTTTCTTTAGGAAACATGGCCCGCAATCAACTTTTCTATAAAAAACTTGGCCCGCCATCAACTTTTCTATAGAAAACTTGGCCCGCCATCAACTTTTCTATAGAAAACTTGGCCACCATCAACTTTTCTTTAAAAAACTTTGCCCGCCATCAACTTTTCTATAGAAAACTTGGCCCGCCATCAACTTTTCTATAGGAAATTTGTTTTGCCATCAACTTTTCTATAGAAAACTTCTATCGCCATCAACTTTACTAACAAGTTTAAGCTACTAATAAGTTCTTTACTAATTTTTTTTAGTTTGCAAATCAATTAAAGGTGTGCCTCTAAAGAAATCTCTTCATCAATTTTTACTTTGAAAACATACAAAGACTAAGCTTGACCCACTTGCTCTAATGTTTTAAAACTAAAGATTTCTTTAAACAAACATGAAATCTTTAAAATCATGATAAATTAAATTGATTTATCTCAAAGGCTCCTCAAACAAAATTTCACTTTTTTATTTGTTTTGTTTTTGCCAGAAATTCTTCTTTAGTTATCTCTTGATTTAAAAGCCACTTTTAATTTGATTATTATTTGTTTGGCTTACAAATTAATTTTTAATACCATATCTAATCCGAAATCTTGTTTAAAATCATTTACTAATTCAAGTTTGATTTTTTACTATTTTTTTGCACAAAAATGCAAATAAGTAGAAAAAATTTCTAAAACTTCATTTCATCATGTCTTACACTAAAAAAAAACACTTGTTTTCTTTCTTCATTTGTGGTCGGTTTGGGTGAAGAGCTTTAAGTTCTTATAAAAAATCCAAATAGGAAGTGTTCCGAATAAAATGTGCGGTTACATTAAGTTTAATAAAACTTAAACCGTGGAATCTAAAAATTCCTAAAAATACGGAAATTTATGAAAAAATTGTAGTTCAGTTGATATTAAAAAATTAATATTGTTTTTTTTTTTGTCAAGTCCTCATTTTTTCGAAGTTTGCCTTAAAAATTGCTTTTGGTAATTTTTCGAAGAAGATGGTTCAATAATGCTTAATATTGGACAACTTCAATAACTTCTTTACCAGAGCCGAATACCTTTATGGATAAATTTTGTTTAAACTAGCAAATGAATATTTTATTCCTAACAATTTCAAATAAACTAATCAAAATAGAAGAGTACAATTTTTTTTATTTATATTCCGCATTTTGGTAGTATTTTTTTTTTTTTTATTTTAATTTTATTTTGCGGTTAAAAGTTTCTATTGATTTTTTCAACTCTAAATTCGAAAACCAACTCAAAAACTTATTTTCCCTCTAGAACATATAAAAAAGAAGTTACGATAAGAAACCAAAAATTGAGCAAATTATTTATAATCATCATGGGCAAATTATATGGTTTTTGCCAAGCCAACATCAGCCAAATTGTTTGCGCATGCGTAAACTGGGTCATTATAAATCATGAAAATTTCAAAACAATTTCTTTTGCTACTTTTCATTCTAGCGAGGGAAACAAGATAGAAACCCAATTTTGGTGATTTGGTAGACCAAACACTAAACAATAAAAACAATTGTATTTCTTAACAATAAATCAACTATTTAATACAAAATTTTTCACAGTTTCTTTACTAGAACTAAAAGAATTACTTTTAGTAATAGAATAGTAATATATCGTGTGGTTTTTTAATAACTTTCTTTTTAGTAACAATGTTTTTTAACATCTCAGCTGTTTTCATGTAACATGTTACTGTCCAACAAGTTCTGTTTGGTCTATATTTCGACAAGAATGAGCATAAGGCACTTCTTCCATTTTTTGGTGAGTTTTGAGGCTATTCAGAATCATAATAATATATACAAATGTCCCATTTTTTATATATATTTAATTTATATGTTCTTTTAAATACAAAGCCTACTTTTAGGGGTCACTTGATTATACATAATCACACTAACAAACTTTTTCCCCTTCAACTATTTTTTCTTTGTAATCACGTTTTCTTGAGTTGTTCCATTTTAATCATGATTATTTTTCAAATTTTCCTTCGCTCTACTCCATTCCATTGCATTTTAATGCTTAAACTTTTCTCCAACGAATTACCCCACTCATGACCATAACTCTCGAAAAAAGGGCCTACATTTGAAAAAGACAATAAAATAAAACAATTTAAATTGAAAAACTTAAACCATGACGATGATGACTATCAACCTATAAAAAGCATTTCTACAAAAAAACCGCACAAAATGACATAAAATGAAAAATGAACTTTAATACAAAAATACCAAAAAAAACTCATGACTAATGACAATTTAAATTTTTAGTTTAAAACTTTTCTACTAACATTTATGGCAATTTGAAAACATTAACTAAATTTTAACCTAAACTATGAAATGCCTTTAAAATGACTCTATTAAAAATTTGTATTGCATTTAAATGCAACGCGAAATGGGGAAAAACTAGAGCATTAAATATGTGTCATTATGCTAAGGAAAATGAGAAAAATTAATAACAATTTTGCATAAATTTTTTCATTTGGAAAAATAAATGGGAAAAACAGAGGAAAATGTTAATGTGAGTTTAAGCTTGACATAGATTTTTAATTAAAGGCTTTTAAAATTTAATAAAAGCTTCAAAAGCTTTACAAAGAAAGTAAAAAGCTTTGAAAAGTCTTTTAGTTTATCTTTAGTTCTGTTCTAGTTCTAATTCAGTTCAGTTCTAGTTCAGTTCTAGTTCAGTTCTAGTTCAGTTCTAGTTCAGTTCTAGTTCAGTTCTAGTTCAGTTCTAGTTCAGTTCTAGTTCAGTTCTAGTTCAGTTCTAGTTCAGTTCTAGTTCAGTTCTAGTTCAGTTCTAGTTCAGTTCTAGTTCAGTTCTAGTTCAGTTCTAGTTCAGTTCTAGTTCAGTTCTAGTTCAGTTCTAGTTCAGTTCTAGTTCAGTTCTAGTTCAGTTCTAGTTCAGTTCTAGTTCAGTTCTAGTTCAGTTCTAGTTCAGTTCTAGTTCAGTTCTAGTTCAGTTCTAGTTCAGTTCTAGTTCAGTTCTAGTTCAGTTCTAGTTCAGTTCTAGTTCAGTTCTAGTTCAGTTCTAGTTCAGTTCTAGTTCAGTTCTAGTTCAGTTCTAGTTCAGTTCTAGTTCAGTTCTAGTTCAGTTCTAGTTCAGTTCTAGTTCAGTTCTAGTTCAGTTCTAGTTCAGTTCTAGTTCAGTTCTAGTTCAGTTCTAGTTCAGTTCTAGTTCAGTTCTAGTTCAGTTCTAGTTCAGTTCTAGTTCAGTTCTAGTTCAGTTCTAGTTCAGTTCTAGTTCAGTTCTAGTTCAGTTCTAGTTCAGTTCTAGTTCAGTTCTAGTTCAGTTCTAGTTCAGTTCTAGTTCAGTTCTAGTTCAGTTCTAGTTCAGTTCTAGTTCAGTTCTAGTTCAGTTCTAGTTCAGTTCTAGTTCAGTTCTAGTTCAGTTCTAGTTCAGTTCTAGTTCAGTTCTAGTTCAGTTCTAGTTCAGTTCTAGTTCAGTTCTAGTTCAGTTCTAGTTCAGTTCTAGTTCAGTTCTAGTTCAGTTCTAGTTCAGTTCTAGTTCAGTTCTAGTTCAGTTCTAGTTCAGTTCTAGTTCAGTTCTAGTTCAGTTCTAGTTCAGTTCTAGTTCAGTTCTAGTTCAGTTCTAGTTCAGTTCTAGTTCAGTTCTAGTTCAGTTCTAGTTCAGTTCTAGTTCAGTTCTAGTTCAGTTCTAGTTCAGTTCTAGTTCAGTTCTAGTTCAGTTCTAGTTCAGTTCTAGTTCAGTTCTAGTTCAGTTCTAGTTCAGTTCTAGTTCAGTTCTAGTTCAGTTCTAGTTCAGTTCTAGTTCAGTTCTAGTTCAGTTCTAGTTCAGTTCTAGTTCAGTTCTAGTTCAGTTCTAGTTCAGTTCTAGTTCAGTTCTAGTTCAGTTCTAGTTCAGTTCTAGTTCAGTTCTAGTTCAGTTCTAGTTCAGTTCTAGTTCAGTTCTAGTTCAGTTCTAGTTCAGTTCTAGTTCAGTTCTAGTTCAGTTCTAGTTCAGTTCTAGTTCAGTTCTAGTTCAGTTCTAGTTCAGTTCTAGTTCAGTTCTAGTTCAGTTCTAGTTCAGTTCTAGTTCAGTTCTAGTTCAGTTCTAGTTCAGTTCTAGTTCAGTTCTAGTTCAGTTCTAGTTCAGTTCTAGTTCAGTTCTAGTTCAGTTCTAGTTCAGTTCTAGTTCAGTTCTAGTTCAGTTCTAGTTCAGTTCTAGTTCAGTTCTAGTTCAGTTCTAGTTCAGTTCTAGTTCAGTTCTAGTTCAGTTCTAGTTCAGTTCTAGTTCAGTTCTAGTTCAGTTCTAGTTCAGTTCTAGTTCAGTTCTAGTTCAGTTCTAGTTCAGTTCTAGTTCAGTTCTAGTTCAGTTCTAGTTCAGTTCTAGTTCAGTTCTAGTTCAGTTCTAGTTCAGTTCTAGTTCAGTTCTAGTTCAGTTCTAGTTCAGTTCTAGTTCAGTTCTAGTTCAGTTCTAGTTCAGTTCTAGTTCAGTTCTAGTTCAGTTCTAGTTCAGTTCTAGTTCAGTTCTAGTTCAGTTCTAGTTCAGTTCTAGTTCAGTTCTGGTTCAGTTCTAGTTTAGCAATTTAGCTTTCGGTTACTCTATAATGCTATCCAATTGAATTTTTTATATCTTTTATTTTATCCACCTAATATTTATTTGCAAGCACTTAAATTCTTATTTATTTTATAAGAATGTATAAATAAAATTTATATTTTTAATAATATTTATATCCCACAAGTAAAAGAACGCAAAATTACGCCATTTGCTGTAGTTCCGTTCAAGCATAAACGAAGCTCTTAATCGAATTTATCGCTGAACTTAAGTTGGCAATAAAAATTGAATAAATGAAAAAGAATCTTTGAAGGAAGATTTTAAGTGAAAAAGTTATTTGTTACTGACGTAAAGCACTTTCGTTGAGTTTAAGAGAAGCCAGTTTCAATGGCTTAAGATGAAATCCCATAAATCCTTTATGAACCGTTAAGTTAAAAATTAAGTAAATAAAAAATTTAAATATTTTCGTTTATAATTTTGTAGCTATTAACCTTTATCTCAATAACTTATTTATTTTATATCGTATAACTTTATTTCTACTCTTTCGTTTATCTTTACAACTTTATCATATTTCCCATAAATAATTAGTCAAACAATTAAATCTATAAAACAAACGTAACATTAATAATACTATTAAAACTTGTGCATACATTTCAAATGTATTCAATCTGCAATCTGATATTCATCCTGGGAAAATGCAAAAAGTTTGCAATTTTTACACCAAGGTCTGGGTGAACGAGGAAGAAATCAAAAGTTATAGTTATGACTTAGTTTTTCTTCTAGAATGTTTCAGTAATTTTTTTTAGCACAAAAGAAAGCTTGTCGGTGGGAAGAGTTTTCTATAGTAAAGTTGCCAGTGGGAAGAGTTTTCTATAGAAAAGTTGTAGGTGGAAAGAGATTTCTGTAGAAAAGTTGTTGGTGGGAAGAGTTTTCTACAGAAAATTTGGCGTTGGGAAAAGTTTTCTATAGAAAAGTTGTTAGTGGGAAGAGTTTTCTACAGAAAATTTGGCGTTGGGAAGAGTTTTCTATAGAAAAGTTGTCGATGAGTTTTTTAAAGAAAAGTTTTAGCGGGGAAGATTTTTCTATGGGAAAGTCACTTAGTCTATATCTTAGTTTAAGTTATAGTCTATGTCATAGCCTATGTCTTTGTCTATGTCTTAGCCTACGTCTTAGTCTATGTCTTAGTCCATGTCTTAGTCTATGTCTTAGTCCATGTCTTAGTCTATGTGTTAGTCTATGTCTTAGTATATGTGTTAATCTATGTCTTAGTCTATGTTTTAGACTATGTCTTAGACTATGTCTTAGTCTATGTCTTAGTCTATGTCTTAGTCTATGTCTTAGTCTATGTCTTAGTCTATGTCTTAGTCTATGTCTTAGTCTATGTCTTAGTCTATGTCTTAGTCTATGTCTTAGTCTATGTCTTAGTCTATGTCTTAGTCTATGTCTTAGTCTATATCTTAGTCTATGTCTTAGTCTATGTCTTAGTCTATGTCTTAGTCTATGTCTTAGTCTATGTCTTAGTCTATGTCTTAGTCTATGTCTTAGTCTATGTCTTAGTCTATGTCTTAGTCTATGTCTTAGTCTATGTCTTAGTCTATGTCTTAGTCTATGTCTTAGTCTATGTCTTAGTCTATGTCTTAGTCTATGTCTTAGTCTATGTCTTAGTCTATGTCTTAGTCTATGTCTTAGTCTATGTCTTAGTCTATGTCTTAGTCTATGTCTTAGTCTATGTCTTAGTCTATGTCTTAGTCTATGTCTTAGTCTATGTCTTAGTCTATGTCTTAGTCTATGTCTTAGTCTATGTCTTAGTCTATGTCTTAGTCTATGTCTTAGTCTATGTCTTAGTCTATGTCTTAGTCTATGTCTTAGTCTATGTCTTAGTCTATGTCTTAGTCTATGTCTTAGTCTATGTCTTAGTCTATGTCTTAGTCTATGTCTTAGTCTATGTCTTAGTCTATGTCTTAGTCTATGTCTTAGTCTATGTCTTAGTCTATGTCTTAGTCTATGTCTTAGTCTATGTCTTAGTCTATGTCTTAGTCTATGTCTTAGTCTATGTCTTAGTCTATGTCTTAGTCTATGTCTTAGTCTATGTCTTAGTCTATGTCTTAGTCTATGTCTTAGTCTATGTCTTAGTCTATGTCTTAGTCTATGTCTTAGTCTATGTCTTAGTCTATGTCTTAGTCTATGTCTTAGTCTATGTCTTAGTCTATGTCTTAGTCTATGTCTTAGTCTATGTCTTAGTCTATGTCTTAGTCTATGTCTTAGTCTATGTCTTAGTCTATGTCTTAGTCTATGTCTTAGTCTATGTCTTAGTCTATGTCTTAGTCTATGTCTTAGTCTATGTCTTAGTCTATGTCTTAGTCTATGTCTTAGTCTATGTCTTAGTCTATGTCTTAGTCTATGTCTTAGTCTATGTCTTAGTCTATGTCTAGTCTATGTCTTAGTCTTTGTCTTAGTCTATGTCTTAGTCTATGTCTTAGTCTATGTCTTAGTTTATGTCTTAGTCTATGTCTTATTCTATGTCTTAGTCTATGTCTTAGTTTATGTCTTAGTCTATGTCTTAGTCTATGTCTTAATCTATGTCTTAGTCTATGTCTTAGCCTATGTCTTAGTCTATGTCTTAGTCTATGTCTTAGTCTATGTCTTAGTCTATGTCTTAGTCTATGTCTTAGTCTATGTCTTAGTCTATGCCTTAGTCTATGTCTTAGTCTATGTTTTAGTCTATGTCTTAGTCTATGTCTTAGTCTATGTCTTAGTATATGTCTTAGTCTATGTCTTAGTCTATGTCTTAGTCTTAGTCTTTGTCTTAGTCTATGTCTTAGTCTATGTCTTAGTTTATGTCTTAGTTTATGTCTTAGTCTATGACTTAGTCTATGTCTTAGTCTATGTCTTAGTCTATGTCTTAGTCTATGTCTTAGTCTAAGTCTTAGCATATGTCTTAGTCTATGTCTTAGTCTATGTCTTAGTCTATGTCTTAGTTTATGTCTTAGTCTATGTCTTAGTCTATGTCTTAGTCTATGTCTTAGTCTATGTCTTAGTCTATGTCTTAGTCTATGTCTTAGTCTATGTCTTAGTCTATGTCTATGTCTTTGTCTATGTCTTAGTCTATGTCTTAGTCTATGTCTTAGTCTATGTCTAATTTATGTCTTAGTCTTTGTCTTAGTCTATGTCTTAGTCTATGTCTTAGTTTATGACTTAGTTTATGTCTTAGTCTATGTCTTAGTCTATGTTTTAGTCTATGTCTTAGTCTATTTCTTATTCTATGTCTTAGTCTATATCTTAGTCTATGTCTTAGTCTATGTTTTAGTCTATGTCTTAGTCTATGTCATAGTCTATGTCTTAGTCTATGTCTTAGTCTATGTCTTAATCTATGTCTTAGTCTATGTCTTAATATATGTCTTAGTCTATGTCATAGTCTATATCTAAGTCTATATCTCAGTCTTTTACTTAGTATATATCCTAATCTATTTCTTAATCTAATTCTTAGTCTATGTCTTAGGCTATGTCTTAGTCTATGACTTAGTCTTTCATTTAGTCTATGTCTTTATCTATTCCTGTGTTTAAAGTCTTCGGTTTATATACATACATACATATGTATATACAATATGTATCTATGTATGTATATTTTTTAATTTTTCCATATTTTCACTCTTTCAGTTATTTCCTGAACATAATGTTTCACAACAATTTTTTTCTATCTGTTTCTCAACTTGTTTCAATAACATTTCAAATATAGAAAAAATATGTCTCACAAATAAAGTTACGTTCGTTCTTATAGTCAATCAATATTATTACAGATGATACAGATGCATAAATACACCAAGAAAAATAATGATTATGTATGTGATCAAAAATTGACAACACATGTTGTCAAAGTGTTAAATATAGTATGTTTATATTTGTACTATTTTGTTTTAAAAATCCTAATGGGTTGTTCATTTCTATAACAAAATGAAATGGCTTCAATGAAGATACAGCCTTTTTTGTTAAAATTTTAACGTATTGGGGTCAATATTACACTACTGATACCTAAATATATATTAATACACATACATATGTATATAAGTATCTGCTATTTATTAGGGTAAGATTTTACAGTCTGTGGGTTCATTTAAAACAGGAGCTTTATCGATTTGACAAAATCGATTTTCTCTGAGTGTATGGATTTCTAAAGAAATTGGTAACTGCTTTTAACAGAATCCAGAAGCAATGAGTTAAAAGCAAAAAGAAATATTTATCTATAATCGACAGCAAGTAGAAAATAAAATTGAAACGCTGAAATAATAAACGTTTCCATCCAATAGCAACTCGTCATCATCATTCTCGTCTCAGACCTAACAACAATTGCAAGTAGCAACAGCAACAGCAAAACGTTACTCAGTTTAATAGAACAGAACAAAATTGTTTAAAACTGTTTAAAAGCAGCAACAAAAAATAAATAAAAAAGAATCTAAATAAACGAATACAAGAGGGAAAACTAAGGGAAAGACGGACAAAATGAAAGAGATAAAAATGTAAAGCAAAAATAGAAAAATAAATTTATAACTAATGTGGAAAATTGTGTTTTCTGCAATAATCATGAATGCATGCATGCATGTTCTTGCAAGTTTATGCACAAACAGGCAGGCAACAAAATGTACTCATATATCTCACTATCAGTTCAGTGAGTCATTCACTCAGTCTTTCTGACTGTCAGTCATTCAAATGATTTGGTATTTCCTTCCCCTTTTTTCAGGCAAAAATAATTTTTTATTCAAATTTCTTTCTACTCTGGCAAAAGTACAAAATATGTAAAATAAAAAAAAAAATGGTAACGAAAAAGAAATACATTTACAACTTAATGTCATTAACAAAGTTTTAGTTGAATTTTTCCATATGCCAAAATAATGATTTATGTCTTCCAGGGGAAAGAGATGAGATAAAGCAAATAGAAGATGTATCTTCTGTTAAATATAATTCGAAGGATTTAATGTTTTAATTTGTTTGTTGAAAAGTTGAAGATTTTATTTAAATTGAACGTACTTTATATGTATGAACAAAAATAAATATACGTAATTGATTCTAGGGATATGTACGTAAAAAAAGACAGAAACGAATGAAATTCATTTAGATATTTATAAAAAAACAAAATTTCTTTCATCTGTCCATTTGAATTAGCTAAAAAGTTTTTGGGGTAGGAAACCCATTAGCTTGATCTCAATTTGTTTACATTTTTTAATTTTAGTTATAAGAATTTTTTTCATAGAATTATTATACTAAAAAGTTAAATTAACATGAAAAAGTAAGCAATATTGGTTTTTATAGTTCATTAAAAATTTAATATGCTTTTCCTAGTCATCAACTCAGGTTAAATTTCAAAAATTCAACAAAAAGTTACTTATGATTCAAATCAAACTTAGACCTAGAATATCACTTATGCCTATGGTAACACCATTATCAATTCTGATGCTAATAAAAACGCAAAAACCAGTACTAAAACCAGTACCAGTACTAGTACCAGTACAAGTACTTGTACCAATACTAGTACGAGTACTATTACCAGTACTAGTACCAGTACTAGTACCATTACTAGTACCAGTACTAGTACCAGTACTAGTACCAGTACTAGTACCAGTACTAGTACCAGTACTAGTACCAGTACTAGTACCAGTACTAGTACCAGTACTAGTACCAGTACTAGTACCAGTACTAGTACCAGTACTAGTACCAGTACTAGTACCAGTACTAGTACCAGTACTAGTACCAGTACTAGTACCAGTACTAGTACTAGTACTAGTACTAGATATAGTACTGAGATATAGTACAAGTACTAGTATTAGTACAAGTACTAGTTTCAGTACAACTACCAGTACAAGTACTAGTACCAAGTACAAGTACCAGTACAAGTATCAGTACTAGTACAAGCACTAGCATTAGTATCAGTACTAGTGCCAGTACAAGTACAAACACTAGTACCAGTACTAGTATCAGTACTAGTACCAGTACAAGTACCAGTACTAGAACCAGTACTAGAACCAGTACTAGTACCACTACTAGTACCAGTACTAGTACCAGTACCAGTACTAGTACCAGTACTAGTACTGGAAGTAGTACTAGTCTAAGAGATAGTACTAGACATAGACTAAGATATAGACTAAGACATAGACTAAGACATAGACTAAGACATAGACTGAGATATAGACTAAGTCATAGGCTAAGACATAGACTATGATAAAGATTAAGACATAGACTAAGACATAAACTAAAACATAGACTGAGAAATGGACTAAGGCTAGACTATGGAATAGTGTAAGATATAGACTAAGACATAGACTAGTATCAGTACTAGTACCAGTACAAGTACCAGTACTAGAACCAGTACTAGAACCAGTACTAGTACCAGTACAAGTACCAGTACTAGTACTAGTACCAGTACTAGTACCAGTACTAGTACCTGAACTAGCACCAGTACTAGTACCAGTACTAGTACTAGTACTGGAACTATTACTAGTCTAAGACATAGTACTAGATATAGACTAAGATATAGACTAAGATATAGACTAAGACATAGACTAAGATATAGACTTAGACATAGACTAAGACATAGACTAAGACATAGACTAAGACATAGACTAAGACATAGACTAAGACATAGACTAAGACATAGACTAAGACATAGACTAAGACATAGACTAAGACATAGACATAGACTAAGACATAGACTAAGACATAGACTAAGACATAGACTAAGACATAGACTAAGACATAGACTAAGACATAGACTAAGACATAGACTAAGACATAGACTAAGACATAGACTGAGATATAGACTAAGTCATAGGCTGAGAATAACGAAGTAGAGACGGAATCCCCGATTAGCGCAAAACTAAAAATAATGTTCACCACACTATCAAGGAGCAGGTTCGTGCAATAAAGGTAACCTACAATACTGCACTGTATGAACTACAAGCTAAGGTTGATAATCCAAAAAAAGTTGACAAGGAGGCACAAACATCGCCGGCTACTCAAAAAAAGCCAGAGGAAATAATGAAAAGATCAAGAGAGCAGAGTGAAGAGCCACCAACAACGGTACCTAAAAAAATGAAGAAGCAAACGCAATATGCTAGGGAAGATGAACCCCCTCCAACTACCTCCCATACAAGTGAAAACCCCGCTCCATCAACGCAATGGACGACCGTGACGAGAAAAAAGAGCGGCCGAGAAAAGAAAGCCCGGCCAAACGCGATGATAATTTCTGCAAAAGGCGAAAGCACATATGCGGATATACTGCGTAAGATAAAAGCCGACCCATGTCTACAAGAGTTTGGAAAAAGTGTGAAGACAGTTCGCAGAACGCAGAAAGGTGAACTGCTGCTGGAAATAAACACTATAAACAAGGAGGATGTTAAAAATTTCAATGAACCCGTTGGAAAATCACTCCAGGGATCCGCGGAAATAAAAAACAAGATAAGCGAGACACTAATAGAGTGCAAAGATCTGGATGAAATAACAACTATATCTGATATTTGCACTGCTTTGGAGGAACAACTTGGAATCTCAGGCCTAGACACGAGCGTTGTTAAAAATGTACGAAAAGCGTATGGTGGCACGCAAATAGCAAAAATCTGCTTACCAGACGCGATTGCACAAAAAGCCCTGAAAGTAGGTAAGCTAAAAATTGGATGGTCAATTTGTAGAGTGCGTAGATGCATTACGCTTAAACGCTGTTTTAGGTGTCTTGAGTTTGGTCATATAGCCTGCAATAGCAGCTTTGATAGATCAAATCTGTGTAGAAAATGTGGAGACCCTAACCACATTGCAAGGGACTGTACCTCAGAACCAAGATGCATGTTCTGCGTGGTCAATAAAGAGCCGGAAAATAAACATATAGCTGGTAGTAGCAAATGTCCAGTATTCAAAAAGGCGCTCAGCTTACGTAATAAATGAAAATTTTACAATTAAATCTGAACCACTGTGCAGCGGCCCAAGACCTTCTTAGCCAAACAACTAGAGAAATGGATATTGATGTTGCAATAATAAGCGAGCAGTATAAAAATCTCTTCAGCGGTATATGGCAAAAAGACAATTTAGGTAAAGCAGCAATATGGACGTGTGGCAAGCTTTCATTCCAAGAAACAATGAATAACCCATCAGACGGCTTTGTTAGAGCAATGATTAAAGGAATACATATATATAGCTGCTACATTTCTCCAAATGCTGCACAAAGCGAATTTGAAAACTTCATAGATAGGCTCGTGTTGGATGCTACGAAATACAATCCAAAAATAATTGCTGGCGACTTCAATGCTTGGGCAGTAGACTGGGGGTCACCCTTCACAAATGCCAGAGGTCGAAAACTCCTTGAAGCTTTCTCGCAATTAGATCTGGTATTGTCTAACACTGGAAGCATTCAAACATTCAGAAGAGGTGCAACTGGTTCAATTGTTGACATCACGTTTACTAGCCAATCTCTGGCAAGAAATATAAATTGGCATGTAAGTGAGCACTATACGCATAGCGACCACCAGGCTATATTATATACCATTAAAGAAATCAACCCTTCTAAGTCAAAGAATCTTTCCCAAACGATAGGTTGGGCCCAAGAGAAATTTGATGCAGAATCGTTCCTGGCCGAATTCTCATCCAGGTTAACGCCCGGAAACACACAAGATGTAACAAGACTACAAATAACTGAAGCTCTAAAAAAAGCATGCAATGCGTCTATGCCTAGAAAAGTACAAGCAAATCACAGGAAACCAAATTACTGGTGGAACTCTGAAATTGCTGACCTTAGAAGAGCCTGTCTTAAAGCAAGACGTATATTCCAAAGGGGACAGACACGACAAGACTCCGGGAGTAAACGTCAACTATATATACAAGCTAGGCGCAACCTTCAAAAAGCTATAAGGAAAAGCAAACAGGAAAGCTTTAAACTACTTTGCAGTGAAATCGATTCAAATCCATGGGGAAACGCATATCGGATAGTAATGACACGGTTAAGAACCCAAAGAACCCCAGAAGTAACATGCCCATACCTCCTTAAAAGAATCATAGAAGTATTGTTTCCAAAAGGGCAACCGCCGCAGAGTACGCCGATATATCCTATAACCGATATAGAAGAAGTGACAGGGGAAGAAGTTCTCCAAACCTGCTCCAATATTGGTGACAAGAAAGCCCCTGGCTTAGATAGAATCCCAAACAAAGCTCTTAAAACTGCTCTTAAGGCTAATCCACAAGTATTTGCAGATATCTTTAATTCCTGCCTTCGCACTGGAGAATTTCCAGAAGTATGGAAAAAGCAAAAACTGGTCTTAATTCCAAAGCCCAACAAACGCCTTGGCGAGCCGTCATCGTACCGACCAATCTGTCTACTGGATACTCTAGGTAAAGTCCTAGAAAGAGTGATTTATAATAGACTGCTAGAAGCGGTGGAAAGGGTAAATGGACTCTCTGGCAGACAGTATGGCTTTCGTAAATCAAGATCGACGATAGATGCGATAAATCAAGTGAAAACAATTGCAGAAAATGCGATAAAAGGTAAAGGAGCGAATAAAAAGTACTGTATGGTTGTCACTTTAGATATTAAAAATGCTTTTAATAGCGCTGGGTGGAACTTTACTATGTCAACACTTAGAAATCTAGATGTCCCAAATTACATTATTAGAATTGTAGGAAACTATTTCAACAACAGAACGCTCTGGTATAATACAGATGATGGTATGAAATCATATGAAACCTCGGCAGGAGTACCCCAGGGTTCAGTACTTGGACCATTACTATGGAATGTAATGTATAACGGAGTGCTAGAGCTGAATATCCCCGAAGAGGCGAGTATTATAGGATTCGCAGACGATATAGCTATAGTCGTATGTGCAAGATTCCTAGACGAAGTACAAATGTATACCAATGAGACAATTCGTATTGTGAAATCATGGCTAGATAAAGCTGGTTTAGAACTAGCAGAACACAAAACAGAAGCAGTTTTGATTAGTAACCGTAGAAAAAAAGAAACATTAAATATCCAAGTAGGTGAGACCATTATAACGTCATCTCCTTCGCTGAAATACCTAGGAGTTATGATTGATGATAAGCTAAACTTTAAAGCACATATGGAATATGCATATAAGAAAGCCGCCGTAGTCAGCAATGCTCTCAGCAGAATTATGCCAAATGTTGGAGGGCCAAGACAAAGCCGGAGAATTTTATTAACTAGAGTAACGATATCAATCTTACTGTATGGAGCTCCTATTTGGGCCAGGTCCATTAAAAAAACGACACGTAAAAACATACTCTCACTATTCCGTCAGAGTTGCCTCCGAGTCTGTAGCGGCTACAGAACAATATCTCTTGAAGCCTCAGCGATAATTGCTGGTATTACCCCTATTGACTTAGCTTCCTTCGAGGCACATCGTATCTATGTAGCTAAGGAAAACAATAGAGATGAAAACCTCCGAGAGCGAAAACAAATTGAAAGAGACGATACTATTGTGAAATGGCAAAGAAGGTGGGAAAATACAGAAAAAGGTCGATGGACCTATAAACTGATTCCAAACATAAGTAAATGGATAACACGTAAACATGGCGATGTTAACTACTACTTAACACAATTCTTAAGTGGTCACGGCGGGTACAGAGGATATCTATTCAAGTATGGTCTAGACAATTCTCCAAACTGTCCAATGTGTTCAATAATTGAAGATGCAGAGCATGTAGTTTTTAACTGTCCAAGATTCCATGTGCAGAGAAACTTGATGATGATCGAAATGGGAGAACCTATAAACCCTAACAATATAGTAGATTTAATGCTACAATCTAAAGAAAAATGGACACTAGTGTCAAATTTCATATGTGAAGTACACCTTATACTAAGACATGAAGAAGACATTCGCAAAGAAAATAACAGAGCTGTAGAGCATAGACTAAGACATAGACTAAGACATAGACTAAGACATAGACTAAGACATATACTAAGACATAGACTAATACATAGACAAAACATAGACTAAGACATAGACTAAGACATAGACTAAAACATAGACTAAAACATAGAAGAAGACATAGACTAAGACAAAAACTGAGATATAGACTAAGTCATAGGCTAAGACATAGACTAAGACATAGACTAAGACATGTTCGTCAGGATTTTTGTGGTATGTTGGTGGTGTTAACTTGGTCTAGATTTAAATTGTTATATTTTTAGTTAGTTCAGTTTTTTATGCATTTTCCAAAATTCCAATTTTGCCATAATATTTCAGTGTATCATTTTTTTTTTTTTTGTACAAACTAAAATTTTAAATTATTATTCATTTTTATTTATTTAAGTTTTCATAAAAAATATTAACATTTAATAACTACATCTAATTGTTTGATTTCAATAATACGTTAAGTAAATATTTACATATCAGCCAAATTTATTTGTTTTTTAAGCTAAAAGTTTGAATATTTTTATATATTTGTTTAGCTTAAAAGTATTGAAAATGCTTCTATTTATAATTGAAATTTTGAATAATTAAAAATAATTATTCATTAAATAGAAACGGTAATATCTTATCTTTCCAACAGCGCCATCTATTGTGTAATTGTGATCGTTTCTGTGATTTGTTTATGATTACTTTGGTAGCATAAAAGAAATTATTTTTTTAGATTCTTTTTTTTTTTTTTTTTTATCTAAAGTATGTATGTCTCTAACATTTAAAGAGTTATTCTGAAAATCGTCTGTATTTTCAGAATTTTATATACAAATTAAAAAATTGCTTATGAAAACAGAAATGTTAAAAATTATTTTATTTGAAAATGTGTTTCTTAGGCTGTGCCATATGGCAACAATTTTTACTATTACATTAATTACTTTTAAAAATTTTTGTTTTAAATTTCTTTTGACATTTTAATGCATAAAATTTCCTTACAATTTGTCATGTTTCTAACAGCCCGTCACTTTGCATTAAGACTTCAGTAAAAAAAAATCCGAAAAAAGATTCTAAAACCATAAAAAGGGTTCATTGAAGCCAGTAGAAAAAAATCACATACTTAATTTATTGTATGACTAATTAGTCTTTAGTTGTGCTTTGTCTTTTCCATAATAAATAAAATAATAACAAACTCATAATAAATTTGTTTGTTAAATTACTGTTAACAGTTTGTTAGGTAAATTGGTTGGTTCTTTCTACCTTTTGTATTCGTAATTCATAGCGGTATTTGTTACCTCAACCTAGCGGTACTTTTTTCCAGTGTTTTTTTTATTTGTTGCTTTCATAAGCATTTAATGGCACCCAAGTATAAATTATACGAAAAAATAAAAAAAAACAAAAGACTTCAAAATATTATCATGTTCTAAAGACATTTTCAACGTCTCCAAAAGACTTGACTTGAATTCCCCCAAAAACGCCATGAAATAGACAGACAAACAAAAACAACTAAAACGGCTGGAAAAAAATCAGACCTGGGTAAAATTAAACAAAAGAACTAACTAAAAACAGAAACAAAACATTTACACTCAAAACGTAAAACTGTCATGCATGAAGCAAAACTGAAATGTTGTCATCAACCAAAAAAAAAAAAACAACCAACAGACAACTATTTTAAAATACCAAGAAGACTTAGGAAAGATGAAAGAACAACCTGAGAGTTCAATGTAACAGCTTTTTAAGGAAAATCATATTTTAAGTCAGGTTCAAAAACGGTTAAAATCTGTTAGGCATGACATTCCAAAAAAAGTTAGAACTATTCAATAGATTAGACAAAATTTACTAATTGCCACTTATGAGAAAGAACCACGAAGGTCAAGCTTAATTTTGTTATTTGGATCTTTGGAATTTGGAAGATATTTTACGTTATAGTAATTACAAATATTTTATGTCTTAATGTTCTTTAGTCTATGACTTCTTTTAGTGTAAGACATATACTAAGACATAGACCAAGACATAGACTAAGACATAGACTAAGAAATAGACTAAGACATAGACTAAGACATAGACTAAGACATAGACTAAGACATAGACTAAGACATAGACTAAGACATAGACTAAGACATAGACTAAGACATAGACTAAGACATAGACTAAGACATAGACTAAGACATAGACCAAGACATAGACTAAGACATAGACTAAGATATAGACTATGACATAGACTAGGACATAGACTAAGACATAGAGTAAGAAATAGACTAAGATATAGAATAAGACATAGACTAAGACATAGAATAAGACATAGACTAAGACATAGACTAAGACATAGACTAAGACATAGACTAAGACATAGACTAAGACATAGACTAAGACATAGACTAAGACATAGACTAAGACATAGACTAAGACATAGACTAAGACATACACTAAGACATAGACTAAGACATAGACTAAGACATAGACTAAGACATAGACTAAGACATAGACTAAGACATAGACTAAGACATAGACTAAGACATAGACTAAGACATAGACTAAGACATAGACTAAGACATAGACTAAGGCATAGACTAAGGCATAGACTAAGGCATAGACTAAGACATAGACTAAGACATAGACTAAGACATAGACTAAGACATAGACTAAGACATAGACTAAGACATAGACTAAGACATAGACTAAGACATAGACTAAGACATAGACTAAGACATAGACTAAGACATAGACTAAGACATAGACTAAGACATAGACTAAGACATAGACTAAGACATAGACTAAGACATAGACTAAGACATAGACTAAGACATAGACCAAGACATAGACTAAGACATAGACTAAGATATAGACTATGACATAGACTAGGACATAGACTAGGACATAGAGTAAGAAATAGACTAAGATATAGAATAAGACATAGACTAAGACATAGACTAAGACATAGAATAAGACATAGACTAAGACATAGACTAAGACATAGACTAAGACATAGACATAGACTAAGACATAGACTAAGACATAGACTAAGACATAGACTAAGACATAGACTAAGACATAGACTAAGGCATAGACTAAGACATACACTAAGACATAGACTAAGACATAGACTAAGACATAGACTAAGACATAGACTAAGACATAGACTAAGACATAGACTAAGACATAGACTAAGACATAGACTAAGACATAGACTAAGACATAGATTAAGACATAGACTAAGACATAGACTAAGACATAGACTAAGACATAGACTAAGACATAGACTAAGACATAGACTAAGACATAGACTAAGACATAGACTAAGACATAGACTAAGACATAGACTAAGACATAGACTAAGACATAGACTAAGACATAGACTAAGACATAGACTAAGACATAGACTAAGACATAGACTAAGACATAGACTAAGACATAGACTAAGACATAGACTAAGACATAGACTAAGACATAGACTAAGACATAGACTAAGACATAGACTAAGACATAGACTAAGACATAGACTAAGACATAGACTAAGACATAGACTAAGACATAGACTAAGACATAGACTAAGACATAGACTAAGACATAGACTAAGACATAGACTAAGACATAGACTAAGACATAGACTAAGACATAGACTAAGACATAGACTAAGACATAGACTAAGACATAGACTAAGACATAGGCTAAGACATAGACTAAGACATAGGCTAAGACATAGACTAAGACATAGACTATGACATAGACTAAGACATAGACTAAGACATAGACTAAGACATAGACTAAGACATAGACTAAGACATAGACTAAGACATAGACTAAGACATAGACTAAGACATAGACTAAGACATAGACTAAGACATAGACTAAGACATAGACTAAGGCATAGACTAAGACATAGACTAAGACATAAACTAAGACATAGACTAAGACATAGACTAAGACATAGACTAAGACTTAGACTAAGACATAGACTAAGACATAGACTAAGACATAGACTAAGACATAGACTAAGACATAGACTAAGACATAGACTAAGACATAGACTAAGACATAGACTAAGACATAGACTAAGACATAGACTAAGACATAGACTAAGACATAGACTAAGACATAGACTTAGACATACACATAGGCAAAGATATAGATATAGACTAATACATGGTCTAGCTCATGAACTAAGACATAGTCTAAAACATAGACTAAGACGTAAGAAAATAAATCTTTGAATCTTAATTTCTTTCTTTCTACCTGCTTTTTCATTTAATGATTTTATTTTTATTTTGGCAGTATCAACCATTAAAATTAATACCTTTATTTCTAACCTGCACTATCACGATTAACCAAACTTGAGACGATAAGCAGATATTTTCATTTTTATCTCTTAGATATTTTTTAACAAGTTTTCACTTTAAGAAATTTGAGTAAATAAAAATCTTTGTCATTTAATTTAACGAGTCTCAAGCCAAAGGAAAGGACAGACTACAAGATTTAACCGCAAATAGCAAAGACTTCAAAACAAAACTTAAACAAACTTTAAAATTTTTTTAATCTTTAACTCTTAATCTTAACGAGCGAAAGTGTTTAATTACTATTTAAAAGCAGAATAGTAGAGTAAATATGCTGGAGTTGTATAAAGCTATGGCACATGTAGCATATTTACAAGACAAATTAAACATATTAATGGTATTTAAATGCAGCGATTAACCCTAAGATGAACGCTTGTTTCTCGGGGGGCCAAACAAAAAGACTTTTGAATCTAAAATTTAGAGCCTAGAGACTATAAAAAATTTCAGATAATCAATTTTGAGTCGTTCTTAAAATAAGACTGTATGATGGCCTTGCTCGTTAGAGGGTTAATTTTAAACAAATAACATTTAGTCCGTTTTTATGTTAAACTGAGCAAAAAAATTTTTAAGACAAATTGTCATTATTGTTATTTGTTATTTTTGCTTTTAACTGTCAGTGAGGCAGAAAGTGGCTTAGAAATATTTAAAAATTTAATGCGTTACCGCCACTCACGCATAGCAGAAATAGCAATAAAATTTTAAATATTTTTTTATATTTTTTTTTTTTTTTTTTGAAAAGTAGTGTGAGCTGTTTTTCAATGTTGTTCTACATTATAATGTCATTGTTTTTACAAGCTGTCACTTTTATTATTTACTTGTTGTTTTATTTGATAAAGGAAAGTTGACAAAAAAAATTTAAAGGAATTACTCACCTCCTTACAGTAGATTTGCCTATAGGTAAAAAAAGAAACATGGAAATTAATGTCATATATATTGATTTGAAAAGAAAGATAAGTTTTTAGATTTTTTAAATGAACAAAAAAAGAGTTAGGTGGGCACAGTCGGTCAGTCATAGCTACAATACAATATACCCTAAAATAATTATTGATATCACAAAAAATGTCTATAGAAAAAATCATATAAAAATATGTTTCTATATATATAAAAAATTCATATGAGACAAAATATTTGATAACAATTTTTTAAATAAAAAATTTTCTATATAGGAGGTTGTTGGTTGGAATCAGGGCTCAGGTTTATATCATATTTTTTTTTTTTTTTACAAATTTTTATTATTTTAAATTATATTAATATTTATTAGGAGTATTAAACATTTTATTCAAAAACGTTTCTATAGAAAATTAAAACAAAAAAAATTTGTAACCAAAAATATTTTTTTGGAAAATTTATTGTTCGAAAATGTTTCTATAGAAATTTCTCTTAAAAAATTTTTCAAAAAGAATAATTATTTGCACTTTATCTCAGACTTGATAAAATCCAAAAAATGTTTGCGAAGACAACAAATTCCTCGACGAGTTTCGATGGTTGGTAAGGCCATCATCTTCAGATTAAAAACCATGCATTACATATTTTACAAACACAATCATTACGAATTATGTTTGTAAATCAAAGGTAAAAGCTAGATTATCGACATAATGAATAAAATTGTCATATGTTGCAGAAATATGTTTCAGCAGCAAAAACATATCTTTAAGTATGTTCTTACTTTAACCTGCAATTAATTAATCTGCGTTAAATGTTCGATATTGCTCAAATATTTGTTTAGCAACATGTTGCTAAAGCTTAAAAGATTCTTATAACTCTTTAAATGATGTTGGCTTGGCTGCAAAAGCCATCTACATATAACATTTGTTTGTAAGTTAGAATAAGTTTTGGACTTAAATAAGTTCCATTTGAGTATACTATTTCAAATTATATTTCATATTTCATATATATTGCAGCAACATGTTTCTTAAGCAAAAATATATTTTTTTAACTTTGGTTAGAATCTAATTATAAGTTTCCCGAATTTTTACAATAAAATAAATCTCTCAAGAATATATGACATGTTGCTAAAGTCTTTTTTTAGTGCTCAGAACCAAACATTTCCATTTCTTAGTTTAAATAAACTTTTTACTAATTAACATGCGATTAGTGTTTGATATACCTAAAGTAATGTTGCAGCAACATGTTTCTCAAGCTTAAATGTTTTTTAAAAGTCTTTTGATAACGGATTGACTATTTGTAATTTATAATAAGTTAAAATTCTTTCTCATCATGTTGCTGCAACATGTTTCGAAAACATTTTAAAAGCATTGTTTAAAAACATTTAAATTTATTTGTTAAAATGTATATCGTATATGTTGCAGCAACATGTTGCTTAAGCGAAAATTTTACTTTATAAAATTAAGATTAGAATTTTACAAAAAGTTTTTCGTAATTTTGCAATGAATCAAAAAAACTGATATGACTTAAATATTAATCAAGAAAATTATGAAATTGTTATACAAATATGTAGCAACATGTTGCTAAAGCCTTTTCCGAGTATTAAGGGTAGTTTAATATGTATACAATTGCACTTGATTTTAAATATTTTATTTGGATACATTTTAGAATCAATGTTTAGAAACGCTAAAAAATATTAGTATATTTTATATTATTTATAATGACTTTTAATTAATGACTTTTAATTATATCATGTTGTTGCAACATGTATCAGATACATTAAAAAATCATTTTATAAAAGCGTTTAAAATTATATGTTTTAACTTTATATTGTTTTAAATAGTATATACATATTTAATATATGTTGCAGAAACTTGTTGCAATATGCTGCAGCAACATGTTGCTTAAGAAAAAACTATTTTTTTATTACTCTGTTTAGAATTTTACTATAACCATGTCTTTTCATACTCACATTGAAACAAGGTAATAACAAATTCGTATATGACGTTACAGCAACATGTTGCTAAAGACTTTTCTAAATGTTCTAGATAGTCAAATACATATATTAAGTTTGATTTTTGCTACATACAATTATATTAAAAGTAAAAATATGTCAAAACGACAAAATCTTATTATTTAAATGTATAAAAAATATGTCCCCGTAAACATGTTGCTAACACTCAATTATATATAATTGTATTATTTTCAATAGATCTGAGTTAAATTTTTAAAAATACTAAAATTTCATTAATTAATACTTAATTTTCATAAAATATTGTTTCCGCAACATGTTGCTAAGAAACAAATCTTCTGAATAACATCTGTTTTCTCTTCAAAACTATTTGATTTTGAAAAAAATATGCTCTAAATTCACACTTATTTTACAATAAGTGTGTCCTCCCATTTCTATATAGAATAAATGTTATAAATATTATCAAGGAATAATTATATAATGTTATAGCAACATGTTGCTAAAGACTTTTCAATACCATCTAATTTATTTTTAAAGTAGTTTATTTAAAAAAAAAAAAAGCTGCTCTAAATTCCAAAAAAGAAATTGAAATCTCTCTTTGATTATACAAAAGTCTAAATCAATTTCTATTTCACTCCAATTCTTATCAATAATTTGCCATAATTACATGATCATTAAGAATTATCTGTATAATTTATAAAACATCTATAAGCGATAAGAGTTTTGCATATAAACAATTTACCCACATCAGAATTTTTTTAACTTTCATTTTATTCATTTATGTTTTTTTTTGGTCAGTAACACTTTCACTTTTGTCTAAATCTTTGAAGAAATTTACTTTTTTTAAGATTTCGTTTCTAAACTTAATCTTTCATATATGGTTTGGTTTGGTCTCTTTTTGACTTAAACTGTTTTAATGGCTTAAACTCAAGCTGTTTAGAAGACAATAGAAAATTGATTTGATTTCTTGATTCTGATTTAAACTTCTGTTCAAACCTGCAGTATTTTTTAGAAATATTTCAGACTACCTCAAATTATGTTTTTTTTTTATAAATTTCGAAAGAAAGAATTTTTGTTAACTGTTTTATTTACTTTAGGGTTATATAATTATAGAACTGTCAGTTTTAGTTAATGGATTTTAGGTAAAATTTAATTTTGATTAATTGAGTTGAAAGATAGGAACATTTTTGGTTGGAAGAATTTGAAAAGTATTAACATAAATTTATAATATTTTATATGGAAACTTTTGTATGTTTCAAAACATTCTATTATTAGACTTTTAATTTTTTGAATTTTTCTATATTATATTCTTTTATAAGCAAAAATATTTTGTATCTCCTAAATTATGTTGCTGCAACATGTTGCTAGTTTAAACTTTTAATAATACAATGAAAAGTTTTTATCATTAAAATAATGTTAGAGGATAAGAACATTTTTAGTTGGAAGAATTAAGAAAAAAATAATTATATAAATTTACACTTTTTTATATGGAAACTTCTGTTTAAATATGTTGCAGCAACATATATCAGAAAATTATTTTTAAAAAACATTCTTAGTTTTTTTACATATTTTTAAAATTTTTCTATATTATATCTTTTATATGCCAAAATTTGTATGTTTATAATTATGTTGCAGCAACATGTTGCTAGATTGAAACTTTAAATAATACTATAAAAAGTCTTTCTTTCAATAATAATATGATAAATTATTTTTATTATGAATCACAATTATAAACAGATTAAAAAATTAAGTTGCCGCAACATGTTGCTTTTAATATAGAGTTAATTTTAAAGAATGTTGATGAAGAATTTTTTGAAAATAGTTCCAAAATAAACTATACTAATTCTATTATTAGTTTTTTTTATATATTTTTTAAAATTTTTCTATATTATATATAATTATGTTGCATCAACATATAATTTTGTTGCAGCAACATGTTGCTTGATTGAAATTTTAAATAATACAATGATAAGTATTTATTTTTTAAATAATAAAATAATAAATTCTTTTTATAATAAATAAAAATTATAAACAGATTAAAAAATTAAGTTGCCGCAACATGTTGCTTTTAAATATAGAGTTAGTTTCAAAGAATGTTGATGAAGAGTTTTTTGAAAATGGTTCTAAAATAAATAATATTAATTCTATTATTAGTTTTTTTACATATTTTTAAAATTCTTATACATTCTATATTATTATGTTGCAGCAACATGTTGCTAGATTGAAACTTTAAATAATACAATAATAAGTATTTATTTTTTAAATAATAATATGATAAATTCTTTTTATTATGAATCAAAATTATAAACAAATTGAAAAATTAAGTTGCCGCAACATGTTGCTTTTAAATATAGAGTCAATTTTAAAGAATGTTGATGAACAATTTTTTGAAAATGGTTTTTAAAATTGTTCTATATTCTATATAATTATGTTGAAGCAACATGTTGCTAGTTTGAAACTTTAAATAAAATAATGATAAGTATTTATTTTTTAAATAATAATATGATAAATTCTTTTTATTATGAATCAAAATTATGAACAGATTAAAAAATTAATTTGCCGCAACATGTTGCTTTTAAATGTAAAGTTAACTTTAAAGAATGTTGATGAAGAGTTTTAAGAAAGTGGTTCCAAAATGAATTATATTAATGCAGTTTAAGTTATAACCTTATTGAAAACAACATAGCAATTAAGTGTTTAATAAATGTTGCCTTAACATGTTTCTAAACACTTAGAAAGTCTTAAACATGTTTCAAAATTAATATGAAAATTTTAATGTTTATAAATCCATTAAAATTTAAAGAAGTTATTAGAATTAACAAAACTCGGTGTAATTTAAATGACTTACAAATTTTAATTACTTTGCTTGAAAACGAAAATAGCGTTAATGTAGATGACATGGTCATAAAACCTTAAGCTAAATGACCATTTCTAAAGAAACTTGCTACAACTGAAAGTAATGGCTACAATTTTTATTTAACATAATAGCAAAAAGGTGAAAATATTTTTACAAAAAAAAGACATTAAAATAAAATGACATTTATACCTAAAACGAATGAAAAAGTTTTAGAGAAATATGATCTATGGGAAAGTTAAAAGAAAACCGAAATGATTTGATGGTCTTAAAAAATAGAAACTAGAGCTTCGACAAATTTGTTACCATATTCATTTGCTAAAGATAACTTTAGAAAACGAAACTTATAGAGATATTTAAACTACTTTTAATATTTCTTACTAAAAACACCAATACGTCAATCATTTTCCCTAGAAACTAATGACATAAATGTTTAAGGCAATGTTGTTTAGGCAAAAACCTTAAAAGTTGCAATTAGTCATCATCAGCTGCAAATACCTTAAATACCCAAGTCAAATACTAGACATTGACCATAATTTTTTGTTAACCAAACATACATATGTTCGAATACTAACATGTTTCACTTCTTTCTTTGCTTTATTGAAATGCGGCCAATTGACAGTTTAGCGTGCTACATTATAAATAACATAGACAAAACAAAAACCCAAGAATTGTCATTAAGAAATTGTGTTGCAAGTGGACGTGTGTGAGCTTGAGGTGATGGATTGATGTCCAATTGTTAAAGCTGGCCAACATCGATCGGTCTTGTCGCGTTTGACTTTGAAATTGAATACAAAACGAGTAATAGTAATAATTATGTTATGTTAACACTAATCATTAAATAATAGAAAATCCAAGGAAATTATATATTTATGTTTGAAGAAATCTAGAGCTATAAATTAAGGAGTTTTATATTTAGAAACAAGTTATTGAAAAATCTATAAAAAATCACTTTTTAAAAGATATTTCGTATTTTTAATAATATTAGTTCATATTTATTTCATAATGTTGCATCAACTTTTTTTGGCAACATTTTTGATGCATATCTCTAAGTGTTTCTTCATAACTTTTAACATTTTTTTTTATTTTCAATTAAAACTAAATAAAGTATGAAATATTTCAGAAGCATGTTGCAGCAACATATTGCTAGAACTAAGTCATTAACAATCTAAAGCTATTTTTAGCAGCACTTTATACTTGGAAAAAAGTTATTAGAAAATCAACCAAAATTTGCTGTTTTAAAGAAATTTTTTGTATTTTAATCAAAGAAATTTTTCATTCCATAATGTTACCTCAAGATACTTTGGCAACATTTTGTAATCAAACATTAAAATGTTTCTTTATCGCTTTTGATATCAAGTATTTTTAAACAGAATAAAAAATAAATATTAAAAATTAAAAAAAAATTATAAGAATGTTGCAGCAACATATTGCATGAATCATTAAAATGTTGCAGCAACATATGCATGAATCATTAAAATGTTGCAGCAACATATTGCAAGAATAGAAAAGAATAGAGCTGTATGTATAAGGTCTTGAAAGAAGAGACTTTAAATCAGTTTTTTAAAACATATTTTTAATCACAACAATTTTTATTACAAAATGTTGCCGCAACATTCATAGGCCACATTTTGTATGGTAGTCATCAAAATGTTTCTCTATCAGTTTTAAAATTTATTATTTTCGGTCGGAATTCAAAAATTTTTATATATTAAATTTTTGAAAAAAAAAAATGTTGCCGCAACATGTTGCAAAGCCTTATTGTTTTAAAAACGATATTTTTATGATTTGAGATTTCCTCTACTAAATATAAATTTTTTGAAACTTTATACTTCATGTTGCCGCAACATGCTTTGGCAACATTTACTATGTTTATTATTAAAATGTTTTTATCCAGTTTTTATTGTAAAATAATTTACAATATAGTCATTTGAAACATTTTAAATATCTCGCAAGAATATTGCAGCAACATGTTGCAAAGCCGTTTAGTTACTTACATAAGTCTCTGTTGACATTTTCGTTAAAATTTTAAATTTTCTAAAACTATTTTACTGCATTTTGAATAATTAATACTCAACACAATGTTGCTGCAACATGTTGCAAACACTTTTTCTACATTGTATCTAGATTTTCATTACTTAGGATTAAGTATTTTGTTACTTTATTGCTCCAGACTTAAGTTTATTAAGTTTATTTCTAACTATGGGGGTTACTTTCTATGTTTCGAGATTTTTTTATTAATAATGCTGCCACGTTAGTTAAGAAAAGTTATATATAACTATATTTTTTTGAAAAAACTGGGAGCGTATAAATTTTTATAAATTATAGTTCTTTTTCTCTTATCTCAGAATATAAAAGTCAATGTTTCAGCAATATGTTGGAAATGTATATATTGAAAATAAGTGTACAAGAAATATTGTATTTTAATATTAAAGTTAAAAAAAGATGAGACCGAAACAATGTTGTGGCAACATGTTACAAAAATATTGCGAATATATTATAGAAAAAGTAAATTTTTTAGTATAAAAAATAGAGAGAAAACTTTTTCCAAAATATGTTGTTAAGCAACATGTTTTTAAAATCTTAAGAAATTGTTTTCTAAAACAAGAACTCTAAAATCATGCAAATAAAATAAAATATCATGAAAATAAAATGAACATAAATAAACAACAAAACTTTTTTAAAAAATGTTTCAGCAACATTCAAAAATATGTTGCTAAAATATTTAGTAAATAATATATTTAAAAGTATGTTTATAATTTTAAGATTGAATATTGTACAAAAAAAATTAAGGTTATCAAGATAAATGTTTCTGAAACAATGTTGCGGCAACATTTTACTGAAATATAACACTTAAATATAAAAACCTAAAAAAAAATCATAAAAAAATTTTGTTATAAATTTCTAAGAATTTAACCATGTTTCTCAACATGTTGCTAAGCTACATATACAATATAAACATTTAAAAAATTAAAAATATTTTTTCCAAATTTTAATTTTCTAAATGATTTTTTTCTGTTTCTGATTGCATTTCTAAAATGTTTAAAATCACATTCTTAACATTTTTTCTCACCATTTTTTTTAACTAAAATATTTCATAAACTTCTGTAATTAACCAAACATTTGTTTACTTAACAAATCACCTTAAGCGTAAAGATTTCTAACGTATTCACACTCATCCAACCTCCTCAAATAGTCAGATAAAGTAGAGGCAATTGACCCACCTTAGAAATTTGTTAGCAGAAAAAAATGGAAATTTTGTAAATTATTTCAATTTACCCAAAAAAAAAACAATAAAAACAACTTTTTGTTAGTATTCTTTTGGTTTTTAATGGTCAGAGCCATAAAATGTTTAAAACAAGTCTTCTTTTTTCTTAGCAACATTTTTATGTGAAAGTGGTATTACAACTATTAACAGTGATGGTAAAAATAACAACTACAGTGTCAATGAAAATGAAAAAAAAAACATCTTTTTGATCTTGGTATTGGCATTTAATGGAATTTCATATACAAAATATAACGAAGAAAAAACTCAATACATTTGCGCCAAATAAAAAGCCAATATATGACTGAATAAAAATGAATAAATGACAGACTGACTGACTGAGTGACTGGATGAATGAATGACTCTTAAGGTATTAAAATATTGCCACAGACAGACATTTCGTACACAAAAAAATATGTATTTTTATAGCTCAACATAACGTCAGCATCACGAACCTCATCGTCATTTGAATGGGAGTGGATGGATGAATGTTTGGTTTGTGCATAAATGTATTTTATATTTTTATGAATAAAAAAAAATAAGTTATTGAATATTTTACAAAAGGTATATGGAGAATTAATCCAATATTGATAATTGTGATATATAAATATACATTTTCAAAAGAAATAGTTACAAATACATTTTTTGTGTGTCTCTTTTGTTATTATTTTTTGGAAATTTTATTGATTTTATGGCGATGAGCAATTCAAGATTTTAAGAAAGTATGTATGAGTCAGTTTTAAATTACAACAAGTGAGTTTGTCTGGTCTGTCTTGTTAGCAACTTGTCGCAATGAGAAAGTGTTTAAAATTTGTTTGTTAAAAAAAAGTTTTTGACAAAAGGAGTTTAAAGTGAGAAAATTGTCATGAAAAACAAAAACTGGTAATAAAATTTCTACAAAAAAAAACGAAAAAATACTTTTTGAACAAAGTTTATACCTAAGCAACATGTTGCAGCAACATATTTGTCTAATGAAATTATTGTTTTTACTTTAATATTAATGACACACTTGTACTTCAAGGGATATTCTAAGAAATTTTTAAAGTTTTGCAACATGTTGCGGAAACACTTAAAAGCAACATTTTACCGGATAATAGGTTGAACTTGTGCAACTTACTGTAAATTGTGATATTTAAAACATTTTTAATATATTAGCAACATGTTGCAGCAACATATTTTTGTGATAGAACTAGTTTTTTTGCTTTCAATTTTAAAAATAATGAGTATTTTTAACAATATTTTAAAAAATTGTCAGTGTTCAGCAACATGTTGGGAAAACATTTTAATGTATATATTAATTTAGAGCAACATGTTGCAGAGAAATAGGTTGGCAGCTAAGTTTTTGTGAAACCTGGTGTGAATTTTTTAAAACTAAGAAAATCATTTTGAACTTTCTTTAAATAATCAACAATTTTTTCAGCAACATGTTGCTAAAGATACATGTTGCTGACAAATTTGTAATATCTTTTTTAATTAAGGCCAACGTGTGCCAATACATATTCTTGTTATGCATTTTTAAGAATTTGTTCATATTACGTTCAATTTATCTATGTATCTGCAACATGTTGCTAACATGTTTAATATAACATGTATTTTCATACTTATACTTGACATATTAATACTAAAAAATTGCTATTTTTTTGTAAAATACTGCAGCAAAACATTTCTATATTATATTAAATTTTATATGAGGACTTTTTTTTGGAATGTTGCAGCAACATAGAGAAGATGCGGAATGCTTTTTGTATATAAAATGTTACATTACACAACATGTTTCTTTATTATTTAACAAAGAAAATTAAAAAAAAAAACGCTTTAAATCCATAATATATTTCTCTTATGAATTTATCAAAAAAAAATCTTAAAAAAGTTGCAGCAACATGTTTCGGAAACACTGTTGTATATTATTATTAAAATGTAAAATAAATTTTCTTCATTTTAATGAATAAACCTGAATAACTATGTCAACATAATGACTATTTTTTATTTAAAATGTTGCAGCAACATGTTTCTTTATTTACTAACATGTCTAAAACTATTATAATTACAATTTTTTATACAAAATTTAATTAAATTTCCTTTACTGTCTTCTTTTTAAGAAAAATTTATAATTCTCTTTTAGACGCTTAACGGTCTTTCATGTTCTTCTTGTCTTTCATTTCTTTTCTTTCAGCGGTCATAACACCACACTAAGTGTGTTAAGTCTTTAAGCACCCAGTTTTCTAAATTTCAATTCCAAACATATTACAAAAATCTTTATACAGACATCAGGAGCATAATTTTGCAAAAATATTTCTAATTTGCTTATAGGTTTCTGTATATTTGCCCACTTGAATGGTATTAAAGTCATCAGCAACATGAATCTACAAATCATTTTAATATGCAGAGAAAACAATTTATATTGGAGTTTTATTTGCATTAAAAGCGAATAAATAATTTTAGTGCCTTTTTTCTAACTTTTTTGAAATTAAACTGATGGAAATGTGTTAGTTTGTCTGCCGCTACTTGACTGTTCTGTTTTATTTTTCTACACAAAAAAAAACTTAACAACTCTTCTGCTGACTGACTATCAATGTTGCTGAGTTTGGTATGTGTTGTTATCAATATATTGTGGTTGTTTTGTTGCAATTGTATGTTATAAATATACTAGTCTGTCTGTTTTCCATCAATTTTTATTAGATTTGTGTCGAGTTCAATTTAAATTATGGACTATAATTGTTAAACAATCTATGGATTCGTAACGTATAAATGTTACATGTCTAAATACAACGAATATTTATTTCAATCTTTTTTAGATATTTATAAATGAGTTTTATTTGGATTAAGTGCCGATGAAGTTATAACTACAATATAAATTTATATGAATAGATAATATGCATTTAGGAAAGTAGCTGAAAAATATGTTTGGCAACATGTTGCCGAAACTATAAAGTTACTGTTACAATATGTTTAAATATCAGTTCAAATTTGGATATCAAAATAAACTCTAAACAAATTTGTAATCGAACTCTATTCTATTTTTCATATAAAAATTTGTATAAAATTATTTTTCATAAAAAAATTTTTCATAGAAAATTATTCATATAAATATTTCTATTAAAAATTTTTCATATAAAAATTGTTATAGAAAATTTTTCATATAAAAATTTCTATTAAAAATTTTTCATATAAAAATTTTTATAGAAAATTTTTCATATAAAAATTTTTATAGAAAATTTTTCATATAAAAATTTTTATAGAAAATTTTTCATATAAAAATTTTTATAGAAAATTTTTCATATAAAAATTTTTATAGAACATTTTTCATATAAAAATTTTTATAGAACATTTTTCATATAAAAATTTTTATAGAAAATTTTTCATATAAAAATTTTTATAGAAAATTTTTAATATACAAATTTTTATAGAAAATTTTTAGTATAAAAATTTTTATAGAAAATCTTTAATATAAAAATTTTTATAGAAAATTTTTAATATAAAAATTTTTATAGAAAATTTTTATAGAAAATTTTTAATATAAAAATTTTTATAGAAAATTTTTAATATAAAAATATCTATTGAAAATTTTTCAGATAAAAATTTTTATAGAAAATTTTTCAAATTAAATTTTTATAGAAAATTTTTCATATAAAAATTTCTAAAAAAATTTCTATAGAAAATTTTTCATAAAAAACTTTCTATAGAAAATTGTTCATATCAAAATTTGTATAGAAAATTTTTCATATAAAAAAATTTTTATAGAAAATTTTGAAGAAAAATTTCTATAAAAAATTTTTTATATAAAAATTTTTAATAGAAAATTTTTTATAAAAAAATTTTCATATAAAAATTTTTGTAGAAAATTTTTCATATAAAAATTTTTGTAGAAAATTTTTCATAACAAATTTTCTACAAATATTTTTATTAAAAATTTTTATATAAACATTTTGATGGAAAAGTTTTCATCTAAATGCTTTTGTAGAAATTTTACATATAAAAATTTTTTGTATAAAAAATTTTTCTTGTAAAAATTTCTTATAGAAAATTTTTCATATAAAAATTTCTATAGAAAATTTTTTTTAAAAGAATTTCTATCGAAAATTTTTTTTACAAAAATGTTTATCCCTGTTAATAATTTTAATTTTCAGCAATATGTTGCTGCAATATCCTGCAATTTTTTCTGTTTTCTATAAATACTTATAATCCAAGTCAAATATATTTTGCTTTCAAAATAAAATCCTCTAATTTTAATGCTATGTTACCGCAACATGTTGCTAAAGTATTTTAAAAAAATAATTTTATGTTGCTGCAACATTTAGCAAACATATTTTCCTTAAACTATACAAGCACCTTTAAAAACTTTTGTATACATTTTCTTCCGCAACATGTTGCTATATAGTTTTTAGAAAAACTATATAGCTTTCCTTCCTTAACTACTTTTCTTAGTTCAAAGTTTATTTGTTGTTCCTTTAACCTGTTCTTTTGCTTCCTGACTTGATATTTATTTCGCATTTCTTCTATTTCTAACTTTTGTTGCTGCCGTTTTTCGATATTTTAGATTTCTTAGTTTTCCTCCATTTCTACTATTTCAACTCTTCATGGAATTTATGTACTTAAAAGTTTAGTTGATTTCACAGTTTTCGCCTTTTCATACTCTTTGCTTTCCAAAGAATTCAACAATGGCACGAATCGCATCTTTTTCAATAGGTTTTTTATTTTTTTTTTTTGTCTAAGTTCCCTTTACTTTCCTTCTGTGCATTTGAAAGAAATTTCCTAAGAATTGGCGTAAAAATCTAAGCGAATTCTTTTCTGTTGTTTTCTCTTTAGTCTCTGAAGCCTGATGATGTTGTGCACTTGAAATGAGAAACAAGTCAGTATTCGAGGTATTAAACAAAAGTTTAGTTTATTATTGGAGTTAAGAGTTTTTGTGCTTAGATTTGATTTTCGTTTTCTAAAATCAAAAAAAAACTAAACATGAATAAAATGAGGAAAATGTGTAGACAGTATTTTCTTTCCAAAGAATACAATATAAGATTTGAGGAGCTTGTGAAATATTTGAAATAAATGTCTTGAGTAGGCAACATGTTGCTGCTAACATATACAATGTTGCATCTCATTATTTAATAATGAGTTTTTAAATTAAAATTTTAGGAGAAAGTTGCAGCAACATATTTCACAAAATGAATGTTGAATAATGCAACATTATCAAATCAATATTAATGAAACTTTAAGCAAATTTTTAATTAATACTTCTAACTAATTAGCAACATGTTGCTGAACTATGCTAATATTCTTATATTACATTTTGTGAATTATTTTTTTTTTAAATTGAGAAAAAATATTTGTTTAAAAATATATAGCAACATGTTGCTCTACAGACCTATTTTACCATGTATCGAACAAAATAAAATTAAGTTTTTTGTGATGTCAGAAAACTCACTTCAAATAAATAGTCTTTTGTATCCAGCATTAAAAAATATTTTGCTAGAAATATTTTTAAGTTAAAATTTTTTACCATTAATGTACATTAATTTCTATCAACATGTTGCTAAACTTTATAAAAGAAAATTCCATTAATTTTTAATAAGTTCTTGTGAAAATGTTTCCTTATTAGTACAAATTTAATATCATAATTGTTTAAACTATGGACAATACTGCTAGCAACATGTTGCTAGACGTTTTTAACGAAAGCTTTAGGCTGTTGAGTTGTTTAAACATTAAGTAAAAACAAGCTTATTTGTAGTTTTAGTAAAACAAGTTTTTTCTAAATGGATTATTGTGAAGTGAAAAAAATGTTGCTATCAACATGAGGATAGACATTTTTATTTTTAGCTCCTTATGAAATAAAAATGATTAAAAAAAACTTACCAGCAACTTTTGATCATTACTAACAAAAAATACACTGCTTAAGGAAACTCAAAACAACTTTTTGATTTGTAAGATGTTTCCGGCAACATGATGCGGAACATTTTTTTCATAGAAATCATAATATACAAAATTTTGCATAGGTTTACGATTTTCAACCATAACAAATCTTTAATGCAATATATACTGCAGTGAATTACCATATTTCTTAGAAAAAATGTTTCTGGCAACATGTCAAAGAACATTTATTCATAGAAATCATAATATCCCGCAGAATGTTCTTAGATTTTTTAGAATCTCCCCATATAACAAATCTTCAATGAAACATGTTCTGGTGTAGACTATTAGACTTTTTTCATGGCAAAATTTTTTTGGCAACATGTTGCAGAACATTTGTTCATAGAAAACATAATTCTTACAAAATGTTTATAGTGTTTGGATTAACCACACATAATAAATCATTTATGCAATATGTTCTACTATATATAGATGTTTTTCTTGGTAACATTTTTTTGTCAACATGTTGCAGAACATTTGTTCATAGAAATCATAATTCCTACAAATAGTTTTCTGGATTTACCACACATAACAAATTATTTATGTAATATGTTCTACTGTATATAGATGTTTTGCTCGGCAACATTTTTTTGACAACATGTTGCAGAACATTTTTTCATATAAATCATAATCTTCAACAAATGTTTAATGTTTTTAAAATAACTCCTCATAACAAATCTTTAAGACAACATTTTCGGTAAAAAATTAATGTTTTTGGCCAAAATGTTTCTGAAAACATGTTGCAGAGTATTATTTTCATGAAAATCATAATATGCATTCCAAAAAAATTTAATGGTTTCTTAAAATTTCCCAACATAACAAATCTTAAATGCAACATGTTCTGACTATACTCTTGACAAACATGTTTCTGTCAACATGTTGCAGAATATCTTTTTTGATAAAAACCTGAATACTCTATAATAAAGATGAAGATAGGTTATGTTCTTCATTAAAAGTGTAAACTTAGTTATAATACTTTCCAAAAATGTTTACAGCAACATGTTTCAGCAACATTTCATGTATACAAAAATCATATTTTATATATTATTTATAAAAAAAAAAATACTTAAAACTTCTTCAATGTCTAAAAATGTGTACCGCAACATGTTGCTGCAACATTTTGAATATAAAAATATCGTATTTCATTATACTATTCTAAACTAAATAATAAACGTTGTAAAAAAGGTTTAAAACTTTTTTAATTGTCACAAAAACATTGCCAGCAACATGTTGCAGCAACATACCATTTAAAATAACATAATATCCTACAAAATTTTCTTAGTTTCTTTAAAATTTTCCCACATAAAACATCATTTTGATCATTTTCTGTTCACTGAGTTACCTCTGCTCCACTGAACCCTTAACGCTTTGTGTTAGTCGTCATGTGAGTGCTTGGAATTGGGTATGTGTGTGTGTTGTTGGCAAAACCCCAACAACTAACCAGTGTTGCGTACTTATTGCATTACTTTACCTCTTTTTACCAGCTCTTATGGTGGTTTAAACTTTAGTGTGAATTATATTTTTTTTCTTCCGTCTGTCTCTACTATAAGAACTTCAGTATCACTTACACTTTACCTGATTTTTTTTTTCCTAAAAATATATTTTTCTACTCTATATTTGTAGCGCTTAAAACATTTACGAGTGTTTTCTGAAGAGGAAGACAAAAAACTTTCATACTTTTATAGTATTTTCAAACATCTTATGATGTTCTTGTTTTTTTTTTTCTTTTTATATACCGACATATAGGAAAATCTATAGTCTGGATGTGTGAAAAATTTTTGTTAGGAAAAAAATCTAAAAACTCTATTCTTGGGAAAAAGTAAAGTTTTCTTGAGTGGGTTTTGTTGCACTTTAGTTAGGGAAAAATAAGTTTTTTTTTCGTACCTTTAAAATACCAGCAACATTTACGCATTTTCCGCTTTACTACGCCGGCAATTTTTTATTTGCCTGGATTTTTCGCTATTTTAAAAAAGTGTATGTAGTTAGTAGGGAGATACAAATTTAAGATTTACATCAAAAAAGAACTAAAAATGTTCCATAGTATTTCCAAAATTACTAAAAATTAAGTTAAATTTCATTTTCTTTTTAAGTTTTTTTTTTTAAATAAATTTTTTCAATTGAAATTTTTTCCTTTTAGTACCACCCTAATATACATTTTCTTTTCTTAAACATCATCTTGTTAACTATCAAAATACATACTACAGTTTTTTCTTAAAATTTCTCAAATGTTTTTTATATACTATATATTTGGTTTTTAAGTTTGTTTACAGCATCTCAACTACTTTTTTTCTCCTTTCATCTTTTATTCTACTTTTTATTATTCCCTTTTTATTTTTTTCTTGTAGTGCCTTCTAATGATAACAAGATTTGCTGCAGCTTCTCGAAAGTCTGGCAAATTTTCCCATATAAGTCGCAGAACGGGTATGATTTAAGTTGGTTCTTCTTTTCTGCTTTAAGTACTTTGTAAAACTAACATAATCTAAATTACTTGCAGTTGTAATTCAATTTTATGAAAGCAGTATTAAATAAATTTTTGGTTGGCTTACAAAAAAAAATCATAAATATGCAGTAAAATATTATTCAAAAAGAATGAAAAAATTTGTAATAATTAAGTTCAGCATTTTTTTAAATCAGTTTTAAACATTTTTTTTCATAAAAAAATGTTGCTAAACATTTCAACTAGAAAAATGTTACCACAAAATATTGGCAAATTTTGGCTATAAAAACCAAAATATTACTGACATTTAAAAAAATCAATTTTAATCTATTTTACAGTGTAAAAAAGTTACTAGCAACATGTTGCTGAAACACTTTGACTAGCAACATGTTGCTAAGATATATTTGAATTCCAGCAATCATTTTCCTTTTATCAATATTCCGCTATTGTCTTTGAAACATTCTGAAAATCGAAAAAAAAGTACTGGCAACATCTTGCTAAACATTTCAAAAAGTGAGGGGTTAGCTATTTTTTTAAATTTCTGAGAAGAAAAATAATAATTTTAAAATTTTAATATGTACTAATGGCATTTTTGAGGCCCTATGCTCCACTGGGAGTCAAGGATAACAGAAGAAGAATGGCATTTTGAAAATTAACTTAAACACATAAGCGAGAAACATGTTGCTTAGAAATATTTTATTCCTGCAATAATTTTCCTCTTGTCAATTAATATTCCACTGTTATATTTTAAACATTCTGAAAAATCGAAAATACTTCTGGCAACATCTTGCTAAACATTTTAAAAAGTAAGTTTTAAATATTTTTCAGAATTATGATATGAAAAATAACAATTTTTAAGCTTTAATAAATTTAAATTAATACTATTGACATTTTTAAAATTAGATTAAAAATGTTGCTGGCAACATGTTGCTAAAACACTTTGCCTGGAAACATGTTGCAAAAATATTTTAAGTGCTCCAATAATACTTCTCTTATCAATATTCAAATTTTATGTTCATAAGTATGAAAATATTATAAGCAACATGTTGCTAAACATTTTAAAAGTCTCAGATTTAACGAATTTTTAGTTTTTCGAAAAAAATCATCATTCAAAAAGAATAAAGAATTTGAAGTATTTAATTGCACATGGCATTTTTTTGAATCATTTTAAAGAAATTTTATAGAACACAAATATTGCTGGCAACATATTGCTAAATAATTTTATCTAGAAACATTATGCGCCAAAATATTTGGATATTTTTAATATTTATTATTATGTATTCGGAAAATATAAATTTCAATATGTTAATAAATATGGATAAAAAAGCACTAGCAACATGTTGCTGAAATCTTTTCTTATATTAAACATGTTGCAAACCATGTTGATAAAAACATTATTTCGCTATTATAAACATGTTGCTTGATATATAAAGTATACAATTTTCTAGTGATAAAAAAATTTGTGGTAAAGGCATAAAACATAAAACCTAGCTAGCAACATGTTGCTAAAGTCTTTTGGAACATTATTTCTTTTATAAACATGTTGCTATAAAATATAAATTTTCTAATGCTAAATAAAACTTGCGATAAAGACAATTGATTATGACATAAAATCTTGCCAGCAACATGTTGCTAAAGCATTTTGATATTTAATTTTAAATATAGAAATAGTAAAACTTAACAAAATTTAAACATTTTTTTTTAATTTAATAAAACAAAAGTTTTAATTGCAAAATGTTGCTGATCCATTTCGAATTGTCTTCTTTGTAGTTTAGTAATGGAAAATTCATTATTTTGTGTAGTTCAGAGGTTAATTTATTTAAAAAAAAAATATGTCCTCAAAAATAGAATGAAAACCAATCCCAATACAAAAATTAAAGTTGCTAGCAACAAGTTGCAATAGTATTGTAAGAAAAATTTTAAAATCAGTCTATAATTTTTATAATAATACAAGTTTTGACCCAAAAACAAATTAGTTGTGTAAGAAAGTGATCCCAAGTTCTTAACTATGTTAAAAATTATACAAAAATATTTCTTAAACGATTTTTGTGGCTAGCAACATGTTGCTTTAAATAAATAAACATAAAGGTATAGAAAACTAAACTTTTGGGTGCACATAAGTTTTTACCAATAACTAATACACAAATTTATAATACCCTATTACCTCTTGGGAAAGAGATAAAAAATGAGACTGATACTATATAAAAAAATTCTAACAATAATGTTGCTAGCAACATATTTATATACATATATTATAAAGCAACTCATAATCGTTTTTATAAATTTGATAAGAATAAGAAAAAATTTAAGTGAGAATGAAACTATGGCAAACATATTTTATATAACTACTTTAAAAAATGTTGCTGGCAATATGTTGCTTTATGTTTCTATATAAAAAATGTTTATCAATATAGAATTATATAAAAGAAAAACAAATGTGTTAAGAGACAAATAACTAATTTTCTTAAGAAAGTTAATGAAATAATGTTGTAAAAAATACTATTACTAGAAATGTTGCTAGCATTACATTTTTCCAATATATCACAAATATAATAAAATTTTAAAAATTGAAGTTACAAAAGAAACAATTAACTGTACACTATATTGTATAGTAATGCCTATATAAATAATTTTCCAGCAAGATCTTATTTAAGTGCAGTTCTAGGGTTAATAATGTTATCTTAGGCTTCAGAAAACGCACACACAACTCCCAAGAATATAAAGAAATTACCATGAAAAAATTCATTAAAAATGCAGTCTTAATACAAATGTATTTAAAAGTAAACATTTATTTAATATAAAGAAAACCTATGAAAAGAACTAAAGAATCTAAAATAAAATAGGAAAATTGAAACAAAAAACTTACCAGTTTTTTTTGAGATGAAAAAATATTCCAAATTACAGAAGAAATTTCTCTATATATAATCAATAACTTTTAAAAACATTCACAAATTTTTTTAATCTTCTTAAACAAATATATTTAAAGGTTTAATTTAATGAGATATTTATATTCATCAATTCTTTTGAACAATTTTTTTTTTTATTTGTTTAAATTATCATAAATTTTCTATTCATAAAATTTTTAATTCCTTTCTTTACACCCAATTTCTTTTTTTTTTTATTTATGGCAAACAATAAAATTCCACCACTATTTTTTTATAAAAAAAAGACACGTATCCCTTCCGCTTGTAGCCGTTGTAACGTTGTTAACGCGTTCGTATTCACATGAAGACTAAGCGCCTGCGTAAATGTTTAAAAACCAGATTCTTGCATTCTTTTACTTCTTTTCTTGGCTTTAACCAGACAACAAGTTCAAGTTGAAGGTTTCTAACCAAAACCATAATTGGAAAATCAACCAGAATGAGAGTAAGAGAGAAATAGTGATCATCAATACAGTTAACATTATGTTAGCAACATGAAAAGAGAGAAGAGAAATTAAATTTCTCTTAATATTCTACATAATAATTAGAAAAAACAGGTAAAATATTTTTACTGACAAATTTCTTTTAGTCCAAAAAAGATAAATTACAACGATCTTCTAAGAAGGAATAAGAGAATGAGTGGAAGAAAGAGACACGGAGAATTGAGAAAATAAATCAATGATAATCTGTTAAAATTTTAAAAATAACGAAAACTTTACATTATAAAACCCAAAATTTTATTTCTTTTGATGTTACAAATTATTTAGAGTGTCATGATCAATATTTACAACTGAGAAAATTATCTCCCGATATTGGTGCTTTAAGCTTGATCAATGATCATCTACATTATATTTTACTTGCTATAGTCATTAAATATTTTTAATATCATGTTAAAAGCTTCTAAAGCCCATAAAAATTTTGCCCTAGAAATGAATCCATAACTAACCATAAAAAAAATTTTACAGTTTAAAAAAATCGATCATTAAAAATGTTAATGATCATTTTTAATGATCGATTTTTGCAAAATAACTCGTCAAGGTTTAAAGATATTTTGAAATATAAAAAAGTAAGAAATTTAGTATAGAACTAGAAGCAAACCTAAAGTGAACTAGAACTGAATTACATCTGAACTAGAACCGAACTAGAACTGTAGAGAACTAGAAGTAAACTAAAAGTGAACTAGAACTGAATTACATCTGAACTAGAACTGAACCTAGAATTGTACCTAGAACTCAACCTCGACCTGAACCTAAAACTGAACTTAAAATTCAATTTAAAAAAATATAAATTTTTTTATTTTAAATAAATTTTTTAGTCAAAATTTAATTGTTCAAAACAAAATTTAATTTTTGAATAAAAATTTAACTTTTCTATAAAAAATTTTCGATAGAAAATTTTTAATACAAAATTTTTCCATAGAAAATTTTCATTATAAAATTTTTCTGTAGAAATTTTCGATATAAAATTTGTTAATACAAAATATTCGGTATAAAATTTTTCTATAGAAAATTTTCAATATAAAATTCCTCTATAGAAAATTTTCGACATAAAAAGTTTTTCTATTGAAATTTTCGATATTAAAATGATTTATAGAAAATTTTTGATATTAAATTTTTCTATAGAAAATATTCGATATCTAATTTTTCTTTAAAAAATTTTCTATATACAATTTTTCTATAGAAAATTTTCGATATAAAATTTTGCTATAGAGAAATTTTTCTACAGAAAAAATTTTTTTTTATATAATTTTTCTATAGAAATATTTTACTTTATAAAATTTTCGATATAAAACTTTTCTATAAAAAATTTTCAATATACAATTTTCTATAAAAAATTTTTCTATAGAAAATTTTCGATAAAAAATTTTTCCATAGAAAATTATTGATAAAAAATTTTTATATAGAAAATTTTCGATTAAAAATTTTTCTATACGAATTTTTGATATAAATTTTTTCTATAGAAATTTTTGATATAAAATTTTTCTATAGAAATTTTTTCTTTAGAATTTTCTATATAAATTTTCTAAAGATAATTTTAGATTTAAAATTTTTCTATAGGAATTTTTGATATAAAATTTTTCTAAAGAAATTTTTGATATCAAATTTTAAATAAAAAATTTTCGATAAAAATTTGTCTATAGAAAATTTTCGATAAAAGATTTTTCTATAGAAAATTTTCGATGTTAAGTTTTTTTATAAAAAATTTTTGATACACAAGAAATTTTTGATATACATTTTTTTTCAGAAATTTTCGATATAAAGAAATTTTAGATAAAAAATTTTTCTATAGAAAATTTTCGATATAAAAATTTTGATATAATTTTTTTTTAATTTTTCAAAAATTTTCCATATAAGTTTTCTCTATAGACATTTTCGATATAAAATTTTTTTATAGAATGTTCGATGTAAAATTTTTGATATAAAATTTTTCTGTAGAAATTTTAGAAATAAAATTTTTCTATAGAAAATTTTCGATAAAAAATGTTTGTTATAAAACTTTTTTATAGACAATTTTCGATATAAAGTTTTTCTATCAAAAATTTTTGATATACATTTTTTTTCAGAAATTTTCGATATAAAGAAATTTTAGATACAAAATTTTTCTATAGAAAATTTTCGGTATAAAAATTTTGATATAATTTTTTTTTTAATTTTTCAAAAATTTTCCATATAAGTTTTCTCTATAGACATTTTCGATATAAAATTTTTTTATAGAATGTTCGATGTAAAATTTTTGATATAAAATTTTTCTGTAGAAATTTTAGAAATAAAATTTTTCTATAGAAAATTTTCGATAAAAAATGTTTGTTATAAAACTTTTTTATAGACAATTTTCGATATAAAATTTTTCTATCAAAAATTTTTGATGTACAGTTTTCTATATAGAATATTTTCGATACAAAATTTTTCTATAGAAATTTTTTATACAGAAATTTTTAATATAAAATTTTTGTTTAGAAAATTTTCGATAAAAAATGTTCTATAGAAAATTTTCTACATAAAAATTTTCTATAGAAAATTTTCAATTTACAATTTTTCTATAGAAATTTTTGATATAAATTTTTTCTATAGAAATTTTTGATATAAAATTTTTTTATAGAAAATTTTCAATAGAAAATTTTCAATGAAAGATTTTTCTTTAGAAATTTTTATATACATTTTTTCTTTAGAAATTTTTGATATAAAATTTTTCTTTAGAAAATTTTCGATAAAAAATTTTTCTATAGAAAATTTTCGAATAAAATTTTTCTATAGAAAATTTTTGATATAAAATTTTTCTATAAAAATTTTTGATATAAAATTTTTCAATAGATATTTTTGATATAAATTTTTTCTTTAGAAATTTCGATATAAATTTTTTCTATAGGAATATTTGATATAAAATTTTTTCTATAGAAAATGTTCGACATAAAATTTTTCTATAGAAAATTATCGATTACTATGGAAAATTTTTGATATAAAATTGTTTTCTATAAAAAATTTTCAATTATAAATTTTTTTTAAATTTTCGATATAAAATAAATTTTTTAATCGAAATTTAATTTTTCAAAACAAAATTGGATTTTTAAAGAAATTTAATTTTGTAATAAAAATTTTTCTTTTCACAAAAATGTATCTTTTTATTGAAATTTATTTTAATTTCTATTTAAATACAATTTCTATTTTTATGCTCTTCTTTCTCTTTTCTCTTTATAAAAACTGTTAAGAGAATTTGGTCTTCTTCAAGTCTTTAACCTTTTCTTCATGTCATACCTTTCGGTGCATTAATTAACATATAAACTAATGGAAATTCCTAACTAGAAATTCATATCTCCTTAACTTATGTGAGTGGGTAAGAATTTAGATGTATTTGAAAATCTGTAGTATAGCGCATGCGTGTATTTCTGTGAGCAATTAAATATTAACATGTGTGTAGTTTATTTAATTTTTCTAAAACCTGTATTTAATGTTTATGTTAAATCATGTAAAAATAATTTATGAGAAAAATAATTGTTAAGAAATTTTTTTGTTTAAATAATTATTAACATTTAACTAATATTTTATGGGGATTTTCTTTCTTAAACAAATAGAAAATAATTGTTTAAAGAAATTAAAATGCAATGAAAAATGTTGTAGCAGTTAAATGTTATTTTAAAATTTAATTTAAATTTACATGTTTTCATTTTTTTGTTTTGAAATTTTGACTTATCTCTTGTCATTTTACTAAACTTATTCCCATTCCAGTTTTTATTAAAATATCAAAGTTATTTCTCTGTAACAACTGCTAATTCACTTCAAGGACTTTATACTTATCTCTTCCAAGTATTTTCTTATTTCTTTATTAATAACCTCCATTTTCATCTTGAGCATTATATGTGTTTTATTTTTATCACATAAAATCCCCTAATAACTTTGACTTTTTTCACTTTATTTATATCTGACATATTTATAAAATAAAAACGCGAAGAAAATATAATAAATTTCCTCAATAAATATATAACAAAAAAACAGGAAAATTATTCTCCATGACATGAAGAACAAACATCATCAAAACATATCAACCTCTCGTTGTAGTATAAGATTCCCAAATCTTCTTAAAAATAAATAAATAAAAAATTTTGGAGAAAAAATACCTAGTCATTCATATCCTTCGCACTTTATTGTTAAAAGCAAACAAAAAGGAACCAATATAATGCACCAAATAAAAATAAACTCATACAAAAACTCATTCACACATCCTTGAAGTATTTGAAGTCCTTACTTTTGGTGTTTGAGTGAGTGACAGACAGTGACTGTGTGTTTGTTTTGTGTTCCCAAAAACGACGGCAACATCAATATTAGTAAGACAGGAAAACAAGTATAAGGCAAAAAATAATGTTTGAAATATTCCAAAAATCCTTATAAAGACAGACAGAGAGGTGCAATTTTTTTATAAAAAATTTTCAACATAAAATTTTTGTTACAAAGTTTTTCTATAAAAAATTTTCGATAAAAAATTTTCGATAAAAAATTTTCGGTAACAAATTTTCGATATAAAATTTTTTCTATACAATCTTTTTGATATAAAATTATTTCGATACAAAATTTTTGATATAAAATTTTAGAAATAAATTTTTTTTAAAAAGTTTTACTAAGATCCCAATTTATTACAATTATTTATTATTGCACTAAATAGTTTTTTGATAAAACCAAAAAAAATGTTGCTGAGAAAACCTTTCCTCGATGCGTTTCGATGGTTGGCTAGGACATCATTTCAGTAGGATTATCTGTAGCTCTACCCAGAACAAACGCACACATTATATCTTATTTGCGGGACAGAATAAATACGAATTATTGTGTCTAACAAATACCAACATAAAGCGAAGATTATTATCTTAACAGAAACACACAAACATTTTTCAATTTTATCTATTCTTTATTTAAAATGGTTTTCCAAATAAAATTTTAAAATTTTTCTGTAGAAAACTTTGAATATATAATTTTCTATAGTAAATATTCGATATAGAATTTCTCTATAGAAACATTTTTTATCAAAAAATTTCTATAGAAACATTTTTTATCAAAAAATTTCTATAGAAACATTTTTTATCAAAAAATTTCTCTAGAAACATTTTTTATTAAAAATTTTCTATTGAAAAATTTTATATCAAAAATTTTCTGTAGAAAAATTTTATATCGAAAATTTTCTTAGAAAAATTTTATAATAAAAATTTGTTTTAGAAATATTTTATATCAAACATTTTCTATAGAAAACTTCTATATAAAAAATTTTTTATAGAAAAATTTTTTATCAAAATTTTTCAATGAAAAAAAATTATATCGAAAAATTGTAAAAAAAAATTAGATATCGAAAATTTTCTACAGAAAATTTTATTTAAAAGCAATATGTCTAAAATTTTCTATTATAGAAAAAAATTTTATCTAAAATTTTCTACGGAAAAATTTTGGGTCGAAAATGTTCTTAGAAAAATTTTTAATCGAAAATTTTCTACAGAAAAAAATTTTATTTCGAAATTTCTTTTAGAAAAAAATTTTATATCAAAAATTTTCGATAGAAAAATTTAATATTGAAAATTTTCGACAGAAAAATTTTATATTGAAAATTTTCTATAGAAAAATTTTATATCGAAAATTTTCTATAGAAAAATTTTATATCGAAAATTTTCTATAATTTTTATCGAAAATTTTCTATAGAAAAATTTTTTCTGGAAAATTTTCTATAGAGAAATTTTTATCGAAAATTTTCTATAGATTTTCAATATAAAATTTTGCTATAGAAAATTTTTGGTATAAAATTTTTCTTTGGAAAATTTTTGGTATAAAATTTTTCTATGGAAAATTTTTGGTATAAAGTTTTTCTATTAAAAATTTTCGATATAAAATTTTTCTATACAAAATTTTCGATATAAAATTTTTCTATAAAAAATTTTTCTATAGAAAATTTTCAATATGAAATTTTTCTATAGAAATTTTTCAATATTAAATTTTGCTATTAAAAATTTTTGATATAAAATTTTTTCTATAAAATTTTTTCGATATAAAATTTTTCTGTAGAAAATTTTCGATTAAAAATTTTTCGACAGAAAATTTTCGATAAAAACTTTTTCCATAGAAAATTTTCGATAAAAATGTTTTCTATAATAGAAAATTTTAGACATATTGCTTTTATAGAAAATTTTCTATAGAAAATTTTCTATATCCAATTTTTTGATATAAATTTTTTCATTGAAAAATTTTGATATAAAATTTTTCTATAAAAAATTTTTTATATAAAAGTTTTCTATAGAAAATATTTGGTATAAAATATTTCTATAACAAATTTTCATTATAAAATTTTTCTAAGAAAATTTTCGATATAAAATTTTTCTACAGAAAATTTTTGATATAAAATTTTTCAATAGAAAATTTTTGATAAAAAATTTTTCTATAGAAATTTTTTGATAAAAAATGTTTCTATAGAAATTTTTTGATAAAAAATGTTTCTATAGATAAATTCTATATCGAATATTTACTATAGAAAATTTTATATTCAAAGTTTTCTGCAGAAAAATTTTACAATTTTATTTTGAAGAACATTTTGGTGTGAGAAAATTTTCCATAAACAATTTTTCTATAGAAAATTTTCGATAAAAATTTTTCTATAGAAAATTTTCGATAAAAATTTTTCTATAGAAAATTTTCGATAAAAATTTTTCTATAGAAAATTTTCGATAAAAATTTTTCTATAGAAAATTTTCGATAAAAATCTCTCTATAGGAAATTTTCGATAAAAATTTTTCTATAGAAAATTTTTCGATAAATATTTTTCTATTGGAAATTTTCGACAAAAATTTTTCTATAGAAAATTTTCGATAAAAATTTTTCAATAGAAAATTTTCGATAAACATTTTTCTTTAGGAAATTTTCGATAAAAAGTTTTTTATAGAAATTTTTCGATAAAAATGTTTCTAAGAAAAAAAAATATATAACTCTACTTTAGGGAAAGCACAGTGGGCGCTTGAGGTATCCCTCAATTTGCATTCATCGAACATCTATTTACGTTTAAGTCAATACATTTACACATATTTTGATATCTATGTCGGTGTATCAATATATAAAAAATACATTTTAAAAATACTATAATTTTATTTATGTATAAACAAGAAGTACCATGAAAAATTGTCAGTAATGTCAGAAATAAATTGAATTCAATATGTTTTCAAATGTAATGTAAAACTGAAGCTTACATTTATGTAGATCATAAATTTTTTTTATTGTAAATAATATAGATAGAATGACATGAATAAAAATTTTTAAATAAATATCGCTACCTTAAGTCTGATAGGGCTGTAAAAGTTTTAAAATGAAATCGTTTAAAGAATTCAATCTTTAGAAATTTTTCCATACCTAAGGGTGTTAAAAAAAATTCAAATGAAGTCATTTAATATGAAATTTAAAGATTTTTTTCTAACTTTTCATTAAGTGAATGTGCTTAAATTGCTGGTAGCATTAAGAGACTCATTCGGTAGCATTAAATAATTAATCAAAAATACACAACTCATCAAAAGTAATATAATTTGTTAAGCCCCCTAGGGTATGCATCAGTTTATTCCTCATTTCAGTGCTCGTACTGCTTTATATATTATCTAGTTTAAACTATTTTTTTCCTGGTTAAATCCTTTTGCATTTTTGGCGACGTTATGTCTGAATTTCTGTAGTACTCATCTGCATATTTATCTGCCTCACACTTTCAATAAACGCGTCAGGCTGCAGGCCTTAAGGCTAATGACTGACTTAATGAGAAGACAAGGATGTGTGAAAATTCTGAGTGTTTTTATTAACAGCTACATATGTATATAAAAAATTCATTAATTTTTTTCTATAAATGAAAAAATACAAAATTTTTGATTTATTTTCAAAAAGTAATAAATTTTTCTATTTAAAGAAAGAACTTAACCAATTTAATACTTTATTGATTTAAGATCTTACACTTATATAAAAAATTTAGTCACTTTTATGGAAATTCTTCGAAACTACTTAATATTTCTTTAGATAAAACTGCACAACTTTACCGCTTTCTTAGTGACATTATGGGAATTTTAAAGTCGTTTTGTAACAAATAATTAACATAATTTTAAATTCAACCCAATGTCATGATTTGTTAAAATTTTCTAATGACAAAAAATTTATGTGTGCTAAATATTTCTAGACCCTAACAGTATTTGTGGAAAAACAAAAAAAAATATGGTTGAATGATTTAAAAACAAAAACCTCAATAACAAAAGAATGAATGATGAATGTATAAATAAGAATTAGTAAATGACATAACAAAATTATTCTTTTAAAATCATTAAGAACAATAAAAGTATTATAAAAAACTCTTGGAAAAAGTTAGTCTAAAACGGTGATATAACATAATTTATTTAAAGTTTTTTTCTTTAAACTCAAGTCTGTTGTTCTTATTTAATAAGATTATTTCGAAAAAAATATAAAATAAATTAAATAAAGAATAAATTTATGTTAAAATATGAAATACATTCATTGGCTATGAATCAGAGCATTTTATTACACAAAATCTTTTTAATTTCAAATTAGTACAAACATGTTCGAACATTTAGAACAAAAATGATTAGAAAACAAAAGATCTAGCATAACAAAAGATTTGCGCATGCGTAACATGCTCAAAGAAAATTCTAAGCTCAGAAAAAAAAGTGTGAAAATAATTGCTATAGCAAAAACATTTCACACACTGACTCAGTGACTATTTGTGCTCAATTCGGAGTTTTAAAAACTTTAATTACAAATTGATGTATTTTCTTTTACTGAGGGAAAATCATGAAAAATAACAGAAAATTGTACCATAAAAACGACATGAAGTGACACCTTGGGAAACGTTTTGTATTCTTTTGGTTATTGGGTCATTTGATTAGTATAGAAAATTATAATCTATAAGAAAATCAAAAAATGTTTAAAGAATTGGTTCTTATCTTTAAAAAAAACAACAGTTTAAAAGCCATTGTGTGCCATACAAACAATCACTCGAACACACAAATAAGTTGACAGCTACTGAAACCATAAGTTTAGCCAGCCCCAAAGTAGGCAATCAATTTATTTCTTAGTAGAAAAAATGTCTTTGTGGTACACAACATTTTATAGACACACAATTTTTTTTAGTCTATGTCTATGTCTAGGTCTATGTCTATGTATATGTCTATGTATATGTCTATGTATATGTCTATGTCTATGTCTATGTCTATGTCTATGTCTATGTCTATGTCTATGTCTATGTCTATGTCTATGTCTATGTCTATGTCTATGTCTATGTCTATGTCTATGTCTATGTCTATGTCTTAGTCTATGTCTATGTCTTAGTCTATGTCTATGTCTTAGTCTATATCTTAGTCTATGTCTTAGTCTATGTCTTAGTCTATGTCTTAGTCTATGTCTTAGTCTATGTCTTAGTCTATGTCTTAGTCTATGTCTTAGTCTATGTCTTAGTCTATGTCTTAGTCTATGTCTTAGTCTATGTCTTAGTCTATGTCTTAGTCTATGTCTTAGTCTATGTCTTAGTCTATGTCTTAGTCTATGTCTTAGTCTATGTCTTAGTCTATGTCTTAGTCTATGTCTTAGTCTATGTCTTAGTCTATGTCTATGTCTATGTCTTAGTCTATGTCTTAGTCTATGTCTTAGTCTATGTCTTAGTCTATGTCTTAGTCTATGTCTTAGTCTATGTCTTAGTCTATGTCTTAGTCTATGTCTTAGTCTATGTCTTAGTCTATGTCTTAGTCTATGTCTTAGTCTATGTCTTAGTCTATGTCTTAGTCTATGTCTTAGTCTATGTCTTAGTCTATGTCTTAGTCTATGTCTTAGTCTATGTCTTAGTCTATGTCTTAGTCTATGTCTTAGTCTATGTCTTAGTCTATGTCTTAGTCTATGTCTTAGTCTATGTCTTAGTCTATGTCTTAGTCTATGTCTTAGTCTATGTCTTAGTCTATGTCTTAGTCTATGTCTTAGTCTATGTCTATGTCTAGGTCTTAGTCTATGTCTTAGTCTTAGTCTATGTCTTAGTCTATGTCTTAGTCTATGTCTTAGTCTATGTCTTAGTCTATGTCTTAGTCTATGTCTTAGTCTATGTCTTAGTCTATGTCTTAGTCTATGTCTTAGTCTATGTCTTAGTCTATGTCTTAGTCTATGTCTTAGTCCATGTCTTAGTCTATGTCTTAGTCTATGTCTTAGTCTATGTCTTAGTCTATGTCTTAGTCTATGTCTTAGTCTATGTCTTAGTCTATGTCTTAGTCTATGTCTTAGTCTACGTCTTAGTCTATGTTTGAGTATATGTCTAAAAATATGTCGAATTCTATGTCTAAGTTTTCGTTTAGGTCTATATCTTTCTTAGCCTTAAGATCTCAAGAGATCATATCTTATTATGCTGACATATGCAACTGACGAATATGTGTGATCTGCTGTCCTGTCTTTAAATGTACGTACATTTGTATGTATTTGTGTTAAAATTTAAAAGCAATATGCTTTTATCATTAAATTGAAAATTAAAATAAACAAAAAATGAAAAAATTTAACAACAAAAAATTATAAAAAAAAACTGCAACTTCAATATTTAAATGAACATAAGAACGAGCCAAACGTTAAAAGGTGGAGCAGATGAAAATGACGATGCTGCTGATGGCGGTGATGATTTTGTTGTTGATAAAAATATACATATGCAGAAAAAAACAACAACTTAAAACCAAAAAAAGGAAAAACGTATCACAACTCCTTAAAAAAAGAAAACACTTTTAACGAAATGTTGTATAAACATGTGTAGTCCTCTTAAAATGCCTTGAATACTGAAAGAAAATTGTCATAAATGAAACAAAAATAAAAGCAGCAACAAGCAGTTAGTTGCTTTTCGTGAAGTTGTTGGTGGGAAAAAGGAAGAGAAAAGTATAAAAATGACACAAAAGTAAGGATAAACACGGGACATACTTATTTACATACATATATGCATATGTTTGTATGTGTGTGTTTGAATATTTTTATATTTCCAGAAACAACTTATTAAGTATTTAAAAGTTGCCTTTACCTGAGTTGTTTGATGGCATATTTGTAGCTATAAACAGGACCACAAACCTTAGAATAAAACAAAATTTGGTCTTTACTTCCTTTCAACCCGATTCTATATATTAGTCTACATCATAGTCTATATCTCAGTCTTTGTGTAAGTCTTAGTCTTTAAAATATTTTTTCGCCTAACTCTTAGGATTTGTGGTAGTAGTTGGTTTCGTTATTTTTCTTGTCTGCATAAAGTATCTATGAATATATGAAAAGTTGGTTAAGTATGTAAATTTTTGTTATTTTAACGTGATCACTTAAGGTTTTTTAAAGCGGCTTAACTATTTTGAACAACAAAACTGCAGCAACATATGAAGGAAGCAACATTTTACACTGTGCTCATTTTAAAGCAACAGACGCAAACAAATACATTTACTATTCAATGTCTTTACTCATACACATATATATGTGTATATGCAAAGTCCTGGTACTTTTGCAAACTTTCCTGTTTACCGATTTCCACACATACAATGTTACACAAACATGAGTCTTGTACATGTTGATGTGGCATAGATTGTGGCAGTAAGTATTGCCGTTTTCATATATTTTATATTTATACTACGTTTTTTAGGTTGTGTATACACATGACAAGTATTAATGTGTGTTTGTATGTGACTATTAATGTAATTTTGTTGCTGATTGCCGTTGCTGGCTCTTGCCTTAAAAGGAGTACAAGGTAAAAAAAAAAAACTATTTTAACAATTGCATTGTGGTCTTCTATATTGCGAGTAAAATGACAATAAAATTATATAAACATATTTTTAATACAGGCTAAAAATATGCAAAAATATGTGAATTATATTGTAGACTTATGCAAACTCACATAAATTCAGTAACCCAGCACACAAATGATTTTAAGGTATAATTGAATATGTGTTATAGTAAATTCAAGCCTGTTCTGGTTTAGGTTGACTGGGCTATTCCTCTCCAAATGCAAAACTCGCCTGTATGTACACTCCATTTCCATACATATATACATTATAATGCAGACAAATTCATTTGCAAACAGCATCAAATTATATTTAATGGTATTATTATGGCAGTACGAATTTTTTTTCTTTCCTCTTGTCTTCTTTTTTGCTCCCTCTTTTATGTATATATATGTATAACTTTTTTTTTGTCTTTTAATGTTTATTTTTAATGCCGCTTGACAGTCTCTGTTGCATACTGTTTGGCTGTTGTGCTTATTAATGCATATTGTTAGGGGTAAAACACATTTTATGTTACTGTTGCTGTTGGCTGACTGTTCAATGGTGTTGGTTGCAGCGGTGTTGGTGTGGTTGCTGGTGCGCGGTTTAATGTTTCTTATTTTGGGAAAGGAATATTTATTTAGTAGAGAGTGTTATGAGGTTGTGGTGAAATTGGAAAATTTATAAATTAAGAAATTGGGTTTTCGGCAATAAAAAAGAAACAGGTTTTAAACAGAAAAATTAAATTGAAAATAAAGGCACACATTTTTTACGAAATTCAAAACTGGGCTAAGACTTATATGATACTAGTACTAAGACTAAGGAACAGACTAAGTCTTAGACTATACACAGACCAAAACATAGGCTTAGACATAGACTAAGACATAGACTAAGACATAGAATAAGACATAGACTAAGACATAGACTAAGACATAGACTAAGACATAGACTAAGACATGGACTAAGACACAGACTAAGACATAGAATAAGACATAGACTAAGACATAGACTAAGACATAGACTAAGACATAGACTAAGACATAGACTAAGACATAGACTAAGACATAGACTAAGACATAGACTAAGACATAGACTAAGACATAGACTAAGACATAGACTAAGACATAGACTAAGACATAGACTAGGACATAGACTAAAACATAGACTAAGACATAGACTAAGACATAGACTAAGACATAGACTAAGACATAGACTAAGACATAGACTAAGACATAGACTAAGACATAGACTAAGACATAGACTAAGACATAGACTAAGACATAGACTAAGACATAGACTAAGACATAGACTAAGACATAGACTAAGACATAGACTAAGACATAGACTAAGACATAGACTAAGACATAGACTAAGACATAGACTAAGACATAGACTAAGACATAGACTAAGACATAGACTAAGACATAGAGTAAGACATAGACTAAGACATAGACTAAGACATAGACTAAGACATAGACTAAGACATAGACTAAGACATAGACTAAGACATAGACTAAGACATAGACTAAGACATAGACTAAGACATAGACTAAGACATAGACTAAGACATAGACTAAGACATAGACTAAGACATAGACTAAGACATAGACTAAGACATAGACTAAGACATAGACTAAGACATAGACTAAGACGTTGACTAAGATATAGACTAAGACATAGATTTACCCTATCGTGAACTTTTCTATAGAAAGCTAAGCCTATCGTCAATTTTTCTATAGAAAACTAAGCCTATCGTCAACCTTTCTATAGAAAACTAAGCCTATCGTCAACTTTTCTGTAGAAAACTAAGCTTTTCGTCAACTTTTTTATAGAAAACTAAGCCTATCGTCAACTTTTCTATAGAAAACTAAGCCTATCGTCAACTTTTCTATAGAAAACTAAGCCTATCGTCAACTTTTCTATAAAAAACTAAGGCTATCGTCAACTTTTCTATAGAAAACTAAGCCTATTTTCAACTTTTCTATAAAAAACTAAGCCTGTCGTCAACTTTTCTATAGAAAACTTAGCCTGTTATCAACTTTTCTATAGAAAACTGAGCCTAACGTCAACATTTCTATAGAAAACTTAACCTATCGTCAACTTTTCTATAGAAAACTAAGCCTATTTTTAGAAAACTAAGCCTATCTAAAGAAAACTAAGCCTGTCGTCAACTTTACTATAGAAAACTAAGCCTACCGTCAACTTTTCTGTACAAAACTAAAGCTGTCGCTAACTTTTCTATAGACAAATAATGCTTTCCTTAATTTATTCAGTCTTTAAAATATGACAATAACTGTTAGCGAATGTTTGTTTTATTTAGGAAAATTTATTGTCCTGGCATCGCCATTTGTGTTGGTATTGGTGTGCTGGTGCACAATTATTGTTGATGTGTATGTTTATATGTTTTATCGATAAAATGAAGATGATGACATTGTTGATGATGGCTTGTGGAAATTACTCTGGATGCAGATGAAGTAGATAAAGTTGATATCCTTAATATCATCTTTTGTTATGGCCGTTTATCGTTTTTAATACAACAACAAGATGTATATCATAATCATCGCACATATTTCTGTGTTTGTGCGAGTGAAAGCATTTGCATGTATGTATGTGATTCGTCCTGATGCCGCTTTATTGGCCTGAATTTATATCTGTATTTTGTTCATTTTGTTTCATTTTGTCAATATTGCCTGCATATGCCTTTTAATGCTCTTATAGGTATTTTGCATATTATTTTTTATGTATTTATTGTATGAAGGATGTATTGATGTATTTTTGTTTATTTTATTTTCATGTTGTTTTTCCATATTTTCCTTTTTTTGTTGCCATAATTTTTTATTTATGTGCGTTAATGAAGCCTTATTATTTTATGTTTTCATTTTATACTTTTGTATTTTCAGAGTAATTTTGGGATGTAATTTTACTTTAAGGTGTAAGAAATTCTTAAATTCAGGAAATTTATACAGTTTTTGTTATTGAAAATTTAAAAAAAGGTAGGTAAAACTTTATTTTTGATAGTTTTTATAAGTTATTAAATAAGATACTTTATCTTTAGTTTAGTGTCCGTTACACCTGCATTTAATTATATAAAGTTCCTTTAAATATTTTTATTTAAAAATTATTGTTTTTGACTGCCAATTTTTGCAAAAATTTTAAAAAATACAGAATTTTAATTAAAATTCTTTTTTCGTAAAAATACACCATATCCAGTTCCTTGCACACGCACAGATTGATGCAAATGTGATCCTTTACAAAAGAATTTCTTTAGAGTTGAATACAAAAATAGTTTTTTATTGAAAATTGTATATGCAAAAACTGAATGCTTTTTTTCTTTTATATAAATAAATATGCGAAGCAGTGAAACAGCATGAAATAAAATAAAAATATTGAGATTTTTAATTTATTTAAATAAATAAGAAACACTCCTTTCAGTAAAAAAAAACAATCAATCACAACAGAAGGACCTTAAAAGGGAATTTTAAATCATAGAGCCTGAGCAAAGATAGACAAAATAAGAAGGAAGGAAAAATCTCTGTATAAAAGTAAGCGACAAAATTCGTTTTCTATAAAAAACATTAAGCGAAAGCCTTAGTTTTCTATTGAAAAGTTAGTGAAAGCCTTGGTTTTCTATAGAAAAGTTTACGAAAACCTTGGCTTTCTAAAGAAAAGTAAGCGAAAGAGTAGGTTTTCTTTGTAACTTATTTTAAGTACCCACATTTCTATACATTCGTATAATAAAATGTGTACCTCTATTAACAAAATTACGAGAAATTTTAAATTATACATTTTTTATTATGGGACGTATGATTGATATTAATTATGGGTAAATTCTTTAAAAAGCTTATATTAAATTTTTGCTCAACATTTTGTTCAGCATTATATATATTTTTGAAAAGCTAAGTCTTAAGGCTTAAATACAAAAATACAAAAAGATTTCAGGAATATATTCAATATAGATTTATAACCTCCTTAAAATAAATTTTATAATTTTTTTTTTTTTAATTTAACATTTTTTGTTGTTCTATTTTCCTTTATACTTCACTTTATTTAAATGAACATGATTTCATAAAATCACCTTCTTTAATTTATTTTAATTACAGAAAATAATAAAAACATAGCAAATATTTCCCTCTTGTTAAATTTACCATAAAATATTTTTTTTCACTTTAGCTGTTCGCTGTTTAAGAGAAAATGTGGCGGCCACGAAGAGTTTAAATTACACTTGAGATGAAAATTTTATGGTTTTCATTGTAACAACAAGAGTCTGTTTAAAGTTAAATTGCAGTGGTTAACAGCAGATTAAAAGTAATGTTTAACATGAACAGGAAACCAGGAAATAAAATGAAAAAAAATTAAAATTTTATTACATTAAATTAAATTTTAAAAAATTACTTACTTTCTGTATTGAAAACATCCAGAGAAACACAGTGTTTTTAACTTAATTTTGGTTAATATCTCGATTTTTATTTCTAAAATCCTTTAATCATAAAATTTACATGGCCCTATTCTCAGTTACTTCGCTTAAATTCTGGGAGTCTTGAAAACTTTTCATTTCTTGTGTATGATCTTCTTCATCTGCTTGTTCTTCTTCGGTATGTGGATCATCTTTTATATAGTCTGTTTCTTGTTCCTCAGTCTGTCTAGTCTCTCTCTGATCTTTAACCTTTTCTATATGCTTCTCATTTTCTTTATGATCTGTAGACAGTTGGTCATCTCTATGGTTTTGATCTTCATTGACCTCTTCATCATCTCTATAATCTCTCTCCGGCTCTTCGGTTTGCCTAAGCTCTCTTTGAGCTTGGTTGTCTCTATGCTCCTGATCTTCATTGTTTTCATCATCTTCACTATATTCTGTCTCCGGCTCTTCGGTTTGTCCAGATTCACTTTGAACTCCAGCTGCTTCAATATGACCCTCATCTCCTGTATGATCAGTGGGTAGTTTATCTATAGCATCTAATATAAATTTCAAGGAATGCCCAGTTCTAGGCAGCCACTCTTGCCAGCTTTTGGCTTGAACCTTTTGCTCTGTAGCCACATCATCGTCCACAAAATCAAGATCACCACCAGACAAAGAACGAGCTCCTCCCAAATAGTCAGTATAATCATAATCACTTACAAGAGGATTTACTTTGGAATAGTAAATGGCGGCGAAAGTGGAGTAGATGATAAGAATGGCAGTGCCCACCTGAAAGAGAAATATAAAACAAAATACAATTATTTAAAGTAAAACTCAAAAAAAAACCTTGAATTTAAGCAAATCTAAATAAGAACTTAATTTTCTTCCCTTTTTGCTTATTGTTCCTTTTAGTCTTTATTTCTAGAGAAAAAAACCTGTTAATGATAGCATGTACTTTATTTATGTTTTACTTATTTCTTCCTTCCTTACTTCCTTCCATCATCCATTCATTCATTTAAACATTCACAGAAAATTAATTTGTCATACATTTCATATGCAATATGTTTTGACCAAAACAAGGAAAAACTTGAAAATATTTTTAAAACCTAATAGGGTGACAAGAAAGTATTGAAACCTTACTAAAGAAAAATAAAAAAATATGAAAATTTTTTTCTGCAAACTAAGGAGAAATTTTAATTTTAAAAAATTTTAATTATGGTTTAATTTTTTAAAAACATAATATTTCTATTTAGGTAAAGAATTTGTTCAGCAATATATATATTTTTAAAACGCTAAGACCTTAGGCTAAAACGAAAAAATATAAAATAGTACACCTTAGATATCAGTAAAAAAGTTATAACTCCAAAAACTGTAATTTTCTAATTTATTTATTTAAAACCTTTAATCTAATTTATTTAAAATCTTTGCCGATTATTGTTATTAAGAAAAGTTTATGTTTAATCACACTAAATATAAATATATATTAATACTAAATATTTTATGGAAATTAAGGAGATATATTTATTTTTAAAAATATTTGCTACAATACGTATGATTGATATTCATTATGGAAAACAATTTAAAAATAAAAATAAAATTAGTTTAGAAAAATAATTTGTTAAGCAATATATATACTTTTCAAAAGCCAAGACTTCAGGCTTTTTCCCAACATTATTCAAAAGTATAGCTTTGAAATAAAATAACAAAGTTATAGCCTCTAAAACACAATTTTTTTGTAAACCTTATTACACTTCCCCCTTTTTTGAAACATCTTCGCTGACAGTTGTTTGTCAAAATAAGTTTCCTTTTACCATAAATAAAGAGAAAACAACAAAACCAGCAAAAAAATTGTATATACAACAGTAAAATGTATACGTGTTCAAAATGTTGAGAACGTTTTATAAGTGGCAACATAACTGACAACAACCACGAAAATAATTATTACCATAAAAAAAACCCGACACAATGAAACACATTTGTGGATGATGTGGTGGCATAACTATATGGTATAAATATTGTACTACATCCCCAGACAGTCAGTCACAACAGGAACATATACACATAACTCTATTACTCTCTCAACAACTCTTGTATGAAGCTTTCACTACTTATGTTGTTATTTTATGTTAAAAAAAAAACTGTTCAACAGTGACCAGCTACATAAACACGTTCATATACATATGAAAGGTTGTGTTTTTTCTACATATGTCACTCATACCAAAACAACAACCGTCTCTACCAGCAGGTGGTTGAGTAAATGTCTTCTTCATTTTAACAATATAGTTTTTACTATCTCTATTTTGCTGTGTCCTATATTTTTTGTGTTCAGCAAAAACATTTACACTTGGCACCTGACATTCTTTACTCTTAGTTGTATAATGATTTTTTTCCAGGTAGTTCTGCTGGTTTCACTACTTTTTTTTTGCTTTTTTTACTTAACAAAAGTCACAAATCAGTGTTGACCATACTTCACACTCATTCAGATACATTTCACCTAACACAAACATTATTACAACACATATGTATATTGATACATACATACATACACAGCAGCATACAAGCACAATGGCAACATCCCAGTTATTGGTAGAAAACAAACACAAATTAACAACAAAAAATATGAGGGTTGTAAAGGAACATGTTTGAGTTCTTGCTTTTAGATTTTAATATCTTCCTGGATTTCTTGTTGAATCAAATGAAGGACAGGAAAAAGATTTATGAAATTTGCCTGTGTTTTAGTAAAAAAAATAATTGATTTATGAAAGGATATGCTTAAGGACAAAACAAAGATAAAACTTGAAAATATTTAACATATTAAACTACGAATTTTGACTATAGTCAAAGTTTTCTATAGAAAAACTGACGACAGGCAAAGTTTTCTATAGAAAAAATACTGATAGGTTAAGCTTTCTATAGAAAAATTGACTGTAGGCAAAATTTTCTATAGAAAAAATGACTATAGGCAAAGTTTCCTAAACAAAGATAAAATTTGAAAATATTTAACATATTAAACTACGAATTTTGACTATAGTCAAAGTTTTCTATAGAAAAACTGACGATAGGCAAAGTTTTCTAAAGAACAAATACTGATAGGTAAAGCTTTCTATAGAAAAATTGATTGTAGGCAAAATTTTCTATAGAAAAAATGACTATAGGCAAAGTTTCCTATAGAAAAAAAGACGACAGGCAAAGTTTTCTATAGAAAAGTTGGCGATAGGCAAAGTTTTCTATAGAAAAGTTGACGATAGGCAAAGTTTTCTATAGAAAAGTTGACGATAGGCAAAGTTTTCTATAGAAAAGTTGACGATAGGCAAAGTTTTCTATAGAAAAGTTGACGATAGACAAAGTTTTCTATAGAAAAGTTGACGATAGGCAAAGTTTTCTATAGAAAAATTGAAGATAGGCAAAGTTTTCTATAGAACAGTTGACGATAGGCAAAGTTTTCTATAGAAAAGTTGACGATAGGCAAAGTTATCTATAGAAAAAATACTGATAGGTAAAGCTTTCTATAGAAAAGTTGACGATAGGCAAAGTTTTCTATAGAAAAGTTGACGATAGGCAAAGTTTTCCATAGAAAAGTTGACGATAGGCAAAGTTTTCTATAGAAAAGTTGACGATAGGCAAAGTTTTCTATAGAAAAGTTGACGATAGGCAAAGTTTTCTATAGAAAAGTTGACGATAGGCAAAGTTTTCTATAGAAAAGTTGACGATAGGCAAAGTTTTCTATAGAAAAGTTGACGATAGGCAAAGTTTTCTATAGAAAAATTGACGATAGGCAAAGTTTTCTATAGAAAAGTTGGCGATGGGCAAAGTTTTCTATAGAAAAGTTAACGATATGCAAAATTTTTTATAGAAAAGTTGACGATAGGCAAAATTTTCTATAGAAAAGTTGACGATAGGTAAAGTTTTCTATAAGAAAGTTGACGATAGGTATAGTTTTCAATAGAAAAGTTGACGATAGGCAAAGTTTTCTATAGAAAAGTTGACGATAGGCAAAGTTTTCTATAGAAAAGTTGACGATAGTCAACATTTTCTATAGAAAAGTTGACGATAGTCAACATTTTCTATAGAAAAGTTGACGATAGTCAACATTTTCTTTGAAAAGTTGACGATAGTCAACATTTGAAAGTTATTACATTGTCTTCTATTGGGTTATTTGGTGTCTTTTTTAACTCACCTGAAATGCAGCCCAAAACTTGTAGGAACCCTCCGTGATGACAAAATCATAATAGCCCTTCAAAGGATCTCCTTTAATATAACGACCTTCTCCAACATCAGTAGTTGCTGTGGCACCATCCCCCACCTGCCTCTTATCTCTCAAACCCTCCACATTTATACTTTTCGCTTTATCCCCCTTTGCAGCCTTTCCTGGCTGTTTTTTAACTGGTGCCACCTCCTCAGGAGCTTCGGAAGAAGTCATTATTTCCTCACTTTGTGTACTTGGCTCTTGTGTAGTAGTAGTTGTTGTTGTTTTAGTTTTTCTGGGACTTTTCGTTGTCTTTGTCGAATTATTTCTGTTATTAAATTTTGGTGGTTTTTTGGAGTTGATACGTATTTGCTCCAGCTGTTCATACTTTTGCTTGGCCAATTCTTCCTCACGATTGCGTCTTTCTGCTATGGTATTCCAGGAAGAGGTAAATGATTGGTAGAGATCCCACATGGTTTTTAAAGATTTAAACATGGTTAGATAATCCATTTGAGGAGCAGCTTCCCGGGTGGGTTCTGCTGTAGTCGGAGTGCGGTATTGTGGTGCACGATAGGGAGAACGTGAGTTAGGGGGTATATAATCGTAGTCATCCATATAGGGGGAATAGGGATCACTAAAAAGAAAAGAAGATAAAATATTTATAGTATAAAAAAACAAAAATGTAAAAAAAAATTTAAGTTCATTTTTAAATTGTAGTTATTTATAATTTTTGTTTGGGAAGTTATTTATTTTAATATATTACTAAATAGCTTAATATCTTAGCTTTTACAAAATGCATATATTGCTTAAGAAATTATTTGTTGTTAGATAAATAATTAGCTTGCAGTAAAATTGGGGCCTAATTAATATCAATCATACGCTCTAGGCAAAAAAAATTAAATTTTAATTTGGTTTTACTCAGCAATAATTTGTAGTTTTCTTCAATAATTCTTGATTTAAGAGTATTATAAGTTTTAAATAGGATTTCCAAACATTAATTTCCAGTTAATATTAATGATTTGTTCTGCATTCGATAATTTAGTAAATTCTATTAAAGTTTGGAAAATTTCACAAACTTTGTCGAAATGTTTTATACAAGTTCGTGTCTTGTTGTGAACATATTTTATTGTCTGTCATGGTTGTCAAACGTATCCTGAAGTTTATGTGTATACATACACATGCAGTTGTATAAGTGTGTATATCTGTTTACATATTCATATCTCCAACTGTCTCTCTGCTAGTTTGTATTTCATTTCTTTTTTGGGATTTTACTGCTTTTTGACGTCAATATTTTTTTTTATGACTTTTTTGTTTCCCTTTCCCGGTTATTTTGAAAGAAAAGCCACAATTTTTACGCCTCGTTGCTTAACACCAAAAAAGACCCTCATAAAATAGCATTGAAAAGGAAATGATAACGATGCAAAACTTCTACTATATTGCACATGTTCAAGCATGCATCCATCTCATACAACCCCCTCACCCCCCAAAAAAAACCTAAACAACCATGCATTTCCTTACATTCGACTAATTTAGCAGGAAAAATACTCACATAGACATTTAGAAAATTCTATGGAAACTAAATATAGAACGACAATGACATACATATAGACACACACACACACACATACCAGCAAACTTTGTCTCAATTTCGAGCATTACATCCGCGTTGGAGGTCTTTCCTCGCATTTGTGTGTAGATACTCATACAAGCCTGCCAGCCAAAAAAGGAAGTGGGTATATTGTTCTCATGCCTGTGTCTGTTTGTCTGTCTGTCTCATACATATGTAAGTTTGTTTTATGTCGTAGCTGGTATGTATAAATGTCTATTTTATAGTTTATTGATAATTTTATGCTTTTAAGTTTTGTCAGTATTCTGTTAGGCTGACAGCCATCAAAATGTCTATTTGCAGATACACTTAAACAGACACTCATCTTTGGGTATGTGTGTGTATAGTGTATAAGTATAGTAAATGCTAGTATCACATTTTCAAAATCTATTGAACATTTATTGAGTTCAAATGTATTTACAATAAAACTTATTGAGACAATAAAATATATTTGTAGATTTTATATCAAATTTGAGAGAAATGAAACTTGAAATTTTAAGCTTAAAGGAAAATTTAAATATTTTAAAAATTGTTCACCAGGGCGTATGATTGATATTAATTTGGTACCATATCGGTTCAACTCTTTATATTTCGAAAAAGGAAAACAATTTGTTAAGCAATATGTATATTCATCAAAAGACCAGGTTTTGGGCCTTAAAATGATATATAGTTATACAGGTTTCCATATTTAAATTTAAGAAGAAATTAAAAGACAAACGAAAGATAAAACTTTTCTTATTGCCAATAGGACTAGTTTTCTATAGAAAAATTGCCGATGAGACTAGTTTTCTATAGAAAACTTGTCGCTAGGACTAATTTTCTTTAGACAACTTGTCGCTAGGACTAATTTTCTTTAGAAAACTTGTCGCTGGGACTAGTTTTCTGTAGAAAACTTGTAGCTGGGACTAGTTTTCTATAGAAAACTTGTCGCTGGGACTAGTTTTCTATAGAAAACTTGTCGCTGGGACTAGTTTTCTAAAGAAAACTTGTCGCTGGGACTAGTTTTCTATAGAAAACTTGTCGCTGGGACTAGTTTTCTATAGAAAACCTGTCGCAGAGACTAGTTATCTATAGAAAACTTGTCGCTAGTTTTCTATAGAAAACTTGTTTCTGGGACTAGTTTTCTATAGAAAACTTAAGAGCTTGTTTTGGTTTTTACAAAATTTTTTTAAATAAATTTTAGATTTAAATTATTTGGTATTAGCTAAGAAAAGCCAAGAATCTCAGCTTTATTGCACTTATAAATATTTAATAGTAAATCTATTAAATTTCTTGTATTTTGTCTTATTTTATTACTTTTCCCCATATTTAAATACTTCCCCAACAAATAATTTTTATTTCTTTTCCTTTTAATCCCTGATTTGATGTGTAAATAAATTTTGTGGTTACGAAAACAATTTAAAATTTTATGTTTCAAAATTATATATTTATTTAATAGATTCTTGTCTTTTTTCCCCAAAATGCTGGCACGTGATGTCATTTATTTAAACATAACTTCTATAAAGAAAAAAAAAAGTTTTGAAAAATAAATTTTGTCATTGTTGTTGTAGCCAAATTTTATTTATTTGACATAAAAAAGTTATTAAACTTTTTTGTTAGAAATATTTTGATGAGTAACAAAAAATAGACAAAACTTTTTTTTAAAGAGATTTTAGTGATGACTATGGTATTAGTCTAGAATGACTTGTTTTGAGTAGAAAATAATAAAGGCTAAAAGGAAATGATATTTTAATGGTAATGGCCAATACCAGCAGCAGCATCATCAGGATTTGGTTGGTTAGCAAAATTTTTATCATAATGTTTACAACAAAATAAAATTTAAATGAAATTTTTTTGGAGATAAAAACAAGTAGAATTTGCATAAAATATTTCCTGGGCTAAGAAAATAATATTAAAAAGTTGTGTCTAAAAATTTATTTTCATCAAAATATTTATTTAATTTTCTACTTATTTTAATATTTATTTAATTTAGCTACTAAAGAATCTATTTTATTTTATTTATTTTTTTCTTTCATTATTTATCCAAAATAAGGCAATAAGGATTTTTGAATATTATAGATTTGTCTTTATTTTATAAAGTGTTTATATAACTTTTGAATTTTATTTGTTTGCCAACTTTTAAATCTCTTGTATCTCCGATAAAAGTAACAAAATTTCTCACAAATTTCCTTCGAACTTATCATACACATGTGAGCAAATATGAAAGAGTTTACCGAAAAATATCAGCAAAAGAATTTATAGGCAATTTAACTAAATAAACACAGAAAAATACAGAAACTAGTTTAACCGAACTAGGAAAATCTATACGAGGGCAGGAGAGAAATTTAATCAAAAAACACACAAGTAAAGTTGTAGATAGTAAAAGACTTGATGACGATAGGACAAGTTTTCTATTGAAAAAGTAACGATAGGCAAAGTTTTCTATAAAAAAAATTATAATAGGCAAAGTTTTCTATGGAAAAAATTATGATAGGCAAAGTTTTCTATAGAATAAATGACGATAGGCAAAGTTTTCTATAGAAAAAATGACGATAGGCAAAGTTTTCTTAAAAAAATGACGATATGTAAAGTTTTCTATAGAAAAAATAACGATAGGCAAAGTTTTTTACAGAAAATATGTCGATAGGCAAAGTTTTGTATAGAAAAAATGACTACAAGCAAAGTTTTTTATAGAAAAAATGACGATAGGAAAAGTTTTCTATAGAAAAAATGATGATAGGCAAAGTTTTCTATAGAAAAAATGACGATAGGCAAAGTTTTTTATAGAAAAAATGACGATAGGAAAAGTTTTCTATAGAAAAAATGATGATAGGTAAAGTTTTCTATAGAAAAAATGACGATAGGCAAAGTTTTTTTATAAAAAATATGACGATAGGCAAAGTTTTGTAAAGAAAAAATTACGATAGGCAAAGTTTTCTATAGAAAAGTTGACGATAGGCAAAGTTTTCTATAGAAAAAATGACGATAGATAAAGTTTTCTATAGAAAAAATGGCGATAGGCAAAGTTTTATCTAGAAAAAATGACTATAGGCAAAGTTTTCTATAGAAAAGTTGGCGATAGGCAAAGTTTTCTATAGAAAAAATGACGACAGGCAAAGTTTTCTATAGATAAAATGACGATAGCCAAAGTTTTCTGTAAAAAAAATAACGATATGTGAAGTTTTCTATAGAAAAGAATGACGATAGGTGACGTTTTCTATAGAAAAATACGACGATAGTCAAAGTTTTCTATAGAAAAAATGACGATGGTCAAAGTTTGATATGAATGATGATATGCAAAGTTTTTTATAGAAAAAATGACGTTAGGCAAAATTTTCTATAGAAAAAGTGGCGACAGGTAAAGTTTTCTATAGAAAAAATGACGAAAGGCAAAGTTTTCTATAGAAAATATGATGATAGGCAAAGTTTTCTATAGAAAAAATGACAAAAGGCAAAGTTTTCTATAGAAAAAATAATGATAGGACAAATTTTCTAAAGAAGAAATTTATGTATAGAAGAAATGATGATATTGCAAGTTTTTTTTTTAAAAAATGACGATAGAAACGTTTTTTGTGACAAAAGTTTTCCATAAAAAAGTTGTCGAATACATTTTCTTTAAAAAGTTGTTGGGGTGACCAGTTTTCTTTATGAAAACTAATAGGGTGGCCGGGTTATGAAAAAGAACTTCTCGATTTACCCGCATATGTTTTTGAGTTTTTTGAGACTTTTCTTGAAATCAAGTATATTTGTTAAAAAAAAAAACAAACATAGAAGCGATTAGATATCAAAAATTGTTTCATATCAAAAATTAGCTTTAATGATGATGCCTTAAGCTTTTCCTATTTTGATTTTAAACAATTTTAAATTGAGAGCTTGTAAAGTGTTACATATTTCAAAATTTCAAACTTCAAAAAGTTTCAATAAAAAGTTTTACTGTAGAGATTTTCAGAAACTAAAATCATTTGTACATAATTCTATCTATGAAGGATTTATTGGAAAAGGTTAAGTTTTAAGGTATGTTAAAGAAAATTGTATAATTTTTTTTAACTAGGCTTATGATTATTAATAACTTATGCTAGCAACTGACTAGGTTGTTCTTTAGTATTTAATCAGCTGATGTTAAAGTTCGTTGACTTAAATAAAATTTATTTTTTTCAGAAGCTTTAAGTCTTAAGATTTTCTTTCAGTTTTAAGATTTATTGAAATCAATTTTTTTTCTAGCAAATTTTCATAAAAACCAAAAATGCTGCTTAATTAATATTAATCATACGCATACAGTTGAAAAATCAAAATTTAAACAAACTAATAGCCAAATCGAAAAAAGAACAATTTCATATTTTGCTCAAAAAACCAAAGTTTCAAAATATATATTTCATATGTTTTAACTCCTTAGAATTACTCTTTAATTTCATTGTAATGAATTGGTTAAATTATTTTTAATTTTTATGTAGTTAATGTATTGGAATAAAATTAAATCTTACAACTGATCTCTTTGTTTACAGTCTCTGTTATTGTTTGTGTATAAAAATAATATCTTCTTATTATATAAAAAAAATTTTAAAACATATTGTTAAGTACTTATACATTATGAATTTTTGCTTTATTGTTTATATAAATATATAACGCACAATCAAGCCGTAAATTAAGCGTAAGTTATGCATCATGACACATTTTATTAACAACTTAACAAAATGGATGGATGTTTTACAAAGAAAAAATCTCATATATGTATAAAAAATTTATTCATATATGAAATTTGCTTTAAAAACAAACTGTCATACATTTACTTACATAGACCAGCCTGAAAGTATGCACAAGAAATTATAGAACAAAAAATAACAGGAAACTCTTTGCTCTTTCTCACTTAACTTTCACCCACAATTATAGTTCACACACACACATTCACACATACATACACATACACACGTTCGCTGTTAAACTTATGAGAGCAGAATATTAAGGATAACAAGAAAACAAGTGTAACCATCATCATCTTTTATTTAACACAGAATATTTTTATCTATGAGTGTGTGTGTGCAGAGGAGGAAGTGTTGGTGTCAAATTGGTCTCCATCATGTGTGTAAGAGAGTGTGAGTTAAAAAACTTTGCTCATAATAAAACAGCAACTTGACTCTCTCTATAAAATAGCTATAATATTTAATGTTTAAACATGAGTCAAACATGGCCCGATAGACCAAAATAGTTGAAGCTAGATCTAGTTTTCTATAGAAAAATTGACGATAGGACAAGTTTTCTGTAGAAAAGTTAACGATAGGACAAGTTTTTTATAGAAAAGTTGACGATAGGACAAGTTTTCTATAGAAAAGTTGACGATAGGACAAGTTTTCTATAGAAAAGTTGACGATAGGACAAGTTTTCTATAGAAAAGTTGACGATAGGACAAGTTTTCTATAGAAAAGTTGACGATAGGACATGTTTTCTATAGAAAAGTTGACGATAGGACAAGTTTTCTATAGAAAAGTTGACGATAGGACAAGTTTTCTATAGAAAAGTTGACGATAGGACAAGTTTTATATAGAAAAGTTGACGATAGGACAAGTTTTCTATAGAAAAGTTGACGATAGGACAAGTTTTCTATGGAAAAGTTGACGATAGGACAAGTTTTCTATAGAAAAGTTGACGATAGGACAAGTTTTCTATAGAAAAGTTGACGATAGGACAAGTTTTCTATAGAAAAGTTGACGATAGGACAAGTTTTCTATAGAAAAGTTGACGATAGGACAAGTTTTCTATAGAAAAGTTGACGATAGGACAAGTTTACTATAGAAAAGTTGACGATAGGACAAGTTTTCTATAGAAAACTTGGACAAGTTTTCTATAGAAAAGTTGACGATAGGACAAGTTTTCTATAGAAAAGTTGACGATAGGACAAGTTTTCTATAGAAAAGTTGACGATAGGACAAGTTTTCTATAGAAAAGTTGACGACAGGACAAGTTTTCTATAGAAAAGATGACGATAGGACAAGTTTTATATAGAAAAGTTGACGATAGGACAAGTTTTCTACAGAAAAGTTGACGATAGGTTGAGTTTTCTACAGAAAATTTGACGATAGGACAAGTTTTGTATAGAAAAGTTTACGATAGGATAAGTTTTCTATAGAAAAGACAAGTTTTCTATAGACAAGTTGACGATAGGACAAGTTTTCTATAGAAAAGTTGCCGATAGGCCTAGTTTTCTATAGAAAAGTTGCCGATAGGCCTAGTTTTCTATAGAAAAGTTTCCGATAGGCCTAGTTTTCCATAGAAAAGTTGCCGATAGGCTTAGTTTTCGATAGAAAAATTGCCGAAAGGCTTAGTTTTCTGTAGAAAAGTTGCCGATAGGCTTAGTTTTATATAGAAAAGTTGCCGATGGGCTTAGTTTTCTATAGAAAGTTGCCGATATCCCTAGTTTTCTATAGAAAAGTTGCCGTTACGCCTAGTTTTCTATAGAAAAGTTGCCGGTAGGCTTAGTTTTCTTTAGAAAAGTTGCCGAAAGGCTTAGTTTTCTATAGAAAAGTTGCCGAAAGGCTTAGTTTTCTATAGAAAAGTTGCCAATAGGCTTAGTTTTCTATAGAAAAGTTGCCGATGGGCTTAGTTTACTATAGAAAAGTTGCCGATAGGCTTAGTTTTCTATAGAAAAGTTGCCGATAGGCTTAGTTCTCTATAGAAAAGTTACCGATAGGCTTAGTTTTCTATAGAAAAGTTGCCGATAGGCTTAGTTTTCTTTAGAAAAGTTGCCGATAGGCCTAGTTTTCTATACAAAAACTTGCCGATAGGCCTATTTTTCTATAGAAAAGTTGCAATTGGCATAGTTTTCTTAAAGTTGCCGATAGGCCTAGTTTTCTATAGAAAAGTTGCCGATAGGCCTATTTTTCTATAGAAAAGTTGCCGATTTTCCTAGTTTTCTTAAAGTTGCCGATAGGCCTAGTTTTCAATAGAAAAGTTGCCGATGGGCCTAGTTTTCTATAGAAAAGTTGCCGATAGGCCTAGTTTTCTATAGAAAAGTTGCCGATAGGCCTATTTTTCTATAGAATGGTTGCCGTTTGACCTATTGTTTATAGAAAAGTTGACGATAGGTCTAGTTTTTATAAAAAATTTGGCGATAGGTCTAGTTTTCTATAGAAAAGTTTATAACAAGTTGTTTTGTAGACTTTAAGTGGATTTTAAGACTTATGATTTTAGATCTGCTGGGATTTTCTTATATGTGCTCCTGACATTGCCTGATTGTTTGTGTATATATGTGGGGTTATACTTTTTATATCCTGAATATTATTGTAGTTGTGTTATTACTGCCATTATTGCTTGCTGCTTTATGATGCTGATGAGGCTTATTTATTACATATTTGCTATTATATTATTGCAGTTCTTGTTTGTAGCAATTTTTTGCCATTACATATTATACTTGATAATGAATTGTTATTATAATTTATAATAAGCCATATATAATACTACTCATACATATAAATTTGTAGATGTAGTCAATATTCAAATGATAAATATGTATATAAATATATGTAATATTTCTAGATATCATGTGTATTTAAAGGTTAAATCACGATTATATTAAGGGTAGAAATTTACAACATGTATCACCAGTTTATTGTAGACATGTAAACATGTCTATCAGAAAATCCTTTTTTCCTTTGTCCTTTTTGTAAGGCGAGGATGTTGAAGACTTTTTGTGATCTATTGTACGTATTTATTATATAGTTAATTATGTCTCTACAATCATAAGCAAATACAAAAAAATTTCTTCAAGTATGTGGAAGAAAAATAATAAAAGATTTAAGTAGAAAAGTTTTTCTATTTCAAGTGATATTTTAACACTTAAGAATTTTGAGAATAGATGGCAGCAGACATATGTTATAGGAAATTAAAGAAAACGTTTTTTTTTGTAAAAATTGATAAAAGAATTTTAAACAAGAGAAAACATTTTTTTTTTTTAACTAGCTTTTACCCTAAATAAATTTTTAACGAAAAGTTTTATGTTTGAAAAAGCCTAAAGTCTTAGATACTCAAAAACTGCTTAGAGTTTTTCCAACTTAAACTTTTGCTTAAGCAAAACTTAGGAAAGCCCAAGGAACCTTCTTATTAATATCAATCATACGCACCGTAATAATTTTTTTTTTTAATTCATATAAAAAAACGTATTTAAACTCTTTTTCACAGAAATTTAAAGCAAGAATTTAAAAACTTTTTCTCTTATTTAAACATTCAACACCAACACATCTACCCATTATCTTCCCATCACTTAAATTAGGCCTAAAATTACCTAAAAAACTTTTTTACTTTGACATTATTATTAACGGCTTAAAAGAGCTTAAATTCACTTACACTTAGCCTTAAATAACTTAACATTAAATACTCCAAAATAAAATGTTACAAAAAATTGCAAAACTAATTAACACTGACGTATGAGTGATATTAATTAATTAAATAGTTATACAATTAAAAAGATCTCAACTTTTCAATAGCTTTTTTCAAAGTGGATTAAAATTAAAATGTAATTATATTTAAATGCAGAATGGGGATTATAAAAAATTGAATACTAGAGAATAAATATTGGGAATTACTATAGACACAAAATAAAATAAAAGGGAAAATAAGATTTCTAATGAATGAATTTTTGTAATCGTCAATTTTTCTATAGAAAACTAAAGCTATCGTCAACTTTTTTATAGGAAACTAAAGCTATCGTCAACTTTTCCATAGAAAACTAAGCCTATCGTAATTTTTTCTATAGAAAACTTAGCCTATTTTCAACTTTTCTATAGAAAACTAAGCCTATTGTCAACTTTTCTATAGAAAACTAAGCCTATCGTCAACTTTTCTATAGAAAACTAAGCCTATCGTCAACTTTTCTATAGAAAACTAAGGCTATCGTCAACTTTTCTATAGAAAACTAAGCCTTTCGTCATGTTTTCTATAGAAAACTTTGCCTTTCATCGTTTTTTCTATAGAAAACTAAGCCTATCGTCAACTTTTCTATAGAAAACTAAGCCTATCGTCAACTTTTCTATAGAAAACTAAGCCTATCGTCAACTTTTCTATAGAAAACTAAGCCTATCGTCAACTTTTCTATAGAAAACTAAGCCTATCGTCAACTTTTCTATAGAAAACTAAGCCTATCGTCAACTTTTCTATAGAAAACTAAGCCTATCGTCAACTTTTCTATAGAAAACTGAGCCTATCGTCAACTTTTCTATAAAAAACTAAGCCTATCGTCAACTTTTCTATAGAAAACTAAGCCTATCGTCAACTTTTTTATAGAAAACTAAGCCTATCGTCAACTTTTCTATAGAAAACTAAGCCTATCGTCAACTTTTCTATAGAAAACTAAGCCTATCGTCAACTTTTCTATAGAAAACTTGCCCTATCGTAAACTTTTCTATAAAAAATTATTCGATAGAAAACTAAGCGTAATGTCAACTTTTCGATAGAAAACTTGCCCTATCATCAACTTTTCTATAGAAAACTAAGACAATCATCAACTTTTCTATAGAAAATTAAGACTATGATCAACTTTTCTATAGAAAACTAAAGGTACGGTCAGACTCATTAAACATTTAAATCAAATATTTTGAGTAAAATATTGTCAAAACAATATAATAAAAAATTTGTGGTCACACTTGCACATTTATTTGACGATTTTTATTTGATAAAATACAGAAAAAATACGTTCAAAGTATAAACAAAAAAACAGGTTTTATTTATGGTCACACTGAAGATTAAATATTTTCCCAAAAAATATTTGATCAAATTTTTTCAAAACAAAATTGTGTATCTAGCAATTTGTTTCTCATATTTGAGTTGTTGTTTCTCAAATTTGATGTTGTTGTTTCTCAAAATTGATGTTGTTGTTTCTCAAATTTGATGTTGTTGTTTCTGTTTGAATAGTAAACAATACAAATGCTCAGCTGTTATTTGCCCCTGTTTGATGTTACAAAAATTTTGTAAGATTAAATAATTATTTGATCAAAATTTAATAAAATATTTGCTCTTGCGTGGTCACATTAGGAAAATTTTTATTTGCTGGCAAATGATTTTGTTTTGTTCAAATCAACATGTTTCTTGTTTGAACCTCAAAAATATTTTGTGGTCAGACTACGAGGATCAAATATTTGATAATTTCGATTAAATGTTTAATCAATGTGACCGTAGCTTAAGACTATCGTCAACTTTTATATAGAAAACTTTGCCTATCGTCATTTTTTCTATAGAAAACTTTGCCTATCGTCATTTTTTCAATAGCAAACTTTGCCTATTGTCACTTTGCCTGTCGTCAGTTTTTTTATAGAAAACTTTGCCTATCGTAATATTTTCTATAGAAAACATTGCCTATCGTAATTTTTTCTACAGAAAATTTTGCCTATCGTCATTTTTTCAATAGCACACTTTGGCTATTGTTATTTTTTCTATAGAAAACTTTACCTGTCGTCAGTTTTTCTACAGAAAACTTTGCCTGTCGTCTGTTTTTTTATAGAAAACTTTGCCTATCATCATTTTTTCTATAGAAAACTTTGCCTACCGTCATTTTTTCTATAAAAAAAAACTTTGCCTTTCGTCATTTGTTCTATAGAAAACTTTGCCTATTGTCATTTTTTATATAGAAAACTTTGCCTATCGTCATTTTTTCTATATAAAACTTTGCCTATCTTTATTTTCTATAGAAAACTTTGCCTATCGTAATTTTTTCTACTACTTTTCTATGGAAAACCTGCCCTATCGTCAACTTATCTATAGAAAACCTGCCCTATCGGTTATTTATTTAAAGAAAACCTGCCCTATCGTCAACGCTTTTATAGCAAACCTTCCCTGTCGTAAACTTTTCTATACAAGACTAAGTAATTTCAATGTTTCTGTAGAAAACTTTGCCTTTAGTCAATTTGTTTATAGAAAAGTTGGCCTATTTCTGTGATTGGCTTAGTCATTTTGATAAATTTGTTATTTTGCTCAATAATTTGAAATCTAAATTTCCCATAATTGTTCAAAAATGGGTTAATTTTAGTCTTTAATTTAACAAAACTTCAAAAAATTTACATAAACCTTTTAATTAATATCAATCATACGCACCCAGAGTAAGAAATATAATAATACAAATATTTCAAAAATGCTTAAAAAATTTAAATTTATTTTAAAGCAGAAATAAAGCTTAAGATTTAGTTGTTGTTTTACATGTATTTTATCATTAGTTTTCCATTGCTCTATAAGGTTAAATCTCTATTTTTAAATGACATTTTGAAACTTTTTTATATATAAAACTATTTATATTATATTTCTAGATTTTTTTAAACAAATTAACTTATACAATTTCCTTTTAATGTATAGATTTTCTTTACATAAAATTTTATTAAAGAATACCTGCTGTTTATTTAAATAAGTTTTTTTTTGTTGGTTGCCGGATTCTTTTAGGTATTCTACAAAAAAGTCCCATAAAAATAAGTTTAAGTATTCAAATAGTTTAACTGCTTTTATATATTTTTTATAGTGTATTTATATTTTATTTTTACGATTTTTCTATTGTAAATTTGTAACCTGCTGCGTTTTACATTTACAACTCAAAAAAGAAAGAAATAAGCAACAGAGGGAGTGAAAATATTGCACAACTAAAAAGTTATAGTTGTATTTAACATTTACTACCTGGCATTTATTATCTGTCACTTTGTAGGATTTTTTTTATTACAGCTGATATTTGGGATATCTACTTGTAAATGTTAAGCACTAGCAAATTTTCCTTTCCCTTTGGTTTCTATCGATTTTCAGCTTCGGATAGTTTATTTGCAAGTTAAATACAATGACATTGGTAGAGCTATTGTTGGTATTGCTTATACAATTGCAGTTAATGGAAAAGTTATCGAGCTAAAAAAAGAAGAAAGTGAAGCAGAAAAACAGATTTGTTAGGTAAAAAGTACGATTTTTTCCAGAAATGGAATGGAAACCCCAAACTATATACTTAAAAAACTCAGATAACTAGAAAAATGTGAGTAAAAAATGAATTTTAGCCGCAAACAAAAAACTTTTAAAAAATTGAAAATGGTTGCGTATGATTGATTTTAATTCGGTTTGTTAGTGTTAAAACTAAAAATTATCATTATTTATCAAACTTTTGTTCAACGAATTATATATTTTTGTAAAGCTAACGCTGTCTTCTTTGATTCTGAATAAAAAAGTTAAGTGGCTTAAAAAAAGTTTCGAAATAATTAAGCTTATTATAATAATACAAAAACGATTTCAAGTTTTTGTAAACAATTATCTCGAAACATAAAAGGCAACCTTCGCGAAATTTATGGAACTCATTTGAGTTTATTCTGCTTATCTAAAATTATTAGTTTTTCTATTCTAAACATTTTTTATTTCGAAGAATTCAAGATTTTTAAAATTTTTTATTGTTGCGTATGGTTGATATTAATTGTTGATATAGTTTGTTAAAGTTCAAAATTCGCGTTACTTTCGAAACTTTTGTTGAACAAAGTATATATTTGTAGAAAACTTAGACCTTAGACTTCAATTCTGTACAAAAATTTTATTAGACTCAGAACAAAGTTAAGCAGAGAATCAACATAAATTTATAGAAATTCAAAGTAAAATTTTATATAATAACATTTATATTAGGGCGTGCCCATATTTAAATTAAAAGTGTTTTTGTTACCAAAAATCTCAAAACAGAAAAGACAACCTTCATTAAAGTTTAAAACACATTTGAGCTCATTCTAATTTTTCTGAATTTATTATTTTTTCTATTCAAATATTGTTTTATTTCGGAGAATTAAAGATTTTTTTTTTAATTTTATAGGGTTGCGTATGATTGATATTAATTCTTTATAAATTATGTTTAATTTCGAAATTCGCGAAACTTTTCTTAAACAAATTATATATTTCTGGAAAGCTGAGACTTAAGGCTTTGATTCTGTATAAGAATTTTATTTAGCTCAGAACAAAGTTAAGCGGCGAATCAACATAAATTGAAAGAAATTCAAAGTAAAATTTTATATAAGAACATTTAAATTACGGCGTGCCTATATGTTAATTAAAAGTGTTTTTGAAACCAATAATCTAAAAATAGAAAAGGCAACCTTCGTTTTAGCTTAAAACACATTTGAGCTTATTCTAATTTATAAAAATTTATTATTTTTTCTATTATAAAATTGTCTTATTTCTGACAATTTAAGATTTTTTTAAATTTCATAGGGTTGCGTATGATTGATATTAATTCTTTATAAATTTTATTTAATTTCGAAATTTTGCGTGATTTTTTAAACTTTTCTTAAACAAAGTATATATTTCTAGAAAGCAGAGACTTAGGGCTTTAATTCTATGTAAGAATTTTATTAGGCTCCAAAAAAAAGTTTTGAGGAGAATCAGATTTAATAGAAGAATTTGATTGATATAAATTCTTTATTAATTTTGATTAAGTTAAAAGTTCGTGTTACTTTTGAAAATTTTGTAAATATTATTGGAGTGCTAAGACCTGAGGTTTTACTTCTGTTAAAAAATTGAATTAGTTCTAAATAAAGTTTTGTTTTGCAGAGAATCAATATAAATTTAAAAAAATTCAAAACAAATTTTTAAATAAGAAAAGTGTTTTTGTGAGCAGTTTTCTCGAAATATAAAAGGTAACCCTAGTGAAAGTTGTGGAACTTATTTGAGCAAATTCTTTTTTAACAAACTTATTATTTCTGATATTCTAAAAATGTTTTATTTCGAAGAATTCAAGATTTTTTTAAATTTCTTATGGTTGCGTATGATTGATATTAATTCTCGATCAATTTTGTTTGGGTTCAAAATTTGCGTTTCTTTCGAAACATTTGTTGAACAAAGTATATATTTTTGGAAAGCTAAGACTTGAAGACTTAATTCTGTGTAAAAATTCAATTTAGTTTAAAACAAAGTTTTGATGAGAATCAACATAAATTGTCAATAAGTGAAAGTTAATTTTTAAATACTTTAGCAAAGCTAAGACATCTATGTTTTCCCCTAGGTTATTGAAGAAACTAATTAATAGGTACTTAGAAAGAAAATTGACTTAAACAGAAATTTATATAACGGATTGTCTATGAAAATTGCTTCTACTTATTCTGAGACAGAACATAGCGACTTAATTGCCACAAGAGGCATTGGCCTCTTGATATTGAATTGAAGCAAATAGAAAAGGTGTCCAAAACATATCTTATTCTGGGCGTAAGTGGGCCTCTAAAAAGTAACAGAAACAATAACAACATCTTTAATGAAAAAAATTCAAAAAAAAGGCGAAAAAATTATTAAACAATTATTTTTCACTGTTTTTTTTTAGATGATTTCGCATAAAATATTTCAAAACATTTTCGTATTTTTTTAATTTTTCTATTAAATGGTTTTAGTTTTATTTAACTTAAAATAACTACAAATTTCCCTTAACTAATATTTCCTTTCAAAACAAATATTTATTATTAAATTCCTCTCGGTCAAGGGAACACATATTCTAATATGCGTTTAACCACAAAATGTCTATAGTATCTTTATAATTGCAGAACCGAGAACTCATATATTAGAAATATAATCATTTAACTAAAAGCTCCTAAAGCCAAAACGCATCTGGGCAAATGGAACAAAATAGACAGCCAGGACATTTAGACGGAAGTAAATAGACACATATGTGTGTATGTATAGGAATATGACTATTTAGCAATGATTATTTGAGTATGTGCTAGTGTTTTTGTATGTGTGAAAGTGTGTATGTATTTGAATGGTTAGACAGACTCATTTGCCATAAAACTAACATTTATTTTACACAAATACTCCGAGACAATAATAATAAACATTAAAGGCATAAATATCATAATATTAAATATTATTATTTCATTTAAGCAAAACTACTATAACGAACTGGATATATATAAATACTTATGTGCATATAAATATTTAATTGTTTGTTAGTTATTTTGTCTGCAATAAGGATATTAAGGATATTATAACCAGAAGACTAAAATTGCATTTTATGAAGAGAGAGTAAAGGAAGTTGTTATCCTGCTGCCTTTGAGTCTGGAATATGTGTGAATTAAATTCCATAAATGAATTTTATGAATTTGTATATTAGAAAATTATTTACTATATATTTTACTAACATTTTACAAACTTTTGAGGTTATTGTTATTTTTGTTTAAACTAGAGTTTAATAAATGATTATATGCAGAGATATTGTCTATATGCATATCTCACTCTGTCCAACTGATTCAAAACTAGGGGTCCTCTATATTTAATTGTACATCCTCTTATACTTTCATTACAGCATCTGCCCTTATTTTCCTGCGTCCATCCTTCTTTTTCCATGTTAGTCCTTCAACTTATTTTTATAAATGTCCGTCTATGCTTTTTCCTTTTGTTTATCCCACTTATGCTCCTGCAATATTTGTTCACATGAGATAATAATTCAAGTATGTGTAAATTTTACCCAAAGCTATCATTTGTTCATATTGTCAGCATATTTAGCACAAAATATTTTAACTCTTCTTCTTTCTATAGCTCTAAAATAATGGTCCATTGTTTACAGGGAAATGTAAAGAGAACTTTAAAAAAACTGTAAAAAAATATTTCTCTAAATTTTGAATTTTATTTAAATATACAACAACAAAAATATAAAATTTTAAAAATAAAAATAAAACAAAAATTCATTGGGGAACAATTTAGATAATTTGTTTCCGTAGCAAATTTTAGGAAAAATTCATAGTCTAAATCATATTAATAGAGAAAAATTTTAAAATAAAAAATGTTTTTTAAAAATTTTTGTTAAAAACTTACTTAAAATATCAAATATATAATCATAAAAAATTGTTTATAACTAAATATAATTTGAGTTTATTTAAAAAAAATTTTACATTTAAAACTTCAAGCAGAAATATTTTTTTTTTTAAATTTCATAAGGGGACGTATGATTGATATTAATTACTGGATTATTTAGTTTAAACCTTAAATTTGTGATACTGTTGAAAGTTTTGTTAAGCAAATCATATATTTTTGGAAAGCTAAGAAATAAGGCCTTAATTCTGTCTAAAAATTGGATTAAGCTTAAAACAATTTTTTTCGGCTAATCCAGCTCAAATGCAAGATATTTAAAGTAAATAGAAAAAAATAATTTTTAGCTAATTCTTAATTTCCAAGAACAAAATTTTAATTTTTTTAGAAATTTCTTTAAACTCAAAAAGTTATAAGTTTTTATTAAAGAATAGTTCCTTTATAAAAATTAGTTTGCCATTAAATTATTGACTTCTTTTGTTTCAATGCAAACTTATCGTTAATTCTTAAGGTTTTATTAAACAAATTATATGATTTTGAAAAGCTAAAATAAAAAGCTTCAATTCTGTTCAATTTGAATTTATTTCAAAAAGTTTTTCCATTTAAAACTTCAATCAAAAATAAAAATTTTTTAAATTTCATAAGTTGACGTATGATTGATTTTAATTACTGGCTTATTTAGTTTAAACTTAAAATTTGTGATACTTTTTTAAGTTTTGTTTAACAAATTATATAGTTTTGGAAAGCTAAGAAATAAGGCTTTAATTCTCTCTAAAAATTTTAATTAGCTTATAACACATTTTTCGGCTAATCAAGCTCAAATGATAGGAATTTGAAGTAAATTAAAAAAAAATGTTTGCTAAATCTTAATTTCTAGGAACCAAATTTTTTTCAAATTTTTCTACAAATTTCTTTAATCACAGAAAATTTTAAGATTTTTTAAAATAATATTTCCTTACAAAACAGAAATTTTTGTCATTAAATTATTGACTTATTTTGTTCAAATTTAAATTTATCGTTATTTTTAGAAGCTTAATTAAACAAATTATAAATTTTGAAAAGCTAATATAAAAAGCTTTCATTTTGTTCAATTTGAATTTATTTTAAAATTGTTTTCCATTAAAACATTCAACCAAAAATTAGATTTTTAAAAATTTCTTAAGGTGACGTATGATTAATATTAATTCTTGACTAAATTTGTTTTAACTTAAAATTCTCGTTACTTTTAAAAGTTTTATTTAACATATTATATAGTTTTGAAAAGCTAAGAAATCAAGCTTTAATTCAGTGTAAAACTTTAAATTAGCCTAAAACAATTTGTTTGCAAAAAATCACTTTTAATTTCAAAGAATTCAATGTCAATTTTTAAAAAATATAAAATTTTTTTCTAGCAACCGAATTCAAAACAAAATTTTTAATTTCGAATGTTTCTACAAATTTTGTTTATAAAAAAATTCTTGTGTTTAAATTTTAAAAAATTTAAAATTTTTGTAGAATAATATTTGAAAACAAAATTTTTCCCTTAAATTTCTGTCGACCAAGGGAAATATTTTTAAATGCAAGTTTAACCTTAAAATTAATATATTTAATTGCTCAAGTCAAATACCATTTAACTAAAAGCTCCTAAAGCCCAAATGCATCAGTGCGAGTTTAACAATGTAGACTCAGGCGGAAGTAAATTAAATGTATTAATGCTAAGCAATTTTGAAATGTAAAAAAAATAGTTTTGTTCAAACAATAACATTAAAATTTAAAATGAGCTATCATAAAAAATTATTAATAACAAAATTTAACTTGAAATTATTTTAAAGAATTTTCCCTTTAAAATTGAGGCAATTAAAGAAATAAAAAAAATGATATGGTTACGTATGATTGATATTAATTGCCGTTTTTTGTTTCAAACCTGAAATTATCAACATTTTCAAAACTTTTCTTAAAGAAACTATATATTTTTTGAGAGTTAAGATACTAGGCATTCTGTTCTGGTTAAAAAGTCAGAATATCCCGATATAAAATTTTAAATTTTTCGAAAAAATTGTAGAACTAAAAAAATAATTTTGAAAAAAATTTCAATTCTAGTAACATTTTGATTTGAAACAAAAAAAAAAAACAATTAAAAAAAATTCTTCAAACTTAAATTTAATTTGAATTTATTTCAGAAAATTGAATTTATTTCAGAAAATTGATTTTTTTAGAAAATTTAAAATTATGACAAATTTTTAATTTTAAAAAAATATTTAAAGGTTGCGTATGATTGATAATAATTACTTTCATTTCAGGTTTAAGTCAATATTATTCATTAGTTATAAACATTTTGTTAAACAAGTTACATATTTTTTAAAAGCCTAGACCTCCGATAAAAAAATAACTTTACCTTAATAAGTTAAGTTTTTGAGAAACATAATCCCAAATCACCAGAGTTTCTTAGAAGTTAAAAAATATTCGAACTTTATCCACATTAAAATTTAGAAAAAATTGATTTCCTGAAATATTAAAAATAATGAATGCAAATTCCTTTAAATTTCTTTAAAACTCCCCTTCAAATTTGTTTTTCAACTTAAATTTCTTTATCTCTTACTCCTCCTCTTTTTCTGCTGTCCCCCCTACTCCTTTGAAATATTATATATTCAATAAAATGTTGAAAAACTTTTTGTTTTGTAGATTTTTGTTTTAAATCAATTATATTTACGCTTTTATATTGTAAATAGATTCCAAATGAAGATAACCAAAAATCACTTACCCAAGTACTTTTTCCCTTTAGTACAATAAACAATTTGTACAAAACAGAAATCTTGATAAACAAAAATACAAAATAAAACTGAAATACCAACACAAGATAAATATAAAAACTTTTGCTATTAAGAGGGGAAGGGGAAAAGTGGAAATGAAATCAATACCAGGCCATCCTATTGCCTAGAATATGGAACGAAAGACTTAAATATTTAAATTTAAAAAAAATGTATGCTAAAGGGAAACAGTTTTGATGTAAGGATAAAAATTTGTTTAAAGAAATGTTTTAAAATTTCTATAAAAAAATTGCTTTTATATAAAATTTTAAATCTAAAATCGTGAAAAACGCTTCATAATAAAATTTAATTTGAGTTTTTCTCAAAAAAAAAATTATGTTAAAAAATTATGTTAAAAAATTTTAAGCAAAACGTATGACGTATGATTGATATTAATTACTGGCATATTTTGTTTAAACTCTAAATTCTCGTTACTTTTAAAAGTTTTGTTAAACAATATATATATTTTCGAAAAGCTAAGGCTTTAAGCTTTACATCGATGAAAAAATCATATTACTTTTAGAACCAAATTTTTAAAGCAATGTTCAAAAGTTTTCAAAATAATATTTTTAAAATTTTCGAAAAGTTAAGAAAAGATAAGTTTAAGGTCTAGCAAGGTTAAGTTAATTTTGAAATTTCATACATTATTTATCATAGACGATTAATATGAATTTTAAACGTGTTATAAGAATTTTTAAAATTTCTTATGGTGGCGTATGATTGATATTAATTCAGGCCATTTTTTCATTTAGCTCAAAATTAAAGTTTTTTACAAAACTTTTGTTAAACAAGTGATATATTTTTAGAAAGCTAAGACCTTGAGCTTTATACTGAATTAATAATCATGTTAAGCTTAGAATAAAATTTTCGAAATAATCAACCTTAATTCCAAAAAATTAAAAAGTAAAATTCTAAAAGTTTTTGAATTTATTTAATCAAATTATTTTTCTTTTATTTATTTATATAAATTACTTTAATCTTATATTTTTTATTACCAAATTGTCTTTTAAAAAATAATTGTCACATTTTTAATTAAAATTTTCCTATATGTAATTGTCACTTTAGTTTTTTGTTGTATTAAGCAAATAAATAAAAATTCAATATTATTCTAAGAATATGTTATTTCAATTTGTTTTTCTTTTTTTTCTATTTATTTCATTTCAAAGGTATTTATTAAAATTTTTACTTTACTATTGTTCAATTGAATATCCAAGAAATCTGCCAATGATGTTAAATTACTATTGTTGCATTTATTTTCTTAAAAAAAAAAGAAAATAAAAGTAAACAAAAACCAAATCAAACTCATTAAAATGTCAAATTTGCTGAAATTTACAAAATTGTTTCTTTGTATTGAATCCTGAAATGTCATAAACATACTCCAGAATATATGTATAACTATGAATATGTAAGTGAAAACTTATACATACCTACTTTTAAAAATTTTGCTGAATGTATGCAAAAGAAATTTAACAAAAGCAAAATGTAATTGTTATAGTATTTCTCATAACAAAAAATTTATTCATTAATTTGTTTCTTTAGTATTTTTTGGAAAAACGAAACTGAAACAAATTTGTTCATTGTTTGTTATTTAACAAAAATATATATGAAAATAACAAAATTTTTGTCATTGCTGACAGCTGCAAAAAGTATCATTATTCTTTAAAGGAAAATATGTCAAGTGTTCAAGTATTCAAATATGTCAAATTAAAAATCTTCGAAGATTAAATTTTAAATTAAATTTTAGATTTTTATTTAAATTTTTCTAAGATTTCAAAATGATGGAGTGAAAGACAGACAGATGATGGATCAAATGAAGTTTGCAATATCTTGTTTTAATTTTCTTAGAAATTTAAATTTTCTAAATAAATTCAATTTTTCAAAACTTCCTATGATGGCGTATGATTGATATTAATTTTCGACATTTTCTATTTAAATTCTAAATATTAATTACTTTAAGACATTTCTTAAACAAGTTTTAAAATTTTAATTATTTTTCTGATATTTAAGAAAATTAGCAAATATTTGGAAGAAGTTTTGAAGTGAAGTTTCAAATAAAGTGTGTTTCGAATGAAATACTATTTCAGTCAAAAATTTATAATACTTTTTAAGCCTACCATTAAAAAAATATTAAGATTACCATTCCTTTTGTAATTCCCAGAATATTAGCCTTAAACTAAAAAAGTATACCTATTCTGGATCTTTATGAAAAAAAATATGTCAGTCTGTTGAAGATACTTTAAAACCTGAACAAAAGAAGATAGGCAAAATTTGCCAGGAATATTTCTAATTTTTTTGTAAAAGTTTAGTATTGAAATTGTGCAAAATCGGTTCACATATAACCATAGCTCCTCCATATAAACCAGTCACGGGAACAGCTTAAATACCAAAAATTGGGAATATCTGTCTGTCTGCCAGTTAAAAGAAAAGAGCTAGAGCAATAGAACTTGCCAAAATTATTTCTGATTTTTTGGAAAAATATCAAAAAAAACCCACTAACATTTGATATAAGCTCCCATATAACAGCGCCCCCGGAGACACTATAATGCTGACAAAGCTTCATTTAAAGGTCGCCTTACACTTTCAGAAAATCTTTTACGGTTAAATGCTTAAATACTTTTGCGCAAAGAGCGAAGCTAATGCTTGGTCATATAAAGCTTAGAAATTTCCAGATCGCAATTCGGTAAAGGAAAATTAAAGCGAAATTAATGATGATGATAAAACGTTAGGATGACTCAGAAGTCTGAAAATGAGCAGTTTAGAATAAGCCAGCAATTTTAGGTTGACTCATCAATTTTAGGGTGATGAGTCATCCTAGATGATGATAAGACGTCAGGATGACTCAGCAGCTTAAAATGAGCTGTTTAGGATAAGTCAGCAGTTTTAGAATGACTCATTAATTTCAGGATGATTTATCAGTTTTAGGATGATGACTCAGCAGTTAAGGGTTACTCAGCAGTTTTAGGATGATTAAGCAATTTAAGTACTTCTCAACAATTTTGAGATTACTCAGCGTTTAAGGATAATTTAGCAGTTTTAGCAACAGTAAGAGGATGACTCAGCAGTTTTAGGATTACTCAGCAGTTCTAAGCTGATTTTTTGGGATGACTCAGAAGTTTCAGATAACTCAGCAGTTCTAAGATGTTTAAGCAGTCTAGGGATGACTCTGCAGTTTTAGGATTACTCTGCAGTTCTAGGATGATTTAATAATTTTAGAATTACTCAGTTGTTTAAGGATAACTCAGCAGTTCTAAGGTTATTAAATAGTTTTGGGATGACTCAGCAGTTTTAAGATTACTCTGTAGTTCTAGGATGATTTAGCAATTTTAAAATTTCTCAGTAGTTTTGAGATTACTCAGTATTTGAGGATGAGTTAGCAGTTTTGGCATGATTTAGTAGTTTTAGGATGACTCATAAGTTTTAGGATGATTAACCAATTTTAAGATGACTCAGCAGTTTTAGTATGAGCCAACTGTTTTAGGATGACTCAGATATCTTAGGATGACCCATCAGTTTTAGGATGACTCATTCGTTTAAGGATGACTCATTCGTTTAAGGATGACTTAGCAGTTTAATTATGATTCAGAAGTTTTAGGATTATTCAGCAGTTTTAGGATGACTCAATGGTTTTAGGATTACTCATCATTTTGAGGATCTTTTATCAGCTTTAGGATGACTCATCTGTTTAAGAAGGACTCAACAGTTTTAAGATTACTCAGCAGTTCTAGGATGATTAATTAGTTTAAGGATGATTTAGCAGTTTGAGGATGACTCAACTGTTTTAGGATGACTCCTAATTTTTAGGATCATTTATCAGCTTTAGGATGACTCATCTGTTTAAGAAGGACTCACCAGTTTTAGAATTACTCAAAAATTCTAGAGTGATTAAGCAGTTTAAGGATAACTTAGCGGTTTTAGGATTACTCAGAAGTTCTAGGATGATTTAGCAGTTTTAGGATTACTCAGAAATTCTAGGATGATTTAGCAGTTTTAGGATGATTCAGCTATTTTAGGATGACTCATCATTTTAAGGATCATTTATCAGCTTTAAGATGACTCATCTGTTTAAGAAGGACTTTTTGGGGTTACTTAGCAGTTTTAGGGTTACTTAGCAGTTCTAGGATGACTTAGCAGTTTAAGGATGACCACGCAGTTTGAGGATTGCTCAGAAACTCTAGGATGATTTAGCAGTTTAAGGAAGACTCAGTAGTTTTAGGATGACTCAGTAGCCTCAGGATGCGCCAGCTATTTTATGATGGCTCAGTTGTTTTAAGATGACTCATCAGTCTTCGAAGCTAAAGCGCTAATTCGTTTTCCTTGATCTAAGAAAAGCGTCGGAAACAAATCGGATGGCTTTCATTAGACAGTTTGACTTTCTTTAAAAGTTTTTCGAAGGCGTTTGTCTTCAGAATTGGAAAATGAATGCTACTAGCTTTGTCGCCAATACCTTTTCAAGTTTTCTAAGACTCAAGGCTATTAAATTTGCATTTGCGATCTCAAAACTTTGTGTTTAAACTAAATTTAGAAAAATCGTACGGTGGCGTATGATTAATATTAATTACTGACATATTTTAATTAAACTCAGAATTCTTGTTACCTGTTTAAATTTTGTTAAACAAATTATATATTTTTGCTAACTTTAAGCATTCAGATATTGTAGAGATTCAAATAAAACTCAGTAAATAATTAAATTTATATTCAGATAAAAAATTTTATATAAGAATGTTTAACCATAAGTATTAATACTTTTATCAATTTATATAAACTTTTTATGAAATTAATCGTAAATTTGTTTTTAAATTGTAACATAAATTATAAATGATTATCATATTAAAGGAAATTTTTAAACATTTTTCAATAGACTTAAACTGTTTATGGTTTTTGTTAGCGTATGTTTAATTTAAAATATGTATCTTCCTTAATAAATTGTTAATAAATTGTGAAGCCACAAAAACATACTTAAATATTTCAGAATAGAAACAAAATATTAAATTCCTTATAAATTTCAAATTATTTAATATTTTTATTTCAATTTTTGTTATATAAAACCAATTAATATTACTCATACGCTTAAAAATAAATTGCTACCTGAATACTTTTATATTTAAAAAAATATTAAGCAATTTTCTGTTTATTTTTTTTTTTTTTTTGGCTCAAATCCTCAACATTAATTTTACTTCAGTTTTAATATTCATGACAATTTTATTATATTACTAAAATTTTCAACATTTATCTTGCTCATGCTCATACCCCCGAAAAGTATGCTATGAAAAAATATACAAATATTTAAAAGCTTTATATAGTAGATGTGAGAGTATGAGCCTGAGTATTAGTATGTGTGTCTGTTTAAAATTGTTGTATTTCAAAAACTCTTTCATAATTTATATTTAAATTATCTGGTTGTACTATTTTACAGATTTTATTACATTTTTACCTCGCCTGCCCTGTTTCCTCTTCCTCTTTAGAAATTTGTATTTTAACCTACACATATGGAATATATATGTAGAATTGAGTGTAATCCCCCATACATCATGGTAATTTATTAAATATTTACAACATATTTTAATCTATTTTTAAGTATGTGCAGAAAAGTGTGAGTATAAAAATTTATGTCATTTTATACGTTCAGCAACTCAATTTCATATGCTGCTGTCATTATATTACTTTGCTGTTGGCTGGCTGATACATTCTTCTTCTGCTGTTGCTGTTGGTGTATTGTAGCTGCTGCTGCTACCATCATCCTCATCATTTGAACTACCAGAATTAATGCAGCCATATTTAGTGTCATGTTTATTTTTTGGTTATGCAGGCAGACATGTTAGTGCATGTTTCTGACTCAGTACATAAATACTATATTAGTTTGAGGTAACAAAAAAAATACTTACATATATATTTTTTCGGAAATATATTAAGTTTCATGGCAAACATAAGTACATATAGCATTTTATAGTAATCGATTATAACTCTAGAGTTTGATATATAATTTATTTATTTGGAAAATTAAAATGCAAACATTGTTGGTTTTTAGCCTGTGCGGTCTAAAAAGTCTTTTCACTTAAAACGAAAATTGAAAGCCATTTTCAGTCTAAATTGGAAAATTTTAGTATCAACCTATAGCATCTAAAACATTTACTAACTGTAATCATTTAGTATGTTTTTGTGGTTTTTTGTCCCAAAAACTGATTGTATTTCATTATGAAGTTGTTCATTTAGTTTTCTGAAACATGTTCATGCATGTATCTGCACTTGTTTATGTGGTTCAATCATGTTTGTACTTAATAGTTGTTTAATACATATGAAATTATATTTTAAATATTATATATTACCATATAATTTTGTTTTAAGCCTTAAAAGCTTTTAATTAGATTTTATTGTTAATCACAACCACAATGTTGTAATTATAAACGTAATGATTTGTTAAGAAAATCTGAAAATAATATTTAAAATACATATCACAATAATGTAATGTAAGAAGAATTATACTACAATATCCTGTAATGAAATTAGATATAAATCTTGACATCCAACCACATTTCAATAACAAATATTTCAAGATTTTCAAAATTTGTAAAAAAAATGTATACCTTTGAAACCAAAGGCTATTATCTATAAATTTTTCAGCATAATAATACTATATTTATGTATTGTTTAAAAGCTTAATGTCTAAGCTTTTCAAAAATATAAAATATGTTTAACAAAAGTTTTATCAGTATTGAGAATTTTGAGTTTATTTAAAATAAGTCAACAATTAATATCAATCATACGACACACTATAAAAATTTTAAAATTTTGGATTTCCATATAAAAAAATTATTAAATCTAAAAATTTTCGATAAGAAAATTTGCATATCAATATATTCAATCAAAAAAGAAAAAATAGCTATGAGAAAATTTTTTTTAACGAAAAATTTTCTTTAAAGAAAATTTTTTATTAAAAAAATTAAAGAAATTTTTTTAACAAAAAATTATAATTTTTTTTAACAAAAAATTATAAGAAAATTTTTTTAAAAACAAAATTTCTATAAAAAAATTTTTTAACAAAAAATATTTTATAAGAAAATTTTTTTATTTATAACTATTTTTTATTTATAACTTTTCCTTATTATAATGTTTTATTGCTTAAAAACAAATGAAAATTTAAATATATACGACGTTTTTATTTTCCGATTCTGAAGACAAACGCCACAGAAAACATCTATAGGAAGTCTAATGAAAGCCGTCCAATTTGTAAACTTAAATGCATTTCTTAGGTCAAGGAAAACGAATTAGCTCTAAATTTTCAGTGATTAATGCAAGAACAAAGTTTCCTATTTATTCGAGATGTTGAATCGAAATACAGGATTTCAATTCATATTTCCATGATTCCAGTATAAATTTTACAATATAGACACCCCAACCAAGACTAATTCGATAGATTTTGGTTTCAAAAACAAATTATCGTCCTAAAACTGAGTCATCCCAAAACTGATGAGTCATCCTAAAACTTCCGAATCATCCTACAACTGCTGAGTAATCCTAAATAGCTGAGTCATTCTAGAACTGCTGAGTAATCCTAAAACTGGTAAAAAATGTGTCATCCTAAAACAGCAGTCATCCTAAAACTGCTGAATAATCCTAAAACTTGTGAGTCATCCTTAAACTGCTTAATAATACTAAAACAACTAAATCGTCCTAACATTGTTTAGTCATCCTAAAACAGCTGACTCATCCTAAAACTGATGTGTCATTCTAGAACTACTAAATCATCCTAAAATTACTGAGTAATCCAAAAACTGGTTAATCATCCTAAAGCTGGTGAGTAATCCAAAAACTGCTGAGTCATCCTAAAACTCATGAGTCATCTTAAAACTGCTAAAACTTTTTCTAAAAATGCTGAATAATCACAAAACTGCTGAGTAATCCTAAAATTGTTAAATCATTCTGAGTAATCCTAAAACTACTAAATCATCCTAAAACTGATGAGTCATCCTAAAACTGTTAAATCATTCTAAAATTGCTAAATCATCCTTAAGATGCTAAGTAATCCCAAAACTGTTGAGAAATATTTAAAAAAAAAAAATTCTAACAAGACATTTTTTAACAAAAAATTTTCTATGAAAAAATTTTTTTAACAAAAAATTTTCGATAAGAAAATTTTTTTACAAAAAATTTTCGATACGATAAGAAAATTTTTTTACAAAAAATTTTCGATACGATAAGAAAATTTTTTTACAAAAAATTTTCGTTAAAAATTTTTTTTAACAAAAAATTTTCGATAAGAACATTTTTTTAACAAAAAATTTTCGATAAGAAAACTTTTTCCCAAAAAATTTTCGATAAGAAAATTTTTTTACCAAAAAATTTTCTATAAGAAAATTTTTTTACCAAAAAATTTTCTACAAGAAAATTTGTTTACCAAAAAATTTTCTACAAGAACATTTTTTTACCAAAAAATTTTCTACAAGAACATTTTTTTACCAAAAAATTTTCTACAAGAAAATTCTTTTAACAAAAAATTTTTTATAACAAAATTTTTTTAACGAAAGAAAAATATTCCATAAGGAAATTTTTGTATCAAAAATTTTTTTTAGAAAAGTTTTTTAACGATAAGAATTTCTCTAATAAAATTTGTTTAACAAAAAATTTTCTATAAAAAAATGTTTTTTTGAAAATTTTTACAGAAAAAAAATTTTTATAAAAAAATGTTTTTTTGAAAATTTTTCCAGAAAAAAATTTTTGTATAAAAAAATATTCTATAACGAAAAATTTTTGCTTAAAAAAATTTTTTTAACAAAAAGAAAATTTCTATAAGAAACCTTTGTTAATCAAAATATTTTCCATAAATTTTTCATATCAAAAAATTTTTTATTATAGAAAATTTTCAATAAGAAAAATTTTTATATACAAAAATTTTCTATAAGAAATTTTTTATATCAAAAAATTTTCTATGGAAAAATTTTTTTACAAAAATTTATCTATAAGAAATTTTTTGTAAAAAAAAATTTTTTATATCAAAAAAATTTGTTTTTTATTCAAAAATTTTTTCTATAAGAAAATTTGTTTATTAGAAAATTTTATTAATGATAAAATTTTCAATTAGAATTTTTTTTTAACGAAAATTTGTCTATAAGAAAATTTTTTATATGAAATTTTTTTAACAAAAATTTTTCATAGGAAAATCTCAAAAAAAAATTTATTTAAGAAAAAATTCTATAGAAAGATTTGTATTGAGAAAATTTTGGTAACAAAATTTTTTAATAAGAAAATTATAATATCGAAAAATTTTCTATATAAAAATTTTTTATTGAAAAATTTTTTATTTCATAAATTAACTAATCTATTTCAATCTGGAAGTGATATGTATATATTTGTCTTAATGGAATATAGAATTGAGCTTGAACCTAAGTAAATATTAAAAAAATCTTATTTCCTTTCATTTTTTTTTACATTTCATTTAAAACATTTATAATTTTTTGCTTGAACATAAATTCTCTATTTTTATAAATTGTTTCTATCTATTTTTATTCCGATATATTATCATTTCCCTATTTATTGTGTAGCTCTTTTGTGTCTCTTTAATATATTTTGAATGCGTTTATAGTTTGCTGTTACTCAACTACTAAAATTGGTTATTTAAGGAGCGTTCCGAATAAAGTTAGTATAAACTATTTCAAGAAAATCTTATCAGAAAAGCAATAAATTAATTTTGGTGGGAAGTTTTTCATGAAAGGACTTCCGATAAAAGTCGATTAATTTTAAAATCCTAAAAAATAATTCGATATTTTAATGTGATGAATAAATTATGTTATTTTAAGGAATTTTAATACTTCTCGATATTAAAGTTTTAACTTTGATTTAGAACACTCCTTTTGGTTCCTTATTTTAACTGCCACTGCGACAACAATGACAATGCTAAATAGGTATTGTATATGCAACACATGCAACATAGACATGCAAACACCTAATATGGGAGGCATGCAACACTATGTCTTTTATAGAACAACAACTTTATAGAAATCACCTCGATTACAAACATAAATATTTTACTCACACGTTCATACTTTAAAGCTTTTTAAAGAAGAATTTGTCTTTGTATTTGTGTTTGTATTGTGTTTATAAATAGCAGTATTTTCTATTTAGAAAACAGCTATAAATTTTTTTGTACGGTTGTCTCTTTAGTCCTTTTACCATGAGTATAGGTGAGTATGTGTGCGTGTGTGTGGAAGAGTATGTAAGTGGGAGTATGTGTGTGTATTTGAATTTAGGTGGTGTTGGTAAACTTTCACTCTGTTGAGTGTTTCGTGCAAGTGTATAAGTGTAATAATGCATTTAATAAGCTTTTTTAATGGCACATTTGTTGTTGACATTGTTAGTTTTGTCGTTTTTCCTTTTTATACCCATCATCAAAAAAAATGGGGGGTATATTGAGATTGTCATTCCGTTTGTAATTTTCTTAATATTGGCTCTAAAATCAAAAACGATATATATGAAATTCTTAGACGACTGAGCAATGTCTGTCTGTCTGTCTGTCTGTCTGTCTGTCTGTCTGTCTGTCTGTCTGTCTGTCTGTCTGTCTGTCTGTCTGTCTGTCTGTCTGACTGTCTGTCTGTCTGTCTTTCTGTCTGTCTGTCTATTGAAATCACGATAACGCCTAAACGAAAGGAGCTAGCTCACTGAAACTTAGTAAAACCTTTCTTCATCTATGTGGAAATTTTGGTATTAAAATTGGGCAAAATCGCTTAACATTTGACCATAGCTCCCGTATAACCTCGTCTAGACTAATAGCTTAATTGCTAATAAATAACAAATTATAACAGCTGTGATGATAAAATTTAGTATCTCGAAGGTTTACAGAAGCACTAGGCAGCATATAAAATTTCATCGAAATCGGTTTACATTTAACCATAGCTCCCATATAAAAAACTTACGGAAACAGCCAAAAATTTCACCTAAAATACACTTAGATGCCAATAAATCTAAAAGTATAATAGATATTATCACTTAATTTGGCACAAGAAAGTCTTATACCAATGGTAGCCAGTGTGCAAAATTTTGTCGCAATCGGTCACCATTTGACCTAGCGCCCACATAAAAAACTTACGAAAACACAAAAATTCAAAAAGAAAAGGGGATTTATGTCCGTCTGTCCGTCAGATAAAATCGTGATAGCTCCTTAACTACAAAAGCTAGTAAGACTAAATTAAGCACAAGAAAGTCTTATGTCAATACCAGCCAGTGTGCAAAATTTTGTCACAATCGGTCACCATTTGACAATAGCTCCCATATAAAAAACTTATGGAAACACAAAAATACATAAAGAAAAGGTTTTTTATGTCCGTCTGTCCGTCAGATAAAAGAACGATAGCGCCTTAAGGAAAAGAGCTAGAGGGACAAAATTTTACAAAAGTATTTTGGATATCTTGAAAAAGATGTGTGTTAAAAATGGACAAAATCGATTCAAATTTAGTTAGAGCTCCCATAGAACCCCGCCAAGGGAAACACATTAATGCTGATAAATTGAATACAATTGTAATAGCTATGACGATTAAATTTAAAATAGGGTTGTTTTATGCAATTTTTGATCAGTTTATCAAATTTTATAGGAATCAGTGCATATTTGACTTTAGCTTTCATATAAAAAACACTCACGGAAACCAAAATTTTTAGCAAAGGCCAGTTAAAAGCTATAAGATTAGAAACTATGATAGCTATAGCCACTAAATTATGCAAGAATAAACTCTATATATATACCAGCCAGTGTGTAAAATTTTGTAACAATCGGTCAACATTTGGCTATAATTCTTATATATATAACATCCCCTTTTTATATCTACAATCAAAAAGATTTGGAGGTACATTCATTATATTAAGATTGCACCTATGAAATTAATGTTCAATCAATGTTCAGCCCAGACTTTATATGTGATGAATGCATTAGGAACTCCTAACGAAATATATGGACCTGCCGTATTACTATTAACGTGTTTAGCCTAACTACATATTAACGAAAAGTATGTAAACTATACCTGGTTATTAGACCGAATTTTGATCAAAGTTAATACTGGGGAAACCACTAAAATAGTTTTAAATGTTGAACTATAAAGCTACGGCAACCGAATTTAGTCCAAAGGTTTTACCAACAATACCAATTAGCTTAGCGATTTTTTCAGTTTTGGTCCAGATTTTGAATTAGCTGCACCCTTGTAGATATATGAGATATGTTTCTAAATTTAACTTCTAACAAAATATATGAACCTGCCTTGTTGCTATCAACATATTATGGAACAGCATTTTGTCCAAGGTAAATACTTGGGAAACCACTTAGATACTTTTAAATGTTGAACTATAGTTACTATACCACTGCAACCGAATTTAGTCCAAATATATTACCAACAAGACCACATTTGGTCAACATTTTGAATCAGCTGCACTCTCGTACAACTTGATGGTGGGTATACAAGATTCGGCACAGCCGAATATAACACTTTTACTTGTTATTTCCCTATATTTCAACTGGATTCTCAACAATACGAGTACAGAATATTATTTTATTTTTTTTTTCTTTTTTATTACAACGACTAGATATAATAGCTATTGTTGTTTTTATATTGTTCAAAAAAAAACTTTTTTTTACACACAAATAAAAATAGTTGTTGTACAATTTATGTGATATAACTTCAAACACATGTACACTTCTCTTTTTAAGATAAATTCAACTCCCCCAGTTCAAACCCTTAAATCTAGCTCATCCTTGATATAAACCCGGTAAATAAACAAGGAAACTACTAAACAATCTCCTGGAAATGCTTGTTGCTGTTTGCATTATGTTTGGTTACGTGGCGAATGTATTTAATTTCCTGAGTAGAAAAGTTTCTTTAAAATGGCAAATATGATTAATGTTTTTTACTTCTTCCAGTCCAAAGAGAAATTTATTTTATTTTTCTTATTTTTCATAAAAAAAAAAATAAAAATACTAAAATAATTTAGAAAATAGTTTACTTACAGCTGCTGCTGCCTTTAACTGTAAATGAGGCTAAGGAAATTCTACATAAATTTGCAGGATGATACCCTGTTTTAAGGTGAAAATTTAGCTTGAGCTAAATAAAGCTATACTTCCGGTATGAAAGATGATTTAGTAATAAGCTAATTACTGTAAGTCTTTTCTTGCATTAAGGAAAAGAAAAACAAAATGCCATAAAGGTAATTAATAATAATTTTGTAAAAATATGAAGATTAGAAAAACTTAGAAATGTAATTTGTTTAAAAAAAATTCTAAAACTGTAATTAAATTTGTTTTCAATTTATCAAACTCTTTCATTTTAAAAATTTTTTAATTCATTAAAAACAATTTTCAGTTTGTCAACTTATAACAATAAAAGCTTTTTATTTAAATAGGAAAACTTTGAAACCCAGATTTTTACCTTACTTTTCTTTCTCAAACTTTTTTAAAACAATAAAGCTTTTATTTGATTCACAGAAATTCTATTCCTAACTTAAAGCTTTTAAATTTTCAATCAAGCTCCACAAAAAGAAAGCAAAATAAGCAAAATATAGCAACAAAACATATCAATGGCTTGTCTCGTAAAATCAATAGGATCAATATGAAAAGCTCTTAAGTGGCCCAATGTCTATTTTCGAAAGATCGAAGCGAATTTAGTAATATTTAGTTACATTCCCCCAAAAAAGCTCTCAATTTATATATCAATACTATCAGGCAAATAAAATAACCATTTTTAATACTCTACAACTTTTTGTGACTTTTATGATCAGAGGTCGGCACAAAGTGTACAGAACAAAAAAATCGATTTTTTATTAAAAATTTTTCGATCGAAATTTTTTTATCAAAAATTTTTTTATAGAAAATTTTATTATCAAAAATTTTTATCAAAAATGTTTCTATAGAAAATTTGTGTATCAAAAATGTTCTATAGCAAAATTTTTGATATACAAATTTTCTATAGAAAAATTTTTGATAAAAATTTTTCTAGATGAAAATTTTTGATAATAAAATTTTCTATAAAAAAATTTTTGATTGATTTTCTATAGAAAATTTTTTATCAGAAATTTTTTTTTTGAAAATTTGTTTTTTTTTGGAAAATTTTCTATAAAAACTTTTTCATGAAAAAAATTTTATATAGAAAAATTTTTGATAAAAACTTTTCTATAAAAGAATTTTTGGTAAAAAAATTTTCTATACAAAAATTTTTGATAACAAAAATTTCTACTTTCTATAATTTTTTTCAAAATTTTTTATAAAAAATTTGTCTAAAATTTTTTAAAAAAAATTTTCTCAAAAATTTTTTAAAAAAAATTTTCTCAAAAATTTTTTTTAGAAATATTTTCTTTAAACAATTTTTAATAAAAAAAATTTATATAGAAAAATTTTTGGTCAAAAAATTTTGTATAGAAAATTATTTTATCAAACAGTTTTTATCAACAAATTTTCTATATAAAAATTTTTTTATCAAAAATTTTTTATAGAAAATATTTTTAAATAAAAAATGTTTGTTAAAATTTTTTCTTTATCAAAAATGTTTTTATAGAAAATTTTTTTATCAAAAATTTTCCTATTGAAAAGTTTTTATCAAAAATTTTTCTATAGAAAAATTTTTTATAAACAATTTTGCTGTAGAAAATTTTTTCTCAAAAATTTTTCTATAGAAAATTTTTTATCAAAAATTTTTCTATAAAAAATTTTTTTATCAAAAATTTTTCTATAGAAAATTTTTTATTAAAAATTTTTCTATATAAAATTTTTTTCATCAAAAATTTTTTATAGAAAAATTTTTGATAAAAAATTTTCTATAGAAAAATTTTTGATAAAAAATTTTCTATAGAAAAATTTTTGAGAAAAAATTTTCTACAGCAAAATTGTTTATAAACCATTTTTCTATAGAAAAATTTTTGATAAAAACTTTTCAATAGGAAAATTTTTGATAAAAAAATTTTCTATAAAAAATTTTTCTAGAAAATAATATAGAAAAATTTTTGATTACTTTTTTTTACAGAAAATATCTAAAATTCTTCTATAGATAAATTTTAATAGAAAATTTTTTGGTAAAAAATTTTCTATAAAAAAAAAATTTTGAAAAAAAAAATTTTTAACAAAAATTTTTTATTTAGAAATATTTTCTATAAAAAATTTTTAATAAAAAAAATTTTTATATTGTTGATAAAAACTGTTTGATAAAATAATTTTCCATACAAAAATTTTTGATAACAAAAAATTTAAAAATTTTGTTATCAAAAAAAAATTTTTTATAAAAATTTTTCTTTATCAAAAATTTTTTATAGAAAACTTTTTATCAAAAAATTATTAGAATTTATCTATAGAAGAATTTTAGATATTTTCTGTAAAAAAAAGTTATCAAAAATTTTTCTATATAAAATTTTTTCTAGAAAATTTTTTTGATCAAAAATTTTTCTATAGAAAATTTGTTTTTAGAAAAATTTTTATAAAAATTTTTAAATAAACGAAAAATATATAGAAAAATGTTTATAGGAAATTTTTTTTACAGAAAATATAAAAAATTCTTTATAGAAAAATTTTTATAGAAAATTTGTTGATAAAAAATTTTCTATAGAAAAATTTTTGATTTAAAAATTTACTATAGAAAAATTTTTGATAAAAGAATTTTGTACGCAAAATTTATCAAATTTTTTTTTATAGGAATTTTTTTATCAAAAATTATTCTATTGAAAATTTTTTTATAAAAAATTTTTCTATAGAAAATTTTCTTATCAAAAATTTTTTATCTAAAATTTTCTATTGAATGTTTTTTTTTTGTATCAAAAATTTTTCTATAGAGAAATATTTTTTTCAAAAATTTTTCTTAAAAAAAGTTTTTTGTTAAAAATTTTTTTATCAAAAATTCTTCTATAGAAAATTTTTTTATGAAAAATTTTTGTAAAGAATTTTTTTATAAAAAATTTTATTATCAAAAATGTTTTTATTAAAAATTTGATAATCAAAAATGTTTGTATTAAAAATGTTCCTATAGAAAATTTTGTTATCAAAATTTTTTCATGGAAAATTTTATTAAAACATAACTAAAACTTTGTATATTAAGCAGGCAAACCTTTTTAAAGAGCTTTAACCAAAATGTTGTTCATTATTTCTAAGAGCTTCTGTGTTCAACCCTAAAACTTTTTACTTTATTTATATGACAGTACTTAAATAATGTTAAACTTTAAAGCTTTTTTATCTAAATTTTAAAGCATACATAAAAGCTTTCAAGCGTAATGGTACACAATACATTTTCTTCACTAATTGAAATCAGGTGCACTAGATATTATAAAAGCTTTCGTATTCCAAAAATTCTAGTAAAGCTTTTTAAAAAGCATTATAAACTATATACAAACAGCATTAAGATTATTCTTTTTCGAGTCATTAAATCATTAAAGTTATGAGATATACTAGTCACTATAAAAGCTTTTAATTTTTGTAGGAAGCTTTAAAATAATAATAATAATGAAATATATACATAGATTTTAAAGCTTTTTTATATATATAAGTTTTTAAAGCTTTGATAAGACATACATTTTTTAATTGCAAAATTTACGCTTATTTTTTAGTTTAAAAGCTTTAGAGCTTTTATAATTTATACAAATTTTCTAATCTAAAAAATCTAAAAGTAATTATATAAATAAATTGAGCTTTACAATATTAGGATTAATTAAAAGCTTGTAAGCTTTAAACATTTTTAATAAAGCTCTTAATCTTAAACAATAAAAATTAAAAAATGTTGGACACAGAATGAAAAAAATAAAGTTCTTAAAAGCGTTTAAGCTTAGTTATGAAGCACCCATAATTAATCAAATTATTACAATCTACAAAACTCTCCATCAAAAGCTCCCTTTCATATTCGCAAGCTTTTTAGTTTTAGTTATAAATTTACTATTTGAGCCTGAGATTTTATTTTATAATTTTTCGCTATTATTTACTTAAAGCTCACAATTAGTAAATTCGTTTCATGTTGTTTCTTAAAAAAGCTTACTTTTTAGTTTTAAAGCTTTTACAAATTTAAGTAAAGTAACTTTTAACTTTTTAGAAAAGTTTAAATAAAACTGATTTAAAATATTTATTGAAGATTTTAAGTAAAAGTTTTTTTAAAGCTTTTAAAAGTTAAGGTCAAGTAAGTTTAAAAGATTTAAGTGAATATATTTTGTATTTTAAAGCTTCTTCATTTTTCTTTTCTAATAAGTCAGTTTATTGGATTTTCATAACTAAACTAAATTTGAAAGCTTTCAGTGAATATTTTTTTATGTACTATAAGCTTTTTCATTTTTTTTTCTAATAACCCTTTTAATGTGTTTAATGATTAAACTTAAAAAAACTCACCGATTTTGTTGCTGTCTTTCATTTTTAGAAACTCCTGTTGTCTGCTGCTGCAATCTACGATTTTCTGACCCATTTCCGGCCATTAATTTTCTATTGTTTCCTCCATTACTTTGAGCGATTGGAGGTGGAGTGGCGTAGTGATGTTGTCTGTAATAATTATCTCGATATTGTGCAGCTCTGGCTTCTCCGGAATCTTGATGATCTTGATCGGGTCCCGGAAAATCTTCTCTAGAATCATCAAAATATTGAGGATAAGATGGTGGACGATAATAGGGGGATTGTGAGGGTGGTTGTCTGTAAAAATCATCCGATTTATGTGGTTGTTGCCTATAATAGCTTTGATCTTGTTGAGCTCTGTAATAGGGCTGGGGATCTGTTGCAGGTTCTGGTGTGTCTGGTTGTTTTCTTTGTTGTTGTTGTAGTTCTTGTTGTCTTTGCTTTTGCATTTCCTCTTGCCTTTGCTGCTGTTCTCTGTAATATTGTTGATAACCAAAATAATCATTATCATCGTTCCCAGCATAATCCTCTTCCCCTAAGGCTTTCGTATAGGGATCTTCTTCCTCCTCGGCTTTATCTTGCCTAGGCGGCACTTCTGACATTTGTTTGAAAGCTATAGAAGAGGGATCTGTATCGGTTTTGGAATAGACTACCACTGGCTTTTGTTCTTCATAGTAGGAATTTGATTTGGTTTGATTTGATGCCGAGGTTTCCCCTAGTAAAGCTCTAGCTTGCCTTTCACTGGAGAGTTGTTCTTGTTGTACAATAAGCTTTAAAAGCTTTTCCTTGTCCTCAGGCTGTTGTGTTTCTTCTAGGTTTACCAAGACGATTTTGTTTTGGTTTGTAGAGGAATTTTCTTGTGCTTCAGAGCTTTTAAAGCTATTCATGAGTATGCGGACTACGGCAGGTTCATCCGAATAAAAATTACGAACCTCGATTAGGCAAAAACAGGTTATAAAGAGGAAAAATAAAGCCAAAAGGCAGAGTAAAGCATATTTTGTATAGCTTTTGGGTTTAGGCGAGTAATAGTAATCATATTTATTCATTTTCATTTATGGATTTTATAAAATTGAATTTTTATTGCAAATATTTGGTTTGAAAGCTTTTTTAAAGCTTTTGTTTTATTTAAGCTTAAAGCTTTTTAAATTTATTTTTTAATTTTTTTTTTAAATAAAATCACTTAAATTTTCTAGCAGCGTCGCGTGCCTTTATTGTTTCGTTACAAATCGCGTACTATTTGATAAATTCTGTTCGATGGTAAAATTCTTAGTCTTTCAAAGCCCTAGATTTTCTTTTTCTTTTACCACTTTACTCTAGTTTTAGACCAAGACAAAAGGTGTGAAATTCAGAATTTGAATGGAAATCAATGAAATCTAAGATAAATAAGTCCAATTTCAAAAAAAGAGAGAGACTTGAGAAAAGCCCCTAAATTGAAGAACACGACTGCTGAAAGCCTCATGCCCAGACAATTAGTAAAACCCAGAAATATGAGAAACTAAGATTCAAAATAAAGGTATGATGGCGTAGTAATGAATGAAAAGTGCTAATAAATTTCTTCAAACGAAAAAACTAAAGAAATGTGATTTTTTAAAAATCTTTTCCAAATTGTTCCACTGATCTAGTTTTTTCATTTTAAAGGCCGCTTGTGCTCAACAACATATCGTCGATCAATTAGCACCTTGACTATATATACAGAGGTTTACAGTTAATACTAACTGAATATTTTTAAATTCTAAATATTTGTTTATTAAAAATCTGTATTTCCAAAAGAGAAAGTTTTTTTTTTGCATCTAAAAATTTTTACTTTCTTAGAGGATCTATGCTACTAAGATCATTCATGACTTGTAATAATTAGTCATGATCATTTTATTATTGTATATCAAAAATGTTATAAATTCATTACTAATGCGGAAACGCGTGCCGAACCGCTAATAGAGTCATTACAATGATATTTACATAAGATCAAAAGAAAAATCTCAAATCAAGCAAATCATGAGTTTAAAATTATACAAAAAAAATTTTCACACAAAAAAATTTTATGTCTTAAAATTTTTCATGAACAAATTTTAAAATTTTCTATAAAAATTTTTTTAGAAAATTTTTCTTAAAAATTTTTATAGAAAATTTTTCTTAAAAATTTTTATAGAAAATTTTTCTTAAAAATTTTTATAGAAAATGTTTCTTAAAAATTTTTATAGAAAATTTTTCTTAAAAATTTTTATAGAAAATTTTTCTTAAAAATTTTTATAGAAAATTTTTCTTAAAAAAATTTTTTGAAGAAAATTTTTTTAAAAATATTTATAGAAAATTTCTTTTAAACATTTTTATAAAAATTTTTTCTAGAAAATTGTTCTTTAAAATTTTAATAGAAAATTTTTCTAAAAATTTTTCTTAAAATTTTTATAGAAAATTTTTCTTAAGAATTTTTCTAGAAAATTTTTCTTAAGAATTTTTCTAGAAAATTTTTCTTAAAAATGTTTCTTAAACATTTTTCTAGAAAACTTTTCTTAAAAATTTTTTATTGAAAATTTTTCTTCAAAATTTTAATAGAAAATTTTTCTTAAAAATTTTGATAGAAAATTTTTCTTAAAAATTTTTTTAGAAAATTTTTCTTAAAAATTTATATAGGAAATTTTTTGGGAATTAATATTCTAACTTTAGAATTAATTGAAAAATTAGGTTTCATCTATTAAAAATTTTTATAGAAAATTGTTCTTAAAAAAATTATATTAAAGAAGAGTTAAGAGTTATTTAACATTGTAATTGCTCGTCATGTCTATTTTTAGAACAGTCAAATTATTTAAGCTTTTTGTTCTACAGCCCATTTTATTTCTTGACATCGGCGGCGTGTCAATTCTTCGGGATCGAAGAATGCGTCAACGTAGACCATTAGTGGATCAAAATGGAAGACAGCAATAAAAATAAATAAAAATTCATTTAAAGCTTTATAAGAAAAAAAATCAACAAAGTTTCAAAATACAAAAAAAAGCTTTATAGAAGAGCTATAAAATTTGTAAAAGCTTTAAAAAGATTAACTTTAAATTTTAAAGTTTTATAAAGGATTTCGGCAAAGTTTTTCATATAAATCTTTTCTTACGAAAATGTTTTTTTTCTTTTTTAAGACAATTTTTAAATAAAATTTCTCTTAAGAAATTTTTAAAAATTTTTAAAAATTTTTAAAAATTTTCTTAAGAAAATTTTCATATAAAATTTTCATATAAAATTTTTCTTAAGAAAATTTTCATATCAAATTTTTATAAAAAATGTCCATATAAAACTTTTGTTAAAAAAATTTTCATATAAAATTTTTCTTAAGGAAATTTTCATATAAAATTTTTTTCATTAAAATTAAAAAAAAATAAAAAAAAATTTTCTGATAAAATTTATATAAAAATTTTTCTTCAGAAAATTTTTTCTTAATAAAATTTTCATATAAAACTTTTCTTAAAAAAATGTTTATATAAAATTTTTCTTAAGGACATTTTCATTTATAATCTTTCTTCAGAAAATTTTCATACAAAATTAATCTTAAGAAAATTTTCATATATAATTTTTCTTCGGAGAGTCTTCATATAAGATTTTTCTTAAGTAAATTTTCATATAAAATTAAAAAAAAAAAGTTTTTCTGATAAAATTTTTTTCAAAAAATTTTTTTCAAAAACTTTTCATACACAATTTTTTTTTAAGAAAAGTTTCGTATATAATTTTTTTTTAGAACATTTCATATAAAAGTTTTCTTAAGAGAATTTTCATATAAATTTTTTGAATACAAAATTTTTCTTAAGAACATCTTGATAAAAAATTTTTCGTATACAATTTTTCTTAAGAAAATTTTCATATTAAATATTTTTAAGAAATTGTTCTTAAAAGATTTTTCTTAAGAAAATTTTCATATAAAATTTTAGCTTATAAAATTTTCATGTAATTTTTTTCTAAAAAAAATTTTTATAAAAAAACTTTTCTTAAAAAATTTTTCATATAAAATTTTTCTTAAAAAAATTTTCAAACAAAAATTTTTTTTAAGAAATTTCTATGATTTCATATAATTTCTTTTTTTAAATTTTCATATAATTACTTTTGTTAATTTTTGATAATTTTTTTTTTTTTTTTTAATTTTCATAGAAAATTTTTATATAAAATTTTCTTTTAAAATTTATTCTTAAGAAATAGTTCATATTTAAAAATATTGATATTAATCTTTTTTTAAGAAAAATATTCATATTAAATTTTTTTAACAAAAATTTCATACAAATTTTTTTTAAATAAAAAATTTTATTTGAAATTTTTTTAAAAAATATTTTAGAACTTTAATTAAAATAAAAAACTAAAAAAGTTAATGCCCCGAGTGAGGCTCGAACTCACGACCTTAAGATTATGAGACTTACGCGCTGCCTACTGCGCCATCGAGGCTATGAGTAGTGGCGCGTCTAATTTACGACAGAGACAGCGGCAGCGACGGTATTAGCTAACGTAAAAGATAATGACTTCTAGATAAGAACATTAAATCTAAAAATAAGAATTTGATTTCAATTTTTAAAGAAATCAACAACAAAAAAATTAGGCATAATTATAAAAATACCTAGAAAATAATTTATGCTAAGAATATACCTACTAACGATAAGGGGAATAGAACCTCAATCATAAAGATAATAGCGAGAAGACCAACAAATTAAAGCTATAAAAAATGTATTTGAAATTAGTTTAAAAATAGAATTTGAACCTAAATACATAAGTAGTATTTATTATTTTTCAATCCCTTATTATTTTTCAATCCCTAAAAATTGTCTTTATCCCGAAAAATTTAATCTTCTTTCTTCATTATTGCTAGAAGACTTTCTAGCTCTTACTTTTTACTCTAGAGTTTCAATAATCATTTAAAAGTTTTCCTCTTCTTAATATTACCCCTTTTCAAATTTGTGCATATCTATAAAATTTGCCAACAACTCGTAACATTTATTATAGCCCTCTTAAGATTTGCATAATTTTTCCGAATAATATTTTCTTATACTTTCCACAAAAATTTCAAATACAAAAACATACTCCACTCCAATTGGCACAAATACGCACTTGTATCTGGAGTTAAGGGAAAATACACATGTAAATGTTGCCAGGATTTGTCTAAGAATAACAAATTAACGTGGGCGAATTCAAAAGATAACAAATAAACAAAAGTCTGAATTTTATTAAACTTAAGTAAATCCTAAATTTTTACCCGCTCATTCATAAGCTTGTCATAACTTTATTTTTCGTTTATAAATTTATAGATTCATTTATTCCAGTTTTGACTTCAGATTATTCAATTTTTTATTTAATTTTTTAATTATTTTTCAATTACTTCCCAATCCCTCCTCCTCTTATTATTAAACTTTAACTCTCTATATCTTTCCTAGTTTATTACACATTTGCCTTTACTCTTGCCGGATGTCGTAAGTAGCTAAAGTAAAGAAAGTCTTGTACCAGATTATACTTATGATTAGACTTAACATGATTTTTTTTCCTTTTCCTACAACAACAACAAAAGCATATTTTATGTTGAATATATTTAGAACTACTTAAACCCACTTATAACCCCTTTCGATACCTATAAAGTCTGCAACAATAGTTACTCCCAGATCTGCATAATATTCTAAGAAATTTGAAAAGAAAATAACTAAAATTTTAGATTAAAAAAGAAACAGTGGAGGAGAAAAAAAATATGACTAGGATGTGACTAGACTAATTTATAGTCAACTGACTAATTGGCTATTGACTAGACTACTAACTAGACTACTGTCATACTACCAATTAGACTACTGACAAGACAACTGACTACACAACTAATTAGACTAATGATGACTAGACTACAAACGAGAATACTAACCTAACTATTGACTAAAGTGCTGACTTTACTACCTACCAGACCATTAACTTGACTACTGACTACACTGCCGATTAGACTACTGATAAGACATCTGATTAAGCTATTTACAAGACATTGGACTACTGACTATACTACTGACAAGACAACAGATTAGGCTGTTAACTAGACTACTGACTAAACTATTAACAAAACTACTGATTATACTATTGACTATATTACTAAAGAGACTACTGACTTAACTATTGACTATATTACTAAAGAGAGTTAACTATTGACTTATTAGACCGTTGACTAGACTACTGACTAAACTACTCATTATAATATTAACTAAACTACTGACAAGACAACTGAGTAGGCTATTGACTAGACATCTGACTAAACTATTGACTAAAGTGCCAACTACACTACCTACTAGACCGTTGACTGGACTACTGACTGCACTACCGATTAGACTACTGACAAGGCATCAAATTAAGCTATTTACTAGACTACTAATTGGACTACTGACTATACTACTGACAAGACAACAGATTAGGCTATTGATTAGACTACCGACTAAACTATTGGCGACACTACTGATTATACTATTGACTAGATTTCTAAATAAACTACTGGCTTAACTATTGACTATATGACTAGAGAGAGAGTATACTACTTACAAGACCGTTGACTAGACTACTGACAAGACAACAGATTGGGTTATTGACTACACTACTATTTAAGCTATTGACTAAAGTGTCGACTATACTACCTACTAGACCATTGACTGACTACACAACCAATTAGACTTCTGACAAGAAATGTGATTAAGCTATTGACTTGACTACTAATTAGGCTACTGACTATACTACAGACAAGACAGTAGAGTAGCCTGTTGACTACTGACTACACAACCTATTAGAGTACTCACAAGACATCAGATTAAGCTATTTAATAGACTACTAATTGGACTATTGACTAAACTACAGACAAGACAACAGATTAGCCTATTGATTAGACTATTGACCAAACTATTAACTAGAGTGCTGACTATACTACCTACTAGACTTCTGACCTGACTTGACTACACCACTGATTAGACTACAGACTAATTATACTACTGACTAGACTATTAACTAGACTACTGACTTAACGGTTGACCAGAAAACAGACAGGACAACTAACTAGACTACTGATTCTACTATAGACTGGACTGTTAACTAGACTACTGACTTTACTATTGAATAGAGTGCTGAATATACTTCCTACTAGACTGTTTGCCAGACTACTGGCTAGATTACTTACTAGACTACTGACTATACCACTCATTGGACCACTGACAAGACAACTTATGAGGCTATTGACTAGACTACTGACTAAACTGTTGACTAAAGTGCCGACTATACTATCTACTAGACCGTTGGCTAGACAATTGACTAGACTCCTGACTATAAAACTGACAAGTCAACAGATTATACTACTGACAAGACTACTGATTATACTATTGACTAGACTACTAAAGAGATTACTGACTTAACTATTGATTATATGACTGGAGCTGACTATAGTGCTTACCTTTAGTATATTGTAGACTGTTGACTAAACTACTGACTACACTACTCATAATAATATTGACTAGACTACTGACAAGACAGCTAATATTGACTAAACTTCTGACAAAACTACTGACTACTGCTTTTACCTTTCACTGTTCATTTCCATAAATATATATTAAAGAAAAGTTCGTATAAGTATTATAAAGACACTATTAGAATGCTTAGAAAAATATTTTGTTTATGCTGTGTTACACATCCATATCTTAGATTTCCACTTACAAATGTATGTGTGTTTGCGTATGAGTCTTCAGAGAAAACTTTTAGACGTTTTGCAAGTCCTTATTTTATGATACTGCTACTCAACAATGCTTACTTTATCCTACTTACTTTAAAATCAACATTTTTGCTTAAGATTATCGTTAGTACTGTAAGATTATGATTGCAATGAGACTAACAAATGTACAGATAGAGAAAAATACACACATAAATACATATAGATAAATGTAAACATAAATACATAAACAAAATCTAGGTGGAGTACTAATAATATTTGAATCTAATGTAAATATTTAGTTTCCAAGTGGTACAGGATAACATAAGATACAAGGTTATCGGTAGGGAAAGTGACATATGAGTACCTGAATAATCAGGATAAATAAAAAATGCGTGTAATTTTAGTGTTAAAATCTTACAATTTTGCAAAAACTGAAAAGTAGTCAATAACATTTTTTCCCCAAATAAAGTTACTTAAAAATACGTATGTTTAGTGGATCTTTGGAATAAATCAATCATAACAGTTTCATTTTTATTGTTTTAAGATTTAAATAGTTTCCCCTCTTATGCATACCAACAATTATTTGATTAAAATAACAACAGCATTCTCTCTAGCATACCTTGAGGCTTACAAATTTGTTAACATTTATTGCATATTTTTGCTTGTCATTTACATTTACGAAGTACAATATTCGATGGCATAAACATACAAAATGATTTCCGTATTAAAAAATTCAACATATTTACCAGCATTAGGCTAAATATGAGGCATTTTCAGTAGAAATCAATATGAGACATTTCAGCAGGTCACACATTCTGGGTATTTTACACCCAAATAAACTCCACTTTCTAAGACATTACATATTAAAGGTATGCGTAGCTGTTATTTGTATTGTGGGAGAAACATAAACTCTGAGACATTATAGTTCATTCAAATCTTGAGGCTTACTCGATAATGATTAGGCAATCACTTGAACTACTCACCATACCCTTGAGAAGGCTACTGACTAAACAATTAACTAGTGTTTTGACCATAACAACTAAACAAAAACAAGGATTAGATTGCAGACAGGACTACTGGTTAGACTACAGTATTGTCTACTCGCCAGGCTACTATGAGTAAATAGGCTACTAAATAGACTACTAAAACGGCTACTAAATAGGCAACTAAATAGACTACTAAATAGACTACTAAAAAGACTACTAAACAGAAAACTAAACAGACTACTAAACTGACTACTAAAAAGACTGCAAAAAAAGCGACTGAATAGACTACTAAATGGAACACTAAATACACTACTAATTAAACTACTAAATACACTACTAAAAAGGCAACTAAACTGACTACTAAATAGCCTACTAAATAGACTACTTAAAAGACTACTAAAATGACTACTAAATAGACTACTAAATAGGTTACTAAATAGACTACTAAATAGACTACCAAATAGACTACTAAAAAGACTACTACTAAAAAGGCTTCTAAATAGACTACTTAATAAATACTAAGTAGACTACTAAAAAGGCTACTAAACTGACTACTGAATAGGCTTCTAAATAGACGACTAAAAAGACTTCTAAAACGGCAACTAAATAGGCACTAAATAGACTACTAAATAAGCTAATAAATAGACTACTAAATAGACTTTTAAATGACTACTGACAAAAGTAAGTACACTACTTATGCAACAAGGCAACTGACTAAACTTGCACTTACTAGGCAATTGTCTATACTGCTGGCTAAGGCACAAGTAGACTACCGACTTTTTAGACTATATTACCGACTAGACTCCCAACAAGACTATTGTATAGACTGCTGAAAAGACTACTACCTGTATTGACTAGACAACTAACATTTGACTAAACTACAGACTAGACTACGAGTACTAAGTATACTACTGAGAAAAGCAAAAAATAGAACTGTTTGGACTACTAACTACTGAGTTATCTGAAATGACTATATCTCATTAAATCTGAACATAGTACGTCTACTTTTTGTATTATAATGTTAACTGGAATACTCTGGACAAAACTACTTTCAAGGCCACTTCATTGGCAACTGACTCTGATTAAAGACAATAGGTATGTTTAAATCTTTTAAGCTCCAAATAAACTTATTTTAGCAACATTACAAAGTTTAAATTTGATAAACAGATGTACACATGGTAACTTGTGTTGATTGAGAAACATATGTTCTGCAGCATAATTTTAGGCCTTAATCTAAAAAAAATAAGACATAAGCCAAAAATTCATAAAAATCTTGATAATTAAGTTTGAAAATGAAAGATTTTTCTCAAAAAAAAAAATATTTCCCCCCTCTTTAAACAATGAATATTATTGTATTTATCTTTTAAAATTTCTGATTTCATATAGCCTAAAGTCTAGGCTTTACTGCTAGGGTAAAAAAGTTGCAGTCAACATGTGTTGAATAACAAGTTTAAATATACAAAAATGTTTCAATTTTTGGTGGAAAATTCATTTACCTACCAGAAGCAAAAGAACGTGAGCTCAGTTAAAACGTACCGAAACCATTAAACAAAAGCATACCTTAAGGCTTAACAGTCTTGGATAGATAAAGGAGTTTGATTTAAGGAATTTTTAAACCCTAAGAACAAAAATCTTAAGGAAAACTCGTAGTAAACATGATTTTGCTAGAGGCAAAAATTGTTATCAAAAAAAACTCAAGAACGATAACAAAGCCAATAAGAGAGAAAACACTTTAAAGAGAACAACACCTTAAAGTATGCTTTAATATTATTAAAACATTTTCAAGAAAGTATTCAAGGGTTTTTGAAAATAGTTAAATTAAAAGAAAATAATACAAATAAAGGGGTTTTTAAAGAGAGAAAGTAAATAAATACATATATGTCTATAGTAAATATATGTTTGTGTTTAAATTGTGTATGTGGTTATTGTTATTTTGCGGTTATTCTATGCCAGTGGTTGCAGTTATTTTATGTGTATTGTTGTTTTTTGTATTTTGTAGCTAAAACTAATTGGTTTTTAGTTACTTTTGTTGCTTAAAGCGTTCGTTACATGCTTTCTTCTCTTGTTACAGCTATTGTTTTTCATTCTTTAGCTATAAGTATAAATATTTCTAAAGTATACTTTTAGGTGTTTATTTTCAATGTATATTTGTTTGCATACTTTTACATGCTGCTTAACATTCCACGTTTATTTTAAGGGTGTTGCTGCTTTAGTTTTCTTCGGTGTTATCGAAAACAAAAAACCTTTTGTTGCGGTTTAATGTCGGTATGAGTTGTGTGTGGTGTTACTTTCATGTTAGGAATTAAAGCATAATTTAATTGACTGTGATGTAAAAAAGAAATGGGAAGGTTTCTAAGATGCCATAAAATTGTTTTAAACATTTTGAAATTAAAATAATTAAAACTAGCTTGACTACCATTTAAAGTACTTACCGGAACATAGAAGTGGTCCGGTAAGTACTTTAAATGGCTAGACTACAAATTAAACCACTTACTACATCACAAGTCTAAGTAAAATTAACTAAAGAACGATAAATATCAAAACTTTTCAAAAGCTTAAACTTGTAAAATCGTACAAACATTTAATGATATTTTTAATTTGTCCCAAATCAATAGAATTTTCTTAAATCTCACACCAGTTTCATTTTTCCATCATCATTTTTATTTAACCCAAATTCCTTGAAATTAAATTTTTTATCACAATTATTACAAATTTTACTCCATTTCGCTTTATCCATACAATATTATCCTTTAATGCATACCAAGAATTACTTGATTAAAATAACTTTAAAACTTTATAGCATACCTTTAGGCGAACAAATTTATTAACATTCATTGCATACTTTTGCCTGTTATAATCGATTTTTAAGAAAATATTCAAACGTTAAACACACAAAATAACTTCCGTTTAAAAAATTCAATATGTTTACTCATTTTTAGGCAAATATGAAAAATTCTATAGAAATAGGACTTTATAAATTTAATACTGTACAATTCAATAGGTGCATTATCAGGAATTTAACATTTTGCATCTAAATTTAAACGACGAAATGGAATTTTCTAATAACAGCATATTTTTAGAAATTTTATTAAATCATATTACTCGTTATTGATTAGAGGCTTAATATGCAAATATATGCAGTTGTTTTATAAACTTTTAAAAAGCCAAGATTACTGGCTTTAATTGGAAATTAATTAAGTTTTGAAGATTTTTAATTCAAAAAGATATGATATTTCTGAAAATTTTTAATTTTTGCTGACATATAGAAAAAACTATTTTGAATGCTATAATAACTTGGCCTGAGTTAACATATTAAATACATATTAAAAAATTCTTGTTAAAATGCTATTGCATACCTTTAGGAGTATTAAAGTATATCATTAATTTATTTTGTTATGATAATAGCCTCAAAATTTTATCTTTTATATCTATACATTTTGGGAGATTTTCTATAAAATCCTATTGCATACTTACATACTATAGAAAACTTTTTTATCAAAAATTTTTTTAAAGAAAATTTTTCTATCGAAAATTTTTTTATCAAAAATTTTCTATCGAATATTTTTTTATTAAGAATTTTTCTATAGAAAATTTTTTTATCAAAAATTTTTCTATAGAAAATTTTTCTAAGATAGTTTTTTTTATCGAAAATTGTTCTATAGAAAATTTTTATAACAAAAATGTTTCTATAGAAAACTTTTTTATGAAAAACTTTTCTATTGAAAATTTTTTTACCGAAGAATATTTCTATCGAAAATTTTTCTATAGAAAAATATTTCTATCGAACATTTTTCTTTGGAAACAAAATTTTTATCGAAAAATTTTTTTGAGAAAATTTTTCCTTATCAAAATATTTTTTTGAAAATTTTCACAGAAAAATATTTTCATCGAAAAATTTTCCCATAAAAGAAATTTTGTTTCTAAAAAAAAATTTTTGACAAAAATATTTTTCTATAGAAATATTTTTATCGAAAAATCTTGGAAAGAAAAATATTTATATCAAAAATTTTTATATAAAAATTGTTTATATCGAAAATATCTAAAAAAGATTTTTTTTTATCTAAAATATAAAAAGATCTAAAATTGTTTAATATTAGAATTTTTTCTGTTTCTAAAAATATTCCCAATTTGGTTACATTCATTTCAAAAAATCGTGACATGTACGAAAATCACAAAAAGACTTCGGCTTCTGGTGATATGTGCCAGTTCATACCAATTCAAATCAACTGCGCAAGATATATAATCTTCAAAATTTGAAAGATTTCTTAGAAATCTATTTAAAATTCTTTTGGTATATATATTTGTTATGTATATGGTGGAACATAGGGCCTACCTATGTTCTACCATTTGGTAGTTAAGGAATAAATACAATTTCTGTATTCGAAAAACGTTCAAGATTTTAGTATATGAATTCTATTACAAATTCTGGCTCATGTTCTGTTTCATTTTCTGGTTCTAGTATAATTCTTGTTTAGTTAATACTATTTATTTTAAAAAGTGTTGCATACTCTTAGGATTTAAATATGTTGGATATGATGTTAAGTTCATTTCTATATGATATAAGAGGCTTAATTCTTAAACTTTTTTATATATCTTCTTAGAAAATTGAATGATTTAAGTATTGCTTTTTTATTTATCTATTTTAAAAAAATGTTGCCTACTTTAAGGATTTTTCTTAAAATACAAACATTATATTTTTCTACTATTTTCCCTAGACACACAAATTGTAATAGTATTTTCTATTTAATTACAATTCTTCTCCACCTTTATTTATTCATAGAAAGAAAGCAAAAAACTTAAAGTGTTATAATCGTTTAAAAGCCAAGAAATTTATTTACTAAAGACATTAGATTAAAAAGTAATTTTATACTGACTTACTTTAATGTTTAAATAACTTTTAGCTTTAATACTCTTTTCTTTTCCCCCCAACCATTTGGCATTTAACATGAATTCATGCTAATGTTTCTTCTAGGTAAATTCTATAAATCCTGCATATTTTTTCCTCATTTAATTTTTACTTAATGACTCTAGGTTTTTTTTTGCTCTAGGTTTTTGCTATATTAGTTTTCTTGCCGGATTTAGACTTGAGCCAGAGCAGCAGTCATGATTTCTTATTCTATTTCAAAGACATTTTAATACCTATTATTGTGTGGTTGCAAAGGAAAGCCAGGATGAAGGACGAAGAAGATGAAGATGGAGAAAAGTAAAGGAGTGAAAAAACTGCTATTGTTACCTTAACTCTAGCCTGATTGTTGCTTTTTTGCTTTAATTTTTTTATTACTTCTTGGTTTTACTTCTTGCAGGATCTTCAATCCTTGATGTTGTGATGATTTCTTGTGGTTGATTTTTAACCACTTTGTAATGATACATTTTTCCTCAATAGGAAAGCATTTTACTTTGAATGATTTTTACTAGAAATGACTTTCCTGGTTTACAATAATCCCCTATAAAAGGCTCATTCTCTGCGTTCGAGGGCAGAAAATCTGTTTTAGTGATATTTTTTGCCTCGAGTAGTTTGTAAACAATTTGTATTTTTCGACTTTAGTTTTTATTTTAACAATGTTTTCTTGCTGTTTAGTTTCCTGACAAAGATATTTCAAAAAGTTTCTTATTTTATGTAAATTTTCATTTAAAAAATTTTATTTGAGTTGTTCAGTAGAACATCTTAAAAACTTAAGTAATTACCTAAGAATTTGGGCTAGTTGAGGAATTATAATAATACAAATTTGTTGATTTTTTTCTTTGTAATATTTTAGCATAAATAAAAAAATTTTTGTCAAGAAATAAAAAACATTTTAAATTCTTTAATATTAATTTTCAACTTTTTTTCTAAGAAAATTAAATTTGTAAGGAAAAGTTAAAGCATGCTTTTGGGTAACTCACACAGAAAATTGAAGACAACTTAAGGCATACTTTTGGGGCAGTTTCCAATTAAGGATTTTAATTAAAATAAAATAAAACATTTCAAATAAAATAAATCTGAAAATAACAATGAAGATTGTTAGAATTTTAACTTGAACTGATCTATAACCAAGTGAGAACTGAACTAAAACTGATCTATAACCAAATGAGAACTGAACAAGAACTGAACTAGAACTGAACTAGAACTGAACTAGAACTGAACTAGAACTGAACTAGAACTGAACTAGAACTGAACTAGAACTGAACTAGAACTGAACTAGAACTGAACTAGAACTGAACTAGAACTGAACTAGAACTGAACTAGAACTGAACTAGAACTGAACTAGAACTGAACTAGAACTGAACTAGAACTGAACTAGAACTGAACTAGAACTGAACTAGAACTGAACTAGAACTGAACTAGAACTGAACTAGAACTGAACTAGAACTGAACTAGAACTGAACTAGAACTGAACTAGAACTGAACTAGAACTGAACTAGAACTGAACTAGAACTGAACTAGAACTGAACTAGAACTGAACTAGAACTGAACTAGAACTGAACTAGAACTGAACTAGAACTGAACTAGAACTGAACTAGAACTGAACTAGAACTGAACTAGAACTGAACTAGAACTGAACTAGAACTGAACTAGAACTGAACTAGAACTGAACTAGAACTGAACTAGAACTGAACTAGAACTGAACTAGAACTGAACTAGAACTGAACTAGAACTGAACTAGAACTGAACTAGAACTGAACTAGAACTGAACTAGAACTGAACTAGAACTGAACTAGAACTGAACTAGAACTGAACTAGAACTGAACTAGAACTGAACTAGAACTGAACTAGAACTGAACTAGAACTGAACTAGAACTGAACTAGAACTGAACTAGAACTGAACTAGAACTGAACTAGAACTGAACTAGAACTGAACTAGAACTGAACTAGAACTGAACTAGAACTGAACTAGAACTGAACTAGAACTGAACTAGAACTGAACTAGAACTGAACTAGAACTGAACTAGAACTGAACTAGAACTGAACTAGAACTGAACTAGAACTGAACTAGAACTGAACTAGAACTGAACTAGAACTGAACTAGAACTGAACTAGAACTGAACTAGAACTGAACTAGAACTGAACTAGAACTGAACTAGAACTGAACTAGAACTGAACTAGAACTGAACTAGAACTGAACTAGAACTGAACTAGAACTGAACTAGAACTGAACTAGAACTGAACTAGAACTGAACTAGAACTGAACTAGAACTGAACTAGAACTGAACTAGAACTGAACTAGAACTGAACTAGAACTGAACTAGAACTGAACTAGAACTGAACTAGAACTGAACTAGAACTGAACTAGAACTGAACTAGAACTGAACTAGAACTGAACTAGAACTGAACTAGAACTGAACTAGAACTGAACTAGAACTGAACTAGAACTGAACTAGAACTGAACTAGAACTGAACTAGAACTGAACTAGAACTGAACTAGAACTGAACTAGAACTGAACTAGAACTGAACTAGAACTGAACTAGAACTGAACTAGAACTGAACTAGAACTGAACTAGAACTGAACTAGAACTGAACTAGAACTGAACTAGAACTGAACTAGAACTGAACTAGAACTGAACTAGAACTGAACTAGAACTGAACTAGAACTGAACTAGAACTGAACTAGAACTGAACTAGAACTGAACTAGAACTGAACTAGAACTGAACTAGAACTGAACTAGAACTGAACTAGAACTGAACTAGAACTGAACTAGAACTGAACTAGAACTGAACTAGAACTGAACTAGAACTGAACTAGAACTGAACTAGAACTGAACTAGAACTGAACTAGAACTGAACTAGAACTGAACTAGAACTGAACTAGAACTGAACTAGAACTGAACTAGAACTGAACTAGAACTGAACTAGAACTGAACTAGAACTGAACTAGAACTGAACTAGAACTGAACTAGAACTGAACTAGAACTGAACTAGAACTGAACTAGAACTGAACTAGAACTGAACTAGAACTGAACTAGAACTGAACTAGAACTGAACTAGAACTGAACTAGAACTGAACTAGAACTGAACTAGAACTGAACTAGAACTGAACTAGAACTGAACTAGAACTGAACTAGAACTGAACTAGAACTGAACTAGAACTGAACTAGAACTGAACTAGAACTGAACTAGAACTGAACTAGAACTGAACTAGAACTGAACTAGAACTGAACTAGAACTGAACTAGAACTGAACTAGAACTGAACTAGAACTGAACTAGAACTGAACTAGAACTGAACTAGAACTGAACTAGAACTGAACTAGAACTGAACTAGAACTGAACTAGAACTGAACTAGAACTGAACTAGAACTGAACTAGAACTGAACTAGAACTGAACTAGAACTGAACTAGAACTGAACTAGAACTGAACTAGAACTGAACTAGAACTGAACTAGAACTGAACTAGAACTGAACTAGAACTGAACTAGAACTGAACTAGAACTGAACTAGAACTGAACTAGAACTGAACTAGAACTGAACTAGAACTGAACTAGAACTGAACTAGAACTGAACTAGAACTGAACTAGAACTGAACTAGAACTGAACTAGAACTGAACTAGAACTGAACTAGAACTGAACTAGAACTGAACTAGAACTGAACTAGAACTGAACTAGAACTGAACTAGAACTGAACTAGAACTGAACTAGAACTGAACTAGAACTGAACTAGAACTGAACTAGAACTGAACTAGAACTGAACTAGAACTGAACTAGAACTGAACTAGAACTGAACTAGAACTGAACTAGAACTGAACTAGAACTGAACTAGAACTGAACTAGAACTGAACTAGAACTGAACTAGAACTGAACTAGAACTGAACTAGAACTGAACTAGAACTGAACTAGAACTGAACTAGAACTGAACTAGAACTGAACTAGAACTGAACTAGAACTGAACTAGAACTGAACTAGAACTGAACTAGAACTGAACTAGAACTGAACTAGAACTGAACTAGAACTGAACTAGAACTGAACTAGAACTGAACTAGAACTGAACTAGAACTGAACTAGAACTGAACTAGAACTGAACTAGAACTGAACTAGAACTGAACTAGAACTGAACTAGAACTGAACTAGAACTGAACTAGAACTGAACTAGAACTGAACTAGAACTGAACTAGAACTGAACTAGAACTGAACTAGAACTGAACTAGAACTGAACTAGAACTGAACTAGAACTGAACTAGAACTGAACTAGAACTGAACTAGAACTGAACTAGAACTGAACTAGAACTGAACTAGAACTGAACTAGAACTGAACTAGAACTGAACTAGAACTGAACTAGAACTGAACTAGAACTGAACTAGAACTGAACTAGAACTGAACTAGAACTGAACTAGAACTGAACTAGAACTGAACTAGAACTGAACTAGAACTGAACTAGAACTGAACTAGAACTGAACTAGAACTGAACTAGAACTGAACTAGAACTGAACTAGAACTGAACTAGAACTGAACTAGAACTGAACTAGAACTGAACTAGAACTGAACTAGAACTGAACTAGAACTGAACTAGAACTGAACTAGAACTGAACTAGAACTGAACTAGAACTGAACTAGAACTGAACTAGAACTGAACTAGAACTGAACTAGAACTGAACTAGAACTGAACTAGAACTGAACTAGAACTGAACTAGAACTGAACTAGAACTGAACTAGAACTGAACTAGAACTGAACTAGAACTGAACTAGAACTGAACTAGAACTGAACTAGAACTGAACTAGAACTGAACTAGAACTGAACTAGAACTGAACTAGAACTGAACTAGAACTGAACTAGAACTGAACTAGAACTGAACTAGAACTGAACTAGAACTGAACTAGAACTGAACTAGAACTGAACTAGAACTGAACTAGAACTGAACTAGAACTGAACTAGAACTGAACTAGAACTGAACTAGAACTGAACTAGAACTGAACTAGAACTGAACTAGAACTGAACTAGAACTGAACTAGAACTGAACTAGAACTGAACTAGAACTGAACTAGAACTGAACTAGAACTGAACTAGAACTGAACTAGAACTGAACTAGAACTGAACTAGAACTGAACTAGAACTGAACTAGAACTGAACTAGAACTGAACTAGAACTGAACTAGAACTGAACTAGAACTGAACTAGAACTGAACTAGAACTGAACTAGAACTGAACTAGAACTGAACTAGAACTGAACTAGAACTGAACTAGAACTGAACTAGAACTGAACTAGAACTGAACTAGAACTGAACTAGAACTGAACTAGAACTGAACTAGAACTGAACTAGAACTGAACTAGAACTGAACTAGAACTGAACTAGAACTGAACTAGAACTGAACTAGAACTGAACTAGAACTGAACTAGAACTGAACTAGAACTGAACTAGAACTGAACTAGAACTGAACTAGAACTGAACTAGAACTGAACTAGAACTGAACTAGAACTGAACTAGAACTGAACTAGAACTGAACTAGAACTGAACTAGAACTGAACTAGAACTGAACTAGAACTGAACTAGAACTGAACTAGAACTGAACTAGAACTGAACTAGAACTGAACTAGAACTGAACTAGAACTGAACTAGAACTGAACTAGAACTGAACTAGAACTGAACTAGAACTGAACTAGAACTGAACTAGAACTGAACTAGAACTGAACTAGAACTGAACTAGAACTGAACTAGAACTGAACTAGAACTGAACTAGAACTGAACTAGAACTGAACTAGAACTGAACTAGAACTGAACTAGAACTGAACTAGAACTGAACTAGAGCTGAACTAGAACTGAACTAGAACTGAACTAGAACTGAACTAGAACTATTCTTATCTATCCCATTATTAATTCCTTTTCAATATTTATAGGGTCAATTTTAATTTAGTTCAGAATACTTGATATTTTATTTGCTTTTATTACAAATCGGTAAATATTTTTGAATTAATTGAAAGGTATATATTGAATAATCACACCCTGACTTTTTTATTGTTATAATTTTTTTTGTTTAACAAAAAACGTGAGTGATTTTTAAAATCACTTCTCCCTTTACAATATATTTTTTATTTTGGTTTCTATTAAAAATCAAAACACATACTAACACAAACTATCATACATACATACATACACAAATAGAAAAAAATAAAATTGAACTCAATAAACACCTGTCCTTATGTTTTATACGTTTTGTAATCGTATCAAAGTATTTGTGTGAATATAACCATAAAACTCACACATTTTTTCCACATTCATTTTATTGGATACAATTACCTTTATATAAATACATACAGATATACATTTTGAAATGCATAAGTATGTGTTTAGTATGATATATATTATACGTATATATGTACGTGTATGTTACAAGCTGTTTTACGTATCCGCTTCCGGTTTAACTACAAAAGGACGGACACATTTTATAGGAGAAAGAGCAACAGCAGCTACAAAAAACCAGGTTATATTTGTATGACCATCATTGTAAAGCTTAACTTGCATATGCGACATATGCAAATTACATTTTAAAAAGTAAATCCGACAGTTGCTGCAGCATCACACCAACACACGAACATTCATTCCCAGGGCTACCTTTAACAACAGCAGCAGCAAAATAAAATTAAATCAAATATAAGAAAAAATAAATAAATGTGGACAAAAACAGAAGATAAAGTGGAGCAAAAAAGAGAGGGAGACAAAAAAAAGAGCTTGAGGTCTTAAGTAAAAATACTAAAGAGGATAAAATGTAACAGTGTGTGCGTGTGTGTGACGACAATAATGTGTTTGTGTGAATGTAAATGGCCAAGATACTTGTGGCAAATTTAAAACGTTTTGAAAATTGTTATAAACCTACACGCTCACAAGCAGATATTTAAATAATGCACTGAAAGAGACCAACTAACTTATTGCATTTCTAGATCTAGTTCTAGTTCAGTTCTAGTTTAGTTCTATTTCAGTTCTATTTCAGTTCTAGTTCAGTTCTAGTTCAGTTCTAGTTCAGTTCTAGTTCAGTTCTAGTTCAGTTCTAGTTCAGTTCTAGTTCAGTTCTAGTTCAGTTCTAGTTCAGTTCTAGTTCAGTTCTAGTTCAGTTCTAGTTCAGTTCTAGTTCAGTTCTAGTTCAGTTCTAGTTCAGTTCTAGTTCAGTTCTAGTTCAGTTCTAGTTCAGTTCTAGTTCAGTTCTAGTTCAGTTCTAGTTCAGTTCTAGTTCAGTTCTAGTTCAGTTCTAGTTCAGTTCTAGTTCAGTTCTAGTTCAGTTCTAGTTCAGTTCTAGTTCAGTTCTAGTTCAGTTCTAGTTCAGTTCTAGTTCAGTTCTAGTTCAGTTCTAGTTCAGTTCTAGTTCAGTTCTAGTTCAGTTCTAGTTCAGTTCTAGTTCAGTTCTAGTTCAGTTCTAGTTCAGTTCTAGTTCAGTTCTAGTTCAGTTCTAGTTCAGTTCTAGTTCAGTTCTAGTTCAGTTCTAGTTCAGTTCTAGTTCAGTTCTAGTTCAGTTCTAGTTCAGTTCTAGTTCAGTTCTAGTTCAGTTCTAGTTCAGTTCTAGTTCAGTTCTAGTTCAGTTCTAGTTCAGTTCTAGTTCAGTTCTAGTTCAGTTCTAGTTCAGTTCTAGTTCAGTTCTAGTTCAGTTCTAGTTCAGTTCTAGTTCAGTTCTAGTTCAGTTCTAGTTCAGTTCTAGTTCAGTTCTAGTTCAGTTCTAGTTCAGTTCTAGTTCAGTTCTAGTTCAGTTCTAGTTCAGTTCTAGTTCAGTTCTAGTTCAGTTCTAGTTCAGTTCTAGTTCAGTTCTAGTTCAGTTCTAGTTCAGTTCTAGTTCAGTTCTAGTTCAGTTCTAGTTCAGTTCTAGTTCAGTTCTAGTTCAGTTCTAGTTCAGTTCTAGTTCAGTTCTAGTTCAGTTCTAGTTCAGTTCTAGTTCAGTTCTAGTTCAGTTCTAGTTCAGTTCTAGTTCAGTTCTAGTTCAGTTCTAGTTCAGTTCTAGTTCAGTTCTAGTTCAGTTCTAGTTCAGTTCTAGTTCAGTTCTAGTTCAGTTCTAGTTCAGTTCTAGTTCAGTTCTAGTTCAGTTCTAGTTCAGTTCTAGTTCAGTTCTAGTTCAGTTCTAGTTCAGTTCTAGTTCAGTTCTAGTTCAGTTCTAGTTCAGTTCTAGTTCAGTTCTAGTTCAGTTCTAGTTCAGTTCTAGTTCAGTTCTAGTTCAGTTCTAGTTCAGTTCTAGTTCAGTTCTAGTTCAGTTCTAGTTCAGTTCTAGTTCAGTTCTAGTTCAGTTCTAGTTCAGTTCTAGTTCAGTTCTAGTTCAGTTCTAGTTCAGTTCTAGTTCAGTTCTAGTTCAGTTCTAGTTCAGTTCTAGTTCAGTTCTAGTTCAGTTCTAGTTCAGTTCTAGTTCAGTTCTAGTTCAGTTCTAGTTCAGTTCTAGTTCAGTTCTAGTTCAGTTCTAGTTCAGTTCTAGTTCAGTTCTAGTTCAGTTCTAGTTCAGTTCTAGTTCAGTTCTAGTTCAGTTCTAGTTCAGTTCTAGTTCAGTTCTAGTTCAGTTCTAGTTCAGTTCTAGTTCAGTTCTAGTTCAGTTCTAGTTCAGTTCTAGTTCAGTTCTAGTTCAGTTCTAGTTCAGTTCTAGTTCAGTTCTAGTTCAGTTCTAGTTCAGTTCTAGTTCAGTTCTAGTTCAGTTCTAGTTCAGTTCTAGTTCAGTTCTAGTTCAGTTCTAGTTCAGTTCTAGTTCAGTTCTAGTTCAGTTCTAGTTCAGTTCTAGTTCAGTTCTAGTTCAGTTCTAGTTCAGTTCTAGTTCAGTTCTAGTTCAGTTCTAGTTCAGTTCTAGTTCAGTTCTAGTTCAGTTCTAGTTCAGTTCTAGTTCAGTTCTAGTTCAGTTCTAGTTCAGTTCTAGTTCAGTTCTAGTTCAGTTCTAGTTCAGTTCTAGTTCAGTTCTAGTTCAGTTCTAGTTCAGTTCTAGTTCAGTTCTAGTTCAGTTCTAGTTCAGTTCTAGTTCAGTTCTAGTTCAGTTCTAGTTCAGTTCTAGTTCAGTTCTAGTTCAGTTCTAGTTCAGTTCTAGTTCAGTTCTAGTTCAGTTCTAGTTCAGTTCTAGTTCAGTTCTAGTTCAGTTCTAGTTCAGTTCTAGTTCAGTTCTAGTTCAGTTCTAGTTCAGTTCTAGTTCAGTTCTAGTTCAGTTCTAGTTCAGTTCTAGTTCAGTTCTAGTTCAGTTCTAGTTCAGTTCTAGTTCAGTTCTAGTTCAGTTCTAGTTCAGTTCTAGTTCAGTTCTAGTTCAGTTCTAGTTCAGTTCTAGTTCAGTTCTAGTTCAGTTCTAGTTCAGTTCTAGTTCAGTTCTAGTTCAGTTCTAGTTCAGTTCTAGTTCAGTTCTAGTTCAGTTCTAGTTCAGTTCTAGTTCAGTTCTAGTTCAGTTCTAGTTCAGTTCTAGTTCAGTTCTAGTTCAGTTCTAGTTCAGTTCTAGTTCAGTTCTAGTTCAGTTCTAGTTCAGTTCTAGTTCAGTTCTAGTTCAGTTCTAGTTCAGTTCTAGTTCAGTTCTAGTTCAGTTCTAGTTCAGTTCTAGTTCAGTTCTAGTTCAGTTCTAGTTCAGTTCTAGTTCAGTTCTAGTTCAGTTCTAGTTCAGTTCTAGTTCAGTTCTAGTTCAGTTCTAGTTCAGTTCTAGTTCAGTTCTAGTTCAGTTCTAGTTCAGTTCTAGTTCAGTTCTAGTTCAGTTCTAGTTCAGTTCTAGTTCAGTTCTAGTTCAGTTCTAGTTCAGTTCTAGTTCAGTTCTAGTTCAGTTCTAGTTCAGTTCTAGTTCAGTTCTAGTTCAGTTCTAGTTCAGTTCTAGTTCAGTTCTAGTTCAGTTCTAGTTCAGTTCTAGTTCAGTTCTAGTTCAGTTCTAGTTCAGTTCTAGTTCAGTTCTAGTTCAGTTCTAGTTCAGTTCTAGTTCAGTTCTAGTTCAGTTCTAGTTCAGTTCTAGTTCAGTTCTAGTTCAGTTCTAGTTCAGTTCTAGTTCAGTTCTAGTTCAGTTCTAGTTCAGTTCTAGTTCAGTTCTAGTTCAGTTCTAGTTCAGTTCTAGTTCAGTTCTAGTTCAGTTCTAGTTCAGTTCTAGTTCAGTTCTAGTTCAGTTCTAGTTCAGTTCTAGTTCAGTTCTAGTTCAGTTCTAGTTCAGTTCTAGTTCAGTTCTAGTTCAGTTCTAGTTCAGTTCTAGTTCAGTTCTAGTTCAGTTCTAGTTCAGTTCTAGTTCAGTTCTAGTTCAGTTCTAGTTCAGTTCTAGTTCAGTTCTAGTTCAGTTCTAGTTCAGTTCTAGTTCAGTTCTAGTTCAGTTCTAGTTCAGTTCTAGTTCAGTTCTAGTTCAGTTCTAGTTCAGTTCTAGTTCAGTTCTAGTTCAGTTCTAGTTCAGTTCTAGTTCAGTTCTAGTTCAGTTCTAGTTCAGTTCTAGTTCAGTTCTAGTTCAGTTCTAGTTCAGTTCTAGTTCAGTTCTAGTTCAGTTCTAGTTCAGTTCTAGTTCAGTTCTAGTTCAGTTCTAGTTCAGTTCTAGTTCAGTTCTAGTTCAGTTCTAGTTCAGTTCTAGTTCAGTTCTAGTTCAGTTCTAGTTCAGTTCTAGTTCAGTTCTAGTTCAGTTCTAGTTCAGTTCTAGTTCAGTTCTAGTTCAGTTCTAGTTCAGTTCTAGTTCAGTTCTAGTTCAGTTCTAGTTCAGTTCTAGTTCAGTTCTAGTTCAGTTCTAGTTCAGTTCTAGTTCAGTTCTAGTTCAGTTCTAGTTCAGTTCTAGTTCAGTTCTAGTTCAGTTCTAGTTCAGTTCTAGTTCAGTTCTAGTTCAGTTCTAGTTCAGTTCTAGTTCAGTTCTAGTTCAGTTCTAGTTCAGTTCTAGTTCAGTTCTAGTTCAGTTCTAGTTCAGTTCTAGTTCAGTTCTAGTTCAGTTCTAGTTCAGTTCTAGTTCAGTTCTAGTTCAGTTCTAGTTCAGTTCTAGTTCAGTTCTAGTTCAGTTCTAGTTCAGTTCTAGTTCAGTTCTAGTTCAGTTCTAGTTCAGTTCTAGTTCAGTTCTAGTTCAGTTCTAGTTCAGTTCTAGTTCAGTTCTAGTTCAGTTCTAGTTCAGTTCTAGTTCAGTTCTAGTTCAGTTCTAGTTCAGTTCTAGTTCAGTTCTAGTTCACTTCTAGTTCAGTTCTAGTTCAGTTCTAGTTCAGTGCTAGTTCACTTACTAGCTTAAACTCTACTTAGCTTAAACTCTACTCCAAGTTCTATTTCAGTTTAAAGTTGACTCTTTTTCCAGCTTCAATTTCTATCCTCTATCTGATCGAGTTCTTAAATGGTCACCTGGTCACTTTATATTTTCTTTAAATCTCTTACCTTTTCAAAAGCCAGATAAAATCATAGAGTAGCTTCTCAGCAACTGCTCAGGTATAAAAAAAGCTGAAAAGAAACTGCCATCGGTAGCCAGGATAATGAAAACAGAGAAGTCATATGATTTAAATATAGCAACAAAAACAGATGACGTTTACATTCAAGTAAGCTCCTCATATTCTACAGCATCAAGAGACTTTTCTTAGTTAAAGTTGATGATGTCTATATCACTTTACTTTAGATGCACTCATACTCAGGCTGCTCAATACATACGTAAGTGTATATCTTTTTTTAATAAATCCCAGCATGTGTGTGTGTGTGATAAAAGCAGTGAGTTTTGTATGCAGTTTGCTTTGCTGCCTGCCCTTGGTGTCATATGAAAATTAAAATAAAAAAAAAATTATATAAAATACTCAACTATTGAAGATGAAAAAATGTTATATATTGTAACTGTATGTGCATCAAGCATGAGCTGAGATTATCCGGAAAGTTCAATTAAAATTCAATCTGTGTAAGCTTATGCACACATACATATGTACATGCATATTGCATTTGGCATGACATATACACACACATAAACACACACACGTACACTTATACAAATTTACTCACCAGAAGTGCCAACAACAATAAAGACACACAAACGCATTCACATACAATTTCACAAATTCCACCCAAAGAGTATTTAGTACAAATATCAGAATATATCAGAATATATTGTGTGTCACTGGATATAAAGGACATTGCTGTTGAAGAGTACACGGAGAACGGGTCAATCATTACATTTCCAAGCCACTGAAGAGGGTCAGTTATCATAATGTAAAGGAATGGAAAGACTTTTTAATCAAATTATAGTCTAGTCCATGTCTTAGTCTATGTCTTAGTCTATGTCTTAGTCTATGTCTTAGTCTATGTCTTAGTCTATGTCTTAGTCTATGTCTTAGTCTATGTCTTAGTCTATGTCTTAGTCTATGTCTTAGTCTATGTCTTAGTCTATGTCTTATTCTATGTCTTAGTCTATGTCTTAGTCCACGTCTTAGTCTATGTCTTAGTCTATGTCTTAGTCTATGTCTTAGTCTATGTCTTAGTCTATGTCTTAGTCTATGTCTTAGTCTATGTCTTAGTCTATGTCTTAGTCTATGTCTTAGTCTATGTCTTAGTCTATGTCTTAGTCTATGTCTTAGTCTATGTCTTAGTCTATGTCTTAGTCTATGTCTTAGTCTATATCTTAGTCTATGTCTTAGTCTATGTCTTAGTCTATGTCTTAGTCTATGTCTTAGTCTATGTCTTAGTCTATGTCTTAGTCTATGTCTTAGTCTATGTCTTAGTCTATGTCTTAGTCTATGTCTTAGTCTATGTCTTAGTCTATGTCTTAGTCTATGTCTTAGTCTATGTCTTAGTCTATGTCTTAGTCTATGTCTTAGTCTATGTTTTAGTCTATGTCTTAGTCTATGTCTTAGTCTATGTCTTAGTCTATGTCTTAGTCTATGTCTTAGTCTATGTCTTAGTCTATGTCTTAGTCTATGTCTTAGTCTATGTCTTAGTCTATGTCTTAGTCTATGTCTTAGTCTATATCTTAATCTGTGTCTTAGTCTATGTCTTAATCTATGTCTTAGCTTATGTCTTAGTCTATGTTTTAGTCTATGTCTTAGTCTATGTCTTCGTCTATGTCTTAGTCTATGTCTTAGTCTGTGTCTTAGTCTATTTCTTATTCTGTGAGTTTACCTTAAAACTATTAAAGCTTTTCATTTAAAAGCTTTTTATATTAAAGTTTTTCATTTAAAAGCTTTTTATATTAAAGTTTTTCATTTAAAGGCTTTTTATAATAAAGCTTTTCATATAAAAGCTTTTTATTTGAAAGCTTTTTAAAATTTTATTTTCTAGTTAAAAATACATTCCTTTTTTAGATATATTTAGTTTATTAAAAAAGCTTTTTATCAAAAAAAAAAGTTTCTTCAAAAAAGTTTTTTTACATAAATAGAATTCTTTGATGCAAGATAATGCATTTTATGATGAATTTCGAATATGTATTTTTTTTTTTTTTTCATTTTAATATCAAAGCTTATTGGATCAAAGAAAGCTTATTATATAATAGTTTTTTTTTTATAACATGAGCTTTTCTCATTTTTTCTCTTGACTTTAATTATTATTTTAATCATCAAGAAAAGCTTTTAAAGTTAAAAAGAACTTTTTTACAAAATAAGTTTTTTTTACCCAAATGGAGCTTTTTCATACTAATATCTAGTTTTAAGAATTAATTCCTTTCCATTTCTTTTACACTATTACAATTTATTGTTAACTATACTCTATAATAGTTTTAAATTTTTTTTTTTATAAATTAAACTCCCTAAAGTCTGATCAAAAAGTTGAGTCGAGTCGCATAGACTATTTTATTATTTTATTTTCGGAAATTCATTTAAAAGATATTTTTCTACATACAGACAAATGAACACGAACACACAAATGTAAAAGTTCATTCTACATCTCTCTTGATACATACATACATTCGAATATGCAAAATGCCATGTTTGCAGACAAAAGCCCTCAGATAATACCAAAGAATATTGAACATTTAAAATACACAGTAAAAGCTCTTGGGATATAGCAGTTTTCTGATTGAATTGTTATGAAAGGTCATGGAATTTGGAGGGATTTATTGAGAATTTTTCAGGATGGAGACACTTTTTTTTGAAATGATAAAGCATTTGCAATGAAGTAGTTTTTGAAGTGTGCTCCGGGGGTATATCATCTTAAATTTTTTTTTAGTTAAAGTGTGACTTTTTTTTGCTGGGAAAAAGTCCTTAATTTACAATTTATTAAAATAAGTTTTCAATAATCTATTGCTAGGAAAATTATTTTAAAAATTAAACATTTTTTTGGTATAAATAGGAACATAATTAAATTTTTATTCGTTTTAAAAAGATTTTGTAAACGAGAATTATATTGATTTTTACTAACATAAAGTGACACGTATACAGCCTCGATGGCGCAGTAGGCAGCGCGTAAGTCTCATAATCTTAAGGTCGTGAGTTCGAGCCTCACTCGGGGCAGTGATTTTTTATTAAGTCTATAATTTTTTCATATTTTTAAATAAGAAAATTTTAATATTTAATACCTTTTTGCTTCCGTTTAATATTCATTAAACACTTTTCCTTTTTTCTTACCTTTTGTCGACATAATCAGCTTAAAATCATCTTTTTAACAAACGACCGCAAAAAGGGTCTGTCTTTTTCTTTTTTTTTTATTATAGAGCAATATTGTATTGAATACAAAAAGGCCAAAGTATTTAAATTCTTTTTGTATTTATTTCAGATTCATTCATTTATATGCTTTTAATAAAACCAAAGAAAAAATATCTTTTGTAGTTTTTTTGTTTTGAACCCACATTTAAGTCCAAAATTAAGGCCGGAGAAAGGGAAAAATATCAATTAAATTAAAATCTACTCTATGTAAAGGTAGATTTTACTTTTCAATAAAATTTCAACAATAAGAGCCACAAACTGTGAAATAACAAACAATTCTAGAGATCTGAAACGATATGGCTACAAAAGTAATAAAGTTTCTTTTTCATCATTTGAAATTTTGTTTAGAGAAGCGAAATAATCAAGTTTAAAGATGTTTCTTTTAAATCAAAGTATCCTTTTAGAAACACAATATGAACCTCAAAATTATTAATTTCCTTAAATATATTTCATTAATGAAAAGTTTTACAAAAGGTCTTTATTTAATGAAAAGAGCTTTTCTGTCAGAAAAAAAATAATAAACAAATTTATCTTTCATTGAAAGCCTTTTTTGGTTTAAATACATTTATTCTACAGGTAATTTTATTTAAAGCGAATCCCATTCTTTTGTTGGTTCAGTAAAAGCTTTTTTCATTTTAATTTCATTCATTAAAAGCTTTCTCACAAAAAAAACGTCTTGATTAAAATATATTTAATTTCAAGGCTTTTTAAGTAAAAGCTGTCCATTACACTTATACTAATACTCATTAGACTAAAACAAATACTAAAACACAGACTAAAATCTAGACTTAAACATAGACCCAAAAAATCTACTAAAACATGTCACCGAGTAATGTGTAGCATCCTTATGATTTCCCTTTGTTAATAACCTTAATTAAATTTCCCTTCACATCCTCCCAAAATCATCTTGTTAAACTTATCTTATTTACCACTTCTAATAAGTATCAACTAACCAAAAAGGACATCAATATCTAAAGCCCCTAGAACTCAAAATCCTCTTTTCCAAAACAAAAATCTTGATAGGAAAATAAGTAATTCAAGCATAAAAAAGACAAAAACCAAATGACAAAAAAAGCTTCTGACAAAAAAGGTGTTAAAAACAATAGATACAATTATTAATAGTAACAACAAAAATAAGTAATAGTGTTAGATTTCTAGCAAAACAAAAAATCCAAAAGTTGGAAATTATCAAAACCATTTGCCTGGCTTTGCTTCTATTGTTATGCAAATTTGTTTTTTTTCAGCTCAGCTGCCTGAAAGTAGACTCCGAAACATCGATATGGTTAACAAAAAAGTTTTAGAAAATCTCCTGCTCAAAGTTCAAATACCAAACAAAAGTTGTTAATATTGAAACAAAAAAGGTTTGAAAATAGTATTTAACCATTTTGGCATTATTCTCCCTTTTTATGTTCATTTACACACTTTTTGTGCCAAATTAGAAATTGTTAAATCCTTAATGGGGTTTTGTGTTTCCGAGCAAAAAAAAAGAAATGAAGGTAAAAACTGGGGTAGTATGTAAATGTTAGCTACTTGGTAGCCTTAACTGCCTCTACGATAATACGAAAGAAAGAGCTTTTTGTTAAGGAAGTTATTGTTTTACAAAATAATTAACAGTTTTTATAGACATCAGTCATTTATGAATAACAATATGAGTTATTTAAAGTTAAACCTAAGTCTATTCCTTAGTCTATGCCTTAGCCTATGTCTTAGTCTATGTCTTATTATATATCTTAGTCTATGTCTTAGTCTATGTCTTAGTCTATGTCTTAGTATTAGTATTAGCATTAGCAAAAGTAAAGGGTGGTTAAATTGTAAGTCAAGTTTTTTTCCGAATTTTATTTGACATTTCTCTATTTCAGACTTACTCAATTTGAACCATGGAGAGATACACAATCCAACAACGTGTTAAAGTTATCCAGACTTATTATGAAAATGGGCGTTCAAATCAAAATGCACTTCGTGATTTTTTTGGTCAATTTGATCGTCCAAATGTGCGTACAATCGCAAAAATCGTAGAAAAATTCGAGCAAACCGGGTCTGTAGAAGATGTGAGAACACCAGTGCTGATAACGAGATGATAACGAAGTTTTTATGGCCCAAATTGGAAGAAATGGATGTGGACGATATGTGGTTTCAGCAGGACGGTGCCACTTGCCACACAGCTAACGAAACAATGGCTCTTTTGCGCAACAAATTCAACGGCCGTGTTATCTCACATAATGGCGATGTCAATTCGCCACCAAGATCATGTGATTTGACACCGTTGGACTTTTTTCTTTGGGGTTATTTGAAAGAAAAGGTGTACGTCAATATTCCAGCAACAATTCAAGAGCTAAAGGATGAGATAATTCATCACATTAACGGCATAGAACCTCCATTATGCCTCAGGGTCATCGTAAATTTGGACCATCGGATGGAGGTGTGTCGCTGTGGTCGCGGCGCTCATTTGGTCGATATTTTGTTCCATACATAATTGAGTAATACCAATACATCATAATAAAATAAAATTACAATAATTTCCTAAATAGTTTGTGTTTTATTCAAAATCATCATCGGCCCTTGAAATTTAACCACCCGATATTAGTATTCAGGTTTTTATGCAATTTTTATATTTATTGAAGAAATTTTATATTTTTTTTTGAAAAAATATTTCTTTATATATCGTAATTACAACAATGAGTCCTTAATTCCGTCTGATATTCTGTCCGTCCTCTTATCCTTTGTCTAGCCATTAACTTTTACAGCTAACGCCTCCTTTTTCAAATAAAAGCTTTAAAGGATATTTCATTTAATTTTTATACCTTATACAAAACTATACACTTGTATGAGTGCAATACAGAGAAGCTTATAAACCAGCGTTTCACTTATGTTTCGTAAGCTGGAAATTAAAATGAAATTGTTTTTAATATGATTTTAATTCATACAATGAAACCCTTAAACCAGAACATTTTGCTGTATTATTTCCAGCTCTTGAAAAAAAATAGCCTTTGGATATTTGAGAAAAGAGCTTTTGATACATATTTACATACATATAAAAACACACACTTAAATTCCGTATAAGTGTAATTTTTTCTGTTTCCGGCCTTATTGACCCATATTAATACCTTGAGTGTGTGTGTATTATGAAAAATAATACCAAATAAACACTCATGCACACATACTTGTACATTTAAAAATTTACAATATAAACCAAACAATCTTGTTACTTTTACAATTGATCCTTTTTTATACCCACCATCAAAAAGAATGGGGGGTATATTGAGATTGTCATTCCGTTTGTAATTTCCTTAATATTGGCTCAAAAACCAAAAACGATATATATTCTGAATCCTTATGAAATTTTAAGACGATTGAGCGATGTCCGTCTGTCTGTCCGTCTGTGTGTCCGTCTGTCTGTCTGTTGAAATCACGATAACGCCTAAACGAAAAGAGCTATCCCACTGAAACTAAGTATAAATATTCTTCATCTCTGAGAAAATTTTGGTATTGAAATTGGGCAAAATCGGTTCACATTTGACCATAGCTCCTGTATAACCTCGTCTAGGCTAATCGCTTATTTGTTAATAAATGACAAATTATAGCAGCTATGATGATAAAATTTGGTATATAGAAGTTTTACATTAGCCCTAGACAGCGTGTAAAATTTCATCAAAATCGGTTCACATTTAGCCATAGCTCCCATACAAAAAACTTACGAAAATAGCCTAAATTTCCCCTAAAATACACTTAAATGCCAATAAATCTAAAAGTATAACAGATATAACCACTAAATTTGGCACAAGAAAGTCTTATGTCAATGCCAGCCAGTGTGCAAAATTTTGTCACAATCGGTCACCATTTCACCATAGCTCCCATATAAAAAACTTATGGAAACACAAAAATACATAAAGAAAAGGTTGTTTATGTCCATCTATCCGTCAGATAAAAGCACGATAGCGCCTTAAGGAAAAGAGCTAGAGGGACAAAATTTTACAAAAGTATTTTGGATATCTTGAAAAAATGTGTGTTGAAAATGGACAAAATCGGTTCAAATTTAGTTAGAGCTCCCATATAACCCCGCCCCGGGAAACACATTAATGCTGATAAATTGAATACAATTGTAATAGCTATGACGATTAAATTTAAAATAGGGAAGTTTTATGCAATTTTTGATCATTTTATCAAATTTTATAGGAATCAGTCCATATTTGACTTTAGCTTTCATATAAAAAACATTCACGGAAACCAAAAATTTTAGCAAAGGCCATTTAAAAGCTATTAAATTAGAAACTATAATAGCTATGGACACTAAATTTTGCAAGAATAAGCTCTACATATATACCAGCCAGTGTGTAAAGTTTTGCTACAATCGGTCAACATTTGGCTATAATTCTTATATATATATATATATATATATATATATAACATCCCCTTTTTATATCTACAATCAAAAAGATTTGGAGGTACATTCATTATATTAAGATTGCACCTATGAAATTAATGTTCAATCAATGTTCAGCCCAGACTTTATATATGATGAATGCATTAGGAACTCCTAACGAAATATATGGACCTGCCGTATTACTATTAACGTGTTTAGCCTAACTACATATTAAGCACAACGAAAAGTATTTAAAAACTTATTAATGTAAAACTATACCCGGTTATGAGACCGAATTTTGATCAAAGTTAATACTGGGGAAACCACTAAAATATTTTTAAATGTTGAACTATAAAGCTACGGCAACCGAATTTAGTCCAAAGGTTTTACCAACAATACCAATTAGCTTAGCGATTTTTTTACTTTTGGTCCAGATTTTGAATTAGCTGCACCCTGTTTCTGAATTTAACACAACTTGATGGTGGGTATATAAGATTCGGCACAGCCGAATATAACACTCTTACTTGTTTTTTTGTATTTGTTTCAGTAGAAACAAAATATTGTTGTAAAATTGTGTAAATGAGAAAAAAGTATCATAAAAACAAGCTTATGTGCAATCAATACATGAATTTACATGTAAATTTATTATATACCTACATTTATATGTTATATACTTATATTTTTTACACGCTTTTTTTACAAATGTAACAAAAATAATAACGTGGAAAAAATAAAATAATTGTTTCATCGAGACTTTTTTATTTAATTTTTTGTTGTTATAAAAAATTTTACACTTTTTCATTTGGCAAAAAAAAAATAGTGTTTTGTATCAATAAAATAAAAAGATAAATTTTAAGTTAATTAAAACAGTGAAGAGAACTTAAACAATGATTTTAAATAAAATTGTGTTTGTGGAAAATAAAAGAACTTTTTTTAAATTAAATTAAAATGTGTTCAAAAAGTTTGTTTATAAAGTGTAAAATATTCAAGAGATAAATTGGCTTTAGGAAAAAAATAACAATCCTCGATAGTATAGTGGTCAGTATCCCCGCCTGTCACGCGGGAGACCGGGGTTCAATTCCCCGTCGGGGAGATTGGAATACATTTTTTAAAAAAATTGTCCTTTTAAAAATACTTTAATAATACTTATTTACCTGTAAAAATTAATTGATTACACGTTGTACAGAATTTAACAAAACACAAAAATCAAAAAATTATATTTCAAAGGATTTAATTTTTTTTTTAATTTTTAAATGCATTATTTACATTGTTTACATAACTTTTTACTTTAAAATAACATTATTTACCGAATGTAAACAATTAAATTTTTGTGTAAAATTTGACATTTAACGATTTTTGATAACGAAAATTAAATCTAGAAATTATTTACTTCAAAATTTAATTGTTTACATGAGACCGCTATATAATAACTGATTTTTTATATCATATTTTACTTTTTTACACGAATTAAATTAACTTTTTACATATTGTTCACTTACTGCCATTAAATTATTAAAATATGTTTGACTTTTCTATAAAAAAGAATATGTATGATACATTTTTTACCTCAATAATACATTGTTTACCATATGTAAAGAATGTAATAAAATACAGAATTTAAAATTTTTACATGCAAATGGTTAAAAAAAATTATTTAAAGCTTTCCAATACATAATTACATGATGTAAATAATTTAATTGGCCTTATTTACATGATGTAAACAATGAAATAAGATACAGAAATAAAAAATTTCTTAAGCAAATGCTTTAAAAACTTATTTAAATTTCCAATACATAATTTATATTGTTTACATTATGTAAACAATTAAAATTACATTATTTGCCAGATGTAAACAATTAAAATTTTTAACTTAATTTGTAATTTATGTTGATTAATTGATAATTATGTTATTTATTTGATGTAAACAGTTTAAATTACCTTATTTACATGATGTAAACAATGAAATAAGATCTAGAAATTAAAAATTTCTTAAGCAAATGCTTAAAAAAACTTATTTAAAGCTTTCAAATTCATTATTTTTATTGTTTACATAACGTAAACAATTAAAATTACATTATTTACCAAATGTAAATAATTCAAATTTTTAGCTTTATTTGTAATTTATGTTATTTAATTGATAATATATGTTTTTAACTTGATGTAAACAATTAACATGATGTAAACAATAAAATAAGAAACAGAAATTAAAAATTTCCCAAGCAAGTGCTTTCAAAAACTTATTTAAAGCTTTCCAATACATAACTTATATTGTTTACACCATGTAAACAAATGAAATTATAATATTTACCACATGTAAACAATTAAATTCGTAATTTATCTATTTAAGTTTATGAAAATACAGTTAAGGAATTTTTTACCTCATCAAATAATTGTTTACACGATGTAGACTATTTAATAAAGCTCTTTATCATAGATAAACTATTTACACAAAAAATTAATTGTTTATATTCTTGTGGAAATTTAGTAATTTTTATTGAAAAACTACTTAAATATTATTTAAATACATGTACTCGTGTTTAATTACTTATTTACATTACCTTCGGGTAATAATCAATTAAACTTAAATTATTTATCTCATGTAAATTTTTTCAATTAAAAAATGGTTTTAAATACTTTTCATTTACATCATGTCAACAACTTATTTCTGATAGAAATTGTGTAATTTTAATTGTATATAATTTTTTTGGCATTAATTGCCTAAAATCATAAAAAATTACAAATGTAAACATTATGTAAAAAAATTAAAATCTAAGAAAAACTTGAATTTTCTTAATTTTTTAAGTAAAATGTTATTTTTGTTACTTTTTTACACAAAAAATTAATCCTTTACATTATGTCAACAATTGAATTTTTAGTAAAAATTTTAAATTTTTTCTTTAAAAAAAATTTTACTGTTTTATTTTTGACAACTAAAATTCATTAATTACTTGATGTCAACAATTGAATTTTGACTAAAATTTGATAATTTACTATTTATTATTTAAAAAACATTTATTGAATAAATTTTGACAACTAAAATTAATTGTTTACCTAATGTCAACAATTGAGTTTTGAGTAAAATAAGATAATTTACTATTTTTTATTAAAACTCATTTAATTATTGGTTCCATTTAGACAAAAATATATTTCTTACACCAAAAATTATTTTTTTACATATGAAGTTATTTGTTTACATTATGTCAGTAATTGAATTTAGAGTAAAAATTAATAATATATAAATTTTTCTTTTTAAAAAATTGTAGGAATTATTTTTTCCAATATAAACTAATTGTCAACAATTGAATTTTGAGTAAAATTTGATTATTTAATATTTTTTATTAAAAATCATTTAATTAAGGCATTTTTTAGACTAAACATTTTTTTCTTACAATAAAAATTAATTTTTTATATATTAAATTATTTTTTTACATTAAGTCAACAATTGAATTTTAGCTGAAAAATTTTTTTTTTTTTCTTCTTTTAAAAAAATTGTATGAATTATTTTTCTCAACCTAAATTAATTGTTTACCTTATGTTTAGTATTATTACTAAAAAAATTGTTAATTTAAGTATTTTTGACAACAAAACTTAATTCTTTACTTTGTGTCAACAATTTAATTTGAGTAAAAATTAAAAATTCTGAATTTTTTGTGCAAAAAAGGAAATAATATAGAATTTAGTTTTTTGCCCAAAAAGAATTGTTTACGTCATGTCAAAAATTAAATTTTGACTTAAATTTGATAATATACAAGTTTATTTTAATAAGAAAGTTAATTAGAGTATTTTCTACACCAAAACATAATTATTTTCATTATGTCAACAATTGAGCTTTTAGTGAAAATAAACAATTTATAATTTGTTCTTCAAACAAATTTTACTACATTATTTTTGGCACCTACAATTAATTGTCTACATCATTTCAACAATTAAGTTTTGAGTAAAATTTGATAATTTACAATTCTTGATTAAAATTTAGTTAATTAAAGTATTTTTTACACCAAAAATTAATTGTTTACATCATGTCAACAATTGAGTTTTGAGCACAATTTGATATTTCAACATTTTTATTAAAATTTAATTGATAAAAGTATTTTTTACACCAAAAATTAATTGTTTACATCATGTCAACAATTGAGTTTTTAATAAAATTTGATATTTTAACATTTTATTATTAAAATTTAATTGATTAAAATATGTTTCACTCCAAAAATTAATTGTTTACATCATGTCAACAATTTAATTTTGAGAAAAATTTGATAATCTACCATTTTTTATTAAAAATTGGTTAATAAAAGTATTTCTTACACCAAAAATTAATTGTTTACATCATGTCAACAATTCAATTTTCTATTAAAATTTATAATTTTTGATATTTTCTTAATAAATATTTACTTTATTTGAAAACATTAATTCTTTACATCATGTCAATAATTGTTTTAAGCTTCAATTCTTCACCTTTTCTTCTTAGTTTTTATCCTTCTTTCAATATTGATTTCTAATTTAATGCCAAAATCACTTTCCCAATCAATTCTTGTGTAAAGAAATTAATTCTTAAGAGCTTTTCTCTTCATTCATTCAGTTATTCCTCCAATCATTTCTATTCATTTTTCCTGCAAACCGAAAACAATTTAGAAAATAATATTATAAATGGAAAATGGTAGAAAATCAAGTAGAAAAACCGAAACCCGTTAAAAATTACAATGATATGAAAATGGAACAAACAAATAATAAAAAAAAATATAGAAAAAAAACAGAAATAGAAAAACTTAAAAGAGAAGAATAAGGCAGCAACAAATCTAATTGAAAACCAAACGGAAAAACTTTTTCAATTAAAATGCAAACACAAGTGTGAAAATGCCGCAATAGACCAGCAAGAGGCAGCTAGTCAGGAGTAAAATACAAAAACAACAACAACAACAACAACAACACCAACAACGACGAGTGGTTAAAATGTGAATGGAAAACAATTTATAGGAAATCCTATACCCAGGCAGTAAATAAGAGAAAGAGATAATTCAAAACCTTAACACAAATACATTCATACATTCATGCACTTATAAAATTACACACACACACACACATAAAGATTCTAAATTAGAACGAATACCCACCGACCGACCGACCAATACGTAAATGGATGGATGAATGAATAAATAAAAGTTTACATCTCCTGTTGTGTCCTGTGTAAAATTGGGTGTGTCTGTATGTGTATTCTTTTGAATTTAAATGTAGGTTAGTAAATGTGATGAAGTTGTATAAAGTAAAATGCTGTAACCAACATCCGGTCAGTGGTAGAAAATGATTTAAATTGTTGTTTAAGAAAAATGGCAACAGAATTACTAAAACCAATGTATTGTATACATCATGTAGATAAGGTAAATTAAATAAATAAATACAAGAAAATGCACTAAAATGAAATACCAGACAATTTCCTTTAAAAAAATTTTAATTTTAAAAAGAATTTTAATTGTTTACATGATGTAAATAATTAAATTTTTGGTGTCTCAAGTACTTAAGTCAGATGTATAATAATAAAAAATGGTCAAATAAAATTTTTACCTAAAACGTCAATTTTTGGCATGATGTAAATAATTAAAATTTGAATGTAAATAATTTTTAAATGTAATTTTTAAGGAAAAATGTAGTATACATTTAATCACATTCATAGAATGTGATTAAATAATGCAAAATTTACAAAAGAGTATAAAAACTATTTTTGCCTGTAAAATATTTTTAACTCCTAGAAGAATTTTAATTGTTTACATAGTGTAAACAATTAAATTTTGGTGTTTTAAGTACTAAAGTCTAAAATTTATCAACAAAAAATGGTTAATTAAAATTTTCACTTAAAATCGAAGTTGTTGACATGATGTAAACAATTAAAATTTTCATGTAAAAAATCTTTAAAAGTAATTTTTAAGATAAGGAATTGCACACTAATAATTTTTGCAAGGAACCACATTAGTTGACATGATGTAAAGAATGCAAAATTTACAAAAGTAGTTATTAAAAATGTTGAATTACCAGAAGCATTTATATTATTTACATGATGTAAATAATTAATTTTTGGAGTCTAATATACTTAAGTCAGATTTTTATTAATTTAAAACGTTAAATTGTGATTTTTCCCCAAAATTTCAATTGTTGACATGATGTAAACAATTGAAAATAGCATGTAAATAATATTAAAATATAATTTTTAAGAAAAAAAATATTGCCCACTAATAATTTCTACATAGAACCATAATAGTTGACTTGACTTATACAATGAAAAATTTACAAAAGAAGTGTAAACGCAGAATTTTAATTGTTTACACGAGGAAAATAATTAAATTTTGGTTTCGTAAATACTTAAATCAGATGTTTATTAATAAAAAATGTTAAATTATATTTTTTCTTAAAATTTTATTTGTTGACATGATGTAAAAAATTAAAATTTGCATGTAAATAATCTTTAAAATTTATTTCCAAGGAAAAAAAATTATACACAAAAATATTCTACATAGAACCATAATAGTTGATATAATGTAAACAATAAAAAATTTACAAATGAAGTGTGAAACACAAAATTTTAATTGTTTCCATCATGTAAATAATTAAATTTTGGTGACCCAAATACTAAAATTAGATGTTTGTTAATACAAAATGTTAAATCATAATTTTTAATTAAAATATCAATTGTTGACATGATGTAAACAATTAAAATTAGAATGTAAAACATCTTTAAATTTAATTTTTAAGGAAAGAAAATTATACACAAAAATATTCTATATAGAACCATAACAGTTGACATGATGTAAACAATGCAAAATTTACAAAGGAAGTGTAAAAGGTAGCATTTTAATTGTTTACATCATGTAAATAATTAAATTTTGGTATCGTTAATACTTAAATCAGACGTTTATTAACATAAACTGTTAGATATATATTTTCACTTAAAATATCAATTGTTGGCATGACGTAAATAATTAAAATTTGCATGTAAATCATCTTTAAATTGAAATTTTTACATGTAAAAATTACAAACTAAAAATATCTTTTTTTTAATTAATGACATGATGGTATACTCTAAATGTTTACATGATGTAAGAAGTGTAAAAAATTATACTTAAGTTTTCGACTTTTCACTTTTCTTTATTATTTGATCAGAATTTTCATTGTTTACATGATGTAAACAATCTAAAATATTTATAAGACATAAAAAATATATATTTTTAGCTAAAATATTGAAAATTTTAAATTTGCTAGGTAAATTTCAATTGTTTACTTTATGTAAATAATACATTTTTGGTGTAAATAATGGTAAAATGTAATTTTGAATTATTGATTGATTTTCGATGTAAATAATGCCCAAAACATAATTACTTCTCCTAAATTGAACACTTAACAAATTATGATAAAAAATAAAATAGTTTACATTAAGTAAACAAAGTAATTTTAATTATTTACATCATGTAAATAATGTAAATTTATAAATAAATACAAATTAAAATATTTTATACATAATAAAATATAGTAAATTTTAATAAGAATTTTAATTGTTGACATCGTGTAAACAACTAATTTTTGGAGTAAACAAGTTTCAAAACTCATTTTTTTGTGAAAGTAATTACAAATTTTGCTCACAACTGTAATAGCTTACATGAGGTAAACCATGTTATTTTATATATTTACATCATATAGACAATGTAAAATTTTAAATAAAAAAGATTTTATAAGTATCATTACAATTCTAAGAAGACGTACTTAAAATGAAGAAATTTACATAAAAATTTTAATACTTTAAATGATGTAAACAATTTTTTTTTTTTTGTGTGTAAACAACAAAAAAATTTATTTTTACTTTCGCCAGAAAAGAAATGAAGAAATTTTATTTTAACAATTCTTATAATTCTTATGATTTATATCAGGTAAATAAAGCAATTTGAATTGTTTACATCATATAAATAATGTAAATTATGTAAAAAACACATCTTAAGCCATTTTAATTAATTCTCAATAAAAATTAGAAAGTTTTTAATAGAATATTATTGTTTACATTATGTAAACAATTTATTTCTGATGTAAATAATACATTTTTCTAAGATTTAATAAAAATTCAAATTTTATTTTCTCTTTCTTTATTCATCTTATTCAACATTTCCTAGCTTGCTTGTCATTTCTAAATTCCAATTGCCACAAACTTAATTCTAAAAACCAATTTGAATTTTAATTTTGCTTAAATGTAGAAAATTATACATTTACATTTACTTCTTCACAATTCGCGTAGTTTTAATTTGTAAAATAAACTTTTTCTAGTCAGTCCGAAAACAAAACAACATTTCTTCTTAATAAATAAAACTTAAGAAAATTAATTAAAATCTTAACTTTAGATGAAATCTTCTTTACATAAAACTAATCAAATGTAAAATACAGAGTAAAAAATTGTTGAACACAAAAAAAATTGTAGAACAAAAACTCAACTAAATTAAAAACCACAAAACAACAAACAATATCCTTCAACATTTATTCAACATTATAAAATATTTACTAACAGCAAAAAAAAAACAAAATGGTGGTGGTCGTTATTTAAAACAAACAAATTTCGAATAAAAAAATATATAGAAAATATTTAATTTAAATAAAAACTCATTTAAACATTCATACAAGTTCTCTGAAATCTAGGAGCGAAAAAGCTAATAGAGGAAGTAATTGAAACGAAAGTCTATACTAAATGATTTTTAAATATACACTAGCCAACAAAAACAAACGGCAAAAAAGTATACAACAAAAAAACCTAATGAACAATAGCAGTAACAATTTCAAATTGTGGGGTGTAACTGATTTTTTAGCAAAAGGGGCGTTTTAAAAATACAATTTATTTTGAAATACACTGAGAGGAATGAACTCAACAAGAAGTTAAATAGAACTGAGCTAGAACTGAACTAGAACTGAACTAGAACTGAACTAGAACTGAACTAGAACTGAACTAGAACTGAACTAGAACTGAACTAGAACTGAACTAGAACTGAACTAGAACTGAACTAGAACTGAACTAGAACTGAACTAGAACTGAACTAGAACTGAACTAGAACTGAACTAGAACTGAACTAGAACTGAACTAGAACTGAACTAGAACTGAACTAGAACTGAACTAGAACTGAACTAGAACTGAACTAGAACTGAACTAGAACTGAACTAGAACTGAACTAGAACTGAACTAGAACTGAACTAGAACTGAACTAGAACTGAACTAGAACTGAACTAGAACTGAACTAGAACTGAACTAGAACTGAACTAGAACTGAACTAGAACTGAACTAGAACTGAACTAGAACTGAACTAGAACTGAACTAGAACTGAACTAGAACTGAACTAGAACTGAACTAGAACTGAACTAGAACTGAACTAGAACTGAACTAGAACTGAACTAGAACTGAACTAGAACTGAACTAGAACTGAACTAGAACTGAACTAGAACTGAACTAGAACTGAACTAGAACTGAACTAGAACTGAACTAGAACTGAACTAGAACTGAACTAGAACTGAACTAGAACTGAACTAGAACTGAACTAGAACTGAACTAGAACTGAACTAGAACTGAACTAGAACTGAACTAGAACTGAACTAGAACTGAACTAGAACTGAACTAGAACTGAACTAGAACTGAACTAGAACTGAACTAGAACTGAACTAGAACTGAACTAGAACTGAACTAGAACTGAACTAGAACTGAACTAGAACTGAACTAGAACTGAACTAGAACTGAACTAGAACTGAACTAGAACTGAACTAGAACTGAACTAGAACTGAACTAGAACTGAACTAGAACTGAACTAGAACTGAACTAGAACTGAACTAGAACTGAACTAGAACTGAACTAGAACTGAACTAGAACTGAACTAGAACTGAACTAGAACTGAACTAGAACTGAACTAGAACTGAACTAGAACTGAACTAGAACTGAACTAGAACTGAACTAGAACTGAACTAGAACTGAACTAGAACTGAACTAGAACTGAACTAGAACTGAACTAGAACTGAACTAGAACTGAACTAGAACTGAACTAGAACTGAACTAGAACTGAACTAGAACTGAACTAGAACTGAACTAGAACTGAACTAGAACTGAACTAGAACTGAACTAGAACTGAACTAGAACTGAACTAGAACTGAACTAGAACTGAACTAGAACTGAACTAGAACTGAACTAGAACTGAACTAGAACTGAACTAGAACTGAACTAGAACTGAACTAGAACTGAACTAGAACTGAACTAGAACTGAACTAGAACTGAACTAGAACTGAACTAGAACTGAACTAGAACTGAACTAGAACTGAACTAGAACTGAACTAGAACTGAACTAGAACTGAACTAGAACTGAACTAGAACTGAACTAGAACTGAACTAGAACTGAACTAGAACTGAACTAGAACTGAACTAGAACTGAACTAGAACTGAACTAGAACTGAACTAGAACTGAACTAGAACTGAACTAGAACTGAACTAGAACTGAACTAGAACTGAACTAGAACTGAACTAGAACTGAACTAGAACTGAACTAGAACTGAACTAGAACTGAACTAGAACTGAACTAGAACTGAACTAGAACTGAACTAGAACTGAACTAGAACTGAACTAGAACTGAACTAGAACTGAACTAGAACTGAACTAGAACTGAACTAGAACTGAACTAGAACTGAACTAGAACTGAACTAGAACTGAACTAGAACTGAACTAGAACTGAACTAGAACTGAACTAGAACTGAACTAGAACTGAACTAGAACTGAACTAGAACTGAACTAGAACTGAACTAGAACTGAACTAGAACTGAACTAGAACTGAACTAGAACTGAACTAGAACTGAACTAGAACTGAACTAGAACTGAACTAGAACTGAACTAGAACTGAACTAGAACTGAACTAGAACTGAACTAGAACTGAACTAGAACTGAACTAGAACTGAACTAGAACTGAACTAGAACTGAACTAGAACTGAACTAGAACTGAACTAGAACTGAACTAGAACTGAACTAGAACTGAACTAGAACTGAACTAGAACTGAACTAGAACTAGAACTGAACTAGAACTGAACTAGAACTGAACTAGAACTGAACTAGAACTGAACTAGAACTGAACTAGAACTGAACTAGAACTGAACTAGAACTGAACTAGAACTGAACTAGAACTGAACTAGAACTGAACTAGAACTGAACTAGAACTGAACTAGAACTGAACTAGAACTGAACTAGAACTGAACTAGAACTGAACTAGAACTGAACTAGAACTGAACTAGAACTGAACTAGAACTGAACTAGAACTGAACTAGAACTGAACTAGAACTGAACTAGAACTGAACTAGAACTGAACTAGAACTGAACTAGAACTGAACTAGAACTGAACTAGAACTGAACTAGAACTGAACTAGAACTGAACTAGAACTGAACTAGAACTGAACTAGAACTGAACTAGAACTGAACTAGAACTGAACTAGAACTGAACTAGAACTGAACTAGAACTGAACTAGAACTGAACTAGAACTGAACTAGAACTGAACTAGAACTGAACTAGAACTGAACTAGAACTGAACTAGAACTGAACTAGAACTGAACTAGAACTGAACTAGAACTGAACTAGAACTGAACTAGAACTGAACTAGAACTGAACTAGAACTGAACTAGAACTGAACTAGAACTGAACTAGAACTGAACTAGAACTGAACTAGAACTGAACTAGAATTGAACTAGAACTGAACTAGAATTGAAGCTCTTTTCTCTCAGTGTTTTTTACCATTATATAATTGTTGTTTTCTTGCATTTGTTTAATCCTATGTTCAAATATAGAAGAAGTAGCTCCCGTTTAATGCGTTCGCTTGTGTAAGTTTCGCATTCATTTGCCTACGAATATAAAATTATTGTTGAACAACAAAAGTAATTTAGATTTTTATCTGCTCAATTGTTGTTGTTGCTGCTGCTGGTAGTAAAGTTTACAACCATTTTGTACTTACAATATTTTCAAGTAGCAGTTACTTTAAACTTTTGTAAGCTGGCATAAGTATTGGTGTTATAATATGAGTACGAATGTTAAAGGATACTTAAAACGGATATGTAGGATACTTAAATGGTTGTACAGAGTTTACTATTATTTATTATTTTTAAAAGGCATACAAATTTTTTTTTAATAAATTACTAAAAGCTTAAAGTTAAATGTTTATTTAAGGCAGAATGTGCGTCTCTATTCTCCATAAGTTGTTTCTGAGTTATAGTATGGGATTTTTCAAAACGACCATACGACAAATCATTGTATGGAAGTGCAAAATCTTTATATTTTCTGCTAGCTTTTGCGGGAACTCAACAGACTTTATAGCCTCAGTGTGTGCCTTAGCTTTCTCGTCTCCATTTGTTGTTTCTGAAATAAAGTAAAAGCTGTATACTCTATTTTTGATGAGATTTTTTAAAACGACCATAGGACAAATCAATGTATGAAAGTGCAAAATCTTTATATTATAGAGACTTTGATTCAAGGTAGGCACAGTGATTTACTATATACTTTCTGCTAGCTTTTGTGGCAACTCAATGGACTTTACATTTTTGGTGTGTGTCTTAGCTTTCTCTCTTTGGATAATCATTAACATTAGTTGCTTCTAAATTAGAGTAAATGCGGTTTACTCTTTCTTTATGGGACTTTTCAAAACGACCATACGACAAATCAATGTATGGAAGTGCAAAATCTTTATATTATAGAGTCTTAGGTTCAAGTAAGGCACAGTGATATACTTTGTACTTTATGCTAGCTTTCGTGGGAACTCAATGGACTTTACAGTCTCGGTGTGTGCCTTAGCTTTCTCTCATTTGATAATCATCTCCATTAGTTGTTTCTGAATAAATGTAAAAGCGGTATACTCTCTTTTTATGGGATTTTTCAAAACGACCATACAGCAAATCAATGTATAGAAGTGAAAAATCTTTATATTATAGAGTCTATGTGAGTCTGAGTACCAGACTGCAATGCTAGCGTACATACTTTTGTTCTACTTCTATATGCTCTTCTGATTCTTCAGTTTTTTTATATCCTCGATAGTATAGTGGTCAGTATCCCCGCCTGTCACGCGGGAGACCGGGGTTCAATTCCCCGTCGGGGAGACATATAATACATATTTTACTAAATATGTTGGTGTAATGTAAACTATGTTAAAGTCGGTTCCATAGTTGATTACAACCTCTTAAATCATACCTTAAGGCTTAGGACAAAAAATTGTATGAGAAAATCTTAAATTTGAAATTCTTCTGTTATCCTTGACACCCAGGGGAGCATAGGGCCTCAAATTTGTTATTAAATAAGATTAAAGTTATATGTATATTAAATTTCGTTACTAAGGGTCCATATTTTACCATATCATATATCAAATTTTGATGTGATAATACCAAATTTTGGATATAAAATATTTAACAATTTGAAATTTGACTTCTTTAGTTCAACTTTTTTATTTATATAGAGGAAAATTTTCCCTTTATTTTATACATCCTCGATAGTATAGTGGTCAGTATCCCCGCCTGTCACGCGGGAGACCGGGGTTCAATTCCCCGTCGGGGAGAATATTTTTTTTTTTTTTTAATTTATTTTAATTTATTACTTAAAGCCTTAAATTTAATAATTTTATGTACTTATATTCAACAGCCTTTTATTCATAAATATTACTATAAAATATTTAAATGAAATCTGCAATTATAGAGGATTTTTTCCAACATTTTTTTTTATACCACTCCAGACTTATTGACTTAAGTTTGCGCCGGCACAAAAAATGTAGGTTTATTAAAAAATAATAGTTATTTTAAAACCATTGTTTAAGTAAATCACTTTTTTGCGGGTTCCTATACACAACAAAAAGGTTGAACTTTAATATGAAAAAAAAAGTTAACATATAAATGTTTCTATTTAAATTGAAAATTGCTACAAATCCTTAATGCAAATGTTGGGAAATTGAGCAGCTGCTTTTTCTAGCACAAACTCAAACCAATTTTAACACGTTCACACATTCAATTTTAATATGATTATGAAAAAAATATTAAATCTGTTAAATAAAATGCAAATGTTAAAAAACAATTGGCAAAAAAAATTAATGTAAAATAATATAAACATACACTCACTTCTGCTTCATATAATGAAATGTAAAGATGGGAAACGAAACAATTTTTAGAGATTTAAATTAAAATATTAAGGTATCTGTTTTAGGAATCAAAAAGATTTTGGACTTATGTGATGCGCTGAACTGCCTAGAATATAAATATACCAAAATAAATTAATTTATTTTATTATTACCAAAATTGTCTTAAAAAGTAAAAAATGCCATAGTAGGATAATTCGATATTATTTTTTTGAATTTTCTAGTAATTTTAAGGTCTAAGAACTATCTTATAAACCAAAGTTTTTGAGGTCATTATATACTTAGGATCTCAGAAAATTAAAAACAGTCTAACATTATTTTAAATTGATTTAAAGGATATAAAATATTCTGATTTGAATGTGTTCAATTTTTCAGATTTTATATATGAATTAAATTTACAAAAATTTTTTAGGCCTATGAATAACTTTATCATCATAAACCAAAGTTTTGGATGTCATTATATACCTGAGATCTTAGAATATTAAAAACAATCTAAAACTTTTTAAAATTGAATTACAGAATTTCAAATATTTTGATTCGAATGTGTAAAATTTTTAAAAATTTGCAAAAAAAAAATGTCGAAATTTTTTGGTCCATCTTTATTATACCCTTCACCATCATAGGTGGAAAATGTATTATAAGTTTGTGCTGATGTATGTAACGCACAGAAACATTTGTCTTAGACTCACTTTTTAGTATGCCAATAGGCTTAGAATCACTTTCTGAGTAAATGGGTGAACCCCATGTAAATCATGTAATCAAAGTACAGGTCGCAATTCTAAAGATAATTTGATGAAATTTGGCACATATCATTTTTTTTTTTTGATAGTGGGACTATAGCTATTGAAATTCGTCAAAATCGATCCATTATTTATGATACTTTCCATAGGTCCCACTTCCCGGAATTGATATTTTGGGCACAAAAAAAACAAATACTGCTTATGTAAACCAAAATCACTTTATCAAATTTTGTTGAAATCGGTAAACATTTGACCATAGCTACCATACAAACTCTTCTATCAAAACGCACTAAATAAGACAAAATCTGAAAATAATGAGAATTTTGAGTTTATTTGTTGCATAAATAAGTTTTATAAAAACTGTTACCAATTTTGTCAAATTTCGAGACAATTAGTCCACATTTGACTCTAGCTCTCATATAAGTCCAAATGATGAAAACAGCTTAAATATATAAGTTTTGAGAAAATGTTTGTATGATGGCAAAATTTAGCAAATATTTGTCTTTATACAGGAAAAAGAACACCTTTGATCTTAGTGGTGAAGGGTATCGTATATATTCTATAATGTTTAAAATATCAGATAAGTTTTTGATATTCTAGTACTATGAAGCGGGACCAAAATATTTTAATTTAAAAATTATAATTTTTAAAAAATTTCTTTTTAATTTTTGCAAATGTTGAGTAACGAATGAATTTATGATTGAAATTTTTTAATATTTGTATTCCTGAGAGTTCAAGGTGTTAGACAAATTAGTATATTTCTCTAATTATGAATAGGGACTTATCTATTTTATTTAAAAAAAGTTTAGAATATTTTCAAAATTATTAAAAAAAAATTTTTGGCACTTTCTGCAATTTTTTATATAACGAATTGATGTATTACTCAAAAGACAAAAAATTTTTTAATTTCTATTCTAGAGAGCTCACAGAGTGAGACAAATCAATATCTTTCTGAAACTATGAAAATGGACTTATTTATTTTATTTGAAAAATTGGAATTTTTCCAAAATTATTCAAAAAAATTTTTGTCATTTTTTGCAATTTTTTATATAACGAATTGATTTACGGCTCAAATGACAAAAAAATCTTAATTTGTATTCCAGAGAGTTCACAGAATTAGACAAGTTAATATCTTTCTCAAACTATGAAGAGGGATTTATGTATTTGATTTTAAAAAATTAAAATATTTCCAAAATATTTAAAAAAAATTGTTGCCATTTTTTTCAATTTTTCATGTAAAGAATGGATTTATGACAGAAATTACAAAATTTTCTTAATTTATATTCTAGTGGGCTCACAGAATAAGACAAATGTAATATCTTACTCAAACCATGAACAGGAACTTATTTATTTCATTTCAAAAATTAGAATATTTTCAAAAATATTAAAAAAAAATCCATATTTTGCAGTTTTTCATATATCGAATGAATTTATAGTTCAAATGACTTCAATTTTAGATATTTGTATTCTAGAGAGTTCCCAGAATCACTCTGTTATAATATGTTTTCCATATAAAGAAAAAGCTCTTATATATTTTACTTAAGAAAATGGAAAATATTAAGAAAAAATTTTGTCATTTTTTGCAAATTTTCATATAACAAATGGATTTATGACTCTAATGACAAAATTTTTTTAATTTCTATTCTAGAGTATTCAATTAAGTCTGAAATTATGAAAATATGAAGAATATTCCGAAAATTATTAAAAAAAAAATTTTGCCATTTTTTTGCAATCTTTCATATAACGAATGTTTTTATGACTCAAATGACTAAACTTTTCTCAATTTGCATTCTAGAGTATTTGAAAAATCATTTAAGCCTAAATTTTTTTTCATACCTCAATATGACCCTTTGATATATCATTTTAAAAATGTAAAATTTCTTTCGTTTTCCTGCATTATTTTAAAATTAAAATTAACTCGAAAAACAATCTGGTTTTCAGTTTTTATGCACATAAACGTTAATAAAGCGTTTTTTTTTTTTTGTTTTAATTTATTATTAATTGTTAATTAGCTGCAAAATTTTTTTATATACTATTTTAAAATATTTATGAATAATTAAATGCTTTATGAGACATTAACCATCAATAAATAGTGATGAATATTAATAATAATATTATAATGAATTAAGGAAAAATTTAAAAATTTATTTTAATTAGATTAAAGAAAAAAATACTTTATTTTATTAATAAAATATCAATAAAGCTTTAACAACAATTTATGTAGTAGTATTTTTAACTTCGCTTTCAGCCATCCTCGATAGTATAGTGGTCAGTATCCCCGCCTGTCACGCGGGAGACCGGGGTTCAATTCCCCGTCGGGGAGAAAAGTTTTTTTTTTTTATTTACTAGAAAAGATCTGCCTAATTCTTGTTTCTATTTCCTCTCTGGGGAATGCCTTAATTTTGTTTAATTCTGTAACAAAAAGTCAAACTTTTATTCAAAACTTTTTCATACTAATTTCTTCTTTTAAACCATTTTATATGTATTTTTAAACGGCTTCTTTAAAAATTCATATAAAGAACAATGAAAAACACATAAGCGTTCAAACAAATATACATTTAATGAGACTCCATTAATTGTTTCCAAATTAGAGTAAAAGCGGTATACTCTCTTTTTGTGGGACTTTTCAAAATGACCACACGGCATATCAAGGTATATTATAGAGTCTTTGTTCCAGCCCTGTAAAATCTTGACACCATATTTTACTTAATACACAAGTTTATTTTTACCACCAAAATTCTTTCCACCTTAAAGTGCACATGCTATTCCCCACGAAAGACAATTTCACCTCAAAATCTATTTTCATAAATTTTGTAGATCAACCCCTAAAAAACGATTAACATTAAATTTAAAACTACAATATCTTTCTAAATTTAACATTTACATCAAATTTGTTTTCAAAAATAAAAATTTCCAACCCCCAAAAAAATTATGTTCACCTCAAAGTATTGGAATATCATTTGTGTTGAAAATCTTGAATATTTGTTTATGAATTAGTTTTATTTATATTAAATGTTTTTACGAACTCAACATCCTCGATAGTATAGTGGTCAGTATCCCCGCCTGTCACGCGGGAGACCGGGGTTCAATTCCCCGTCGGGGAGATGCAAAATTTTTTCTGATTTTTTTTAACTAGACGGGCCCGGCCGCAATGCTTAACAATAACAAATATTGTTCTTTAGGGATAGAAAAGTTAAATTTTCTATTGAAAAGTCTTTCCACTATCATCTTTTCTATAGAAGTCTTCCCACTGTCAACTTTTCTATAGAAAACTCTTCCCACTGTCAACTTTTCTATAGAAAAGTCTTACCACTGTAAACTTTTGTATAGACAAGTCTTCCCACTGTAAACTTTTATATAGAAAAGTCTTCCCACTGTCAACTTTTCTATAGAAAACTCTTCCCACTGTCAACTTTACTATAGAAAGGTCTTCCCACTGTCAACTTTTCTACAGCAAAGTCTTCCCTTTGTCAACTTTTCTATAGAAAAGTCTTCCCACTGTCAACTTTTCGATAGAAAGGTCTTAGCAGTGTCAACTTTTCTACAGAAAACTCTTCCCACTGTCAACTTTTCTATTGAAAAGTCTTCCCACTGTCAACTCTTCCCACTGCCAACTTTTCTAATGAAAACTCTTCCCACTGTCAACTTTTCTTGCAGGCTTCTATCAAGTTATACCTATAATAGTTATGTTAGACGAAAATTGGAAATATCCTCTTGTGGGGGTGGAAATTTCCCCTGACCCTAACCGTATATTTTTTAAGCATTAATAATCTTCGGGATTTGTTGATAATCAGTTCAAATTTGCACTCATTTAGTCGAAATCTTTGAGTCGGACTTATGTTATTCTTGACCCCCAGTGGAGGGATAATGCCTTATAGAGTCGGATGGGACCGTTAAATTCTGAATATTTTAAAAAACTGAATTTTTATTTTTTTAATTTTTTTTTATTTACATGTTTAATTATACTTTTTTGCTCTTAATTCCTGGCACAATGCTTAGCCCACTTTCTAACGAAATGGATCTCGATCTATAAACAATTCGACACTAAGCAATTAACAATTAGTTTAGATCTCTTTTATCTTATGCACATGTAGCATGAAAAAGTCACCATTTATTTGAAATTGATCAAAAAGTGTTAATTGGACCATAATTAGAAGATAAATATTTTTGAACAAAAATTTAAGCAAAAGAATTTTAAAAAAGAAGAAAATAAAATGAGGAAGTAGAGAAGAGAAAAAGAAAGTGATATTGAAAAGAAAATCGAAAAATTTGTAAAAATTTTTAGAAAAATAAAATTTATATTAAATTTTTTTTAGAAAAATTTTTTAGAAAAATAAAATTTATATTAAATTTTTTTTAGAAAAATTTTGAAAACTTATTATTGAAATTATTGTTTTGACTTATGTCTTTATAATTACATACTTTACAATTTTTATTCAAAATTTCATCTGCGTCTTTACTATTAAAATTATTTGTTTATTGATTTAAACAATTAGCATTTGACTGACGTTGTTGTTGATGTTGTTCCATATATGGGTCATGGAAAAGAACTTTCTTTTTTAGCATGACTAGATTTTTTCCTCTACTTTATTATAATTTGATTAAGAATTTATCAAGAAATAAATACAATTTGTATTTTGATCACCAACACTTTTACTTACCAAATTATTTATGATTGAAATGAAATGAAATTGAAAAATTTATAACAGTTAAATTTTTTTCTATTTTATTTGTTATACAATATTTGTATGACAATTGAAAATAATTTCACAATTTGTAAAAAGACCCTTTTCACAGCTTTTCTGTAGAAAACTCTTTCCACCGACAACTTTTCTATAGAAAACTCTTTCCACCGATAACTTTTCTACAGAAAACTCTTCCCACCGACAACTTTTCTACAGAAAACTCTTCCCACCGACAACTTTTCTATAGAAAGCTCTTCTCACCGACAACTTTTCTATAGAAAACTCTTTCCACCGACAACTTTTCTATAGAAAACTCTTTCCACCGACAACTTTTCTATAGAAAACTCTTTCCACCGACAACTTTTCTATAGAAAACTCTTTCCACCAACAACTTTTCCATAGAAAACTCTTTCCACCGACAACTTTTCTATAAAAAACTCTTTTCACCGGCAACTTTTCTATGGAAAATTCTTCCCACTGTCAACTGTTCTGTAGAAAACTCTTCCCACTGTCAACTTTTCTATAGAAGATTCTTCCCAATGTTAATTTTTCTATAGAAAACTCTTTCCACTGTCAATTTTTCTATAGAAAACTCTTTCCACTGTCAATTTTTCTATAGAAAACTCTTTCCACTGTCAACTTTTCTATAGAAAACTCTTTCCACCGACAACTTTTCCATAGAAAACTCTTTCCACCGACAACTTTTCTGTAAAAAACTCTTTCCACCGGCAACTTTTCTATGGAAAATTCTTCCCACTGTCAACTGTTCTGTAGAAAACTCTTCCCACTGTCAACTTTTCTATAGAAGATTCTTCCCACTGTTAACTTTTCTATAGAAAACTCTTCCCACTGTTAATTTTTCTATAGAAAACTCTTCCCACTGTCAACGTTTCTATAGAAAACTCTTCCCACTATCAATTTTTCTATAGAAAACTCTTCCCACTGTCAATTTTTCTATAGAAAACTCTTCCCACTTTCAATTTTTCTATAGAAAACTCTTCCCACTGTCAATTTTTCTATAGAAAACTCTTTTCACTGTCGATTTTTCTATACTCTTCCCACTGTCAATTTTTCTATAGAAAACTCTTCCCACTGTCAATTTTTTTTTAGATAACTCTTCCCACTCTCAATTTTTCTATAGAAAACTCTTCCCATTGTCAATTTTTCTATAGATAACTCTTCCTACTGTCAATTTATCTATAGAAAACTCTTCCCACTGTCAATTTTTTCATAGAAAACTCTGCTCACTGTCAATATTTCTATAGAAAACTCTTACTTTTTTTTTAATTTTATGAAGTAAAATCGTCCTTATTTCAACTTTTTCTATAGAAATTCTTTTCGTTTATCCTTAAAGATTTAATATAGAATTTTTTCCCAATGAATTATTCATTTCAATTCCAAAACGTTCAACTTATTATCCTTCGCTGTAATTTTCCTTATGCTTTTTTTTGTATTCCAGGTTCTTTCTATAAACTATTTAAATCTATTTTATTTCAATTCCCTTTTGATTTGTTCCTCTTCTAAGCGGCTTATGACTATAATGTAACTAATTTAGTATTTTTCCTGTGTTTTTGCCACTTAAAGGAGGAAAAAATAGTCCTTAAGAAAATGCAAGGAAATAGAAAATAAAAAAAAAAGAAAATAGTATTTGTAATTTAGTACGCCCATTGAATTTATTATTTAAAGCTTGAAAGCATTTAAGTACCAGCTTCGACAAATTACAGGACAATATTTCCGGGTGCGCAAATTTGCGCCATCTCATGATAAAGTTTAAACATGTTTTCGTAGAAGTGCTTTAATTATCTGCCCTGAAAACTCCCACTTCGTTAAAAGATAATTTCAAGGCTAGCACAATTTATGTATGTATAGACTTGCAAGATAATGAAGAACAATCTTTGAATATTTTTATAACTTGTCTACGTCCTTTATATCCTGTTGAATCCTTAACAAACTCAATCATGTTTACTGAAAAAATAAATTATAGTAGAACAAATCTGTTACTAAAAATCCTGAAAGTAGTATCTAGATGACATTACAGAGAAATATCCTTTCTTTTAGCAAAACACAAAATCACAAACTTTAAGGTATACACCAGAAGTTGTTATTAATCTTGAGTCCTTGCTTACCTCACAAATAGAAAGACAGACGGACGGTCTATTTGTCTTCTCCCAGAGTAAATGACCAAAAAATGAGACACGTTTAGAATAAAAAAAAACTGGAAAAAACAAAAATTTCACATTTTTCCAAATGTAGTTGTTTTATCCATTTAAAAGCTTATAAATATAATGAGATATTTATTGAAACATAAGCCTAAAAGTATACTTAACATAAATATGCCCCCAGAAATATGCTAATAATACAGAAAAGGTTATTTACTCATTCCTGACGAATTTTTCTTGTTACTCCAATTTGTGGTATCAAATGATTTTAATTATTCGAGAGCATAAACAATTCTAGGAAATATATGTTTGGTTTGCCTAAAATAAATAAGTTATAAGCCCTAGAGTAGGCAATAGTTTTGTTTGTCTAAAGCATCTTTGTAAGTAGGCAATATATAGAGTAAGTAATAATAGCACATTTCCATATATTAATGAAATATTAATAGAATTTATGGTTAAGTAAAGCGTTTTATTAAGTTAAGAAGAAATCCTTTTATATAACAATTACAAAATTCTATTTTTTTTTTAATACGAAAAATTTTCTATAAAAATTTTTATATGAAAATTTTTCTATAAATATTTTTATATGAAAAATTTTCTATAAAAATTTTTATACAAAAAATTTTCTATAAAAATTTTTATACGAAAAATTTTCTATAAAAAAATTTTATACGAAAAGTTTTCAATAAAAGTTTTTATACGAAAAATTTTCTATAAAAATTTTTATACGAAAAATTTTCTGAAAAAATTTTATACTTAAGATTTTCTATAAAAATTTTTTTACAAAAAATTTCCTATAAAAATTTTTATGCAAAAAAATTTTTTTAAATTTTTTAAAAAAATTTTATAAAAAATTTTATACAAAAAATTTTCTACAAAAATTTTTATACGAAAAATTTTCCATAAAAAACTTTATACGAAAAGTTTTTTATAAAATTTTTTATACGAACAATTTTCTATAAAAATTTTTATACGAAAAATTTTCTGAAAAAAAAATTATACATAAGATTTTCTAGAAAAATTTTTATACTAAAAATTTTCTAAACAATTTTCTATAAAAATTTTTAGACGAAAAATTTTTAGGCACAAAATTGTTCGTATAAAAAAAATTTTTTTATAAAAATTTTTATACATAAAATTTTCTATAAAAATTTTTATGTAAAAAAAATTTTATAATTTTTTTTTTTGCAATTTCCTGTAAAAAATTTTATACAAAAAATTTTCCACAAAAATTTTTATACGAAAAATTTTCTATAAAAAATTTTATACGAAAAGTTTTCTATAAAAATTTTTATACGAACAATTTTCTAAAAAAAATTTTATACATAAGATTTTCTACAAAAAATTTTACACTTAAAATTTTCTATAAAAATTTGTATGCGAAAAATTTTCTGTAAAAATTTTTATGCTAAAAATTTTCTATAATTTTCTACAAAAATTTTTATACGAAAAATTTTCTACAAAAATTTTTATATCGAAAAATATATAGAAAATACGAAAAATTTTCTATAAAAATTTTTATACAAAAAATTTTCTTTAAAAATTTTTATACAAAAAATTTTCTATAAAAATTTTTTATACAAAAAATTTTCTTTAAAAATTTTTATACAAAAAATTTTTATACGAAAAATTTTCTATAAAAATTTTTTAACGAATTTTCTATCAAAATTTTTCATTTTCTATAAATTTTTTTTACACGAAAAATTTTCTATAAAAATTTTTATACGAAAAATTTTCTACAAAACTTTTCTATAAAAGTTTTTATAGGAAAAATTTTCTACAAAAATTTTAATATCGAAAAATATATAGAAAATTCTTCCCTTCCGATCAATTTTTCTATGTAGACATAATTTAATATTTTAGGTTTAATTTGCAAAAAGTGATGCCTATTCTCAGGAGTAAAAATTTTCTTACAATTTGCCCCTTCATTAAAAAAATGGATGTTTTCCGAAAATGTTATAAATTTTATATTCTCCTGTAATTACATTTTGATGACTTAAAACTAATTAAACTAAAAATTGTAATTTATAAATCCCTAAAGTGTACTACAGTATACTACAGTATTTAAACTGCCTACTTTAAGGCCAAAATAAAGACTTTAAAGGTTTCAAATTGTAACAAAATTAAATGTGCTTCTTTTCTAAGAAAAAACTAAGAACAAAAAATTAATTTCAACCTAAATCAAGAGAAAATAATGCACGAAAAAAATGTTTATTTGTTAAATATTATAAAAATTTTAAATAACTATAAATCAATTAAAAAAATTGCAAACCCTAAACCAAGACACTACTTAAATAAATTAATTTGAAAATCATTAAATTTAAATGGTTTTTAAAATTTTATAATACCATAATCATATTAGGGAGGAGGGGCCCCTAAAATTATACAACACTTAATAAAATTTATTTTAAAATACAAATTTTTCCAAAAAAAAAACAAAACCATTACAAGTGTTAAAGTTTTTCTAAACAATTTTAACCCCTTTAACAAAACTAAACAGTTTAAAATTAATTAATTATATTAAAAATATTATTTGTTTTAAAATTTGTATTATTTACAATAACCCTGAAACTAGGCAATATATATTCGTAATTTATTTGTACATATATTTATTAGACAGAAATTAGTTTAATTTAATTTTTAATGTTTTTTTCTCCGGCTTTGTTTAAATTTTATTACAATAATTCCATTTGCAAAATGACATATTTGTTTAGGGCGCGTGAGTGTGTTTTATGTGAAAATTGTCTTTTTCTAAACGCCTAAAATTATACTAAACAATATATATTAAACACTTCACTATTCTACCGCAATGAAACTGCACTGAACTCAAATAACAACTAAAACCTACGGAAAAAAATTATAACAATTAAATTGTAAGTGAAACCACATAGAAATAATAATAGAAAAACCACAATAAATAAATATTTAATAAATATTATATCACAGCACAATCACACATGCACAGGCACATACATACACATTTGTATATGTATGTGGATATCAAGGATAGCCACGCCACACACAGACATTTATTTACACGCTGGAATTTTAATTGTAAATTTCAATACAAATTTCTTTTAACAAAAAAAAAAAAACATAATTGTATTAAAATAATATTTATTAATGAAATAAAGGTTATACTTAGTTTTTTTACAAATTTAAATCATTCTGTACTGATTGTATTGTAATAGGGAACACTTTTATAACAGTTACCAAATCAAAATTTTTTTTAACATTCTCAGATTTTTAACAGTTTGTATAATAGTTAAGCATTTTCTATAGAGAATTTTTACTGTCATCATTTCCAAAGAAAACTCTTTCCACTGTCATTTTTTCTATAGAAACCCCTTCCTACTGTAAACTTTTTTATAGAAAACTCTTCCCACTATCAACTTTTCTATAGAAAACTCTTCGCACTATAAATTTTTCTATAGAAAACTCTCCCCACTATCAACTTTTCTATATAAAATTCTTCCCACTATCAACTTTTCTATAGAAAACTCTTCCCACTGTCAACTTTTTTATAGAAAACTCTCCCCACTATCAACTTTTCTATAGAAAATTCTTCCCACTATCAACTTTTCTATAGAAAACTCTTCCCACTATCAACTTTTCTATAGCAAACTCTTTCCACTTTTAGCTATTCTATAGAAAACTCTTCCCACTATCAACTTTTCTATAGAAAACTCTTCCCACTGTCAACTTTTCTAAAGAAAACTCTTCCCACTATCAACTCTCCACACTATCAACTTTTCTATATAAAACTCTTCCCAACTGAATCGATGAACGAAAATTTTGTCGTATAAAAATTCGTATAAAAAAAATTGTATATCAAATTTTTCTTATAAAAGTTTTTAAGAAAATTTTTCAGTATAAAAATTTTTCGATATAAAAATTTTTATAGAAAATTTGTTCAATATAAAAATTTTCATGGACAATTTTTCATATAATAAAAAATTTTGAATAGAAAATTTTGCGTATAAAAATTTGTGTAAAAAATTTTTCATATAAAAATTTTTATAGAAAATTTTTCATATAAAAATTTTTATAGAAAATTTTTCACATAAAAATTAAAAAAAAAGATTTTCATATCAAAATTCTAAAAAACTTTTCATATAAAAATTTGCTATAATTTTTCATATAAAATTTTATAGAAAATTTTTCTTCTAAAAATTTTTATAGAAAAATTTTCGATATAAAAATTTTTGTACAAATTTTTCGTATACAAAATGTTTTGTATAGAATAGAAAATTTTTAATATAAAAATTTTTATAGAAAATTTTTCGTTTACAAATTTTTCATATAAAATTTTTTTAGAAAATTTTTCGATATAAAAATTTGTATAGAAAATTTTTCGATATAAAAATTTTTATAGAAAATTTTTTGATATAAAAATTTTTATAGAAAATTTTTCGTTATAAAAATTTTTATAGAAAATTTTTTATATAAACATTTTTATAGAAAATTTTTCATATAAAAATTTTTTTTTGAAAATTTTTCATATAAAAATTTTTCTTTGAAAATTTTTCGTATACAAATTTTTATAGAAAATTTTTCATATAAAATTTTTTACAGAAACTTGTTTCATAAAAAATTTTTATAGAAAATTTTTAATATCAAAATTTTTATAGAGAATTTTTCATACACAAATTGTTATAGGAAATTTTTCTTATAAACATTTTTATAGGAAATTTTTCGCATAAAAATTTTTTTCGATATAAAATTTTTTATCGAAAATTTTTCGACATAAATATATAAGAAATATTTTGTATAAATTAAAAATTCAATAGAAAATTTTTCAAATAAAATTTTTTATAGAAAATTGTTCCATAAAAACATTTTTATATAAAATTTTTTATATAAAAATTTTTGTAGAAAATTTTTCGTATAAAAATTTTTATAAGCAATTTTTCGTATTAAAATATTTATAGAAATTTTTCGATATAAATTTGTATACAAAATTTTTCGCTTAAAAATTAATAGATTTTTCTTTTAAAATTTTTTCTAGAAAATTTTTCGATACAAAAATTTTTATAGAAAATTTTTCATATAAAAATTAAAAAAAAAATTTTCGATATAAAAATTTTTATAGAAAATTTTTCGATATAAAAATTTTTATAGAAAATTAAAAAATTTTTATAAAAAATTTGTCAATAAAAATTTTTATAGACAATTTTTTTATATAAAAATTTTTAAAGAAAATTTGTTTGATATAAAAATGTTTATAAACAATTTTTCGATATAAACATTTATATACAAAATTTTTCGTTATAAAATTTTTAGAAAAAATTTGTCGATACATATAAAAAAAAAATTTTTTTGTATATCGAAAAATTTTTTATAAAAATGTTTATGTCGAAAAATTGTCTATAAAATTTTTTATATCGAAAAATCGTCTTAAACATTTTTGATCAAAAATCAAAAATTTTCTATAAAAATTTTTATATTGAAAATTTTTCTATAAACATTTTTATATTGAAAAATTTTCTATAAAAATTTTTGAACGAAAAATTTTCTATAAAAATTTGTATATGGAAAAATTGCCTTGTTTCGGTATAAAAATATTTATAGAAAATTTGTCGTATAAAAATTAAAAAAAAAAAATCCGTATAAAACTTTTTTAAAAAAAATTTTGTATAAAATAGAGAAAATTTTTCGTATAAAAATTTTTATAGAAAATTTTTCAATATAAAAATTTTTTCATACGAAAAATTTTCTATACAATTTTTTATACTATAAATTTTCTATAAAAATTTTTCGTACACAATTTTTTATAGAAAACTTTTCATATAAAAATTCTTATGAAAATTTTTCGTATAAAATTCTATAGAAAACTTTTCGTATGAAAATTTTTATAGAAAATTTTTCGTATAAAAATTTTTATAGAAAATTTTTCGTATAAAAATTTTTGTAGAAAATTTTTCGTTTAAAAATTTTTATAAAAAATTTATCGATATCAAATTTTTTATAGAAAATTTTTCGATATAAAATTTTTTATAGAAAATTTGTTCAATATAAAATTTTTTATTGAAAATTTGTCGATATACAAATTTTTATAGAAAATTTTTTCGATATACAAAAAAGTTGATAAATAAATTTTTTGATATAAAAATTGTTATAAAAATTTTTTGTATAAACAGTTTTCATATAAAAATTTTTATAGAAAATTTTTTCATTAGAATTTATTTTTTAAGGTATTCTATCCTGATTTGTTTTAGACTTTTTTATTTCATATTTGTTTTCTATATCTCTAAATCCTCCTATAAGGATTTCCTTAATTATTTAGTCCTGTTTTCAATGATTTATTATGATTTGGAAAATATTGTTTATTTAATTTACCTGCTTTTTACCTTCTTTCCCTAGTTTTTTATTCACCATTTCCCATTAACATACTTTTAAGTATTTTTATTTTTAAAATTTTTGTTTGCTTTACCCTTTACATCCGGTTCTTATGAGTTTTCCTGTTGAGGTTTTGGGTGGAAAAAATACGAAAAACATAAAATTTTTGACAACTGCAACAACCGGAGAAATCAAATAATGTTGAATGGCTGAAAAAATTTAACTCGAAAAAAAACTTTTTATTTTAAAAATGAAAAAAAAATGAACCATTTGAACACGTGTATATTTGCATGGAACTGGAGTAACAGTATCAAACCACAACATGTCTGAGCCACATACCACAAGCCACTTAATTAACAAGTGCATACATATATATGTATGTGTGTATGTATGTAGTAGTTTGGATGCATGTGTCTTTGGTGAGGGCATATTTACATGAACTTCTCGGTCACTCTCTGTTAGAATACAAATGTTACCTTTTTACACTTTGATACTTGTATTTTAATGGTCACCAGGAATAAATAATAAATAGAAGAATCCCTTCTTCTAGGGGATTGAAAACAAATTTAGAAAATTTTGAAACTTTTTCAAAAGTTTTTTAGTTTACCATTAGTTCAAAATTTTCTTTAAAAATGCGAAATTTTACTTTCACTAGAAATTTGGCCTAAGACAACTTTTCTGATATTAAAATTTCACCTCGATTTTTTCCAAATCTTCTATATAGTTTGATAAATTCATGATTATTTAATTTATTTTTAACTTTTTCTGTCAATAATTAACACATTCATGATGAACTGTTATTGATACTAGAACTGACAAGTGAGGCAGTAGGGTATTGAAAAACGCTATCCACCTATTAGCACGTGCCCTCAAGAATCCAAAACCAAATGCGGGAATAAATAATGAAAATAAAGAAAGAAAGTATTTCGAGATATTTCTTTCAAACTTTTCTTAAACAGACACAGTTACAAATAAATGTTGAGAGTGTATGTGTGAAGTTTGTCTAAGAAAATTCGTGCCAGAGAAGTAAATAACGATAAATAACTGACGGATAGATGGATGGAATGGATGATGGCTACTTTATTAGTGTAATTTAGTTCAAAATTTTATTTTACTTATTATGGTTATCAGAAACTTAGCAACAATTTTCGAACTAGATTTAAGAAGAATGATAAAAATCAGGGCATTTTGCTGCAGTTTCAGATCAATTTCGTACTCCCCACTAATACCACTAAACCCAGCAGCAGCAGATTATCATAAAAATAAAAACTTTTCAAGACAATGATTTCAGTTTGAAGTTCATATTTCAGTTGTAAATAACCTCGAGCGTAGAATGAACGTGTTTTAGACTGAAATAATAAAAAAAGAATCGAAATAGTTTTACAAAACAAAATAACCTTAAAAGTTTCCAATAAAATGTTATTATAACGGAAGTGTAAAACTCAGCCATAAACACTAACACTAACACACATACACAAACATAAAAAGGAAACGGAAGTGCATTTGAGAAAAAAAAGAAAAATAAAGAATCAAGAAAAAATAGAACAAGAATTAAACAAATTTAAAATTTTAGGTTTAATCTAAATAAACTCTGTGAATAAATAATAATACACTTAGTATAAATTTCTTAGAAAATTATAAAATTTAAATAAAATATTGAACATAATTCTATAAAAATGTCCAATTCTAAAACATTTTATATTCTAATCATGATAACGTTATTGCAAAACATTGGCAACATTTTGACCTACACACAAATTTCCACTTATGGTAATAGTGAAGCAGATGCTGGAGGAGGGGGAGGTCCCAAAATATTTAAAGCCGTTAATTTTGATTTAATATTTCCAAAAAGGTAATTTTTTATAATTCTTTATATACATATAAAAAATTTTCTAGATTCTTTAAAACAGAATATTTTATAAAAAATGTTTGTATTGAAAAATTTCTGTAAAAAATTTTATAACATATATCTTTAAAAAAAATTTTCGTAAAAAATTTATATCCAAAAATTTTTCTATTCAAAAACTTTCCATTTAAAATTTGTCTATCGAAAAACTCTCCATTTAAAATTTTTCTATCGAAAAACTGTCCTTATATCAAAAAACTTAAAAAAAAAATTTTTTGTATCGATAAATTTTATACCGAAAAATTTTTTATGAAAAATTTTATATCGAAAAATTTTCTATAAAAATTTTATACCGAAAAATTTTCTATAAAAAATTGTATACCGAAAATTTTCTATAAAATATTTTATACCGAAAATTTTCTATAAAATATTTTATACCGAAAAATGTTCTATAAAAATTTTATATCGAAAAAATTTTAATAAAAAATTTTATATCGAAAAATTTTCCAAAAGAAACTTTAATTTCAAAAAATTTTTTGTCGAAAAATTTTCTATAAAAAATAAAATAATAAAAAATTTTTTATCAAAAAATTTTCTATAAAAAATTTTTAATCAACAAATTTTCTATGAAAAATTTTATATCAAAATTTTATATCTATAAAAATTTTATACCGAAAAATTTTCCATACAATATTTTTATATAGAAAAATGTTCAATAAAAAATTTTATACCGAAAAAATTTCTATAAAAAATTTTATACCGAAAAATTTTATATGAAAATTTTCAATAAAAAATTTTATACCGAAAAATTTTCTATAAAAATTTTTAAATCAAAAAATTTTCCATACAAAATTTTTAAATCAAAAAATTTTCCATAAAAAATTTTTGTATCGAAAAATTTTATATCGAAAAATTTTCTATAAAAAATTTTATGATGAAAAAATTTTCAATAAAAAATTTTTTACCGAAAAATTTTCTATAAAAAATTGTATATCCAAAAATTTTATATAAAAAATTTTACATCGAAAAATTTTTTATAAAAAATTTTATATCGAAAAATTTTGTACCAAAAATTTTCAGTAAAAAAAATTATATCGAAAAATTTTTCTGTTGAAAGACTTTTATGTCGAAAAATTTTCAAAAAAAAAATTGTATCGAAAAATTGTCTAAAAAAATTTTTATATGTAAAAAATATATATAAAAAAATTTTATATAGAACAGTTTTCTATAAAAAATTTAATATTAAAAAATTTTCTGTAAAAATATTTATATCGAAAAATTTTTCTGTTGAAAAACTTTCAATTTTTCTATCGAAATTTTACAAAAAAAATATATATCAAAAATTTTCCAAAAAAAAATTTTGTATAGAAAAATTCTCTATAAAAAATTTGATATCGAAAATTTTTCTATAAAAAAGTTTATATTAAAAAATTTTTCTATTGAAAAAGTTTTTGTATTTAAATTTTACAAAAAAAAATTGATATCGAAAAATTTTCAAAAAAAATTTATATCAAAAACTTTTCTAACGGAAAATTTTCCAAAAATAAAATTTTTATTTAAAAATTTTATGCCGAAAAATTTTCTATAAACAATTTTATAGCAAAATATTTTCTATAAAAATTTTTATATCGAAAAATTTTCCAAAAAAAAAAATTTTATTTAAAAATTTTTATATAAAAAAATTTTTAATAAAAATTTTATATCGAAAAATTGTAATAAAAAATTTTTATCGAAAAATTTTCTATAAAAAATTTTATATCGAAAAATTTTCCATATAAAATTTTTTTTATCGAAAAATTTTCTATTTAGAATTTGATATTGAAAATTTTTCTATAAACAATTTTGTATCGAAAAATTTTTCATAAAAAATTTTATATCGATATTAAAAAATTTTCCATAAAAAATGTTTGTATCGAAGATTTTTCTATTAAAAATTTTTGTATCAAAAGGTTCTCTATTAAAAATATTAATAAAAAAATTAAAAAAAAAACTTTTATTATTTAATTCTCTATAAGAAAATTTTTTAATAACGAAAAATTTTCTAGATAAGAAAGTTTTCAACAATAACATTCTTCCCCTAAATTATGACAAGCTTATAATTGGTTTATGAATTAGGGATATATATATAATATTAAATTTTAAGAATCCTTATGTATACATACATAAGTACATTTATATATTTACATGTATTATCGTCTGCCCTAATTCATAAACTCTTATTTTGTTAAATGCCCTGTCTATTCACTACGACTTTAACCCGTTTAATTCTAATCTCATTTCCTGTTTTGCAGTTTCAATTCAAGTGAAAATGTAATCTCTACAACACCTGAAACGATTCCCGCGCCACTAACAAAGGCAGCAGTTAGTTTAAATGTTGACCAACCGTATTATCCTTTGCCACAATCAAATGAACCAGTAAAAACATACACAGAACCACGAGAAGATGCAGTAGCAGCTGTAAGAGAAGAACAACAACAACAACCAATTCTATTCATAACACCAGCACCACCATTATCATCATCATTATCATCATCACTATTGGCAACAGCGGCAGAACCAACTAATGAGGCTAACAACATTTACAATAAACAACAACAAAATAGGAATAACTATAATACCCAAGAGGTGACACAAAATGCCATAAATATTGAGCAACAACGACAACAACAACTAAGTGGTGATAACAAAGACGAAAAGGAGCTACAATATACAGCTACTGGTCGTGCTGTCGATTATCATACTGGCTATCCCTTTGGTCAACTTATCACGCCATTAATCAAAAATGCAGCACCACCACCATCATCACAATCGAGGCCAGTGTATCGCAAGCCCATATCCATGTATTCAACATCATCAGCAGCAGGAGGAAAACTAACTGCAGCTGCTGCTGTCCCACCATCATCATCATCATCAAATGTTGGCAAAATTATCTATCCTCAGGCTATGTATCAACAAAAGCCACCAAGCCGAGCAGAAATTGATAAGTTACGCGGCAAAGGTAAGCAACCAGGAATAAATGAAATATTTTCTCATATCTATTAAGCCCTTGGGTGACCACTAGAATGATGTGTGGAGAATGTAGATATTGGCAAACAATATGGAAATTGTTTAGGCAAAGGAAGTTGCCAACACAAGTATAAAACAATTTTAAAGGATAATTTGTTTAGAGTGAATAGAAAAGAATTGAAAATATTCAAAGGGAAACAAATTCTTGATTTTAATTTCTTATTTTTATTTACAGGTTCTTTCCGGGATCGTTTTGCCCCTAGTGAAGGTGTTGTCTCAAATGCTTTGAAATCCGGTCACTCTCATGACCACTCTCACGATCATCATAATCATGCTCCTTCATATACATCGGATGGCAAAACACCCTCTGCCTCAAATTTAGTTAACTCTTTCGTTTCACCCAGTAATCTTTACTCCTTTCCACCCAACAACATCAATTATCCCAAGCCATCACATGGTACTAAAGTCGCCTTGTCTTCGGGAAAAGTAAATTCATATTCGGCACCAGCCTCAGGGCCCTTAAAAAATGTTAATTACCAATTAGCGACATCTGGCAGTAATAATAGTCCATATCAGTATAATGGACCCGTAGCTAATGGATATTTACCACCCTCAAATGCTGGAGATATGGATGATAATAAAAATATGGATGATGGTAAGGCCTCTTCTGATGGTGGTGGCGATGGTGATTTGGATAATGGTAATGGAGATGATACTGTGGGTGTTTTGCCAGCCAGTGCCATGGATCAGGCTGGTGATAGTGGAGATGCAAATGGTGATATGGGTGGTGATACAAACGGGGATATGGCTGGAGTGGGGGATATGGCTGGTTCCATGGATTCCCAAGATGGTTTGTTTATTAATTTTAAAAACCGAGTATTTCAATTTTATTTTCTTAATTTTTCCTCATTTAGAACCCGATGCTCATTCATATGACACCGAAAAGGAATATCCCACACCGCCCCCCAGTTGGTTGAAAGCTCATCCCGAGGCTGCTCATGATCATCATCACGACCACGATCATGATGCCGATAAACCAGATATGGAACCGGATCATTCTCATGATCATCATCATGCTTCTGATATTGAAATTGATCATCATCATCATTCTTTTCCCTCATATCCTTCCTATCCCATATACGATCATTATCCAGAACTTATTTACGACGATCATCATGATCATCACCATCATGTTGAGCCGCCACCGCCTCCGACAACTACCGAGGCTCCTCCCCCAGAACCACCACCAGAGCCTCGTGTTAAAAAATACAGTTACTTCTATATTGGGCGCAAGTTGTGGTATATTCCTCTATATTTCACCGTTTGGTTTAGTTTTTATGTTCTCTGGTTGATTTTGAAATCGATAGCTAGACATAAGGTATGAATGAATTTTTGTAAAGAACTTTTTGAAAATTTTTATATCCTTATTTTATTTCAGGTTAATTTACCTAATCACTACGTGGCTCGGAGAAGTGTGGATTACGATTTTTCGAAAGTAAAACAAGAAACGTTAAATCAACTTACGGTTTCTGTATTAGATAAGATTGATAAATTTAAAAGAAAATATTTAGATTAAAAAGAATTTGAAGCGAAAAAAAACATGTACAAAGCTGAATAAATATATAAATCAAGGATTTTATAAACAAATTTTAAGATTATTTCATTTCCACGTCGTTGGTATATGAGGGTTTTATTTGAAGTCAGTGCATTATAGATATTCAATATTATAGACAAGTTTTCTATTTTTCCTCTTTATTTTTTCTTTTTATTTCATTTTACGTGGCTGATGTTATTTCCATAATATGAAAAGATTTGGAACAGTGAATTGCCAAGGACATCAGCCAGAACCTTTTGGCATAACTTTCTTTACATATTTATTTTTTCAGGTTCTCTTTGGGCACGTTACAAGCTTTTGGATAACACCATTTTACTCAATTTTAATAATTTTATAATACTCTTTCACGTATTTATATATTCACTCAAAATAATTATTATGATTATCTAAAACTATAAACTAAAATAAAAAGTATATTAATTATAAAGTATAAAAGTAAATTAAAACTAAAAATATCTATAATTGCATACGAGTAGTTTCATATAAAAACAAAAATTTACGCAATGTGAAACTATATTTCATCAATAATTTCATATATAACAGTTTCTTCACACTCTTCACTCGGATTATCTACCATTGATTCGGTCTCATCAACCTCAGACTTTGCTATATCATAGTTATAATCTGATAATGTTTCATAGTTTTCAGCTTCCATCTCATCATCTTCATCACCGACGGCTTCATAATCCTTCGGCTGAGTGTTTTTTACAATTTTTAAAGTTTTGAGTATGTGATCTGGTAAATTGCCAGATTTTCTAAGTTTACGTGGTTGTACTAAAATACCTTTGCTGAAAATGTTTCAAATACAACAAGTTATACTTTTTAGTTTTTTTAGATTGTTAAAAAATACTCAAACTTACCCTGATCTTAATTCTTCTATTTTTGGTATGCTCACTTGTTCTGGCGTTTTGCCCATGTATTCTTCTGCGGCCAGTTCTATAGGATGAGCTCTTTTTTTGTGGGCCCTACAATTTGAACCATTTGCAAATGATTTATTACAGAAGTTACACTTATAAGGTCTCAGACCCGAATGTAAAATCAAATGATTTTTTAAAGCTTTGGTTCTCTTAAAGGCGGCATCACAAAATTCACATTTAAAACGTTTTTCATCACTGTGCACTGAACGATGCTGCAGTAAAGTTCTTTTTGTATTCAATACCAGATCACATTCTGGACATTTATATTGCGAATCTGTATGTGTGTCCATGTGGGTTTTGAGTCTAGGTTTATTTTTAAATCTTTTATGACAAACTTCACATTCGAAAGGCGATTCTGTTGTATGAACTAATTGATGTTCCGTTAGAGCAGCCATTGTTTTACAAGCTTTACCGCATTGATCACATATAAACGGTTTCATTTGATGATGCAAACCATTAACATGCGTTTTCATAGCTCCAACTTGTGAAAACTTCCGATCACAATAAGGACAGGGCACGATATATTTCTCCTCATCGGGCAAGTGAAGACGCATATGTAATTTTAAACTACTTTGAGATTGCAATTCTTTCTGGCAGACATTACAGGTATTCGTGGACACCGGAGACTCGGGTAAATCCACAGATTTGTTGTGCACGCTAAGCATGTGCTTACGAAAAATATTCGGATTTTTATATTTACGTTTACATTCCTTACATTCAAACTTATACGAAGAATCATCTTTGGCATTTTTGGAGCCAAATGGTCTCCCCCTTTTTGATCCTTTTAGCTCTAAAGGTACTGCATCTTCATGAGTAATATTTATTTTTATGTAGTCGTCTTCATTCTCTTCTTCCATATCTTCTTCCTCTAGCATTTCAACAAATTCCTCCATTTCCTCTTCAGCTTCATGAGTTTCATTTGTAGATTTATAATTTTCTTCCACTGATTCTTTTTCTTTGGACATAATTTTATATCTTTTAGGTGGGCTTTCCTCATCTTCATCGTCCTCTTTGAATTTAAGTTCTTTGAAGAGATCAATATCATCTATTTCTTCCTCATTGACTAGTTCACTCATCTCTTCATGGTTTTGTTCTTTATTGTTGGGTGTTATTACTTCTGTATTACCCACATATTCTACTTCATCGTCATCATTCATCACATATTCATAAATACGAGCAGAATCTGGATCAGCGTCTGTGTCATAATCCTCAATTTTTTCAGATTTACTAAATATTTTCAGAACTTCTTTTTTCTCAATGGAAGCCTGCAGTTTCTTGAGCTGTTTTTCTTCATTTTGCCGGTTTATTATCATTTCTGTTTGCACTTGTTGGTCTATTAGCAAAGGCATATCGGGTACGGTAATTTGTGGCTTTATAATATGTTCCCATCCCTCATCCACAATGCCAAATTGGGAACGAAATTTATTGGCTTCCTCGTTGCTAGAAGGTTTGATATTTTGTAGTAAACAAAACAATGTTTGAATCTTATTTACTCGTTCCGTAAATGCTACCAATTCATCTAATAGTTGCTTGCATTCTCTGCACAAACATTGTGGTATTTCATCTTCAGCTTTTATCTAAGTAAACAAACATTTTTATTTAATACCAAATATCTAGACTTTATAACTACTTCTTACATTAACCCAAAAATACTTTCCAACTGAAGTAGCTAATTCAGTTCCAGACTTTTCAGCGTCCTTATCAAAAATTGATGAGAGCTCCTCATCATTTAACTCCCGTTTGGCACACAAGCGACACCAATTCAGCCAAGTTGTCTGACCGGCTTCAACTTCCTCATTGACATCCTTTGTCATCGTTAAACGTTTATTACGCATTTTTTATGGTAAAAAACATAAATATTTAACAATTTTTTAAATAACAAATATTTTTTTCTTTCAGCAAGAGAAATGCTTATTCTTGTTTTATTGTTCGTCAGGGTTGTATTTTAGCGGAACATTCAAGAGGATTACGCTTGAACGATTTAAACTATTAGTTGTTGTTGTACAAGCATGTTAGCTTGACTGCTTTAAAGAGTTTTTAAGTTACAACTCTGTGTTGGCAAACTGCTTTGCCAGAAAGATATTTTTAAAAAAGATTACTACATTTTAAATGCAAGAAATATTGTTAGGAAGTTTAGGAAAAGAAATGAATTAAAAACAAGTAAGAAAGTGATATAGTCGTTCAAGCAAGACCATACGATACCCTTCACCATTAAGGTCCAAGGAGTTCTTTTTCCTGTATAAATGCGAATATTTTCTTAATTTTGCCATCATATGAACATCTCAAAACATATATATTCAAGTTGTTTAATTCATTTGGACTTATATGAGAGCTAGGGTCAAACGTGGAACGATTATCTCGAATTTTTCAATTTGATTACAGTTTTAAGAAAAACTTAAAATTCTCATTATCTTTAGATTTTCGAGCGTTTTAATGATTTTTGTCTCTTGACAGAAAAGTTTCTATGGGAGCTATGGTCAAATGTGGAAAGATTTCAACAAAATTTGTTACAGTGATTTTGGTTTACATAAGCAGTATTTAGTTTAAACTTCATGAAAAAATATTGATATTTGTGGCCAAAATATCAATTCCGGGAAGTGGGACCTATGGGAGGTACCATAAATAATGAACCGATCTTGACGAATTTCTATAGAAATGATCCCACTATCAAAAAAAATGATCTGTGCCAAATAAACAAATTATCTTTAAAGTTGCGACCTGTGCTTTGATTACATGGTTTATATGGGGTCCAGCCAGACGGACGGACTGACATTGCTTAATCGACTTCCAAAGTGATTATAAGCCTATTGGTATACTTAAAGGTATAAGACAAATATTTCTATGCATTAAATACATCTGCACAAACATTTAATACCCTTTCCACCTATGATGGTAAAGGGTATACAAATATTATTATGGAATATATTAAAAACATTTTTTTATAAAAAAAATTATAATAAATTTTTTTTATAAAATTGCTTCAAAAATTTTTCAAAAATATTTTTTTCTTCAAAATTTTGTTTAAAAAATAGTTTAAGATAAATAAATCTTTCGCTTAAAAAATTTCTCATGAAAAAGATGTCTTAAAAAAAATTATTTTCTATACACAAATTCTGTATCGAAATTTTTTTCTTAAACAATTTACGTCGAAATATTTGCTGTAAAAAATGTATATCAAAAATTTAGTCAATTCAATCAATTTTTTTTTCAGAATTTTGTTATTTTGGCTATCAAGTTAACTTTAAAGTTTTCCATAAAAAAATTTCAAAAAAATCAATTTTTTGAGTGATCACAGAATTTCGATATTTTGGTATCATAGTTAACGAGAAAATCAACTTTAAAGTTTTTAACAAAAAAAAAAAAAAATTAAAAAAAAAACAATTTTTTTTAATGATCACAGAACTTTGTTATTTTGGCTCTAACTAAAAAACGAATTTTACAAGAAGAGAACTGAAAAGAAATTTTCACACTAAAAATTCGACTTTAAAAAGTATCAAATCTTTATTCAAAACTTAATTAATTTACTCAAAAATTGTAATTTCACCGTAAATGTTCTTTCCAGTTATTGGTTTTACCAAAAATTTTTCTATTTACACAAAATTTTACTTTTCAAAATAAATTGATTTTTGGTGAAAAATTTTATTTTACATAAAATATTCGATTTCTTTCCACAAATTGGAAAATGTCTTATCATCAATTTTCTACTATGACAAAAATTTATATCAAAATATTTTAAAATTAATACCTATATAAAATATTTTCTCCAAAAGTAAAAAAAATCTAAATTTTAGTCTTGTAAACCTTGAAAAAAAAATTAATTTTCCTAAAATTTTATAGACAAACAATTTCTAGATTTATATAAGACAAATAATTTCTAGATTCTCAGATCTTTTTTTATCTAAACTTTGAAATTTTGCATTGAAAAATTTGTGACACGTAATATAATATGTACAAATTTCAATTAACTCTCATTCCAATTGTTTCTGACATACCTTTTGTAATCAGCTGTTGTTATGCCTGCTTTATCATGCATGCACAATTAAACATGACTTATAAGATTGAAAAGTCAGATGATATTTAGTTTAAAATACTCTTATTTCAATGTGTAAAATCCCTGCTCAATTTTAGTACGGTAATCCTCTGCCCCTCCATTATCTGGCAATACTATCATATTAATAGCAACAAATTCTCTCTTCCTCTTGACATTTGTGGAAAATTGTCAATAAAAACAAATGACATTTTGACTAAAACGATAAAAAGTATTTTTTGTGAAAAGTATTGCAAAAATTATTAAAAATAGTTAAAAAGTTTCCCAAAAATTGGTTTAACTTTTTAAGAAAATTGAAGTTAATATGTAGGACATAAAATTTAAGAAAGTTTTAACCGAAATACCTATTAAACATAAGGCAACAAAATGCAGTCGGATGTGGAGGACTCCTTAAGCAGCGAATGGATCAACTGGTGTCGTTTATGTGCCAAGGAAGATAAGTTAAATAATATTAATTTTCTTTATAGAAATGATGAGCATTTGGCTAATGGCAACAAGAAATTAAGTCTGCAAGAAGCTTTGGCAAAATATTTTTGGGTTCAGGTTAGTAGTGGAAGCTGGAACTTATTTGTTTATTTTTATTGAATTTAATTCCATTTTAGGCTACTTTCGATGATCCTCTACCCAAAATGTTATGCTCCAATTGTTTATCTCTAGTCTCTGCCATAATTAACTTTAACGAACGAGTGGAACGGGTGCAGCTGATGTATCTCTATTTAGTTGAGGCTCATAATAAGTCCGAGTACTATGATTTAAATAGTATTCGTTTGAAGTATGATCTTACAGATACCGAAAAAGATCATTGGCATTTCAAGACTCCATTAAATGATTCTTTGGACTGTAAATATAATAGTTTAAATAAATTGAACTTAAAGGAATCTAGTCTAGAGTCTGCAAGTGAAAGTAAATTTAATGTACACATTAAACAGGAAAATGGAGAAAACTCAGTGGAAATGTCTTATGATAGATATATGGAAGAAGATTCTGATATAGAGCAAGAGCAAATGCTATATGAGGAAAACATCAATGATTTATATGCCGAGGAAGATGAGGATCCTTTTGAGGCAAATGAAAAGGTTAGCACTACCTCCGAGCAGGATCTAATAACACAACAAGATGAGATTATTTCTAAGGAAAGCGAACCTACAAATCTCAAGTTGGACAGATGTAAAAAGAAACTGAAAAGAAAAAAATTAAAATTATTTTCCAAAATCGAATGTAGCAAAAAGAAAAAGGATCTCAAAGATTTTGAAATAGAGACTACATGCAAAGAGTGTGGTGATAAATTCTCCCAGTACATGTCCTATCGAGAACATATGCATCAGAAACATGAACAGAGCATAAGTAAAAAGCATTGGCAGTGTCCCATATGTGATCGGGTATTGTTAAGTATTTTCAATCTTGAAAAGCATATAAGAATACATGAATCTTTGAAAACAAAGAAAACGCTTAAATGTCTTGAATGTGATAATACCTTTGCAACGAAAGCCCAACAGGAAACCCATTTCAAAAATAAGCATAACAATGATAAACCTTTTATATGTGAAGAATGTGGTCTCGGCTTGAGAACCATTTCGAATTTAAGGCAACACATGCTGATACACACGGATTTGGCGCCCTTTGAATGTGAGGTGTGCCATAAAAAGTTTAAAAATAAAACTAGACTAAAGGTAAATTTTCTAAAATAACACTATTTCTTTAAAAAGGTAGAAATTCTGATTTATTTTGGCTATTTTCAGACCCACATGGATATACACAGTCCTCACAAACATATCTGCAATATTTGCGGTCTACAACTCAACTCCCGGGCTACTTTGAATCGTCATTTTCTGGTGCATTCGGATAAAATGCAGCACAAATGTGACTATTGTGGTAAAGCTTTTAAAAGAGCCAAAGCCTTGAAGAATCACTTATTGCTACACACGGGTCTCAAGCCATATTCCTGTGATTTTTGTGATCGCACCTTTGCCAATGGATCGAACTGTCGTAGCCATATGAAGAAAACGCATCCTGAGGAATTGGCCATACTAGAGGCTTCAGGCAATAAAACTCATACTAAAAATATACCCAAATTGGAAACATTAAAAGCAGTGTAAGTTTTCGTTTGCTTTAATTATTAAAATTATTGCAATTTTATTTATGTTATTATTTTAGAACTAAAGCCGCCGACAATCTTACTCCTGTGGTCACCAAATTTAGTGGTTGCTTTGCCTTTGGTAAAAAGCCTAAAAATCTTGAAAACCATGATCCAAAATCTCTACAGCAACACCTGCAAACATCAAAAAAATCATCTTCTAGCTCTGGAAATAATAAAAAATCTGCTACTAAATCTCCTTCCTCTACACCCTTAGATTTGCAACATGTACCGCTGGCTGGTGCTAACCCAACTACATCACCTTGTCTCCCCGAGGCCAAGAATTTGGAAACAGATTTGTCTACTACGTCCAGTACACAAATACCAAATTTTGATAATATTTATCAACATTTAATGAAACAAAATCAAGCGGATCTTCACTCGGAACGTCCGCTTACACAAATATCTTCACCTCCTCACCATGTACCGCCAGGTAGCGGGCAGCACAATCCATTTTTCTCTAACTCACACAACGATATAATGCAGCAGTCTTTAAAGTCTGCACAAGAAATGCTGAATAGTCCTGATAGTCATCATGGATCTATGACGCCTTTAACATCACATGATGATAATTCGAATACCTCTTCGATACAGACGTCATTTTATGGAACAATGCGAACGACATTACCACCTGGTAGTTTTATGTAAAATGTTTTTATTTTATTTATTTGGAAGCCGAAAATAAAGTTTTGGAAACGTTTTATTTTAAAAATTTCAAAAGTTGTAGATAATCTTGGTCATGATTGCAGACCTAAAAAATACTGCATTTGTTTCTGGAACTGGTCAAAAACTGATTTAGAATTAAACTAGAATTAGAACTGAACTAAAACTGAACTAGAACTGAACTAGAACTGAACTAGAACTGAACTAGAACTGAACTAGAACTGAACTAGAACTGAACTAGAACTGAACTAGAACTGAACTAGAACTGAACTAGAACTGAACTGAACTAGAACTGAACTAGAACTGAACTGAACTAGAACTGGGGGGTTACTGCGTATCTCGATTCGAAAGTAAAACTGTTCGAATTTGTATGCTTAAAGCATTGTGTTTCGAAAATAATTTCTTTCGAATCGAAATACGCAGTAACCCCCCTGAACTAGAACTGAACTAGAACTGAACTAGAACTGAACTAGAACTGAACTAGAACTGAACTAGAACTGAACTAGAACTGAACTAGAACTGAACTAGAACTGAACTAGAACTGAACTAGAACTGAACTAGAACTGAACTAGAACTGAACTAGAACTGAACTAGAACTGAACTAGAACTGAAATAGAACTGAACTAGAACTGAACTAGAACTGAACTAGAACTGAACTAGAACTGAACTAGAACTGAACTAGAACTGAACTAGAACTGAACTAGAACTGAACTAGAACTGAACTAGAACTGAACTAGAATTGAACTAGAACTGAACTAGAACTGAACTAGAACTGAACTAGAACTGAACTAGAACTGAACTAGAACAGAACTGAACTAGAACTGAACTAGAACTGAACTAGAACTGAACTGAACTAGAACTGAACTGAACTAGAACTGAACTAGAACTGAACTAGAACTGAACTAGATCTGATCTATAACTGACCTAGAACTTAATTAGAACTAAACTAGAACTGAACTAGAACTAAACTAGAACTGAACTAGAACTGAACTAGAACTGAACTAGAACTGAACTAGAACTGAACTAGAACTGAACTAGAACTGAACTAGAACTGAACTAGAATTGAACTAGAACTGAACTAGAACTGAACTAGAACTGAACTAGAACTGAACTAGAACTGAACTAGAACTGAACTGAACTAGAACTGAACTGAACTAGAACTGAACTGAACTAGAACTGAACTAGAACTGAACTAGAACTGAACTAGAACTGAACTAGATCTGATCTATAACTGAACTAGAACTGAACTAGAACTGAACTAGATCTGATCTATAACTGACCTAGAACTTAATTAGAACTAAACTAGAACTGAACTAGAACTGAACTAGAACTGAACTAGAACTGAACTAGAACTGAACTAGAACTGAACTAGAACTGAACTAGAACTGAACTAGAACTGAACTAGAACTGAACTAGAACTGAACTAGAACTGAACTAAAACTGAACTAGAACTGAACTGAACTGAACTGAACTGAACTAGAACTGAACTAGAACTGAACTAGAACTGAACTAGAACTGAACTAGAACTGAACTAGAACTGAACTAGAACTGAACTAGAACTGAACTAGAACTGAACTAGAACTGAACTAGAACTGAACTAGAACTGAACTAGATCTGATCTATAACTGACCTAGAACTTAATTAGAACTAAACTAGAACTGAACTAGAACTAAACTAGAACTGAACTAGAACTGAAAAGGAACTGAAATTAACTGGAACTGAACAGATCTAGAACTGAACTGATCTACAACTGAACTAGTGATTTGAATTAGAAAAAAGTAGAAATTAAAAAATAAAACTCCTTTAAAATTTATATTTTATTTATACGCTTTATTTTGTAAATTTCATTTGATGTCATTGCTTTTAATTCTGTTATTTTTTGTTTTATTAAAATTAATTTTTCTTTAAGTTTTTTTTAATATCCTATAAAAATTGTTTTATTTTAAGCAGTTTTTAATTTGTTAATGGATTTAGTTATTTAACTACTATTTTTTTACGCTTGTTATTTTTTTAATTTATTTTTTTTTAGATAAAATTGGGAACAATTTTTCAAAGCCTTTTTCTGTTGTCAAGCAAATATCTAAAATAACTTAATTTGAATATTTGCCGGAGTTATTAAAGTTTTCAATTATATTTTTAAAAAATAAAATTTTATAGAGAAAACGTGAAGGAACTTAAATTATATACAATAGAATTGTTTAATATTGTTAAAATAATTGGAAAAGATAAGAAAATTGCATTTTATCAAAGAGATATGATGTTTGAAATTTGTTCGATATGTTGGAAAATTTTTGAAATTGAAAATAAAAAAAATATTGAAAATTTAAAAAATTTATATTTTTATTTGAACCAATTTATTGAACTAAAAAACACAAAACAAATATTACATATTTATCTTTTTTAAACGTTAATTGTCTAAGTTTAGAATTTTGTTCAAGCTTTTTTATTTCAAATCCTTAGAATACAAATTTTTATTGAAAAAAAAAAGTTTTAAGTTTTGAATAAAAAACCTTGAATTTTAAATAATTTATTTTTTAATACCTAATTATTAAATCTAAGTGTTTTTTTATGTATAAGCTTAAAATTTATTTAGAAAGTTTTTTTCAGTTTTAACCTAAAAACTAAAATTTATTATTAATTTATATATTAAATACGTTTGATGCTGGTTTTCTTTATAATATCATTATATCATTGCACATTATATTTTATTATAATTATCATAATATTTTAACATTTTTTTTAAATATTAAAAACTAAATATTTTTTATTAAATAAAAAATATTTTCTTTTTTTTTAATTTTTACTTTTTAAAAAAATTAAAAAAAAATGCTATGAAATACTTGGAGCATTATCTAGTTTTTGTTCAGATTCATTTCATATTTTGAGTTTTAATTTATACGTTTAAGATATATTTAAAATTTTACTAAATTCACTGTGAGTTTGATTTCTAAAACAATTTTTTTCGAAATTTAAAAAAAATCATATGAGGGAGATTTTTCTTTAAAAATAATTTATATAATTTTCACTTCTTTAAAACTTACTATATCACAACTTAAAAGTATTTATAATTGTTTTAGAAAAAAATAAATTCTATTTTACATAAAATCTCTTAACTAGAGCAATAATAGGATTTAAAACGTTCGACATTTAAAACTTTATAGGAAACCTAATAATAAACTATATAAATAAAAACTAATAATAAATGATTAGTAGAGATACTCTAGGGTTTTTGTTAATATAATTTTTGATAATGTTATTGTTGCTTTTGTTGATGATGATGATAATGATGATGTTGCTGCTGCTGCTTAGCTACTGTGACTGCTTTTGCTGCTACTGCTGGCGGCGATGAAAACAACGACGTTTGGTGCTACTGCTGCAGTTTTGGCGGCTGTGTTTTATCATAAGAGTCTCACGTAAATGGAGGCGGCATTACAATAGGATCGAAATTACGGGCATAATCGGTGAAGTTATCGATTATGCGATAGCCCCATAATTCCATAGCTTTTGTGCAATGTTGCTGTATATATTTAATCTGTAAGAAAATAGATATGAAACTTAATTAGTTCTATTCGAATTGAATTAGTTCTGTTCTAGTTCTGTTCAAGTTCTGTTCTAGTTCTGTTCTAGTTCTGTTCTAGTTCTGTTCTAGTTCTGTTCTAGTTCTGTTCTAGTTCTGTTCTAGTTCTGTTCTAGTTCTGTTCTAGTTCTGTTCTAGTTCTGTTCTAGTTCTGTTCTAGTTCTGTTCTAGTTCTGTTCTAGTTCTGTTCTAGTTCTGTTCTAGTTCTGTTCTAGTTCTGTTCTAGTTCTGTTCTAGTTCTGTTCTAGTTCTGTTCTAGTTCTGTTCTAGTTCTGTTCTAGTTCTGTTCTAGTTCTGTTCTAGTTCTGTTCTAGTTCTGTTCTAGTTCTGTTCTAGTTCTGTTCTAGTTCTGTTCTAGTTCTGTTCTAGTTCTGTTCTAGTTCTGTTCTAGTTCTGTTCTAGTTCTGTTCTAGTTCTGTTCTAGTTCTGTTCTAGTTCTGTTCTAGTTCTGTTCTAGTTCTGTTCTAGTTCTGTTCTAGTTCTGTTCTAGTTCTGTTCTAGTTCTGTTCTAGTTCTGTTCTAGTTCTGTTCTAGTTCTGTTCTAGTTCTGTTCTAGTTCTGTTCTAGTTCTGTTCTAGTTCTGTTCTAGTTCTGTTCTAGTTCTGTTCTAGTTCTGTTCTAGTTCTGTTCTAGTTCTGTTCTAGTTCTGTTCTAGTTCTGTTCTAGTTCTGTTCTAGTTCTGTTCTAGTTCTGTTCTAGTTCTGTTCTAGTTCTGTTCTAGTTCTGTTCTAGTTCTGTTCTAGTTCTGTTCTAGTTCTGTTCTAGTTCTGTTCTAGTTCTGTTCTAGTTCTGTTCTAGTTCTGTTCTAGTTCTGTTCTAGTTCTGTTCTAGTTCTGTTCTAGTTCTGTTCTAGTTCTGTTCTAGTTCTGTTCTAGTTCTGTTCTAGTTCTGTTCTAGTTCTGTTCTAGTTCTGTTCTAGTTCTGTTCTAGTTCTGTTCTAGTTCTGTTCTAGTTCTGTTCTAGTTCTGTTCTAGTTCTGTTCTAGTTCTGTTCTAGTTCTGTTCTAGTTCTGTTCTAGTTCTGTTCTAGTTCTGTTCTAGTTCTGTTCTAGTTCTGTTCTAGTTCTGTTCTAGTTCTGTTCTAGTTCTGTTCTAGTTCTGTTCTAGTTCTGTTCTAGTTCTGTTCTAGTTCTGTTCTAGTTCTGTTCTAGTTCTGTTCTAGTTCTGTTCTAGTTCTGTTCTAGTTCTGTTCTAGTTCTGTTCTAGTTCTGTTCTAGTTCTGTTCTAGTTCTGTTCTAGTTCTGTTCTAGTTCTGTTCTAGTTCTGTTCTAGTTCTGTTCTAGTTCTGTTCTAGTTCTGTTCTAGTTCTGTTCTAGTTCTGTTCTAGTTCTGTTCTAGTTCTGTTCTAGTTCTGTTCTAGTTCTGTTCTAGTTCTGTTCTAGTTCTGTTCTAGTTCTGTTCTAGTTCTGTTCTAGTTCTGTTCTAGTTCTGTTCTAGTTCTGTTCTAGTTCTGTTCTAGTTCTGTTCTAGTTCTGTTCTAGTTCTGTTCTAGTTCTGTTCTAGTTCTGTTCTAGTTCTGTTCTAGTTCTGTTCTAGTTCTGTTCTAGTTCTGTTCTAGTTCTGTTCTAGTTCTGTTCTAGTTCTGTTCTAGTTCTGTTCTAGTTCTGTTCTAGTTCTGTTCTAGTTCTGTTCTAGTTCTGTTCTAGTTCTGTTCTAGTTCTGTTCTAGTTCTGTTCTAGTTCTGTTCTAGTTCTGTTCTAGTTCTGTTCTAGTTCTGTTCTAGTTCTGTTCTAGTTCTGTTCTAGTTCTGTTCTAGTTCTGTTCTAGTTCTGTTCTAGTTCTGTTCTAGTTCTGTTCTAGTTCTGTTCTAGTTCTGTTCTAGTTCTGTTCTAGTTCTGTTCTAGTTCTGTTCTAGTTCTGTTCTAGTTCTGTTCTAGTTCTGTTCTAGTTCTGTTCTAGTTCTGTTCTAGTTCTGTTCTAGTTCTGTTCTAGTTCTGTTCTAGTTCTGTTCTAGTTCTGTTCTAGTTCTGTTCTAGTTCTGTTCTAGTTCTGTTCTAGTTCTGTTCTAGTTCTGTTCTAGTTCTGTTCTAGTTCTGTTCTAGTTCTGTTCTAGTTCTGTTCTAGTTCTGTTCTAGTTCTGTTCTAGTTCTGTTCTAGTTCTGTTCTAGTTCTGTTCTAGTTCTGTTCTAGTTCTAGTTCTGTTCTAGTTCTGTTCTAGTTCTGTTCTAGTTCTGTTCTAGTTCTGTTCTAGTTCTGTTCTAGTTCTGTTCTAGTTCTGTTCTAGTTCTGTTCTAGTTCTGTTCTAGTTCTGTTCTAGTTCTGTTCTAGTTCTGTTCTAGTTCGGTTCTAGTTCTGTTATAAATCTGATATAAATCTGTTATAAGTCTGTTATAAATGTGTTATAAGTCTGCTATAAATGTGTTATAAATATTTTATAAATCTGTTATAAATCTGTTATTAATCTGTTATAAATCTGTTATAAATCTATTATAAATCTGCTATTAATATGTTATAGTTCTGTTTTCTTTAAAATAGGCTTTGGTTTAGTTTTGTTTTGATATTATATTTATCTGACTCGATTTTAACTTACATCTTCTGTTTTTAAATCCTGTTTCCAATGAAACGGTGCTGATTTGGAATCACGATATGTTGAACTTACACCCCCAATATTAACTTTGGTATGGGTATCTAAAAACTCCTCGACCATTGGATCGAAGGGTAAACCATAAAATTGTAATACTTCTTGGGCCATATCATAGGGGTCCAAGGATAAGTCTTCATATCTTAAGGTTCTGAAAATGAGAAAATAAAATTTGGTTTTGAAATGTTTAGGAAGTAAAAGTTTTGAACTTATTATTTCTTACCTAAATCTTGAGGGATATTTCTTCAGTAATACCTCAGCTGTTTTGTAATCAGCCACTAAGTCTTCACATAGCAGCTGAGGATCCTCGCAGTCTGGATTACCGCCACACCAAGTCCGATGTCTACGCGACTGCATAGTGCCTCGAGGATCGCGCACCAATAAGATAATGTGAACATTAAGGCTAAAAGGAGGAGGTATATGGAAATTATTAGAATGAAATATTTTTTACAAGGAAATTTAGTAGTTTTTCATAAAGTTTATACTAAGTGTATTGCACTAGAGTTTTAGTTTATTGAATTTTTTTTTATTGCAATCAACAATTTTGCAATCAAACAGTTCATGTAACATTTCAATAGAAATTTTAAATTATAAAATATTTTCCAATAGGAAATTAGGCAATTTTTTAAAAAGTTATTCGTATTGCACTAAATTTCCAGTTTATTGAAAATTTTATTATTGTCACAAAAAATTTTACAATCAACTAGTTCTTGACACATTTTAATGGTTGCTTTTGATATGTTATTAAAACAATTAGAAATCTAGTGCAATATAAATTTCAAAAATAATTTATTACACAAATTTCCTAACACCACTTGACAACTATCAAGTAATTAAAAATTCCTTTACTTGTTATTCATGTTTTTAGCAAAAATTCCATATTACGAAAATCAGTTTTTGTTCTAAAACAACTCAAACGTATGAAAATTTCACGCTTGAATATCAATTTCTATTTTTTTTGCATATTTTACCCCCTTATCATGTGAGAGGGTGCCTTTCCTCCCATACATTAAACTCATGATATCAATTTCCTAATGAGCAAATATTTCAAATTTATTGTAATTATGATAATGGAAAAAAGAAATTTGTTATTAAAGTGCGAAAATGAAAATTGTCGGAATAAAGAAATCTAGAGGAAAATGATTTCTTAATAAAATATTTAGTTCAAATATTTCTACAAATTTCCGTAACATTAGCAGCCCAATTATATATAATCCCGGTGAGTTTAATTCCCCGTGAGCTCATTTTTCATGGTTAACTAATTCTCTTATCAGATGTGTTCCTACGATAATGAAACTACAAGTCCGAAGTTACCCAAAACTTACCCAATTGTGTTCTCAAACTCTGATTTGGTTTAAGTCTTTACTAAATTGAGAGTGTAATTTCATTTCTGTCTTACTTCCTTTAAAAGTCAACCAATTTTGTGTTTACGTTCTTAAGATTTTTGATGTTGTTAAGCACAACTATAAAAAATATCCTGTAAAGATATTAAGGATCTTTTTTGACAATTTGCTGACAAATTGTCCTTCTAACAGAGTAAGACATTCATCACAGGTATGTTCTAACTTCATCGTGCCTAGTCCTTACAATTAGCCATAAATCACTGTAAGTTTGTCTTCATGTGATATATGCGGTAGCGAGTAATTAATTAAGATTATATCAAATTAATCCCCCAAAAAAACGGCCCGGCTATCGGTCATTTTACAAATTACACCTCACAGTAGAAATATAATCATAATAGTAAAAAAATACATAATAGTGAAAAGAAAAACGTTTTTTTATATAAACATTTAAATGTTATGATGTGATTAACGATAATGTGATAAATCTATCCTAAGACAAAAAAAGGAAAGTTACGAAAAACCAACACGTGGCTAACCAATAGAAATCCAAGGACAGTGGTAAAATTTATAATATCAAATGAATTATATGACAAAATATGTAAATATTACAAAAAGTTCTAGAAAAAATATACAGGTTACTTTAGCCTTAATAACATATTTTGGACATTAGAGTTTTGATTCCTATCTCTTTAAGTCATTTACTTCTATAAAGGACTTAAGTCAATAAAATAATAATAGAGGTTTGCATTAATGGCTTGATTGTGTATTGCAACTCAACTTTGATTTTTCTATAAAAAAAATTTTCTATCTAAAACTTTTGACCGAAAATTTTTTTATATAAAAATTTTGACCGAAAATTTTTCTATATAAAAATATTGACCGAAAATTTTTCTATATAAAAATATTGATCGAAAATTTTTCTATATAAAAATTTTTAACCGAAAACCGAATTTTTCTATATAAAAATTTTTAACCGAAACCCGAATTTTTCTATATAAAAATTTTGACCGAAAATTTTTCTATATAAAAATTTTGACAGAAAATGTTTCTATATAAAAATATTGAAAGAACATTTTTCGGTATAAAAATTTTGACCGAAAATTTTTCTATATAAAAATTTTGACCGAAAATTTTTCTATATAAAAATTTTGACCGAAAATTTTTCTATATAAAAATTTTGACCGAAAATTTTTCTATATAAAAATTTTGACCGAAAATTTTTCTATATAAAAATTTTGACTGAAAATTTTTCTATATAAAAATTTTGACCGAAAATTTTTCTATATAAAAATTTTGACTGAAAATTTTTCTATATAAAAATTTTTAACCGAAAATTTTTCTATATAAAAAATTTGACCGAAAATTTTTCTATATAAAAATTTTGACCGAAAATTTTTCTATATAAAAATTTTGACCGAAAATTTTTCTATATAAAAATTTTGACCGAAAATTTTTCTATATAAAAATTTTGACCGAAAATTTTTCTATATAAAAATTTTGACCGAAAATTTTTCTATATAAAAATTTTGACCGAAAATTTTTCTATATAAAAATTTTGACCGAAAATTTTTCTATATAAAAATTTTGACCGAAAATTTTTCTATATAAAAATTTTGACCGAAAATTTTTTTATATAAAAATTTTGACCGAAAATTTTTTTATATAAAAATTTTGACCGAAAATTTTTCTATATAAAAATTTTGACCGGAAATTTTTCTATATAAGAATTTTAAGCCGAAAAATGTTCAATATAAAAATTTTAACCGAAAATGTTTCTATATAAACATTTTGACCGAAAATTTTTCTGTATAAAAATTTTGACCGAAAATTTTTCTGTATAAAAATTTTTAAGCGAAAATTTTTCTATATAAAAATTTTGACCGAAAGTTTTTTTACATAAAAATTTTGACTACATAAAAATTTTGAAAATTTCTATAACAAATTTTTCTATGTCTCTCTTACTATTAAAATTTTTCATAAAAATTTTGTCTACTTTTTTGCACTCTACTGTAAAATTTTTAAGTCACAATTAATTTTCCACTTAACATCTTGATGCGTAACACTTGTTCATCAACCATGAAAATTAATTGAATTTTTTAATAAATTTTGAATTGGCTAAAAATTATCTGAAAACTATTGTTTTGAAAAATATGCGTGTTTAAATAAAATGATGTTTATTAAATGATAATGTGCTATAATTAAAAATTTTATAGTAAAATAATTTTTTCCAGTTTCGAGGTTTTTAGCAGTTGAATTCGATTATTCTAATCGTTTACCGAAACTTAGTACATCTTCCATCGAAATTGCGCGCCAATCAGAGGCAACTTTAGTGCCGGTAATACCGTCAAAGAAGAAAAAACGAAGGACCCTTTGTACCAATGATATTTTTGTATTAAAAGGAAAAAGGGCGTCTTAAATTTAAATGCTTCAACATTACGATTTATATTGATATCGCGTTGTTAGCTTCAATGCCAGCAACTCTGACATAGGTACATCTTATGTCGATAATGCCGCCAAAGACAAATCTGCTTCGAAAAAGCCAAACATTTTCTCATGTCAGGCTTTCTTCATTCCAAAAAAACTCATGGATCTTTTTTCCCCCAGGGCTATGTTCATTAAGAAAAAAACGGGCCCAGGACGGAGCAGGGGGATTTAAACCCCCCACAAACAAAAAATGTTTTATGAAGTATCTTCAGAAGAATTAGAGATGGAATCATTGAACTTAAAACAATCTATAAGAATTGGTTAGAAAAAAACAGGATCAGAGCAAGGGGCAGAGTCTCCCCCAATACTTGAATCTTAGATTTGGTTGGGTAGGAGTATCTTTATTCCCAATACTTAAATAGTAATATATAGTATTGAACTATTTAAAAAAAGGGTATTAAAAACTTGTATCAACTATGATCAGCATTGGCGTGGAGCGAAAAGCATAAGGGATCCTCGGTGTAAACTTTAGAAAACCCGGGCAACGCCGGGTCTTAACAGAATGTTTATTTATATAACTTTTAATTTTACTTTTTAATTCCTCCTAACCGTGATTAACTTCTTTAATTTCATTCAAATTATCGCTTTGAACCATAGGGGCCTCCAAAATATTACAATTAACCTTAAATTTGGTAATTTATTTATAAAGTGAAAGTAATCTCTGTTTAATTGAGAAGATTTTCTTTAATGTTTTTTAGTCTTTTACAACTCCATTAAAATATAATTTTTTAAGTACAAAAGTTTAGCATTTTGTCACAAAAATGTAGGAAATGTTTTTAAATAATTTAAGTTTTTCTTTCTTAGGTAATTTATGCCACACAAGTTGAGGGCCGTCGCATGTTGTGTTAAATGGGTGAAATGGGTTGACTTCCATTGTTGTCGTGTCATCATGCGGGAAGTAGATAGTCATAAACAAATAAATGGGGTTTTAATAACCCAGCGAGTATATAGAGAAGAAATCTGTGGAGTAAGATTTTGGTAGAGTTACTACAAGTGAAAATTCATGTACAAATCTCGTATACCAAACTTCCGAAAAATTTCAAAGATCTTTAAAATTATTTTGAAAATATCTATTTGCACATAAGTGCCAAAATTTCTTTGCTCAAATCCCTTAAAACAAAGTTTGTCTTATAAATCATTTCCCTTCGTCTTTATTTCAACATTTCACAAAAAAACTCTCGAAAACTAGAACCCCGGAATATTTCGAAGATCTCGAAAATTAGATTTTTTAAAACCTCGAATGCCTATGTTTGCTGGGTTGCTTGTGAAACTTTTTTTTATTATGTTTGTATTCAAATCTAAATATTCTTTACTGTGTCACCGAGATTTCTGATATTGTCATTCATATTCGTATAATTCACTCGTGTGTATTTTGGATTGCATGCGAGCTTTTTTTGCCTCATTCTTCACTTCTTTTTTCTACAATATTTATTTGTTAACAAAGTTTTTTGTTGTTTCTTTCGCTTTGTTCATTATTTAACATATTTCTATTCATATTTACTTTATTATTAAAGTTTTTTGTTTCATGCTCATTTACAACAAAAGTGACATAACTGAATTTTTTCATAGTAAAAAAATTTTTCATATAGAACAAAAATTTTTCTCCAATACAAATATTTCCTAAAGAAAAGAAATAATCCCACATTTAAATTTTTTGAAAAATCTCAATAACTCCTACCAACTCGCTCTGTTCGATATTCTGACTTTGGAGCCCTATAAAAAAACATCCTCAGCTACTCCTCGGTACCTTATTTGTCTGCCCACGATGCCTTGTTTCCAAGGAAACTGGAATCCTCACTTAACATAATCCCACATATGAATTTTTTGAAAAAACCTCAATAACTCCACCAGCTCGCTCTGTTAGATATTCTGACTTTAGAGCCCTATAAAAAACATCCTTAGCTACTCCTCGGTACCTTATGTGCCCGTCCACGTTACCTTGTTTCCAACGAAACTGGAATACTCCCTTAACATTATCCCACATATGAAATTTTTGAAAAATCTCAATAACTCCTACCAACTCGCCCCGTTAGATATTCTGACTCTGGAGCCCTATAAAAAACATTCTCGGCTACTCTCCGATACCTCATTTGTCTGCCCACGTTGCCTTGGAATCCTCCCTTAGTATAATTTCACATATAAAATTGTTTTAAAAAAATACTAATAACTCCTAGCAACTCGCTCTGTTAGAGGTTCTGACTATAGGTTTTTATAGGAAACATCCTTAGCTACAACCCGATATCACATTTGTCCGCCCACGTTGTCTTGTTTCCTGGAAATCTTCAATACTCCCTTGGCATAATCTCACATTTGATATTTTGGAAAACTGTTAATAACGCCTACCAACTCACTCTGTTATAGATTCTGACTATGGGTATATATAGGTAACATCCTCGCCTACAATCTGATACCCCATTTGTCCTCCCACGTTGCCTGGTTCACTAGGAATTATAATTCCTTGTGTATTCCCCTTATTTTTGGTTCTTAACAGAGCTATGTTAACTACATAACAGAGCTCTGTTAAAAACATTGGTTTGTGTCTAGGGTATTAAATTTCAAATTTAACTTTACATACACAAAAAAAATTGTCTCAACAAATTTTTTTATATAGTAGAAAAATTTGTCTATAACAATTTTTTCTATATAGAAAAAAATATTGACTCCATAACAAATTTTTCTATATAGAAGAAAAATTAGTTTTCATAACAAATTTTTCTATGTAGAAAAAAAATTGTCCCCATAAAAATTTTTCTATATACAAGAAAAATTTGTCTCTATAACAAATGTTTCTATATAGAAGAAAAATTTGTCTCTATAACAAATTTTTCTATTTAAGAGAAAAATTTGTTGCTATAACATTACAGCGACATTTGTCGTTAAAATATTGTTTTACTCATTCTTTTATATTTTTGCTTTGAATTTTTGTTTGTTCAACCAACATTTGGTCCCGATTTGCACCCTCTGTCTGGATCTATTCGACTTTAGATATTAAAAACCTAAACTTATACTTTCCTTTCAAGAACATACTATTTTTGTTGCTGCCACAAGCTGCAGCAACTGCTGCTGTTGCCACATATTATGAGATGTAGACAAAAATTTGTGTGCTTTGTAATTAACCATATTTTGTCTCTTATTATTAGTATTTCAGATGTTGAGGTTTATGGTCTTAATTATAATCATCATCACGTTTCGGTTATTTAAATAACATATATACATATTTTTTGAAAATTTTATAAGACTAACGGGAATGAGTGTAAAGGGGGAGGGAGCCTTTACACTACGAGTCAAATACTTTTGATGTTAAGGAATCAAAAGATTGACAAAATCTTTATTTTGTAAGGTTTTTTGAACATAATTACAAATTAAAGCCTGATAAGAGTTATTATAAAAAATATATAGTGTAAAAGGGTCTCTAAATGATGTTAATTTTGAGTGTATGGATGTAAATAATGAATGAAATTCAAAACCAAAACTAAAAATGTTGTTCAAAAATTATTTAAGTATTTTTTAATATATTTTATTATACCATATGTTTATCTCATTAACACCAATTTTCAAGTTACCCTTTAGTTTTAGGGAAAATCTTCTTTACCCAATGCGTTTGTAGGCCATAACTTATGTGTATAAATTAACGTAGATATTCATTCAAACAATGTAAAATATTTATTCAACTAATCATTTGTTTGGTTGGCAGAATGTCGCTGATTTTAACGTCGTTGGCTTGAATGACGGTGCGCGTTAATTAAAAACCCAAAATGTGAAATTCAAAACTTTTTAAGCCCTTTTGGCAAATACATTCCATCAGACAAATAGTTCGGAGGCAAAACATAACAAAACATAAGAAAAATATTAACATGTCACAAACGCCCCCAACTTTTAGGTTGACGAAAAAAGTTTGTATGTCAAGAATGATGAATTTAAGCATAAAATATATCATATACAGTGGGCAGAAGAAAGAAAAAAGCATCTCAAAATTTTTTCGCAAACAGATGGAAATTTATAAAAATGTTTCTTAATAGAAAAAAATTGTCTCTATAACAAATTTTTCTACAGAGGAAAAATTTGTCACTAAAACAAATTTTCTATATAGGGGAAAAATGTGTCTCTATAAAAAATGTTTCTATATAGAACAAAAATTGTCCTCTATAACAAATTTTCTATATAGAGAAAAAATTGTCACTATAACAAATTTTTCTATATAGAAGAAATATTTGTCTCTATAACAAATTTTTCTATATAGAAGAAAAATTTGTCTCAATAACATTTTTTTCTAAAAAGAAGACAAAATTGTATCTATAACAAATTTTTCTATATAGAAGAAAAATTTGTCTCAATAACATTTTTTCTAAAAAGAAGACAAAATTGTATCTATAACAAATTTTTCTATACAGAAGAAAAAATTGTTACTATGAAAAATTTTTCTATATAGAAGAAAAATTTGTTATGGAGACTAATTTTTCTATATAGAAGAAACATTTTTCTCCATAACAAATTTTTCTATATAGAAGAAAATTGTGTCTCTTAACAAATTTTTTTATACAGAAGAAAAAACTTTCACTATAACAATTTTTTTTTTATAGAAGAAAAATTTGTCTCTATAACAATTTTTTCTATATAGAAGAAAAAATTGTATCTATAATAATTGTTATAGAGACAATTTTTTCTATACAGAAGAAAAAATTGTCTCTATAACAAATTTGTCTATATAGAAGAAAAAATTGTATCTATAACAATTTTTTCTATACAGAAGAAAATATTGTCACTATAACAAATTTTTTTATATAGAAGAAAAATTTGTCTACATAACAAATTTTTTAATATAGAATAAAAAATTTTCACTATAACAATTTTTTCTATACAGAAGAAAAAATTGTCACTATAACAATTTTTTTTAAATAGAACAATAATTTGTCTCAATAACAAATTTTTCTATACAGAAGAATAATTTTTCTCCATAAAAAATTGTTCTATATAGAAGAAAATTTTTTCTCTATCAAATTTTTCTATATAAACGACAAATTTGTCTTTATAACAAACTTTTCTATATAGAAGCAAAATTTGACTCCACAACAAAATTTTCTTTATAGAAGAAAAATTTGCTTCAAACAAATTTTTCTATATAGAAGAAAAATTTATTTCTATAAAAAAAATTTCTATATAGAAAAGACAATTTTGTCTTTATAAAAAATTGTTCTACATAGAAAAAAATGCGTCTCTATAACAAATTTTTCTATATAGAAGAAAAATTTGACTCTATAAAAATTGTTTCTGCATTAAAGACAAATTTTTTGCCAAAGCAAATTTTTGCATAGAAAAATTTTAATTTAAATTAATGTTTTATTTTCCGTTAAATATTTGAGTTTTTTTCTATAGAAATTCATCAAACCGCAAAATATGATAAAATCTCATTAAATTTTTTAATTTAAAATATTCTTATAATAAATTAGCAACAACTTTATTTTTAATTTCTAAATTCTAATTATAGAAAACAAGTTAATCATTGTTTTTATTAAAAAAATGTAATTAACTTCAAAATTTTAAGTTTATAAATTGTTGAAGCGAATTTACTTATCAGACAAAGAAGGAAGCTAGAAAAAATTGATGAAAAAATAAATTTCAATAATTAATATTCGAAAGAAAAAAAATTTATGAAGGATGACGTTAATTTTAAAATTTTATGCTTTGATATAATAATTTCTACAGCTTAATTAGAACCTTCATTATAATATAGAGGGAATAACAAGGGAATAACAAGAATTAACATTAAACAAGAAAACTTTTTCTTTACTCGTTCTCAAAATAAACGCAAACAACAGTGCATACTGAACTAATAACAACAAAACATACAGCAAATACAATTCTCAGAGCACATTCTCATTTTAAGATTGTGCGCTCTCCATTTGGCCAACCTTCATCTGTAACAAAATTACTTTCCATTCTTTAATATATTTTTCCAAACCAAGTTTTAATAAATTAATGATACTAGTTTTAAATCAGGTTCAATTGAAGGCAACATTAAGAGTTATCCAGCTGAAATAGCAGGATGCACTTGGTCTGAGCAGTTGAAATTTAGGCGTAATATTATGATATTATATTATGACTTTAATCTCTTTAATCAATAATTCGACTTAGGGAATTATTGATATTCGACCTAAATGTCAGGCTGTCTTTGTTAATCTTCTCATAAAATTCGTTATTCAACAAAAAATTTAACCATAATGCAAAACTGTTGTTTTTTCTTGTGAAGAAATAAATTATATTTTAATATTTATTGCAAAATATTTAAAAATAAAACAAAAATTTTATCTTCAATATATTTGTTTAATATTTTTTCTTAAAAATATAAAAAAAAACTTGAAAGTAATGTATAAAAATTAAGAAAAAAACGACATTAATATTAACCGCAAAACGTCATGGTTGAGGCTTTACTAAAGATTTTAAGATGACACAGTGGGTTAGACAACAAAAAAAAAATATAACAAAAAAAAAAAAAAAAATTATAATAGAGACAGATTTGTTCTGAAAAAATATACAGACAAAATTTTTTTCTATATAGAAAAATTTTTCTTCTATATAAAAAAAATTTGTTATTGAAAAAATTTAGAAAAATTTGTTATAGACACGTTTTTCTTCTTCATAGAAAATTTTCTTATAGTGACAATTTTTTTCTTCTATATAAAAAAAAATTATGAAGACAATTTTTTCTTCTCTATAGAAAAATTTTTTATAGACAAATTTTTCTTCTATAGAGAAAAAATTGTTTTAGAGACAAAATTTTATTCTTTATAGAAAAATTTGTTATAGAGACAAATTTTTTTCTATATAGAAACATTTGTTATAGAGAAAAATTTTTCTTCTATATAGAAAAAAATGTTTTAGAAACAAAGTTTTCTTCTATATAGAAAAATTTGTTATAAAGAAAAATTGTACTTCTATATAGAAAAATTTGTTATAAAGAAAAATTTTACTTCTATATAGACAATTTTTTTTTTTTGTATATAGAAAAATTTGTTACAGAGACAAATTTTTCTTCTATATAAAAAAATTTGTTATAGAGACAAATTTGTTTCTATATAGAAAACATTTTCTGTATAGAAAAATTTGTTATAGAGACAAATTATTCTTCTGTATAGAAAAATTACAAATTTTACTTCTACATAGAAGAATTAGAAACATTTTTATGGAGACAATTTCTTATATATAGAAAAATTTGTTATAGAGACAAATTTTTCTGCTATATAGAAAAATTTGTTACGGAGACAAATTTTTCTTCTGTATAGAAAAATTTGTTAGAGACAAATTTTTCTTCTATATAAAAAAATTGATTTTCTCTATAATCAATGTTTCTTTTATATAGAACAAATTTTTATTCTTCTTTATAAAAAAATTTGTTATGAAGACAAATTTATTTCTATATAGAAAAATAGAGACAATTTTTCTTCTATATAGACCAAAAGTAAATGCAAACAATTTTTAGTTTTATCTTCCTCCCCTTCATTTACATCCCGACAATTTTGATATTTTTTGATACCAAAATTTGTTATAGAGACAACTTTTCTTTTTATATATATCTTATATTCTTAAACGAGCAATAATTGTATATATATATATATATATATATATATATATATATATATATATATATATATATATATATATATATATATATATATATATATATATATATATATATATATATATAGAATGGCTATCTCGAAAACGGCTCTAACGATTTTGATAAAATTTGGACAGTGGGTATCCTTTTTGATGTATAGGTCGAAGAAGAAGGGACTTTTGGAACTTTTACCTCTAAGAGGGTAAAAACGGGTAAAAAGGGGAAAAAATCGAAAACGCTATGTCTCCTAAAGTAATAGGTATAGAAACAAAATTAAAATTACTTTTTAAACAGCTTTGAAAATAAGCGGACAGGTGTTTGGTACTTTTTTGAAACTATGTCCGGTAGGGGGTAAAAAAGGGTGAAAATAGTTTTTTTTGGCACCTTTTTAACCCACTCTTATATTTTAAACTAAAGAATATAGAAAGAAACTTGATACTGCAATCAATAGATGTAAAAAAAACATGAAACACGTATTTGGTACTTTTTTGATTTTGGAGCCAAAATGGGTAAAAAAGGGATAAAATGATAACTTAACATCTCCAAAGTAATATGAATAGGAACATTATACATTATGTTAAATGCGTTTTAAAAAAATGTACCGAATTCAATTGGCACCAAAAAAGTACCAAATATACATATGGAACTTTTAGAAATTAGGGAATAAAAAGGGGGAAAAATTAGTATTATTTTAAACAAATGAATGTTTGTCTGTATGTATGTTCTTTATAGAATAGTAAACTGTGAATTTGATTGTGTTATGCTCTTTAGCGAAGATGTTGCGGATAAGCCGGCGAAGGTTTTAAAGTTGATAAGACTAATTTCCGACAGATGGCGCCACTGAAAATTACTAAAAATTAATTAAATCGTAAACTGTACATTTGATCATGCTATGATCTTTAGCAAAGTTGTAGCGCATGAGCCGACGAAGGCTTTTTAGTTGGTATGAATAATTTCCGACAGGTGGCGCTGCAGAAACTTACTCAAAGTCAATTTAATCGTAATCTGTACATTTAATCATGCTACAATCTTTAGCAAAGTTGTTGCACATGAGCCGACGAAGGTTTCTTAGTTGGTATGAAGAAATTTCGACAGGTGGCGCTACTGAAATTTACTCAAAGTCAATTTAATCGTATGCTGTACATTTAATCATGCTATAATCTTCAGCAAAGTTGTTACGGATAAGCCGAAGAAGGTTTATGAATTGGAATAAGCAAAGTCCGACAGGTGGCGCCACAGAAAACTACTCAAAATGAATTAAATCGTAAGCTATGCATTTGATCAGACTATAATCTTTAGCAGAGGTTTCTGTTGATATGAATAATTTCCAAAATTATTCAAAATGAGTTAAACTGTAAACTATGCAAACTATGTGTTGGTCGGACAAAATAAATCAAATAATTCAAAATTAACTGAATATTTCTACAATGTCTTTCCTCTAAATTTATTTTAGCACTTTATAATATAAAATATATAAAAACTTTAAAATTTTCCTCAAAATGCTTATCATAAAGCTCCGAGCAAGGCTCGGTCTACCAGGTACTTTGCATTATATGTGTTATAATTCGTAATAATTGCATTATATTATGTTAAAGTTGCATTGTAATGGGATACAATGTGTGATAATTGCATTACAAAGCCTCATAAAGTATTATAATTACCTCATAATGGGTTATACTGCATTATATTTAAAGTATAATGGCATTATAATGCATTATAACGCATTATAATGCTATATAATGTAATTACATTATAATGTATTTTAATTTAATTATAATGTGCGATAATGTATTATAATTGCATTACAATGATTTGTAATCACATTATTATTATTTATAGTGTATTTTAATTGCATTATAAATCCTAATAATGATTTCGATTTGCCTTATAATGAGTAAAAATTTATTAGAATGAGAATAAAAAAAAAATTGTTATAGAGACAAGTTTTCTTTTTATATATTATTGCATTATAATGTGTTATAATTCGTAATAATTGCATTATACTATGTTAAAGTTGCATTGTAATAAGATACAATGTGTGATAATTGCATTACAAAGAGTCATAAAGTATTATAATTACCTCATAATGCGTTATACTGTATTATATAAAGTATAATGGCATTATAATGCTTTATAACTATAATGTATTGTAATTACATTATAATGTATTGTAATTGCATTATAATGTATTATAATTACATTACAATATATTATAATCACATTATTAGGCTTTATAACGCATTATAATGCTTTATAATGCTAATAATGTAAATCCTAATAATGATTTCGATTTGCCTTATAATGAGTAAAAATTTATTAGAATGCAAATATAATGTATTCTAGTCACATTATAATGCTTTATTACACACTATAATGCTTTTTAATGTATTATAATTACATTACAATGTATTATAATGTTTGTAATTGCATTATTCTGTATTATAATTGCATTATTTTACGTTAATTGCATTATAATCACATTATTATGGTTTATAACCCATTATAATGCTTTAAAATAAATTATAATTGCATTATAAATCCTTACAATGGTTTCGATTTGCCTTATAATGAGTTAAAATGTATTAGAGTGCCAATAAAATGTGTTATAATTGCATTATAATATATTATGATTGCATTATAATATATTATGATTGCATTATAATATTATAAGATACGATAATTTATTATAATTGCATTATAATATATTATATTTGCATTATAATGTATTATAATTTCACTATAAATTATTATAATTGCATTATAACGTATAATAATTGCATTATAATATATTATAATTGCATTATAATTTATTATAATTGCATTATAATGTATTATAGTTGCATTATAATACATTTTAATTGTATTTAAATGTATTTTAATGACATTATTATACTTTAAACGCATTATAAAGTAGTACCTGGTTGACCGAGCCTTGCTCGGAGCTTTATGATAAGCATTATGTGCAAATATTCAGTTAATTTCGAATTATTTTATTTATTTTTTCCGATCAACACATAGTTTGCATAGTTTACAGTTTAACTCATCTTAATATTTTTGGAAATTGGTCATACCAACAGAAACCTCCGTCGACTCATGCGCAACAACTTTGCCAAAGATAATAGTCTGAGCAAATGCACAGTTTACGATTTAATTCATTTTGAGTAGTTTTCAGTGGCGCCACCTGAAGTTGTTCATACCAACTAAGAAACCTGCGTTTGCTTATGAGTAACAACTTTGCTTATGATTATAACAAGATCAAATGCACAGTTTACGATTTAATTCACTTCGAGTAATTTTCTATGGCGCCATCTGTCGGACTTTGCTCATTACAATTCATAAACCTTCGTCGGCTTATCCGCAACAACTTTGCTAAAGATTGTAGCATGATTAAATGTACAGCTTACGATTTAATTGACTTTGAGTAAGTTTCAGTAGCGCCACATGTCGAAATTTCCTTATACTAACTTTAAAACCTTCGCCGGCTTATCCGCAACATCTTCGCTAAAGAGCATAACATAATCAAATTCACAGTTTACTATTCAATAAAGAACATACATACAGACAAACATTCATTTGTTAAAAATAATACTAATTTTTCCCCCTTTTTATTCCCTAATTTCTAAAAGTTCCATATGTATATTTTGTACTTTTTTGGTGCCAATTGAATTCGGTACATTTTTTTAAAACGCATTTAACATAATGTATAATGTTCCTATTCATATTACTTTGGAGACGTTAAGTTATCATTTTATCCCTTTTTTACCCATTTTGGCTCCAAAATCAAAAAAGTACAAAATACGTGTTTCATGTTTCTTTTACATCTATTGATTGCAGTACCAAGTTTCTTTCTATATTCTTTAGTTTAAAATATAAGAGTGGGTTAAAAAGGTGCCAAAAAAACTATTTTCACCCTTTTTTACCCCCTATCGGACATAGTTTCAAAAAAGTACCAAACACCTGTCCGCTTATTTTCATAGCTGTTTAAAACGTAATTTTAATTTTGTTTCTATACCTATTACTTTAGGAGATATAGCGTTTTTGATTTTTTCCCCTTTTTACCCGTTTTAACCCTCTTAGAGGTAAAAGTTCCAAAAGTCCCTTCTTCTTCGACCTATACCTCAATAAAGATACCCACTGTCCAAATTTTATCAAAATCGTTAGAGCCGTTTTCGGGATAGCCATTCTATATATATATATATATATATATATATATATATATATATAAATACATACAATTATTGCTCGTTTAAGAATATAAGATTACAATAATATTATAAAAAAAACTCGCATTATAAGCTTTCAATTCCTTTCAATTTCACCTTAATTCCAAATTATTTCACAGCATCTAAAGCATATGCCTAAAATTCAAATTTTCATATGAAAAAAATCTTCATTTCGAGTCTTCTGGTACAAACAAAAATATAAAATGAAAGTTAAAAAAAAAACGCTTTAAGTGATTATGTACTTGACTTTAGTGATAAGATGATGGCGTATATAAAATCTCATATCTGTCTTACAGCAAATATTATTATATTATAAATATATAGTAGTATTAAATTAATAAAATGTTAATTTCATTAAACCACTTATTATTCAAGTTATTTTCATTTTTTTTTTCTCAAGGTTAAGAAGACTTGTCTTCTTTAAATGCTTTAAATTAACAAAAATATTACTTGTATTTTCTAATCTTCCTTCTGATTTTGACTTACATAAGATTTCATTATTTTGGTATTTAATTGTTTGAGAAGTAGCTTCAAAAAATAGTAAAAAATATAATAAATTTTATATTTAAACTTTAAGAGCTTGTTAGGGAAGAAAAAGATTATCATACACGAGTACATTTGTATGTATGTATGTTAAAGCTTATAAAAGATTAAAGTACTTTTTTGCATACAAAAGTTTTGATAAACAGTTTTTAAGTTTGGAAAAAAAATACTTTCAATTTCGAGTGCTGACAAGAAATAAATCAAAAATTTATAAAGTTTTTGCTTCAATTCAACAAAACATAATTCATGAATTTTTAAAATACGCTTTAGTATAAATTTATATAGTAAAAAGGTGAAAAATGAAAAAGGATTCAGGTGTAGAACGAATTTTTGTATTAACAACATTAAGGACAAAAACTAAGAATATTAATGCTGAAAATCCCTAGAATTTGCAAATCCCCAGGAAAAAATGTAAAAAACTTAAGTTTAAGTCATAGAAGGATTTGAACCCGGGCAATTATATTCAGATTACCGCTCTAATTAGAAATAAGAACTGGAATTAAAATTTTGGACACAAATTTAAGTACATTTGGATGAAATTGAAAGGAAATTTTGCTTATATAAAGAAAACTGACTGTACAGAATTTTGTTTGACCATAGCTCCAATACAAATTGTTCTGACAAAAGCCGAACGATCCTAAATATAAAGACAATGATAGTTTTGTGTTAATGTGTTTTAAACCTAATTTTTGTATTTGTTATTAAAGTGTTAAATTTCGAGAAAATCGGTCCACATTTATAAGAACCTTATAAGAACCAATGGCGGAAACGGCTAAAATACTAAACTGGGTATTTTCCCTTAATTGACATTTTTGTTTATAAAATCACTATTTATTCATGGATTTTCAGGAAATAATACTTTTTAAGAGTCGATATTCAATCATACTTTTTCTTAGTGTTATTTTTAGACGATTAGATCGACTAATCTTCCTTAGTAGAGTAAGGCCGGGTAATGTGGTATACTTAACTTTTCTCCAAAACTGACAATAACGGAAGTACACGTTCTCAGATAATAAAAAAAATAACACTCATTTTTATTTTTGAAAGTCATTCTGGAAGCGTTTTGGTGTTCAAATGAAATCATATTATAATCGGTCAAAATCTAAAAATTTTACAATCTAAAAACAAACAGGTATAAAAAATTACCAGAACTTTATCTATTAACTCCAATCGATCGAACTATTAATCGTAGTTCTAATCCTAAATCGAATTCTACCTCTAGACATTAGACTTATCGACTCCGATCTTCAATCAAACTTTGTTCGAATCCGATCTTCTACCAACGCCTTTCGGAAATTTAATCAGAACCGATTTTCCACAGTAAGATCTTTAATCGATCGAATCTTTAATCTTATCTTTAGACGATTAGGTCGACTAATCATCCTCAGTAGAGAAGGTGCGGGTAATGTGGTACACGTTCTCAGAGTATAAAAAGAATAACATTCTTTTGAATTTTTGGAAGTCATTCTAGGAGCCAGTTACATAAATGCGATTTGGTGTTCAAACGGATTCTAAAAATTTTACAATCTTAAAACATATTGTTTGAGGCCCTATGCTCTACTGCGAGTCAACAGCCTTAATCGAATTCGATTTCTGGACATTAGACTTAAGAAAGGTTCAACTTTAATCAAATCACTGATATTTAATCGATTCCGATCTTCAATCGAACTTTGTTCAAATCCGATCTTCTGCCAACGCCTTTCCGAAATTTAATCAGAGTCGATCGTCAATCGTACCTCTTTAATCTTTAATAGTAATTGTTTTCAGAGTTACAGTTTTTATCGAAGTATTTTAGATATTCTAATGCTACTGATCTTTACTTAAAGCCGATCTTTAGCAATAGGGGTTCTTACAGTATTAAAAATAATCTATCATATTGTCAATCATAGTTAAGATCCTATTTAAAATCCGATCTCTGAACAATCATAGTTTTGAGCCCTATTCAAATCCGATCTCTGATCAATCACAGTTTTAAGCCCTATTCAAATCTCTGATCATTCCACTGTGTACAATCGTAGATTTCTCCACAGTCTGATCAAAGTCTATCTTCGATCTTCTTACACTGGCATCTTTAATTGATAGAATCTTCAATTGTAGTTTTTTCCACATTCTGATCACTATTCCAAGTCGATCTACTATCGATTCCGATCTTCAATCGAACTTTGTTGGAATCCGTTCTTCTACCAACGTCTTTCTAACATTTAATCTGAGACTATCGTTAATTGTACCTTTTCTTACTCTGTCATCTTTAAGAGATAAAAACTTTAATCGTAATTGTTACAGTCTTTATCGAACTAGTTTAGGTATTCTAACGTTACTGATCTTTAAATAAAGCCGATCTTCAACAAAAGGTGTTATTCCGTATTATATATAATCGGTCGTACTATAGATCATAGTTTTAATACCTTTTCAAATCTGATCGCTGATCAATCACAGTTTTGAACCCTATTCAACTCCGATCTCTGATCAATCAAAGTTTCAAACTATGACCAATCCACTGTATATAATCGTAGATTTCTCCACAGTCTGATCAAAGTCGATCTTCTTACAGTACCATCTTTAATCGATCGGATCTTCAATCTATTATAGAACTTTATGTTTTTCAAATATAAAAAATAAAAGAGCAAAAGTCGATTGAATCGTAGTTCCAAGCACATTTTGGTACTAAATCGAAGTTGATATTCTATTATAAATCTTGTTTTGTATACCATCTCTTCTTGCAGTCTGATCAATGTCGTCCACTTACCTCTTCCTGTATCTTTCTTGTTTTTTTTATCAAATACTATTTTTTTACAGTATGATCTTTAGTCTACAATAATTTAATTTTGAATACTTTTACGATGTTATTTGTAATGGAAACCCATATGTTATCATCTAATCTTTAATCCGATCTTAAAGCTTACCTCTTCCCTTTCTTCTTATGAAATTGAATCCAAAAGAACTTAATAACTTTAAAGTGTAGCTTACCTGAAAAGAAAGTAAAAATAAAATACATTAAAAATAAATCTTACAAACAAAACATGTAGGTAAAATAAAACAAGATAAATTTAAAAGTTAACATTTTAAAATCCCTTTCTTCAATGAAAGAAATCTCTTTAATGTTTAAATTCAATTTAAATTCAAAACTCCTTTTATATTGAATTTCAATGCCATTACTTTCACTTTCATTGTTTCATATGAAATGAATGTTGAGATTTAAACAATCCCATTTCTCAGTCTGTCTACTCGTATAAATTAATTACACATTATCCCCCAAAATCCCCAATTTAATAACCGAAAAAGTAAAACCTATTTGACATAAAGTACTCTTAACAAAAGTACCAACAACATATGTATGTACGTAGATAAATACATGTGTGTAAGTGTGTACCCTCATTCAACCAATCAATGACAGACAGATGGAAAAGATTTATGGCAATTTAATGTTTCAACAATAAAAGGATTTAAAAAAAAATCCCACGCACATAAGAAGTGAAATGGAAAAATTGTTTTAAAAAAGCCTTAAAAAAAAGCGAAAAATCTCGAAAAAAGATATATAATCAATTAAAGTCAATAAAATGAAATTTTACGTATCTTTTGGGGATTTTATTGCGCGAATTTTATTGAGAAAGGTTTCCTCTGTTACTCAGGCTCGTTGTTGTTATTGTCACAGTGGGGATTTTGTCTTCTTAAGAAAAAGTTTTCTTTGGGGATCGAAACGAAAACAAGAAAAATATTCTTGTTTTAAGCAAGAAAACATTTTATTATACAACACAAAACACTTGAAACATATTTTTTAAGTTTTTTCTTAATGAAAAACACGCAAATTAATACAAAATTTAAATATGTACTCGTATGTTTGAAGCGGAAAAGAAAATATCTATGTATTCCTCAATGTAAAAACATTATTTAAGTTGTACTAAATGTTATTTTTTTAAGTTTCTGTTAAATTTGAGTTATTGTTGTTTGTTACTGTCAATTCTACAGTATTTTATACTTATTTTAACAGCTGTCATGTGCAATAATGCATGCACTACACAATAACAACACAACATTGTTGTTTTTGTATTAAGACACTTTTAAGAATCACCCACACTCCCTTAAATACGAGGGTCACTATTGATATAATGGTATCGTAAATTCCATCCGATCTTTGATCATTAAGCTTTATAATTTCAATTGTATTTTCAATTCGAGACTATTCCATATTAAATCCATTGTCTTTAATCGAATAAAACCTTTGATCCTTTCTCTTTCGATTAAATTTAATCGATCGTATATGCAATTATAGATTTTACCAAAGTCTTATAGTCAATCGAAGTCTTTCTTCGATCGTACATATTGTTAAAGTACTATCTTTAATGGTTTGGTCTTTTTACATTCTAATGATTATTTGAAGTCGATCTTCTATCCTACTATAGTACTTTATAATTAATAATCAGAGTCGATATTCAATCATACTTTTTCTTAGTTTTATCTTTAGACGATCAGATCGACTAATCTTCCTCAGTAGAGTAAGTGCGGGTAATGTGGTATAGTAACTTTTCTTCTAAACTGACAATATGAGAATAACGGAAGTACTAGTTTTTAGAGAATAAAAAGCACAAAGTTCCGTTTAATTTTTGAAAGTCATTCTGCGGGTCAGTCAAAACAGTGCGATTTGGTGTTTAAATGGATTCGTGAAAGCACAAATTATATATCTTGTGGAGGGTTAAATCATATTGTTATCGAACAAAACCTAAAAATTTGACAGTCTAAAAAAAATTGGTATACCACATTACCCGAACTTTCTCAATTAACTTCAATCGACTGAATTATTAATCGTAGTTCCGATCCTTATTCGAATCTGATTTGTGGACATAAGACTTTAGAAAGCCTTATCTCTAATCAAGTATTGTTCTACAGTCCGACCTTTTATCCTATCCAAACTTTAATTGAACTTTGTTCGGATCCGATCTTCCACCAAAGCCGTTTCTGATATATAATCAGAATCGATCATCAATTGTACCTCTTCTAGCTGTGCTATCTATAATAGATCGAAACTTAAATGGTAATTCATACAGTCTTTATGGAAGTCGATCCCGTATTCTAATGTAACTGATCTTTACACAAAGCCGATCTTCAAAAGTTGGTCTTCTTACACTTTTATACATAATCGATCATAGTTTTGAACCTTATTAAAATCCGATCTCTGATCATTTCACTGTATATAATCGTAGATTTTGCCACAGTCTGATAGAAGTCGATCTTCGATCTTCTTACAGTGCCATCTTTAATCGATCGGATCTTCAGTCGTAGTTCTTTCCACATTCTAATCATTATTCCAAGTCGATCTACGATCATATTTCAATAGTAATTTGTTTTGGAGTTACAGTTACAGTCTTTATCGAAGTTGATCCCGAATTCTGAAGTAACTGATCATAAATTACTTAAAGCCTATCATCAACAGTTGGTCTTCTTACAGTTTTATACATAACCGATCATAGTTTTGATCCCTATTCAAGTCCGATCTCTGATCATTCCGGTGTATATAATCGTAGATTTATCTACTGTCTGATCGAAGTCGATTTTCGATCTTCTTAAAGTACCATCTTTAATCCACCGGATCTTCAAACGCACTTCTTTCCATATTCTGACCATTTTTCCAAGTCAAACTTCGATCATCTTACAGTACCATATTTAATCCATCGGATCTTCAAACGTAGTTCTTTCCACAGTCTGATCATTATTTCAAATCGATCTACTATCATAGTACTTTAAGATTTGTAATAAAAAAGCAAAAGACCAAAATTCAATTGACGATTGCGAATCTTCAATAGCAGTTCTAAGCACATTTTGGTGCTGAATCGAAATAGATATTTTATTATAAATCTTATTTTTTATACCTGATATTTTTTCGATTTAAATCTCCAGTCGTTGCTCTTCTTACGGTCTGATCTTTAATCAATGCCGATCATAATTCTAATATCTTTCTACAGTGTCATCTTAAATTGTAGTTTAATCTTTGAAGGAATCAGATCTTTAAGCTTAAATCTTATCTCTCTCAAGAGTATCATCATATTTAATCGATACGATCTTATGTCAGTCCGATATTTTATCGAATAGCACTTTCTATAACCTCAATCTAAAAAGGGAGCAATTTTTAATTGATCATACATTAAATAGTACGATCTGACGCTGAATCGAAGCCGATCTTCCATTATGAGACTCCCACTTAATCGTATCTCTTTCTACAAACCTTTCGAACAATCGTCGAAGCTCGTTTTCACGCGCATCCCAATTTCTCGGAACTGGAACAGACACTAGTGTCTTTTAGTGGCTTGCTCACAGAGCTACGTAGTAGCCTTGTCAGTAATCAAAGAAGTAAGCAGTCCAGTCGTTTTCAATATAATAAAAATTTCCCTATACTGCAAATGTTGACCTTCCGTCTTCATATCCTATTCGATATAAACTAAAAAAGGAGTGTGCAAAATCTTTAACAATCTACCAAATGAATAGGTTTTAGTGCTTAAATGTGTGTGTAAAGTGAGTACTTGAATGCACAAGTATTTGTGCATTCATTAAATTTAGACAAGGATGGATTCCTTTACATGCGGTCGGCTTACAAATTTCTATTCATGTTTTTTTTTAGTTTCTTTTTTCGGGTCTTCAACATATGCATATTTTGTAACACTCCTTTTGCGAAAGTTGTGCCAAAGGATGTGAGTGTCGGAAGGTAGTACGTACTCGGTAGATACGTTGTAGTTGCAAGAATGTGCACATTTTTAAAAAATGAGGTTGCATGTTGTTAGATGAAGTCCCTAAACTTGGGGTTGGATACTCTACCCATCGCTATTGTAAGCAATAGATAAAGTATGAACACTTCAGAGAAAATTTTAGGGTTGTTAAGAAAGTTTAGAAACCATACAACTACCTCTTAAAATATATGGGTCCTTTGAATCTACATGCTTCGTGTATTAATCTGATATATTATCCAGAATTTTATTTTTAAAAATCCTTTAAATCGGACAGCAAACGATATGGTTATGAAGAAAATTCGGAACTGCGTTATTTTCATTCAATTAAAAAAAAGTGCGAAAGATTCGTTTCTAGACAAGTATGTACTCCCAATTTATGGGTCTTATGAAACTGAATACCAACTGTATTCATCCGACATATTATCCAAAATTTAGATTTTAAAAATCCCTGATATCGGTAAACTAACAATAAAGTTATGAATATAACTCCGAAATGTGATATTTTGATTTAATTCAAAATTAGTGCCAAAGAATCGATTTTGGACTACTATCTTCCATGCTGTATGGGTTTTATGAATCTAAATACTCCTGTATTCATCCGACATATTATCCAGAATTTTACTTTTAAAAATCCTTGAAATCGGACAACAAATAATAAAGTTATGAAAGGAAACTCAACAATTCGTTATTTTTTATTTATTTAAAGAAAATGCAAAAGATTTGATACTAGACTACTATCTTCCGTGATATATGGGTATTATAAATCCCAATAATTCCTATATTTATCTGACATATTATTATGAATTTAACTTTTTAAAATTCTTAAACTCGGACAACTAATAATAAAGTTATGAAGGAAACTCGAATATGCGTAAGTTTTATTCGATTCGAAAAAAGTGTAATAGATGATTTTACAGACTTCAATCTCGCAAGCTATATGGGTTTTATGAATCCCAATACTTCCTGTATTTATCCGACGTATTATCTAGAATTATGCTTTTAAAAATACATGAAATCGGACAACAAATAATAAAGTTATGAAAGGAAACTCAAAAATTCGTTACTTTTATTTATTTAAAAATGTGCAAAAGATTTGATACTAGACTACTATCTTTCATGATATATGAGTCTTATGAATCCCAATATTTCCTATACTTATCCGACATATTGTATAGAATTTCACTTTTAAAAATTCTTAATATCGGACAACTAATAATAAAGTTATGAAGGAAACTCGAATATGCGTAAGTTATATTCGATTCGAAAAAAGTGCAATAGATTATTTTACAGACTTCAATCTCCCAAGCTATATGGGTCTTATGAATCCCAATACTTCCTGTATTTTATATACACATATTATATAGAATTTTGCTTTTAAAAATACTTGAAATCGGACAACAAATAATAAAGTAATGAAAGGAAACTCAAAAATTCGTTATTTTTATTAATATAAAAAAGTGCAAACGATTTTATACTAGACTACTATTGTTTATGATATATGGGTCTTATGAATCCCAATACTTCCTATACTTATCCGACATATTATATAGAATTTCACTTTTAAAAATTCTCAAACTCGGACAACTAATAAAAAAGTTATGAAGGATATACGCAAGTTTTATTCGATTCGAAAAAAGTGCAATAGATTATTTTACATACTTCAATCTTGCAAGATATATGGGTTTTATGAATCCCAATACTTCCTGCATTAATCCGACATATTATCGAGAATTTAGCTTTTTTAAATCCTTGAAATCGGACAACAAATAATAAAGTTATGAAGGAAACTCACAAATTCGTTATTTTTATACAATTCAAAAAAAGTGCAAAAGATTAGTTTTTAGACTACAATCTTTCAAGCTAAATGGGTCTTGTGATCCCCAATACTTCCTGTATTTATTGGACATATTATCCAGAATATTGTTTTTAAAAATCATTGAAATCAAATACCAAATACTTAAGTTATAAAGAAAAACGAAAAATTTGTCATTTTCAAAAAGTGAACACAAAATTCGTTTTAGCCCTGTACTAGACCTTTAAATTTCTACATTTGCTTTGGCAATTTGCAAATGTGTCTGCCATGTACTTTGGGCATAAGAACATGCCAGAAACAATTTGAAAATGCTATTAATTTAATTGGTTATATGTTTGCGAAAGCTTTTGATAAAATGAAGGAGCCATGGAAAAATGCATTTTAAAACCAAAATGGGAAAAGTTAAATATTAAATAAAAGTTAGAAAATTAGCACAAATAATTTCAAATTATAACGAATATTTAAAATCGATAAAACTAATAAAAAGTTATTTAAATAAACAGTATAACCCAAAAGTTTAAATCCAAAAATCTTTTAGGGCTCTACAGGAGATTTTTTACTAAAAATCTGCTTCATATTCATAATTTATTGATTTTTCCCTCACTCATCCATCATAAGAGTGGAAAATCTTCAACAAACCTATTTGCATATTAAAACTTAAAATGTAAAACCAAAAAGTCGTCCTAGAAAAACTCAAATGTTAAACACGGTCTGTTATCCCCAGAGTAGAGTAGAGAAGAGGGTTATGATATTAGCCAAAAACCACAAAACTTTGAAATATGGCAGAAAAGGTGTTGGTTACACCAAAAACAGAAAAAAAATATTAAATTTGAACTACCACAAAAAACTTACTCTATGAATAGTTGAATAGAGGTACGATTATGTTGTATAGCTAGTTTGTGTTCTGTTGGTAAAATTATGAAAAGATAAAGTTTTGCTGGGCGAAATTAAACAGGAAGAAAAATGTTAGTCATGCTATGAAATTTGAACGGAATCGAAGAAGGATCTGAGGTAGAATTTTAACTAGAACCTGAACTAGAACTTAAACTAAGTAAAACTAAAAAAAAAACATGAATTAAAAGCTGAACTAGAGTCTGGAATGAAAATCCAAATAGCAGCTTAACTAGAACCTAAACCGGGTCTTGAACCAGAACTAAAACGTAAATCGGAACTTAAACCTATACTAGAAGCTAAAATTGGACCTGTTATAAAACTTGTTACATAAACTAGAACCTGAAAAAACAAGAACCTTAACTATTGTAAAAACCTAAACTAAAGCATGGAACTAAAACATGAAGTGAAACCAGCACTAAAACCGAAACTGGAGCTTGGACAAGAACTTGGATTCGAAACTAAACTAGAACCTGAAAAATAGCCCAAACTAAAACCTGCCCTGAACTAGAACCTTAAAATAACCTAGATTCTGAACTAGAAACTTAACTAAATCCAGAAGTGAAACAAGCACTAATATCTGAACTAAAGCATAAACTCGAATTGAAATTTAAAAAATGTTCGCAAAAATATCCCAGAAGAGAAATTTTTTAAAATTTCTTAAAATCATAAGATTCTATTAAAATTTACTTCTGAGGTCTTCTAAAAGTCAAATTTGATATTTAAAATAATTTCCATAAAAATATCCCAAAGGGGAAATTTAAAAAATGACTTAAAATACTTTTAAAATTATTATTTTTTCAGTAAAATATTAAAAATAATTAAAAATTATGAAATTTGGTTAAAATCTCTTTCAAGAAACAATTTCCTTTCAAATATCCCAAAAGGGAAATTTTTTTAAATTTCCTAAAATCATTAGTTTTTATTACAATTTGCTTCTGAGGTCTTTTAAAAGTCAAATTTGGTATTTAAAATAATATCCCTTAAAATATCCCAAAAGGGAAATTTTTAAAAATGTCTTAAAATCCTAATAAACAAATTATTTTTTCAGTAAAATATAAAAATAATTAAAAACTATGAAATTTTGTTAAAATTTCTATTAAGAAATAATTTCCTTTTAAATATCCCAAAAGGGAAATTTTTTAAAATTTCTTTAAATCACTAGATTTTGTTACATTTTGCTTCTGAGGTCTTCTAACAATAAAATTTGCAATTTAAAATAATTTCCCTAAAAATATTCCATAAGGGAAATTTTTAAAAATGTCTTAAAATCTTTATAAATGGTTTATTTTTCAGTTTAATATTAAAAATTCAAAAGCTATGAACATTTGTTAAAATCCCTTCCAAGAAACAATTTGCTTTCAAATATCCCAAAAGGGAAATTTTTAAAAATTTTTGAAAATCATTAGATTTTGTTTCATTTTACTTCTGAGGTCATTTAAAATAAGAATTTTATGTCTAAAATAATTTTCCTTAAAAAATCCCAAAAGGGAAATTTTTTAAAATTTTCTTTAAATTATTAGATTATGTTACAATTAACTTCTGAGGTCTTCTAAAAGTAAAAGTTGCCATTTAAAAAAATTTCCCTAAAAATAACCCAAAGGAAATTATAAATTTTTTTGATTTTTTTTTTTATGAAAAAAAATCTATAGAAAATTTTTTGATTATAAAATTTCTCTAGAAAATTTTTTTATTAACTTTTTTTTAGAATATTTTATGATAAAAAATTTCTATAGAAAATTTTTGGATATAAAATTTCTATAAAAAAATTTTTTTATGTAAAATTTCTATAGAAATTTTTTAATGTAAAATTTCTAAAGAAAAAGTTTTTGATAGAAAATTTTTAAATTAAAATTTTTTTAATAAAAAATATTTCGATATAAAATTACTTTTGGATTCTGTAACAAGAACTTATACTTGAATATACAGAATGAGCTTTGTTTTTAAAAGAATTTATCGGGATCTGGACATATGCGCCGAAATTTTCGGTTGCCTTTTTTGAAAATAATAGGGTTCACAATATATTTTCTTGAACCACCTGATAATACGATGCTTTCTAACAACAAGAAAGATTATACTTCTTTTAAGCCTGAAGTATAATAGTCTAGGTTTAATTTCAAAATAGATCGGAGCGGGGACTTTTTATCCCCATACAGAGATAACACTTTGTCGTGTGTGGAGGTATAGCTTTTAAATTTTCTGCTATCGACTTTTTGGTTTAATGGAATTAGTAAAGGCGAAAATTTCTCCATTAATTTCTCTATTAATAAGTATGTCAAAGTTAAACAGAATCGGAGCAGGGGAAACTATAGCGTTTCTTTAGAAGATTTTGAGGTAAAATCAGTGAACTTACTAAATACTACAGACATTTTTATAGTTTTTTTTTCTTTTATTCTTGACCCCCAGTGCCTCATATTTAATTTTGTTAGGTAGATAGGATCAAGGGGTTTTCTACTCTCCTAGAAACAAACCTTAATAGATCGTATCTTTAGAAAAATCAGTTGTAGGTTGTTTGAAATGAATAAATCAGACATTTTTATCGTTTTTATCGAGTTTAGTTAAAAAAAAGAATCCGGATCGGAGCAGGGGGAGTTCTGTATTCCGCCATTTTAAGAAAAAACTCACCTTTTTGTAACTTTTGACTATAAAAATCTTCATCTTTCAACTTTAAACAGCTTTCTTATTTGCCAAAGATGGGTTAAGTTAAAAAAATTAGGATCGGAGCAGGGGGAGTTCTGTCATTTACCGTTTTATGAAAATACTCACTTTTTTGTAACTTTTTAACTATAAAAGTCATAGTCTTTCAACTTTTAAAAGCTTTCTTATTTGCCAAAGATTAGTTAAGACAAAAAAGATAGGATAGGAGCAGGGGAAGCTGTGTCCCCATTATTTTATAATAAAATGTTTATTCGAAAATATTTATATTATTGAAAATGGAGTCTTAACAACTTTTTCACGGAGTCTTAATAATTTTTTTTATCAAATTTTGAATACATAGAAAACTTGGACAACGTCGGGTCTCAATATGTAGTATTTAATATTAAAGTGATCAAAATTTTGCGATTGTTTTACTATAAGCCAAGGGATTTTAAGATGATCGTTACAAGGTAGTTTTGCTTTAGAACTAAACCTATAAATGATCTATAACCCAAAATCTCTGAGTGTAAATAAGTCCATTTGTAAACTTAACGTAAAGAGACGGCTTACTAATGGCTAGAAAAGCAAAGTCTGAAAAGTATACATTATTCTATTAAAGTATTTTGCTAGAAAAAAAAAACATTTTAACTTAAACTTCGAAAGTCTGTCAGAGTTAGGCGAAAAAGGTGAAAGATCCAAAAAACACACACAGGAATGAAAAAAACTGACAGACAAGCATTAGGAGATAGATGAAAACGTTAAAGGTTTCTTTGCAGCCAAACCATCCTGAGCACATTTCTAAGATCAGAGGAGGAAAAGACCTTTAAAAAATCTTTTGGAAAAAATAGCTGCTAAATAATATCTGTATCAATTTTGAAGGCACGAGTTTCTTTTATAACTCAAACAATATTCAGTTTTTTTTTCTTCAACAAAATTTTCTTTATAAATCCATAATACAATTATCGTAGAAAAAAATTGTGTGAGGAAAATTTAGAAAAAAAATAAGAAGAAAAACTAACAGTGAAGAACGTTAAACCCGTGTGCTTGTATTGTTAATTTTAACTATTTGTGATGGTTGGTTGGTTGGTTGGTTGGATGTCTGGCAGAAAGACTGACTGACTGAATGGAATGACTGTTTACCAGCCTCTAAAGCTTTTGGTTAGCTGATTGCTGGAAATCAGGCTGTTTGGTGTGCCCAGGCCTAGGAATATTATATAAAATGCTGGAGTGAAGTGAAATGGAATGGAATCGTATTGTTTGTATGGCAAAATGTCTTAAGTGTTTGTTGTGTGGCTTAAAGACAAGAATAGAGTTAGTTGAGTTCATCATGGCATATAATTGAAAACCATAACTTAATAAAGCTATTTTTGCTCTATTAGAAGGGGAATAAAAACGTAACAGAAAACACAATACCCGAAGCATTAAATATTATAATACAGTTGCCTCAAAATCAACCTAATAGAACTCTAACTCTTAAGTAGTTTGAAAAGTGTAAGAATTGTAGTAGGAATACAAAAAATTCAAATAGAAAAAAAAAACTGAATGTTTGCAAATCTAAATGCAATCATTTACAATTTACCTTGTACAAGATTTATTAGAAAATAGCGCAAAAAAAATACTTTTTTCTTCATATAATAACAAAAAGAGGAATAAAATCAGTTGGCGTAACAAATTTTCGATTATAATCTCAGTTCAAACGGAAGTTTTATTGCAGATAGAAAAAATAGAAAAAAAATCTCTAAAGTATAGGATAAAAGTTCAATAGATTTTTTTTATATAAACTAAAAAAAAAATTTTTGTAAACGAAAATATTTGCTACCTTTCAAAAAGCTTTGAACAATAACGTCTAAATTGGAATAAGGCTTAAGGCTTTTAATGTGAAGTTTAAAATATTAAATTTAAGGTAAAGCTTTTTAAATAAAAGTGTTTTAGGAAATGTTTTAGTTAATGAAAGACCCAGAAAGATAGACTTGATTCATAGATAGACCAATAAATTATCAGTAATTTTTAAAGTTTTCATTTTAAAGCTTCTTTTAAAAAAGCAATTCTTAAAGCTTATTAAGTCTTATACTTTAAGATAGTATATTTATCATTATTTTACCATATTTAACTTTAAAAAAGCTTTTAAGCTTTAAGAGCTATTGATTCAAAATGCTTTTAAAATGTTAAAAAAATCCAAAAAGTTTAAAAAAGCTTATTTTTCAAAGTTGTCTTTAAATGTATTTAACTTTAAAGAAGCTTTTCTAGAGCTATTGATTCAAAATGTTTTTAAAATCCAAAAAGTTTTAAAAAGCTTAACTTCTCAAAGTTTTGAGTTTTTTTTTAATTGAAAGCTTTGCTTAAAAAATCTTTTATATAAATTGAAAGCATTTAAATGAAACATTTATCTTAAGATTTTATATTAAAAGTGCAGAAAAGCTTTAAAAAAATTCCGAAAAGCATAAAAAGCGGAGCCGCCCTACTCTACTGCACAATGTGCGAACTTTTACAAAAGAGCTTTTAAGCTTTCACACCGACACACTATGTATGAGCGAGACGCAAGTGAATCGATTTAAAAAGTGAAAGTTAAAAATTAAATGTTATCAAAGCTTTAAGCTTTATCTTTTCTGAACTTTGAGGTTTCCCTAAGTCAGAAAGACTTTAACGATATTGTCTTGTAGCTTTCAAGTGAATCGATTTTAATACTAAAAGGTATCTTTAATATTATACGAGAAGACTTAGCAATTCAAGGTGACTCAACAATGATGATTTTTCAGTTTTAAGATGACTTATCAATTTTAGGATTACACGGCAGTTTAAAATGAGTCAGCAGTTTTAAGGTGAGTCAGATGATTTAGTATAAGTCAGCAGTTTAATGATGATTTTGAAGTTTTAAGATGACTTAGCAATTTTTGGATTACTCAGCAGTTTTAAGATGAGTCAGCAGATTAGGATAGCTCAGCAGTTTTAGGATGAGTCAGCAGTTTTAAGGTGAGTAGATGTTTTGGTATGAGTCAGCAGTTTTATGACGACCCAGGAGTTGTTGGATGACTCAGCAGTTTAAGGAGTAGTCAGCTGTTTTAGGATGACCCAGCAGTTTTAGGATTAGTCAGCAATTTTAGAATGAGTCAGTAATTTTAGAATGACTTGAAATTTTTGGGGTGAGTCAACAGTTTTTCGATGACTTAGCAGTTTCAGGATGAGTTCGAATTTTGGGATGACTCAGCAACAATTAAATTCCATGTAAATTTACATTTAAAGCCTAAATCTATCGCAAGACTTTTAGTTTGAAATTGTGGAGGTATTCACTATTGTTACAATTTCTTCAAAAACGGGTTAAACCTCAAAATAGTATACAAGAGTTCATAAATTATATTAAATTTGAATCTATAGATTTCATTACAATATCCATACAATCATTTATTCCTCAAAAAGCCAAGCAAAAACTTTCTCTAATAAAGATTTGAGCTCATTTCTTTAAAAACTTGAGTCCTTAAATATAATCACAGTTTTAACATTAAAAGGGTTTATAATTTTCATAAAAAGCCTTAAAAGCTTTTTAATCAACACCAAAAAGTTTAACCCCTTAAAAGCTCTCAAATTAACTATAAGTTATAATTTTTTCAATGTTTTCTACAAAAAACGATACTATCTTTAAAAAGATTTTATATCATTTCAGAATTTTAACATATTTAGCAAGTAAATAAGCTCTCTCTAATCGTAAAGCTTTTAACAAAAAATGTCTATCTAATAATTGGTGGCACCACAATCTTTCTTTCAAATAGCTTTTTATAAAAAAAATCTTTAATAAGTTTCAATTTTGTCAATATTTCTCTATCCTAAACGGCTTAATCTTAAGGTATCTATAATTTATTTAAAAAAATGTTTATAACATGAAAAACTTGAGCAAAACTAAATTCTTAATTCTTATTCAGTCCCTCAAATTATACATAATGTGAGGTTTTCGCTCTGTCTAGAATTAGGGATAATCCTCCTGATGAGATGGTCTAACCAACCATCGAAACGCGTCGAGGAAAGGTTTCCCCACCAACATTTTTTGGTTTTATCAAAAAACTATTTATTACAATAATAAATAATTGTAATAAATTGGGATTCTTAGTGCAATACACTACAGTAAAACTTTTTAATTAAATTCTTTAAGCTTCTTATAAATTTCCCCATTTCCTACATCAAATCCTTCTTCCTTAGATAAAAGCACAGAATTTTTAGATTTAATATTTTCCACAAATTATCCTCTAATATCATTGGTTTTCAAGACTAACGAATCGTAATAAAATGTTTCAATTAAATCATCAATTTTCTGCTAATTAAAATATAAATTATGTATTGTTTCAGGCTAGAAACGAAGTGGTTTGGTGGTTTGTGATTAGAACACGTCTATAGCCACAAATCTTTGAGGTAAGACAGAACAGTAGGAGTCATTTAAAAAAAAATTGGGAGAAATTATTAAGAAAAAATAAGATTAAAGCTTAAGGGAACTTAATACTAATTTTTTTTAAGAAATTAATTATGAAAGCTTTTATTTGACATAGATACAAATTTTAAAATTTAAACTTAATTAAAAACTTGGAAACTTTTCTTCATAATAGTAAACGCATCAAAATTATAAAATTTTGAACCACTTAACCTAAAAGCTTTCATTGAATTGAAAAAGATTTTAAAATTATAAAAAAGCAAAGCTTTGCTGCATAGTATCACTAGTAACTTTAAACTTCTACGTTTTAAAGGCTTTTATCAAAGCTTAAAGAAAGCTTAATTTAGGGTATAACGATTTTTCAATTAAATTATTAAAAATTGCAAAAGATTTTTTTTAATAATTTGATTACAGATCTTATCTAAACATTAACTAAAATCTTGCATTTTGTTTCACTAGATGCAAAGCTTTTGCCTTTAAATAGTTAATGCTTTAAAAAAACGCATGCATTTCAAAACTCAAAGCTTTTATTTAATACCAAATGCTTTTGTGTAAAGTTTTTTTTATGTTATCATTAAAGCTCTTATTTAAACAATAGATAACAAGCTTTGTTTTGTTTTTTAATAGAAAAAGCTTAAAAAGCACAACATTTTTTAATCTATAAGCTTTTATTCAAAGAAGGTCTTGAGTTTTGAAATTTGGCAATATAGAAATTTATATTTAAAAATTAATTGAAAGCTTTTTTAAGAAAAACTATTTTTTATTTTTACAAACTTTAATTACAATATGGGGTGATAAAAGCTTTTGTTAAGACAAATTTTAAGGATACAATTTTCAATTAATTTATAACAAATAAGCTTTAAATAAAAGCTTTTGAAAAGTTGAAAGCTTAAAAATGTTGTTTATATTTTTAAAACTTTTTCTTAACATAAAGAAACGAAATGTTTAAGATAGACTTAAGTTATTTTATATAAAATCTTTCTCGAGAATCCATTGTATTAATGCAAAGCTTTTAAATTTAACGTTATATATTTTAGCTTTTAAAATAATGTACACTTCTGTTTTCTTTTTAACACTTTCATCGAAAGTTCAAAAAAAGTTATACATTATAGCTTAGCAAGAAACTTTAAGCTTTTTTTATCCCAAAGAAATTATTAAAGCTTTTTATATAAGAAAAGCTTTTTATGAATGTATATACGATATCAAGCTTTCTTAGTATACAAAATTTAAAATTGTATAATCACCAAAGCTTTAATATATTGTTTGTCAATAACTTGTACTTTTATATTAAAAACTGGCTTTAAACTTTAAATTTTACCTTAGCTTGAAAATTTAAGCTTTTTAATATCCCAAAGAAATGTTTACAAGTTTTTAATTTGCTGAAAGCTTTACGTTTTTGTATATACAAAATTAAGATTTGTGATGATAAAGTCTTCGCAATTTTGAAATAACGAAAGCTTTAATAATAAAGCTTTCAAAAGATTTTTAGTTAAGCTTTTTGAAGAAAATCTTTTAATAAATTATTTGTCAAAAATTTAATGTCCTGCAATTACGAAATTTTGAATTTCAGCTTCGCTATAAGTTTCAAGCTTTTCAATATCCCAAAGAAACATTCAAAGCTTTTAATTAAAAGAAAGCTTTTTTATACATACAATATCAAGGTTTTTTTCATACAATATCAAGCCTTTTTTATATGAAATTTTTGCAATCGTATAATCACCAAAGCTTTAACATATAAAGCTCCTTAACGTTAAATATTTAAGCTTCTTTTAAGGAAAGCTTTTATACATTTTATTTGTCAATATCTTGTACTTTTTGTATTATTTAATTTGCTCTAATTTATCTCTTTTTGCTATAATCATTCCCATGTTCTCCACCCACTGTACTCCAATTTTCTCGATTTTCATTCTAATAAATTTAGTTTGAACGTGAGTTTTTTTGAAATCTTTTTATTACGTATAATTTACCTTGAACTTATAAGCAGAAAACAAGAAAGAAACAAACTATAACAAAAGTTAACTTTATTTTTTAGTTAAGTGAAGGAGACTTTGGCTCCTCCGAACGAACCAGCAGTTACACAAAAATCACATAAAACTTGAAAAACACCAAAAAAAAAATATATATATACATATATTATAATACTATCGTATCCTTTAAAGGATAATAAAAAGGAAAACAATAAATTTTCGTATAAGTTGCCAAACAAGGCGTACGAAACGGATTTATATATTAAGGAGAAGGACGCAAAGTGAAGAGGGACTACATCAACCCAAAACAATTGAAATTAACCCAGTTAAATATTTAAGATCTCTGCAGTACAAAAACAACAGAAGAAACAAAATTATGTTCATAAGAACTCGACATAACTCGTCTATTTAGGTTATAGACAGACATTTTGGATCCTTAAATTATACACAACGTGTATAATTTGTAAAGGATGTACGTACATCCACAGCACAATTCAAGACAATAATGATGAAGATGATGAGAAAAAGGCCAAAAAGTAAAGTCTCTAGCGGCTTTAATGCAAGAGAAGAAGAGCTCTTTTGAAACACACAGTCAGGCACGTTATACGAGTATGAATTTGAAATGTTGTCTAAATTTGGTTAAGAGGAATTATGACAAAAAAGGAAACTAATTTTGAGCATTAATGCAAAATTAAGTGGATAATACTAAATTAAGGAGGACAAACATCAAAAGGGTTTGAGAATAATTTAAAATTATATGGGAGGTGTGTTCCGAATAGAATTAAGTTACATTAAACTTAAATCTTGCAATATAAAAATTCTTAAAAATACGGAAATTTATTGAAATATTCTAGAAATTCATCTGACATTAAAATGTTAACATACGAGCAAAGACTCTTTAATTTAAAGATGTTGCACTTCCATTTAATGATTTGCCGTATGGTCGTTTTGAAAAGTCCCATAAAAAAGAGAGTATACCGCTTTTACTCTCATTCGAAAACAACTAAAAAATTGAATATTTATAGGAAATTTTTTAAAAATTGTCAATTTAAAGGAAATTTTTCGAAAATTGACTATTTATAGGAAATTTTTCGAAAATTGATTATTTATAGGAAATTTTTCGAAAATTGACTATTTATAGGAAATTTTTCGAAAGTTGACTATTAATAGGAAATTTTTCAAAAATTGACTATTTACAGGAAATTTTGCGAAAATTGACTATTTATAGGAAATTTTTCGAAAATTGACTATTTATAGGAAATTTTTCGAAAATTGACTATTTATAGGAAATTTTTCGAAAATTGACTGTTTAAGGGAAATTTTTCGATAATTGACTATTTATAGGAAAATTTTCGAAAATTGAATATTTATAGGAAATTTTTTGAAAATTGAATATTTATAGGAAATTTTTTGAAAATTGACTATTTATAGGAAATTTACCGAACATTGACTATTTATAGGAAATTTTTCGAAAAATTATTATTCATAGGAAATTTTTCGAAAATTGACTATTTATAGGAAATTTTTCGAAAATTTACTATTTATAGGCAATTTTTCGCAAATTGACTATTTATAGGAAATTTTTCGAAAATTGACTATTTATAGGAAATTTTTCGAAAATTTACTTTTTATAGGAAATTTTTCGAAAATTGACTCTTTATAGAAAATTTTTCGAAAATTGACTGTTTAAGGGAAATTTTTCGATAATTGACTATTTATAGGAAAATTTTCGAAAATTGAATATTATAGGAAATTTTATAGGAAATTTTTCGAAAATTGACTTTTTGTAGGAAATTTTTTGAAAATTGACTATTTATAGGATATTTTTCGAAAATTTACTATTTATATGAAATTTTTCGAAAATTGACTATTTATAGGAAATTTTTCGAAAATTGACTATTTATAGGAAATTTTTCGAAAATTGACTATTTATAGGAAATTTTTCGAAAATTGACTATTTATAGGAAATTTTTCGAATATTGACTATTTACAGGAAATTTTTCGAAAAATTACTATTCATAGGAAATTTTTCAAAAATTGACTATTTATAGGAAAATTTTCAAAAATTTACTATTTATAGAAAATTTTTCGAAAATTTACAATTTATATAAAATTTTTCGAAAATTTACTATTTATAGGAAATTTTTATAAAATTTACTATTTTTTGTATTTATTTTTTTAAGATCGCATTGTTGTGCAATGATGATAATTATTAGCATATGGCAAAATTTTATTTTCAAAATCATTTTATGTCAAAGACACTCAAATGCCAAATTTTGCAAAATATGATCACCCCAAATATTACAAGCAAATCTCTTTAATAACATGAGTTTTTCATTAAGAAAACTAAAAATAAAACTTATTCAAAATAATTCTTAGTTGCAATTTATATCAAATCAAGCATTCAACCATTCCATGTGCCCCAATCGTCCATACCATTCATCCATTTCTGTTTTTTGATTGGCTTAAAGCAAGTGTAAGCGTCTATGTAAAAGTGTTGTTATGCCATTGACGGCTCTTTTTGTTTTCAGAGCATGACATTTTTTGGACGTTATACCTTCTAGTCTTCATTTTATTTCCGTTACAATTCAATTTTATTTTCTAAGCAGCAGCGAAAAATAGTTCTTAAATAAATAAAATTTCATTCATTCAGAGAAAAATACTGTCATTTATTTCAAATTGACAGTTTATGTTGACAGTTGTTTTGAAATGAAACGTTAAACATTTGTATTATTATGTGTTTTTGACAGTGTTGGTTTAAGGAGAAAATTAAATAATGAAGAGAGAGATAGAGAGAAAGGGTAGATAACATGTCATTTTTGAAATCAAAATGATAAAGGATTTAGACTTAAAGAGACCAAGAATAAAAGAGGTTCGATTTGATATTTTCAAACAAACTCTGGAAAAAAATTAATGCAAATTGACATTTAATAAGTGAATGTTATGATAATTATCTAATAAATAATAGGGGTATTCACATGTCAAACTATTTAACGTTTAATACTAATAAAGAAAAGTATTTCTATTGGTACTTACATACATATATTAGTACTGATATGTGTACTAGAATTAGAACTTGTGTATTATAATGTAAGATTTTAGTATTTATAATAGTACAAATTCTAGTATTAATATTGGTATTGCTGATACTAGTATTAGTACTAGGATTAATTCTCGTATTAGTGTTGGTACAAACATAGTAGTAGTATTAATAACAGTACTAGTAGTGTTACTTGTTTCAGTATTGATATTAGTTCTAGCATTATTACTAGTATTTGTACTAGTATTAGTACTATTATAAGAATTAGTACTAGTATTAGTACAAGTATTAGTACTAGTATTAATACTAGTATAAGTACTAGTATTAGTACCAGTATTAATACTAGTATAAGTACTAGTATTAGTACCAGTATTAGTACTAGTATAAGTACCAGTATTAGTATTAGTACTAGTATTAGTACTAGTATTAGTACCAGTATTAGTACTAGTATTAGTACTAGTATTAGTACTAGTGTTAGTACTAGTATTAGTACTAGTGTTAGTACTAGTATTAGTACTAGTACTATTATTTATACTAGTATTAGTACTAGTACTATTATTTATACTAGTATTAGTACTAGTATTAGTACCAGTATTAGTACTAGTATTAGTACCAGAATTAGTACTAGTATTAGTACTAGTATTAGTACTATTATTAGTACTAGTATTAGTACTAGTATTAGGACTAGCTGATACTAGTATTAGTACTAGTATAAGTACTGGTATTAGTACTAGTATTAGTACTGGTATTAGTACTAGTATTAGTACTAGTATAAGTACTAGTATTAGTACTGGTATTAGTACTGGTGTTAGTACTAGTATTAGTACTAGTATTAATACTAGTATTAGTACTAGTATTAGTACCAGTATTAGTACTAGTATTAGTACTGGTATTAGTACTGGTGTTAGTACTAGTATTAGTACTAGTATTAATACTAGTATTAGTACTAGTATTAGTACCAGTATTAGTACTAGTATTAGTACTAGTATTAGTACTAGCATTAGTACTAGCATTAGTACTAGTATTAGTACTAGTATTAGTACTAGTATTAGTACTAGTATTAGTACTAGTATTAGTACTAGTATTAGTACTAGTATTAGTACTACTATTAGTACTAGTATTAGTACTAGTATTAGTGCTACTATTAGTATTATTACTAGTATTAGTACTAGTATTAGTACTAGCATTAGTACCAGAACTAGTATTAGTATTTGTATTAGTACTTGTGTTAGTACTAGTATTAGTACTGGTAGTAGTACTAGTATTAGTACAAGTATTTCAACTAGGATTTGTACTAATATTTGTTCTAGTAGAAGTACTAGTACTAGTATTAGTACAAGTGTTTGTACTAGTATTTGTACTAGTTATTTGTTCTAGTAGATGTACTAGTATTTGTACTAGTATTTGTTCTAGTATTAGTACTAGTATTAGAACTAGTACTAGTATAAATGCTAGTATAAGTATTCGTAGTAGTACTAATATTAGTATCCGTATTTGTATCAGTATTCGAACTATTATTAGTACTAGTTTAAATACTAGTGTTAGTACTAAAAATACCTTGTACAACTATTAGGTCTTTAGCGAATATCCCTATTGCTTTGTTGCCAATTACTTCAATTTCTCTTCAACTTCAGTTATTTCTTCATGTTCGCCATTAATTTAATTAATATTTATTTCAAACATTTATTTCATCTGAAAATATTTCCTTAAGTGCTGACAATTATATGTTTATAAATGTCATCATTAGTTCTAACTGTTAAAGAAAAAGTAAATTGTCACATTTATAAGACAACAACTAAAAGATAATATTCTCTCCTCTTGCTATCTCACTCTCTTTTTCTCACTATCTCCTTCTCTACTGTCAAGTCTCTAAAGAATTCTAATGTTCTTTATTCTCTTTAGTTAATGTTTGTCATTCATTTGCTAAATTTACTTACTAAATGTTTTTGCTTAAGACAATTTTCTTTTGCAAAAACTAAATCTCAATTCAACATTTAAAGACAATAGAAAAACTATTTCAGTCATTTTAAATTAATGAACAAACAACTGAGGAGTTTTTAACAATTTAGCAGAGAACATCACAAGAAAAGCAAAAATGGAATAAATCCATTCATACGAGTATGTATGTAGTAGAGGAAGAAAGCTTTGATATTATTCTATTAAAATACCAGGAATTCTTTTCCACTATTAAACTGATTTGAATTCTTCAAAATAGTGCAGAGCTAATATTCAACAGCAATTCAGGAGACATATAATAGAAATAATACTAGCATTTTTGCAAGCACAGAGTACCAGAATTAAAAATCTTATTAGTATTAATACAAGTACATTTACTGATAATTTGAGGCCCTATGCTTCACTGGGAGTCAAGGATAACAGAAGACATTTACTGGTGATGTATAAAGAAATATAACTAGGCGGTGCCACGAACCGGTCATAAATTCCAGAATTGCATACAAAATTTCCAGGTTACATAATTTCTCGATTTCAATTGGCCGCCTCGTTTTTGCAATTTAAAAATGCTGTATATTATTTTCTTTCAGGCCATTTGAAAGATCGGTTTTACTTGAACAAACCAGAAACAACTGGCACTCTGAAAGATGAAATTTTGCGCAGCATTGACGAGCCAAGCGAAGCTTTGTTGCAAAATGTGGTTAAGAATTGTGTGAAAAAACAGGAACGTTCGCCGTTAAGGTGGACATTTGCCCGAAGTTATATTCTATTTTTAATTCCCATATTTCTTTCTACTTTCAAAAAAGTGCTTTCTAACCTCAAGCTCGGTCAACCCTTTCTCAAAAATCGTTTAAATATACAGAAAATCACAAAAAATTACGAAATCTAAAGAAATTTTAGAGTTTTGCGCTTAAACTTTATACAGATAAGTTTTAAGTGAACTTAAATAAATGAGTAAAATTTCTAGATTATAAGTTTGACCTTAACTCCCATTTATGAACCTTTCTTAGTAGTAATTAAAATATGTATGTATGTTAATATTTATAATAGGGTGGGTCGTTTTTAAATTTTCTCTCAAAATTTAAGAATTCGCTATAGAACCTCCAGGGCCCTGTGGCCTAAACTAGATATAGGTGGAACCAAGACGTTGCTAGATCTCAGCAGGACAAACCTTAGAAGATGAATATGCATTCTAGACGGCTACTATGACCTAAATTCTAGGCAAAACTTGTGTGACAGGAGCGTTTCGAAGATTTGCAGATTATGCCTAGATGAGGACTCGTCCGAATTTTTGTAGGTTCTACAATTGGAATCAATTTGCTTAGATGAGTCTTCTTTCCTTTAGGTCACGTTACACTAATTTCAATACCTATATCTATCTCTATTACTTTTACTATCACTATCCTTTAAATATCTAGATACTTACTACTGAACCGCAGTGGTATAGCAGGTTAGTCATCCGCCTAGCGTACCAGAGGTCCCAAGTCCGATCCCTGTTCACCTCATACTTCAGTTAGCGACGGGTTATTGAGTTTTAGGCTATGTAAAACTTCTCTAACTAATGCATTTGCCGTTCGGAGCCGGAGTTAAAAGGTAGGTCCTTTTCAATGAGTCTAAAAAAACAATCGGATGCAGCTCAGCTAAAAGAAGTACCTCTTGTTGCATTTGGAATGTTGTCGTGGAAATTATTATTATTATTGTTATTATTATATCTATCTCTATCACTTTTACTATCACTATTCTTATATATCTTTATACTTATTTTCAAGCCATTTCAGTTTCCTATTTTTCCTATATTCAGGAAGGATATGGGTGACCGAGTAAAGGTGTCATTCTAACTCCACCTTCCGAATAATAAATGTTAATAAAAGTGAAAAAACGACCCACCCTACTGAACATCATCTAGTTTGACCTGTTTGGAGAAAGTTATTTTTTTTTTTCGTTTGACTCCCATTAACATTTTACTTGTGAATGCAACATTTCTGACATTTACACATACGAGTGAGTGTTTACCTTCTTTACACATGAAATGAAATACATACATAAATATATAAGTGTATGTACTTATGTATGAGAAATGATTAAGTTTCAAAATTAATTAAAATTTTAATGATAACTAAAAGATGCATAAAAGCATCTTAAATAAATGAATAAAAAAGAAATGTTGCCTTTAACAACAATTAAAACGAAAAATAGATAAACAAATTTTCTTGCGTTTAATTCGCACCAGCAGAAGCGAGGAAAAGTAGTGAAAATTGGTCATGACAGTGTGTGAAAATGAAAGCACAAAGTCTTCTTCTACTCTTCGCACAGCGACAAACAGACAATTAAAACACAGGGAATGTCAACTGTCAGGCGAAGGTTAAAAATAAAAAAATAAATACCAGAATAAAAAATTCAAATGTAACAAATAAAACAACTGAAACAATGCAAAAATTAAACGAACCATAACAATAAAACACGAACAAGACATGAAAAGACATGACTGACTGAGTGAAAAATAAATAAAAGTTTAAAAAGATAACAAAAGCATCAGAACAATAACAAAAATTAAACAAAAAAATCTAACTAATTTTAAACACAAACAAACAAATAAACAAGGAAAGTTTTATTTAAAATTGTTGTATTCTTTTTTTTATTTTTTTAAATTAAAATTTAGGTCATTACTACAATAAATATATAAATACCGACCACAAACCTCAGTCTGAATAAACATAAATAACTACCCAATTTCAAATTTAATCTTTTAATTCCCTGACCAAGAAAATGAACTAGAGAATTAAATCAGACTTAAAACTGTTAATTACCATAAAAATTTTAATTTTTTCTTTTAATTTTTTTAATAAAACAAAGATTAGAGAAATGATTGAAAAGAACTGAGAAAAAAATTCAAAAAAATCATGCATAAATATTTTTTTATTTTTACAATTTGCGTAGCTATGAAAGACCCTGTAGTATCGATGCAAAATTTTAAAATTAGTTAATTGGCCCCATTTAGCCTCTTACAGGGTTAGTCTTTGTCTTACTCGATAAAAAATTTTCTATAGAAAATTTTTCGATATAAAAAATTTTCTATAGAAAATTTTTCGATATCAAAAATTTTCTATAGAAAATTTTTCGATATAAAAAATTTTCTATAGAAAATTTTTCGATATAAAAAATTTTCTATAGAAAATTTTTCGATATAAAAAATTTTCTATAGAAAATTTTTCCATATAAAAAATTTTCTATAGAAAATTTTTCCATATAAAAAATTTTCTATAGAAAATTTTTCCATATAAAAAATTTTCTATAGAAAATTTTTCCATATAAAAAATTTTCTATAGAAAATTTTTCCATATAAAAAATTTTCTATAGAAAATTTTTCTATATAAAAAATTTTCTATAGAAAATTTTTCGATATCAAAAATTTTCTATAGAAAATTTTTCGATATCAAAAATTTTCTATAGAAAATTTTTCGATACAAAAAATTTTCTATAGAAAATTTTTCGATATAAAAAATTTTCTATAGAAAATTTTTCGATATAAAAAATTTTCTATAGAAAATTTTTCGATATAAAAAATTTTCTATAGAAACATTTTTGATATCGAAAAATTTTCTATAGAAACATTTTTGATATCGAAAAATTTTCTATAGAAAATTTTTCGATATCAAAAATTTTCTATAGAAAATTTTTCGATATCAAAAATTTTCTATAGAAAATTTTTCGATATTTTTTCGATATCAAAAATTTTCTATAGAAAATTTTTCGATATAAAAAATTTTCTATAGAAAATTTTTCGATACAAAAAAATTTTCTATAGAAAATTTTTCGATATCAAAAATTTTCTATAGAAAATTTTTCGATATAAAAAATTTTCTATAGAAAATTTTTCGATACAAAAAAATTTTCTATAGAAAATTTTTCGATACAAAAAAATTTTCTATAGAAAATTTTTCGATATAAAAAATTTTCTATAGAAAATTTTTCGATATAAAAAATTTTCTATAGAAAATTTTTCGATATAAAAAATTTTCTATAGAAAATTTTTCGATATAAAAAATTTTCTATAGAAAATTTTTCGATATAAAAAATTTTCTATAGAAAATTTTTCGATATAAAAAATTTTCTATAGAAAATTTTTCGATATAAAAAATTTTCTATAGAAAATTTTTCGATATAAAAAATTTTCTATAGAAAATTTTTCGATATAAAAAATTTTCTATAGAAAATTTTTCGATATAAAAAATTTTCTATAGAAAATTTTTCGATATAAAAAATTTTCTATAGAAAATTTTTCGATATAAAAAATTTTCTATAGAAAATTTTTCGATATAAAAAATTTTCTATAGAAAATTTTTCGATATAAAAAATTTTCTATAGAAAATTTTTCGATATAAAAAATTTTCTATAGAAAATTTTTCGATATAAAAAATTTTCTATAGAAAATTTTTCGATATAAAAAATTTTCTATAGAAAATTTTTCGATATAAAAAATTTTCTATAGAAAATTTTTCGATATAAAAAATTTTCTATAGAAAATTTTTCGATATAAAAAATTTTCTATAGAAAATTTTTCGATATAAAAAATTTTCTATAGAAAATTTTTCGATATAAAAAATTTTCTATAGAAAATTTTTCGATATAAAAAATTTTCTATAGAAAATTTTTCGATATAAAAAATTTTCTATAGAAAATTTTTCGATATAAAAAATTTTCTATAGAAAATTTTTCGATATAAAAAATTTTCTATAGAAAATTTTTCCATATAAAAAATTTTCTATAGAAAATTTTTCCATATAAAAAATTTTCTATAGAAAATTTTTCTATATAAAAAATTTTCTATAGAAAATTTTTCTATATAAAAAATTTTCTATAGAAAATTTTTCGATATCAAAAATTTTCTATAGAAAATTTTTCGATATCAAAAATTTTCTATAGAAAATTTTTCGATATCAAAAATTTTCTATAGAAAATTTTTCGATATAAAATTTTTTCGAAAATTCACTATTTATAGGAAAAAATTTCCGAAAATTTTCTATCAATAGAAAATTTTTGGAAAATTTATTATTTATAGGAAATTTTTCGAAAATTGACTATTCATAGGAAATTTTTCGAAAATTGACTATTCATAGGAAATTTTTCGAAAATTGACTATTTATAGGAAATTTTTCGAAAATTTACTTTTTATAGGAAATTTTTCGAAAATTGACTTTTTATAGGAAATTTTTCGAAAATTGACTTTTTATAGGAAATTTTTCGAAAATTGACTTTTTATAGGAAATTTTTCGAAAATTGACTTTTTATAAAAAATTTTCAAAAATTGACTTTTATAGGAAATTTTTCAAAAAATTGACTTTTTATAGGAAGTTTTTCGAAAATTGACTTTTTATAGGAAATTTTTCGAAAATTTACTTTTTATAGGAAATTTTTCAAAAATTGACTTTTTATAGGAAATTTTTCGAAAATTGACTTTTTATAGGAAATTTTTCGAAAATTGACTTTTTATAGGGAATTTTTCGAAAATTGACTTTTTATAGGAAATTTTTAGAAAATTGACTATTTATAGAAAATTTTTCGAAAATTGACTATTTTTAGGAAATTTTTTGAAAATTGACTATTTTTAGGAAATTTTTCGAAAATTGACTATTTATAGGAAATTTTTTGAAAATTGACTATTTTTAGGAAATTTTTCGAAAATTGACTAATTATAGAAAATTTTTCGAAAATTGACTATCTCTGTTTAGTCTGTGTGAAAGGGGTATGATGTCATAGGGTCTGCCTAAACCGACTATTGTTCTTTTGTACTTGTTTTTATTTTATTCTCCCTTAATTGAAATTTTTATCTGTTTGAATGTTAACAAAAATTTGTTCATTATGACACAAAAGGACAATAGTCCTTTGAAAAACACTTTATTGCATTTTATTCTCAAAAAAGGCTTAACTCTAATTTACACAAAAATTGTTTGCAAAAAGGACATAGAAAGGAACAAAAAAAAACGTTGAAAAAAATTTGTATTTCAATTTAGGTCAAAAAAATATTTTTTTAGAATAAGCAGAAGTAGAATAGTAAACACTTTATCAGATTTATGTAAATACATTAAAAGTACCGCACACAGACAATGGAAAATTCACAAACACACATACATTTATATTTATACACGAACTAATACAACTAAAGTAAAGTACATAGAAAAGTTAAAATGTGTGTGTTTCTGTGATCAAAGGAAATGGATAAAGGAAGGGTGTAAAAGCGAGAAGTGAGCCAAAGTACTAATAATTTGTAACCTGAAAATGTATAAGTAGACTTTGTGTCTAATACTCTAAGGTGTGTCCTGAATAAAATATGGATTTTCTATTTCAAGCAAAACTTATCTACTAAACGACAATAAACAGAAACAAATCCCAAAGAAATTGTGTAGCTATTTATAGTTGAGGGAAAAGAAGCCAAGCATTTGTGGCATCAGGCACGATAAACACAGAAATGTATATAACAGAGTGCCTTTTTGAGATAGCACAGAGTGCCTATAATATGTCTTTTTCAATTTTATGGAGGCAAGTCCATCCAATTGCTCAGAATTTCGGCCTTTTAAATGGTATTGAGTGGTTCTTGTACAATATCTTACTCGGAAAAATCCTTAAAAATCAATCCACAGAGTAAATTATGATATCAAAAAGGGAAAAATGCCCTATTTTTTGGGTCAATTTGTTTTAAAGATTTTCTAAAGCTTTAGTTTTATGATTTCCTAAAAACTACAAAAACTATTAAAATATGTACTTTAATATGCTATAAATAGTTCGTTCAGATAAACGAGGACATTTGCTATAATAAAAGTATGGAAGAATAAAAAAAGCTGACATAAAAATCCAAAAAAAAATCATAAAATTGTATAATATTTAGAGGGAGTAATTCGTAATAAACATAAAAATAAAACGTGAGATTTTGTAAAAAATGTTGTCTTTTAACTAGAATAAAGCGTTGGCGAATTTTACGATTTATTTTAATGGTTTTTGACAGCCATTGATAGTTTCTATTACAATTTTGCTACGTGATATTTTGACCTTTTATGTAATGACCGGGGAAAAATATTTAAATTTAGAATCGAGTTCAATAAAACCAAACAAAAAAACTAAATGACTTTTAAAATGCAGCATCATGTAACATCAATTGCCATTGAGGAAAGATGACATAATAAAATGATATTTCTAAAACAGAAAAACAATTAATTAATTTTTGCTTATAAATTTTAAGTAAATTTTCTTAAAGTTTTTAACAATTTTCTTACAGTTAAGTATTTGCTTTGTTTAATGAACAGGAAACACCTTTTAATAAATTACTAAGACGAGGGTTGCTATTTAAGTACTGGGAACTGGCAACATCATAATAAAATTTGACATTTTTTTGAAAATTGTCTATTTTTGTTTCGAAAATTTACTATTTATAGGAAATTTTTTGAAAATTGACTACTTAAAAGAAAATTTTTCGAAAATTGACTAATTATAGGAAATTTTTCGAAAATTGACTATTTACTGTAAATTTATCGAATATTGACTATTTATAGAAAATTTTTCGAAAATTTACAATTTAAAGGAAATTTTTCGAAAATTCACTATTTATAGGAAATTTTTCAAAAATTAACTATTTATAGGAAATTTTTCAAAAATTAACTATTTATAGGAAAATTTTTCAAAAATTGACTATTTATAGGAAATTTTTAAAAAATTGACTATTTATAGGAAATTTTTAAAAAATTGACTATTTATAGAAAATTTTTAAAAAATTGACTATTTATAGAAAATTTTTCAAAAATTGACTATTTATAGGAAATTTTTCAAAAATCGACTATTTATAGGAAATTTTTCAAAAATTGACTATTTATAGGAAATTTTTTAAAAATTGACTATTTATAGGAAATTTTTCAAAAATTGACTATTTATAGGAATTTTTTCAAAAATTGACTATTTATAGGAAATTTTTCAAAAATTGACTATTTATAGGAAATTTTTCAAAAATTGACTATTTATAGGAAATTTTTGAAAAATTGACTATTTATAGGAAATTTTTGTAAAATTTACTATTTATAGGAAATTTTTCAAAAATTGACTATTTATAGGAAATTTTTGTAAAATTGACTATTTATAGGAATTTTTACGAAAATTGACTATAGGAATATTTTAGAAAATTTTCTATAGGAAATTTTTCGAAACTCACTTTAACCACAACAAATACATTAAAACGTTGTAAGTACGTTTATGCTAAAAACGGTCTTTATTATGGCGTTGCCAGATAGCCCTACTAAAATAGTAACCCTCGTATTTCAATTACATATAAATTTTTAAAATGTTACTATTAAATTAACTTTTTCCCCTCATTCTCCGAATCACATCTGAGCACTAAATGACGATAATGATAATGACGCTAACGCTTGACAGGTCTTAGCAAAAACTTAGTGATAAGAAAAAGTGTGAGTTGCATGAATAAACAAAATATTTGACAAATGCAGCTGAATACAGAAATAAATGTTTAAAACAATAAATAAAATACGAATGCAAACAAACTGTAAAGAACTGCTAAGAACTTCAGCTAAAGCGTTGCCTTCAAGGAACTGGGGAGGAGGGATCGACACAAAAGTAGAATAGAACAATTTTGCATGACTTGGTAGATTCGTTCGTTCTCTTTTACAAACTCACTTGTCATTTGTTATAAACTATTAATGAATGACAGACAAAATGAATTGTCCTCAGAGAAACATAACAACGACACAGATCCATACATTATTTGCAACTTTGCTGCTGCTGCTGGTGCTAAGACCTCCACTTCCACTTCGGCCCGTATATTGTTGCAGTGAGAATATCTGATGAATATCATGACATAAATTTATAATTGTTGACAAAATGTTGCAGGTATTTTTTTCAATTTTTATCTTTTTAACTGTTAAAGTACAACTATTTCAGTTATTGTTTAATTTTTTTGCTGTCACTCTGACATAAGATGAAAAGCAAATAATCGTTGAGTTTATCGTGAAGAGGCGGATTTAGGGAGGGATTAGCGAGAAATGTTAATTCATTATGAGGCTTAAGGTTAAAACTTTGAACAAAATAATAAATTATAAAAAATAATGACAAAACTTAGCGAGTTTTATTATTTCTAGGACTTTACTAGAATCTGAACTGGGGCCCAAAATAAAATAGAGAACCGGTACAGCAGTTTTCAAGATCTTAAAGAACCAACCTAAACTAGATCAACTACAAACTGAACTGTAGCTTGGACTCAAAAGAACCTAAGACATGATAAAGTGATTTTAAAGATCCTGATAAAAATTTTCGGTATCAATATTTTTTTTTAGCAAATTTTCGGCATCAAAATTTTTTATAGAAAATTTTCGGTATCAACATTTTTTATAGAAAATTTTCGGCATCAACATTTTTTATAGAAAATTTTCGGTATCAAAATTTTTTATAGAAAATTTACGGTATAAAATTTTGTAAAGAAAATTTTCGGTATCAAAGTTTATATAGAAAATTTTCGTTATAGTAATTTAAAAAAAAAATTTTCGGTATAAAATTTTTTAAAGAACATTTTCGGTATAAATTTTTTTTAAGAAAATTTTTTATTGTAACATTTCTTTTTAGTGAAAAAATTTGTTGGTTCAATATTTTTTTATCAAAATTTTTTATACATAATTTTCGATATAAAATTTTTTAAAGAAAATTTTCGGTATCAACATTTTTTATAGAAAATTTTCTATATCAACATTTTTTATAGAAAATTTTCGGTATCAAAATTTTTTATAGAAAATTTTCGATATCAAAATTTTTTTATAGCAAATTTTCGGTATAAAATTTTTTAAAGAAAATTTTCGGTATTAAAATTTTTTATAGAAAATTTTCGGTATAAAATTAAAAAATTAGAAAATTTTTGGTATCAACATTTTTTATAGAAAATTTTTGGTTTCAACATTTTTTATAGAAAATTTTCGGTATTAAAATTTTTTATAGGAAGTTTTCGGTAATAAAATTTTTTAAAGGAAATTTTCATTATAAAATTTTTAGAAAAAAAAGAAAATTTTCGGTAAAAAATTTTTAAAAGAAAATTTTCGGTGTAAAATTTCTTTAAAGAAAATTTTTGCTTTCAAAATATTTTATAGAAAATTTCCACTGTCAAAATTTTTTATAGAAAATATTCGGTATCAAAATTTTTTATAGAAAATTTTCGGTATCAACATTTTTTATAGAAAATTTTCGGTATGAAAATTTTTTATAGAAAATTTTCGGTATCAAAATTTTTTAATTTAAATTTTTTATTTTAAATTTTAGTTTAAATTTTTGGTTTACATAATTTTTATAGAAAATTTTTTTAGAAAACTTTTTTATAGAAAACTTTCGGTTTAAAATTTTTTATAGAAAATTTTCGGTTTAAATTTTTTATAGAAAATTTTCGATATTAAAATTTTGTATGCAAAATTTTTGTACTACAATTTTTTGTAGGAAATAGAAAATAGAAAAAATAGAAAATTTTCGGTATAAAAAAAGTTTCCTGATATTTTTGACACAAAAGTTTCAGTGAAGTGAACCTTATATGTTATATATTATTTAGATTATCCTAAAAGTATGCTACACAAATGTTTCTCAAATATCTTACATTTCGATCGATAACGAATGCGGCGATTCGGCCCCAAATTTCGAACCTGAACTAGATTTAGAGCCTGAAATAATTAATTTAGAATCTGTTTTCAAAACTAGATCAAAAACTAACTAAAATAGATAAACTACCTTAACAAAAATCGTTTATTTAGGTCATAAAGTCTCCACTTTATTTACAAAAAAAAATATTTTCTTAGTTCTTGAAAGTTACAAGTTTTATGTAACACGAAAAAACACAAACTATGAAAACTCATAAAATCAATAATGATTTTTCTGTTTTTGAAAACTCCACCAAGAAAAAAAAGAAACGACATTGAAATAAATCTTTTCCGGTGACCAAAAACAGAAAAGAAATTCTACAAGAAACGAAATTAAAGAAAGTTTTTGTCCTCTTTACAAAGGAATTTATATCCTTTGGCTGTAAGTCACATAATTCAAACTCCCATCTGTAGACAGAACAAGACAATTGCTGGGTGGGTGGATATGCCGTACAGATGGCGCTTGTTGGCCCTGCAGTCACTGTCATTCGGTATTTTATTTATTTCGTTTGCTCTTTCGTTAATCTAGAACAAATATACGTTGATTTTGTGCTGGGAGTGGTGACTTTTTTCGCCAACGTTTACAAAATACGCCAAAGCTTCCGAAAGCCCAACAAACAGCAACAAATGATGTGAATTTTAGCATTGGAATGCTTTAAGGTTCTTTACGCTTTGAGAACAAAATAAAACTTAACATATTTGGATGTTGGCCAAAAACAAACAAAAAAAATCAAAAATGAAAAGCGAAAAATGTCGTCATGGAGCGCTTAGAGAAATGCCACATGGAATAGGGGACACACAAGTTAAATGTAGTTTTTTTGTAACACGAAAAAAAGCTTAAACACAAGCATTTTTGTATGGAAAATTTTGTACATGAAAAATTTAGTTTAATTTTACTAGATATTACTTACCAGTAAAATTCTTAAAATAAATAAAGCATTATTTAAGGTATTTACCTGGAAAAAGAAAGAGGAGAAGATAATTAAAATAAATTATATAATACAATATAATACTCATAAATATTTAATAAGAGGGAATTTGGAATGTTTGTCCCTGCTACCGGATGTCTTGATAGTAAATACTTTAAACACTACCAACATTAGCACTTGTATAAGTACTAGTATTTCTACTAATAAAAGTATTGGTACTGGTATTAGAACTAGTATGAGAACTAGTATTAATATTACTACAAGTATTATAATAAGAACAAGTATTAGTACTAGTATAAGTACTTGTATAAATACTAGTATAAGTACTAGTATAATTACTAGTGTAAGTACTAGTATAAGTACTAGTATAAGTACTAGTATAAGTACTAGAATAAGTACTAGTATAAGTACTAGTATAAGTGCTAGTATAAGTACTAGTATTAGTGTCATTAAAAACTTAGGCGTTCAAAAGAGTATGGCCCATTTGTTGGGTTGTTTTAGTCTATATCTTAGTCTTTGCCCTAGTCTATTTGTTAGTCTATGTCTTACTCTATGTTTCAGTCTATCTTTTAGTCTATGCCATAGTCTATGTCTTACTCTACGTTTCAGTCTATTTCTTAGTCTATGTCTATGTCTTAGTCTATGTCTTAGTCTATGTCTTAGTCTATGTCTTAGTCTATGTCTTAGTCTATGTCTTAGTCTATGTCTTAGTCTATGTCTTAGTCTATGTCTTAGTCTATGTCTTAGTCTATGTCTTAGTCTATGTCTTAGTCTATGTCTTAGTCTATGTCTTAGTCTATGTCTTAGTCTATGTCTTAGTCTATGTCTTAGTCTATGTCTTAGTCTATGTCTTAGTCTATGTCTTAGTCTATGTCTTAGTCTATGTCTTAGTCTATGTCTTAGTCTATGTCTTAGTCTATGTCTTAGTCTATGTCTTAGTCTATGTCTTAGTCTATGTCTTAGTCTATGTCTTAGTCTATGTCTTAGTCTATGTCTTAGTCTATGTCTTAGTCTATGTCTTAGTCTATGTCTTAGTCTATGTCTTAGTCTATGTCTTAGTCTATGTCTTAGTCTATGTCTTAGTCTATGTCTTAGTCTATGTCTTAGTCTATGTCTTAGTCTATGTCTTAGTCTATGTCTTAGTCTATGTCTTAGTCTATGTCTTAGTCTATGTCTTAGTCTATGTCTTAGTCTATGTCTTAGTCTATGTCTAAGTCTATGTCTTAGTCTATGTCTTAGTCTATGTCTTAGTCTATGTCTTAGTCTATGTCTTAGTCTATGTCTTAGTCTATGTCTTAGTCTATGTCTTAGTCTATGTCTTAGTCTATGTCTTAGTCTATGTCTTAGTCTATGTCTTAGTCTATGTCTTAGTCTATGTCTTAGTCTATGTCTTAGTCTATGTCTTAGTCTATGTCTTAGTCTATGTCTTAGTCTATGTCTTAGTCTATGTCTTAGTCTATGTCTTAGTCTATGTCTTAGTCTATGTCTTAGTCTATGTCTTAGTCTATGTCTTAGTCTATGTCTTAGTCTATGTCTTAGTCTATGTCTTAGTCTATGTCTTAGTCTATGTCTTAGTCTATGTCTTAGTCTATGTATTAGTCTATTTCTTAGTCTATGTCTTAGTCTATGTCTTAGTCTATGTCTTAGTCTATGTCTTAGTCTATGTCTTAGTCTATGTCTTAGTCTATGTCTTAGTCTATGTCTTAGTCTATGTCTTAGTCTATGTCTTAGTCTATGTCTTAGTCTATGTCTTAGTCTATGTCTTAGTCTATGTCTTAGTCTATGTCTTAGTCTATGCCTTAGTCTATGTCTTAGTCTATATCTTAGTCTATATATTAGTCTATGTCTTAGTCTAAGTCTTAGTCTATGTCTTAGTCTATGTCTTAGTCTATGTTTCAGTCTATGTTTTAGTCTTTGTCTCAGGCTATAACTAACCCTTGTCCGTATCATTATGTCCTCAAAACCTTAATGACCTTTGACCTTTGTGTTTTAAAATATGATTTTAATAAAAATTTAAATATCTTTTAATTGGAAAATATATTCCATCTGCGATATTTGCATTAATTTTTAATAAATCACAATGTAAATAAATTTATCATTTAATATATTAGCAAAGACCAGAGTAAAAAAATATTGAAACGTAAATATTTGTATAATTATACCCTTGTACTATTAATATACGTAAAATGGTTGGTTTGCTCTTAAAACAAAGTTAATGGAACATGCCATTTCGTTAAACACAATTACGAGGGTTGAACCAAAAGCCTTGAGAATATATGAAATTTTAGATTGTGATAGTTATCTAAAACTTAGTTAGACAAATTCTTATTTCTAGAAAAAATCAAAGTGCGAAAATTTTGTAACAACTTTTCATTTAACCCTCGTTTGCATTAACTCTATGCACGTGCAGTAGTACATTAAGTAGCCATAATACGAAATGGAGAATTCTAGAAAACTTTGTATGCTTTAGTACTTAACTAGTCATCATTAAGGGCTTATTTCAAACTTCCTTCTGACATGCTCGCAATTTGTGGTCGGCCATTTGTGCGGTGGCAAGCCAAAATGACAGAGATGGGTTAGTGGTAATCAATTTAAGTCAGTTTTAATGAAATATAAGTGTAGGAGTTGGCAAGATAAGTTTGATAATTAAAGGCGAATATAAATAATATAAGAGCTCTTATTTATGAAGTCACGTGAAAGTTATACTAGAACATCGAACAAAAACAAAAAGGACTGCTAAGAATTGGATTAGAAATACGTGTTGTAAAAAACAATCCAACAATTTTTTAGCTCTTAAATCTGCATCGAACCAAGCTGCGAGTTTGATATCGACCAACCTAACTTGCATCAAACTTAAATTTAACTAACTTCATACTAGCATCACACCACTAATTAAACCTTCAAACAGCATCAAACCAATTTTATATGGCTAATAACTAATTTCAAAGTCACTTCAAAGTTTTAGTAAGTTGTATGTGGGGAATAAGTAAGTGCATCGCCATTTCCGTTGACATACCTCTACAGAAGCAGGGATTTGATTTGTCGCGTTAGGTAGTTCTTAGTTTGTTATGCGGTTTGGCCACCATATATTAATGATTTTCCGTAAGCAGTTGTTTGCAAAGGTTTGCAGGCGCTTATCTACGGCATTCGTGCGTTTCCAAGTTTCGCAGCCGTTATACAGGATGGACTTGACATTCGAGTTGTATATTTGTAACTTGGTTGTTGCTGATATTTGCCGAGATTTCCAAATAGCTCGGAGAATGTCGAATGCAGATTTTGCCTTGTTAATAAGCGATTCAATATCCTCCAACTTTACTGAATTAATTTGCGTGTTCTACTCAAGTTCGATACTAGTTTGACACTAAATCAACTAGTTAATACAAGTTTGATTCCAAGTCGTTCATGTATGAGATAATTTCGATGTTAGTTGACTACTTTCGACAATGGTTCGATAATGTTATGTTTGTTTGATTAAATGTTGTTGTAGGTTCGATTTTAGTTTAATGTTAGTAAGGTTGATCTGATGTGGATCTGATTAAGAATTTTGCGTAAGCATTTGTTTGCAAAGGTTTGCAGGCGCTTATCTATGGCATTTGTGCGTTTCTAAGTTTCGCAGCCGTAATACAGGATGGACTTGACATTCAAGTTGAATATTCGTAACTTGGTTGTTGTTTTTGTTGATATTTGACGAGATTTCTAAATAGCTCGGAAAATGCCAAATGCAGATTTTGATTTGTAAATACGCGATTCAATATCTTCCATCTTTACTGGATGCTGATTCTGTTCAAGATCAAAAATATTTAGAATATTTTTGATGCGTGTTCTACTTAAGTTCGATACCAGTTTGACACAAAATCAACTAGTTCATATAAGTTTTATTCAAAGTCGCTTAGGTACGAGATAATTCCGATGTTAGTTGATTACTCTTGATAACGGTTCGATGCTGTTGTAATGTTTGTTTGATTAAATTTTGTTGTAAGTTCGATTTCGCTTTCATATTAGTTGGCTTGATCTGATGTGAGTATGGATCTAGGGCAATGTTAGGCAAAGTTTCTCTGATTTTGTATTTTGATCTTGTATTGAACATTGATCTAAGGTAAACCAGTTCGTTTCTAGGTATATCTAAATTTTGTTTCCTTTTTAAATCTTTTTAAGGTCAGTATTTAGTACCTTATTTCGTTTACAACCATCAAACATTCTAAAACATTTTAATTAAATATTTTATTAATTATTTTTACTTTCAAAATTATGTTGCTAAGACTGAAACGTCTTCTCAACTGAACATCTCAAATGACAGACACTTAACTCAATCTTCAATGAAAATGGGCATGAAATTAAAAGAAAGTTTCTTAAACAAATAGAAAATTTTCCAAAGAAAACGCAAAGTAGTTTGTCATAATTAATGACTGTAAAAGGGTATGAGTGCAAGAGATGTTTTTCTCAATAATATCCTCTTTAATAAAATGTAAAACGATAAATTACTAAATTTAATATTTATTAAACAGTTTACGAACAGATTCATATTAAAACATAATTTTTTAGCTTTTTGTTATAAAATTCTTTTTTTGATTGTTTCCAAAAATAGCTCCTTGTGACACCCCTACTTAGTATATGGACATTTATGGCACCAGACTATGAACAAACTAAAATGGTCATAAATCATGTATTTTCTAAATATTTTTCATTTTTGGGTTTGTCTTGTCTTCTCCTTACACATAAATGATGGCCATAATCACCAGATGACTGTGGTGGTCTCTGAGTCTTTGAGATAAATTGTCTTTCAATTTTTGCTTTAATTTAGAGATTAAAAGAAGCAAAAGTTTTGATTTCAAAAACAAAACAAAAAAATGTTTTTGAAAGGAAAGAGTAGTTATGAAAATAATTGAATTTGGAAGTTATTAATAAATTTTTAATTAATAGTTGTAACATTTTGCTTAATAAAATGTAATGGATACTAATTTGAATAATGAAGTGGAAAATAAATATAATAGTAATAAATTATTTATCTTTTTAGGATAAGGTTACATTTTGTAGATTGTTATTTTTTTTTTGTACTAAATTGATTTTTCTTACATTTAATCACAATTTTCTCAGAACTTTACTGAATATTTCAAGGAAAATTTAATAACGTTTGCTTAAGTTTTGTAAAAGTGATAGTATTTTTTTCAGAAATTTTTGAAGTTGGGTTTGACTCATATTGTATTGCATCGAACCATCTCAAACCATCTTCTTCTATATCTATAAAAAAAATGTTCGCGTCTGCTTGTGTCTGTATGTTAAGGTGTAACCGGTGGTTAAAAAAGGCTAGGTTTTTTGAAATCCCAAGTGGGCGTGACCCCTCCCATACAAGTCAAATATTAAAAATGAAAAATATGGATGACCGAACTGACCGATTTTTCTGAAATATAAAATAGGCTTAGTTCTTTTTTGAAACCTCAAGTCGGTGTGACCCCTCCCATATAAGTCAAATATTAAACAAGACAAATATGGATGACCGATTTTTCTGGGAAAAAAAGTTTTGACAGTATGTTAAAGTGTAATCGGTGGTTAAAATAGGCTAGGTTTTTTTTTGAAATCTCAAGGGCCGTGACCCCTCAAATACAAGTCAAGTATTAAAAATGACAAATATAGATGATAAAACTGACCGATTTTTCTGAAATTTTTTAATGACAAATATGGATGACCGAAAGGACCGATTTTTCTGAAATTGTAAAAGTATGTTAAGGTGTAACCGGTGGTTAAAATAGGCTAGTTTTTTTTTCGAAATCTCAAGTAGGCGTGACCCCTCCCATATAAGTCAAGTACTGAAAATGACAAATATGGATGACCGAGCGGATCAATTTTTCTGAAATTTTGACTGTATGTTAAGATGTGACCGGCTTGGTTGTTTTTCGAAATCTCAAGTAGGCGTGACCCCTCCCATATAAGTCAAATACTAAAAGAGACAAATATGGATGATAAGATCAAAACGACTAAACAGAATTAATTAAAGTTTTAAATGTGGATATTTCCTTACTATAGGATAGTTTTTCGCTTTTTGAATTTTTTGAATATGGACCAAGGAGAGCCTGGGAATAAAAAATGGGGATGAAATTTCTTTTTTCTTTAAAATTGCATTCCTTAAGAACGGCTTGGCAGATGAAGACAGTTTTTTTTCAAAATGTTTGTCTTAGTCTTAGTTTGTCTTCTACATAAAAAGAAATTGACCATGCCTACTTTTACGCCTTTTTTTATATTGGTAATATATGATTATTGTTTGTTAATAGTTAGACTAGGGTGTATATGCAGTTGTTGCCTGGGTTTTCTGCTAACAGCTATTCAATTCCTCGTGGTACATCCTGGAAGCCTAACCTCCTCGTGGTACATCCTGGAAGCCTAAGCAACCTAGTTGAAGATGTGGTAAACAATCCGAGTGGGATTCTAGGTCAGGGCTAACGTGAGAGGGATTTATCTTGAAGTTTTTCGACGTAATTGGTCTAAGGGTCTAAGATAATTGTACTTGGTAAAGTAGGAAACTGTAGCGTCTGTTCAACATGTTAGTTGCGGCTACAAACGGGAGTCTATCTCTAATCGAGCGGCTCGCTTTACAAACGTGGATCTTGTCTTTGGACTCATCATCCATCGACAGAGTACTTACGATATTTTAAGCATGGAAAGAAACAACAGAATATACTACTCCAAGTAGAAATCATGCGAGAAATCCCCCTGCTACGGCAGCTGGCACAAGTTTTCAATAAAATAATAAGCTTACAGCCAAAAAGAATAGAAATACCATTGAATAATTATATATCAAAATATACTCCAACTAGCTTCAAACTGAACTTATTTCAAACACGTCATCAAACTAACATCAAACAGAAAACCTTATCACTTTATCATCAAACTAACTCATACTCCATCTTAACTTAAATAGGCAAACTTCCTTTTTTCTACTATTTCATTAAAAGTTTGATATTGATTCGATTCTAACTTCTTTCTCATAGCAAGTTAGATACGACTAAGATTGATGTTCGATTGATGTGTGTTCTATTATAGTTCAAATTAAATTCCAGTTCAGTTCTAGTTTGATGATTTCCCATTTGAATGCGTGTGTTCTAATTTTGACAGGTTGTTGCCCGTAGCCTGCTGTCGCAATTGTGTTTATAGCATAACTCCTATCAAACTTCACCAGTTCAGTTCTAGTTTGATGATTTCCCATTTGAATGCGTGTGTTCTAATTTTGACAGGTTGTAGCCCGTAGCCTGCTGTCATAATTGTGTTTATAGCATAACTCCTATCAAACTTCACCAGTTCAGTTCTAGTTTGATGATTTCCCATTTGAATGCGTGTGTTCTAATTTTGACAGGTTGTAGCCCGTAGCCTGCTGTCGTAATTGTGTTTATAGCATAACTCCTATCAAACTTCACCTTAACTTTAAACAAGCAAACTTCCTTTTTCTATTGTTTCATTAAAAGTATGATATTGACTTGATTCTAATTTCTTTGTCATAGCAAGTTTGATACGACTTCAGATTGATGTTCGATTGTTGTGTGTTCTATTATAGTTTAAATTGCTTTCGACTACTTAATGCCCCAGTTTGATTATGGTTATATGTATAAATAAACCATAATAAATTTTTTTAATCAAAATTAAGTTTTGAGTTTATCTGTCATTATTTTCCACATAACTGTAAGTATTTATTAGAAAAGACATTAGAATATAATGGATTTACATAATATACATATATTAATTTCAATTCTATTGTAGTGATTGATTAGTTTAGTTCCATCATCAAATATTAATATCTGCATATAATGTCAATATAATTTAATCCCTTAGGATTTTGTTTGATAAGTTTACATGTGGCTTGGCCAAATGAATTTAGTCCATTTGCTTAAAACTTTTCTAAAACCATAAATAATTATAAACAAATATTAATTAAATTTTCCAAAATATTTTAATAACTTAATCCTATAAAGCAAAATCAATATTAGTTTGAAGTACAAAAAAAAATAAACAGTTCCAAATAAAAAAATTTTTTGTAAAATTTTTATTTAAAATTTTTATTAAATTTTTTTTTTAATTTCTATTAAAATCTAGATAAAATTCAATAAAACTTGCCCTATAATCTAAGATACTATAATTTCAAGTAATTTATGGCTAAAAACTTTTATTCCACTTTATCTCTCTTTCTGCATCAAGTAGACTTTTCCTTAAAACCTTTTTTAGTGTTTTTGGGTCATTTTATGAAATACAATATTCTACGTTCGCGCTTACATGCACTTTTTCTTACTCCATTGTTTCTTACCAAGTCATCTTTTCCTCCTAACTTGGCTTAAATAATGTAATGTATATTCGTCTAGAGATATTTAAGTGTCTATGACTTGTTTGTGAAAGAAACACCTTTCTATTTTTTTCTTTTTTTTTTAAATGTGCATCATAAAATTGAAATGAAGAGAAGCAAAAAAAATCTGATTTTCTAGTAACAATAAACAAAAATTACTCGTACTTTCTTTTTAAATACTGAAAACACAATAAGTAGAAATAGAAAGAAACAAACAGAAGAAGTAAATTACTACAAATTAACAGTGAAGGAAAAAAATGTATCGAACTAAGCCCCAACCAGTACCTCGTTTCTGTATTTCTCGCATCGAGTAATTTCTCACATCGAACAGTCTAACTGGAATCAAGCCTCACCAGTATCAAACTTGCAAAATCACTTCCGAAGATTATGGAATAATATGTAATAATAAATGTGTAATAATAAATATGTAATAATAATCAAAGTTATTTAACTGTTTTGCATTCTTCACAAGCATCAAACCAGGTTCGAACTAGAACTCTACAACATTAAAACCAGCCTCAAATCGACATCAAACTACTATTAAACCGATACTTATAAGATAACACAAATCAAACAAGAAAATATAAATCTTAAACAAAATGAACTTGCATGCAACCCCGAATATATAGGTTGCATCGAACTGATAATATATAGATTTAAAATTTGAAAGTACCAAAGACGCTTCAGCTAGATTTAACAGAAATTAAAGAAAAATTATGTAAATATAGGCGAATTTATATTAAACTTAAATGGAACTACCTTTAAGCTTCAAACATGATCGATGTATCTAGATTCATCTCGATTCTATAGACATTTTTATGCTTTAACTAGAGTGAAACTAACTATAGAACCGACATATCATCGAACCTGAAGTGATACAAGATTTGACTGCAGAACTGACACGAAACTAATATCGAACTAGCAACGAATGTGAATCAAAATGGATTCAAAAAGTACCAAAAATGAAATAAATATATATTTAGTTCTAATCAGTTTTAAATTGGAAACGAATTAGCTTCAAACTAAAAATAAATTTTATCAAACTAGAATACAACTACTTTTGCACGAGCATCAAACTTAAAATAGTATAAAACAAGCATACAACATGAATTCAACTACCTTTAAACGAGTTTTGACATCGAACACAAATATCGTGTCAGGTTAGAAAAGTATATAAAGAAATAGGAAGAGCTTGATCGAACCAAATAACTTAAAACTAACTTACATAAAACTAGAATTCAACTGCTTTTGCTCAACCTTCAAACTTGCAATATTATCGAACACGAGCTTCAAACTTGGAGTAGTATTGAAATAGCTTAAAACTTATTGTAAAAGACGATAGTATATAATACATCATTTTCTTCGAACTAAAATCGCGCTGGGTAGAAAAGTAAGTAAAGGAGTAGGTAAAATTCGACAGATTTTACGCTCGTATTAAACTTGAAAAAGTATCGAACACAAGCTTAAAACTTCGAGAAGTATTGAAATAGCATCAAACATGCCTTTAACTTGAAAGTAACTAAATTTAAGATAGTTTAAAACTTGGAACACCCATTGAACTGGTATGAATATAACAATGGAACCTAGATAACATCAAAATAAAGCTGGCTTTGTAGTAGCTTCTAGAACTAGAGGCAATAGCATCGAACAAAAATTTGCTATTAAACTAGAATACACGAGTATCAAACTAGCATACAATTTTAAACGATCTTTAAACCAGAATAAAACTTCTTTGAAAAACGTATTTAACTTTAAATAGTATTGAACAAGCATACAACTTGAATTGAACTTCCTTTAAACGAACTTCAAACTTAAAGTAGTATTGAGCTAGTTTAGAACTAACAATAGAATTAATATAGCATAGAAGTAAACCTGGCAGAGATTAGAAGTGTTATAAGATCTGAAAGCAGAATGACCCAAAACTTATTAAGAGATAAAATCGTCCTATCAAACTGATTTCAAATTGAAGGCGAGCTAACATCAAACTAATAAAAAACAATTTTACATTAAACTAGAATACTTGTAACAAACATGAAACAGTATGAGGTTAGCTACAACAAGAATGAAGGTTGCATCGAACTAAAGCTGACACTACAGTTGAGCCCTAAAATTATGAAAAAAACTTAAAGTAGAACCAAATTTAATTAAAACAAGTAAGAAAGTTCTATAGTCGGTCAAGCCCGATATCTCACTTCCGGGAAGTGAGATATTGATATTATTGGCCAAAATGTCAATTCCGGGAAGTGAGACCTATGGATGGTACCATAAATAATAGACAGATTTTGAATAGCCATGGTCTTAAAATGATCTGCGCCAAATTTCATCAAATTATCTTTAGAATTGCTACCCGTACTTTGATTATATGGACTTTATGGGGGTCCAGTCCAACCAGCCAGACGCACGGAAGGACATCGCTAAATCGACTCAAAAAGTGATTATCAGGTATGTGATGGACATTTTCGTTTTGAAATCGATCGATTTCAGACATATTTTTTAGCTAATTTTCGGTTATTTCCCCCAAAAATAATGAAAATTTTGGCTTTAATCCTTTTGACTGATATTTTATCTTTCATTTGGGTTGAGTTTTTTGGGGAAATAACCGAAAATCTCAAAAATATATCTCAAAAATATATCTGAAATCGATCGATTTGAAAACGATCGTTTTCCATCACATACCTGTATATTTTTATACTAAAAGGTGGGTCTTAGACAAATATTTCTATGCGTTACATACATCAGCACAAACTTATAACACCCTTTCCACCCATAGTGGTGAAGGGTATAACTAGAATACTACTACTTGTAACGAACATGAAACAGTATGAGGCTAGCATACAACAAGAATCAAGGTTGCATCGAACTCAAGCTGACACTACAGTTGAGCCCTAAAATAGAACCAAATTAATTCGAAAATTCTTCTAGTATAATTCTATAGTGCCATATTTTCTTCCTCAGTTGTAAAAGTTTCTTAAAAAGTGCTTTAATATATTTATGTGACTAGTGTGATTTTTTCAATTTCGTCTTCATTTTCTTTAGATTTACGAGTAAGTCTTAAAGCTATAATTGTACACTGGAAAAGTGTGAATCGTAGGTATGTCTGTATGTAACAGCTTAAATATGTTTACACTCTATTAACACTCTTGATGGTTGTATGTATGTAAGTATTTCTAAGTAATAATGTATTTTTTCGAAAATGGTTTCAAATTCCGGAAACATTTTACTTGTTCAATAGATTGTAGAAAATATTTATGTAGACGATTCGGTAATATAAATTTCTGTGACAAGAAAATTAGACATTAAAAACATTTCCCTTTTGTTAAGACTAAAAATGTTGACCTGTTAAGAAAAATGTCTATACATAAGAATATATGTTTGAATTGGCATTAAAGTATATGTTATCCAAATAGAATTGTGATTATTGTTGTTAAGAATGGGCCTTTTTCATTCTTATATTTTTTATTTAGAAATTTCCATTAAATTTTGTGCTGGAATTTGGGTTTGTTTTGTTCACGTTTTTAAGTTTATTTTCCATAGATTTTTTTTTAGTTTATTTTAAATTTTTTTTTTTTTCTTTTAGCTATTTATAAAAGTTCATTGTTCATATTATTTTTTTTTTTTTTGCAGTTATTACCCAACTGTCTTAAAATCGGGTCAATGAGCATTTTAAAGCGTTAGTGCTTACATAGCGTTACTGGGTTTTAGATTCTTTTGGTTTTTTTTAGCATTTCACCATTTAATAATAGATATTTTTAGTAAATGGTGATTATAAAAGTAGAAAATCTAATAAAAGGGTTGCGTTTTTGGGCCATATTATTATTATTATTTTTAGAGAAAGGAAATTACAAGGTGTTTGAATTTGAACATGACAAAAGTGGAATAAAGAAAGCGTTTTGGAAATAAAATACTATAGATTTGAAATGAAAGAATTGTTGATGAAAAGGCTTAGGTTTTTAAATAAGAAACAAAGCATTATAAGTTTATTATAATATTATATTATATTCACAAAATGCGTTATAAACTGTTTATAGTACATTATAATAAATTATAAATCACAATTTTATAATATATAACAATCCTAATATAATATTAAAATCACATTGTAATAAATTATAATTGCATTAAAATCGCATTATAACCGGTGTTTCTATATCATAATTGCATTATAATGCAGTATAGTACATAATAATGCGCAAAAATATATTATAATCGGATAATAATGCGCAATAATACATAATAATCTCAGTATAATACGTAATAACACATTACAATCTTATTTTCTGCATTATAATCGTAATAATGTAACACAATGCTTAAAAATGGGATTATAATATGTTATAGTATATAACAATTTCACTAGAATCCGTTATACGTTAAAATATAATTACGACGCTTTGTTTTACACTATAATCGCATTATAGTAACATTATAATAACATTATCATGAATTCAAAAAATAAATCGCATTATAATTCGTTTTAATACAATATATTTGCATTATAATGCGTTATAACACATTATTATCGCAATATAATAAGTTATAATACATTATAATCGGACTATAAAGCATTATAATACATTAAAAACGGAATATAATGCATTATAATACATTGTAATCGCAATATAATTCTTTACAAAACATTATATTCGCATCATAACATGTCAAAATACATTATAATCACAATATAATAAGTTATAATACATTATAACCGCATTATAATACGTTTTAATCGCATAATAATACATTATATTCAATTCTAAAGCGTTATAATATATAAAAATTGCATTAAAATTCGTTATAATACATTATTATCGCATTATAATACTTTATAATCGCATTATAATACATTATATTCGCATTATAATGCGTTATATTTGCATTATAATGCCTTATAATACATTATAATTGCATTATAATTCGTTATAATACATTATAATCGAATTATGATGAGTTATAATGTATAATAAACGGATTATAATGCGTTATAATACTTCATAATCGCGTTATAATTCGTTATAATACATTATATTTGCATTATAACACTTTATACTACATTATAATCGCAATATAATGAGTTATAACACATTTTAATGGGATTATAATGCGTTATAATAAATTACAAATGGAATATAATACGTTACAATAAATTAGCATTATAATTCTAAATATCATATTATATTCCCTTTTTAACGAGTTATAATACATTATAATCACAATATAATGTGTTATAATACATTATTATCGCATTATAATACATTAAATTTGCATTATAATGCGTTATAATACATTATAATTGCATTATAACTCGTTATAATACATTATAATCGAGTTATAATGTATAATAAACGGAGTATAATGCGTTATAATACATTATATTTGCATCATAACTCGCTATAATACATTATAATGGCAATATAATGAGCTATAGTACATTGTAATTGGATTATAATTGCATTATAATAAGTTATAATACATTATATTTGCATCATAACTCGCTATAACACATTATGATCGCAATATAATGAGCTATAATACATTGTAATCGGAATATAATACGTTATTATACATTACAAACGGAATATAATGCGTTACAGTACATTATAATCGCATTATAATGTGTGGAAAAGGTCAATTGATGCGGAGTTACAAGCAGCAAACTATTCATGGAATGAAGCATGCCTAACATCTCGCAATAGATTTCGATATAAAAGGATGGTTGAGGCCCTATGCTCCACTGGGAGTCAAGGATAACAGAAGAAGAAGAATGCGTTGTAATACATTATAATCGCATTATAACTCGTTATAATGCATTTTAATCGAATGTTGATTTGTTATAATGCATTATAAAAGGATCAAAATGCGTTATAATACTCCATAATCAGAAAATAATTCGTTATAATACATTATATACACATTATAACGCGTTATGACACATTATAATCACAATAAAAAGAGTTAAAATAAATTATAATCGTATTATAATGCTTTATAAAACATTATAATGCTTTATAAAACATAATAATGCGTTATAATACATTATAATCGTTTTAATACATTATAATCGCAATAAAACGTTTCATAAAACATTATAATGCATTACAATTTAATGCGTTAACATACATTACAGTCGAATTATAAAGCATTACAATACTTTAAAAACGCATTATAATGCGCTAAAATAAATATTAATTTCTAAAAATAAAATTTTCTATAATAAAACAGCTTCCAAAAACACCTCAAAAATTGTCTTATTTTTACCTAAAAGTGAAATTGTAATTTCCATTAAATTCAGTTTGGTTTACTTTTTATTTATTTTTAGCTTTTCTAATAAATAAATTTTAAACTTTTTCGTACAATTAGAAACGTGTTTTAGCTGCACAATGAGTTTACCAAAATAAAAATCGACTCTATAAAAATCTATGGAGATGTTAAAACAATTTCAAACAAATAAATCGATCGAAAAATTTCGTAGGAATAAAAAAAATGTGTGTAAGAGGGAAATAAAATTCCGAAATATTTTCAAATGGCATCCAGTGATTTAAGAAAATATTTATGTTCTACAAACAAAAAGCAAAAGCAAAAAACTTTAAATTTAAATTGTGTGTAGAATAATAAACAAGTTCAAATAAAATTTTTGGTTGTAGAGCATAAAAAATTACTAAAGTTTTTAAAATTTAAACAGATTTAGGCAATATTTGAGTGTAAAGTAATAAAAGCTGTCTTACATGAAAAGTTTTCAATACAAAATTTTGTCGTTTTCCATTTATTTTTTATTGACAAAAAAAATTTTAAATGTTTTTTATATGCAAAATCATACATTTTTTCTGAATATTTTTTATAGACATTATTTCTTTTGTAATTTTTGTATTTCATTACTAGCAGCTATTTTAATTATGAATTTCTATTCGAAATATGAAAAGAAGAATAAAAAGTGGAAAAATATTTAATATTTAATTTATGTATTTCACTTGAGGCTTAGAACAATGGAAATTCATATTCAAAGGGAGTGAATACAAAAAAAAGGGAAAATCAAATTTAAATTCAATAAAGAAATTTAAAGTTATTTGAAAAATGTAAGAAAAAGTACTATAATTATATTCTAATACATTCTAATCGTAATATAATACGTTTTATAAATGATAATCGTATGGTAATTAGATTATAGGAAGTTGTAATAAATAATAACTATATTTAAGGTGTTACGATACATTATACTCGCATTATAATGCTTTATAATATATTATAATCGCATTATTATACATCATAATCGCATTATGATGCGTTATAATACATTAAATTCGCATTATAATGCTTTATAATACATTATAATCGCATTATAATGCGTTGGAATACATTATAATCGCATTATATTGCGATATAATACATTCTAATCGCATTATAATGCGTTAAAATACATTATAATCGAATTATAATGCGTTATAATACATTATACTCGCATTTTAATGAGTTATAATACATTTTAATCGCACTATAATGCATGATAATACATTGTAATCGAATTATAATGCGTTATAATACATTATAATCTAATTATAATGCGTTATAATACATTAAATTCGCATTATAATGCTTTATAATACATTATAATAGCATTATAATGCGTTGGAATACATTATAATCGCATTATATTGCGTTATTCTACATTATAATCGATTTATAACGCGTTAAAATACATTATACTCGCATTTTAATGCGTTATAATACATTTTAATCGCATTATAATGCATTATAATACATTGTAATCGCATAATAATGCTTTATAATACATTATAATAGCATTATAATAAGTTATAATACATTACAATCGCATTATAATGCGTTATAATACATTATAATCGCATTACAACAAGTTATAACACATTACAATCGCATTATGTGTTATAATACATTATAATCGCATTATAATGCGTTATAATACATTATAATCGCATCATTATATATTATGATTCATTATAATCACATTATAACGAGTAACAATTACTTTATAATGCATTATAGTATATTATAATAGCATAATAATGCTTTATAATACATTATAATAGCATTATAATGCGTTGGACTACATTATAATAATACATTATAATCGCATTATAATAAGTTATAATACATTACAATCGCATTATAATGCGTTATAATACATTACAATCGCATTATAATGCGTTATAATACTTTATAATCGAATCATTATATATTATGATTCATTATAATCACATTATAACGAGTAACAATTACTTTATAATGCATTATAATATATTATAATAGCATAAGAATGCTTTATAAAAGATTATAATCGCATTATATTGCGTTATAATAAAATATAATCGCATTATACTGCGATATAAAACATTATAATCCTAATAATATGCTAAATTCGCTTTATAATGTGCTTTAATATATAATCATCCTATTATAACAGCATTATAAAACATTTCAATCTCATTAAAATGCTTTTTAATAAATTGCAATAGCATTTATAACCACACTATAACGGGTTTAATACACGATATTTATAGTATAATGCATCTCATTATAATACGTTATACTTAATTCATTTTTCTTTCCAAAATCAAACTCACAAGCGACCAATTCCATTCCTTAACACCCTTAATTTCTTTTTTTTTTCAAAGTCATTATCTATATTAAGAACTTTGTCTATCCATTAAAAATTTACCATTCAATTAAGCTTAAGTTGTCATAATAAATAAATGACCATAATAACTGTCATCTCTTTTTACAGATGTCACATGACATTCGAATCTGAAAATCCTCTTAATATCTTATACACATCAATAGATAAATCTTGTAAGTTTTTCTGCATTTAACAAATCTAACCATCATTCGTTAGCTATTTAAGGTCAGGGCTTAATCAAGTGTTAGGAGCTACATAAGTGGGTAAGTCAAGTTTTTTAAGAAGCTTTATACGATTTCATTAAAATTAAATAAATTGTATTTATTTAATAAAATTGTTAATGCTTTTAATGACAATGAAGTTTAAGTTGGAAACAAAAAATTAATAAGAAAATCTTTGGCAGCATTAAATTACAGACAAAATATTTGTGGTTATATAAATATTTAGAATAAAAATTAAAATAAATTTAAAAAGATTTTTATAAGCTACATATGTCTTAGTCTATGTCTTAGTCTATGTCTTAGTCTATGTCTTAGTCTATGTCTTAGTCTATGTCTTAGTCTATGTCTTAGTCTATGTCTTAGTCTATGTCTTAGTCTATGTCTTAGTCTATGTCTTAGTCTATGTCTTAGTCTATGTCTTAGTCTATGTCTTAGTCTATGTCTTAGTCTATGTCTTAGTCTATGTCTTAGTCTATGTCTTAGTCTATGTCTTAGTCTATGTCTTAGTCTATGTCTTAGTCTATGTCTTAGTCTATGTCTTAGTCTATGTCTTAGTCTATGTCTTAGTCTATGTCTTAGTCTATGTCTTAGTCTATGTCTTAGTCTATGTCTTAGTCTATGTCTTAGTCTATGTCTTAGTCTATGTCTTAGTCTATGTCTTAGTCTATGTCTTAGTCTATGTCTTAGTCTATGTCTTAGTCTATGTCTTAGCCTATGTCTTAGTCTATGTCTTAGTCTATGTCTTAGTCTATGTCTTAGTCTATGTCTTAGTCTATGTCTTAGTCTATGTCTTAGTCTATGTCTTAGTCTATGTCTTAGTCTATGTCTTAGTCTATGTCTTAGTCTATGTCTTAGTCTATGTCTTAGTCTATGTCTTAGTCTATGTCTTAGTCTATGTCTTATTCTATGTCTTAGTCTATGTCTTAGTCTATGTCTTAGTCTATGTCTTAGTCTATGTCTTAGTCTATGTCTTAGTCTATGTCTTAGTCTATGTCTTAGTCTATGTCTTAGTCTATGTCTTAGTCTATGTCTTAGTCTATGTCTTAGTCTATGTCTTAGTCTATGTCTTAGTCTATGTCTTAGTCTATGTCTTAGTCTATGTCTTAGTCTATGTCTTAGTCTATGTCTTAGTCTATGTCTTAGTCTATGTCTTAGTCTATGTCTTAGTCTATGTCTTAGTCTATGTCTTAGTCTATGTCTTAGTCTAGGTCTTAGTCTATGTCTTAGTCTATGTCTTAGTGAAAGGTTCGGTTAAAGTTGGGTCTTCAGCCAATATAAATCTCTGCGTTACAAACATGATTAGTAAATTATAATACCCTCCTGTTCCCAAGTGGTGTAGTTTATAAAAACTAATAACAATCAACAAAAAATAATCTAAACAAGAATAATAAAACAAGCAATAAAACAATACATCATCAACATCAACTTCATTTTCGTAATATATTTGCAAATTTTAATAAAAAAGCCACAAAAAAATTAAGCGAAAAAATTATAGTAAATGATGGCATTTAACATTCAAAAACATCATTTGCTATTCCAGGGGTAGGAAAGCTGTTGGTTGATGAGGTGAACTTATAAAAATTCCTTTGAGCAACGTCAGAAGACGTCATGAGCCACAAATAAAACAGCAATAAAGTGTCCTAGACTTAAAGTGGTTTTCGTACTAGAGTGGAAGAATGGAATGGAATGTGCTGGCATATTAATGATTACAAAACAATACATTTTGCTTCTTCTACTTTGGCTTTTCCTCTCTAAATCATGCAAAGTTTTATTTATTTTTTGTTGATATTTTTATTTCTTTTACCATAAAACTATTTACTACTTTATAGTATCTAATAATGGCAAGAGGAGCCACTATTCTACTGTCTGTGTAATTTTGGCAAAAAGGCCATGAAATGATGGCAACAGCTGTTTATTTTGTATTTTAGTTTTAAGCTCAAAGCTCTTTCTAAATTTTGAAAAATATAAAAAATTACACCCACAAATCCTATCAAAAAACAGATGTTTGATTTGATATTTCAAACAGGGAGAAATGACGAATGGTAGAAACAAATTACAAATAAAAGGAGCTTATAATGAAGATTTACTTCGTTGCCTTGGAATCCTAGCGGAAGAAATCTTCAAGGTATTTAATGATGCTATAGAAATTTTTGTTTCTGTTTCCAAAAACTTTATTTCTTATAAGTTTCTTTCTTTTACTTCTACAAAAAGTCCAAACAAATTCAATTTAAAAGATTTTATCATTTGCTTAACCAAACAAATAAAAGCGAAAAAAAATCAATCACTTTCACTAGTTTTGGCGTCTTTTCCAATGAAACCTCCAAGAAGTGAGAGTAAATGAATGAATAAGCTTCGGAGTGTTTATGTATGTAAAAGCTTAATGCGAAAACGTGAATATTTTAATCACTATTTACTGTAAAAACTCAATTTCTAGTTTTTATATTTGTCTATGCTTAAGACTTTGTCGAAAAAGCCAAGCGATCAACATGTTTGAACAGCAGCAAAAAATCTTTAAAAAAGCCGGTTACCCAAGCAAATGTAATAGACTTGTTGTTTTTTTTTTTTTTTGATCAGCACCAACATTAACTGGCCGGACAACGACACCCTCTGTGCAGTAGTTGCTCTACCAGCAGCAGCAAGACCATTATAGACTAAGGTGTCTTTTGTACCGGGTGTATGTCGTCCAACTTGTATTATTTATTAAAGTTTTTATTTAGCCAAAGTAGTCACTAGTTTTTATTACTAAACGTATTTTTTTATATTTTTTGTCTTTTTGGTATAACAATGTTGATAGTTTTTTTTTTCGCCGTACATGACTATTACTATATTTTACTATATTAAGTTCAGTGACTTTTACTTTAATATTTCGTTACTTGGACGTCAGTTTGTTTATTTTTTTATAACATACACATGTACATTAAATGCAGCGTATTTCTAGAGAAAAGGTTTTTCAAGCTAAAATAGACATAGACTTAGACATTGACTAAGACATAGACCAAGACATAGACTAAGACATAGACTAAGACATAGACTAAGACAAAGACTAAGACATAGACTAAGATATAGACTAAGACATAGACTAAGACATAGACTAAGACATAGACTAAGACATAGACTAAGACATAGACTAAGACATAGACTAAGACATAGACTAAGACATAGACTAAGACATAGACTAAGACATAGACTAAGACATAGACTAAGACATAGACTAAGACATAGACTAAGACATAGACTAAGACATAGACTAAGACATAGACTAAGACATAGACTAAGACATAGACTAAGACATAGACTAAGACATAGACTAAGACATAGACTAAGACATAGACTAAGACATAGACTAAGACATAGACTAAGACAGACTAAAACATAGACTAAGACATAGACTAAGACATAGACTAAGACATAGACTAAGACATAGACTAAGACATAGACTAAGACATAGACTAAGACATAGACTAAGACATAGACTAAGACATAGACTAAGACATAGACTAAGACATAGACTAAGACATAGACTAAGACATAGACTAAGACATAGACTAAGACATAGACTAAGACATAGACTAAGACATAGACTAAGACATAGACTAAGACATAGACTAAGACATAGACTAAGACATAGACTAAGACATAGACTAAGACATAGACTAAGACATAGACTAAGACATAGACTAAGACATAGACTAAGACATAGACTAAGACATAGACTAAGACATAGACTAAGACATAGACTAAGACATAGACTAAGACATAGACTAAGACATAGACTAAGACATAGACTAAGACATAGACTAAGACAGACTAAAACATAGACTAAGACATAGACTAAGACATAGACTAAGACATAGACTAAGACATAGACTAAGACATAGACTAAGACATAGACTAAGACATAGACTAAGACATAGACTAAGACATAGACTAAGACATAGACTAAGACATAGACTAAGACATAGACTAAGACATAGACTAAGACATAGACTAAGACATAGACTAAGACATAGACTAAGACATAGACTAAGACATAGACTAAGACATAGACTAAGACATAGACTAAGACATAGACTAAGACATAGACTAAGACATAGACTAAGACATAGACTAAGACATAGACTAAGACATAGACTAAGACATAGACTAAGACATAGACTAAGACATAGACTAAGACATAGACTAAGACATAGACTAAGACATAGACTAAGACATAGACTAAGACATAGACTAAGACATAGACTAAGACATAGACTAAGACATAGACTAAGACATAGACTAAGACATAGACTAAGACATAGACTAAGACATAGACTAAGACATAGACTAAGACATAGACTAAGACATAGACTAAGACATAGACTAAGACATAGACTAAGACATAGACTAAGACATAGACTAAGACATAGACTAAGACATAGACTAAGACATAGACTAAGACATAGACTAAGACATAGACTAAGACATAGACTAAGACATAGACTAAGACGTAGACTAAGACATAGACAAAGACATAGACTAAGACATAGACTAAGACATAGACTAAGATATAGACTAAGACATAGACTAAGACATAGACTAAGACATAGACCAAGACATAGACTAAGACATAGGCTAAGACATAGACTAAGACATAGACTAAGACATAGACTAAGACATAGACTAAGACATAGACTAAGACATAGACTAAGACATAGACTAAGACATAGACTAAGATATAGACTAAGACATAGACTAAGACATAGACTAAGACATAGACTAAGACATAGACTAAGACATAGACTAAGACATAGACTAAAACATAGACTAAGACATAGACTAAGACATAGACTAAGACATAGACTAAGACATAGACTAAGACATAGACTAAGACATAGACTAAGACATAGACTAAGACATAGACTAAGACATAGACTAAGACATAGACTAAGACATAGACTACGACATAGACTAAGACATAGACTAAGACATAGACTAAGACATAGACTAAGACATAGACTAAGACATAGACTAAGACATAGACTAAGACATAGACTAAGACATAGACTAAGACATAGACTACGACATAGACTAAGACATAAACTAAGACATAGACTAAGACATAGACTAAGACATAGACTAAGACATAGACTAAGACATAGACTAAGACATAGACTAAGACATAGACTAAGACATAGACTAAGACATAGACTAAGACATAGACTAAGACATAGACTAAGACATAGACTAAGACATAGACTAAGACATAGACATAGACTAAGACATAGACTAAGACATAGACTAAGACATAGACTAAGACATAGACTAAGACATAGACTAAAACATAGACTAAGACATAGACTAAGACATAGACTAATACATAGACTAAGACATAGACTAAGACATAGATTAAGACATTGACTAACCCATAGACTAAGACATAGACTAAGACATAGACTAAGACATAGACTAAGACATAGACTAAGACATAGACTAAGACATAGACTAAGACATAGACTAAGACAGACTAAGACATAGACTAAGACATAGTGTAAGAGTTAGACATAAATATGGAGTAAATGTTTTAGTCTTCACACGCATTTATTTTTGTATTGCTCTTTTTGAAACAGTTTTTCAATTTGCACAGTTTTCCTTTATTGACAAGCCTTTAGCGTTACCATTTGATCGATCACGTTTGTAAATTCAGTTTCATTTTTTTTATTATCATTTTGTATGAAAAGAAATTAAAAAACCACAAAATAATAAAAACTTGTTTCTTGCAAATGTCTATTGAAATATTTTTTGTCTTGTTACATTTTCAAAGGAAATTTATACAGTTTTTAGCCAATAGCAAGAAAAAAACTAGAAAAGTTACCACTAAATATTTTATATTGCAAAATAGTGTTTCTATTACAAAAACTATAAAATAAAATTTAAAAAAATGTGTATATAATTCTAGTCTTAAGAAACGGTTTAAGACAACTTTTTTTAAAAGTGGCTAGAAATAAAACATTAACAAAAGCCAAGTTAACATAAGTATTTAACAAGCTGCATTTTACTAGTATTTAAAAATATTTATTTTATGTTCTTTTTCTTAATTATACAGTGTAACTTATAAATAACCACCATAATAATTTTAGTAATTATTCTTTTGTTAAATATAATGGTTCCTCCATTAAAGGTCAAAAACTAAGAATTAAAATTTTAGATGAAATGTATAATAAAGTAAAGAAAGTTTTTTAGTTTCCATTAACACATTGGCCTAAATTTTGTGGGTATTGAGGTAAAACTAGTTAAGAGGTAACTGGCCAATAATTATTTTTTTTTTACCAACTTCAAGTTTGTTTTTTGAAAATAGATTTAAAATCATAATTTTTATTTTAACTAAATAAGATCAAAAAATATCGGGTTATCCATTTCGTGGTTTCAAAAGTATAGGACTGGAATTTGACATCTGTCAAACTAAGTTGTTAAACCAATTTTTTGTTTTCAGTTGAAAGTCTTACACGAAAATGGATCGCTTAAGTATAACACAACGCATGGAATTTATCAAATCATACTACAAAAAAGGTGATTCTGCAACAGCCACATGTCGTGCTTTAAGAGGAGATTATGGTTTACATAAACGTCCAACTACGCAAGCAATTGGCAAAATTGTGAAGAAATTTGAAGAGACTGGAGTGGTTACAAATATTGTAAGGCCTTTTACATACATTGATTGCTGGTGTTGCTGGGTTGACAGTCCTTGGCCGAAGCTGTTGTAAGGCCTTTCACTCGTTCCGCTGAAAATGTCGCTGCTGTAAGTGAAAGTGTTGCCGAAGACCCGAATGTGTCAATTCCTCGTCGTTCTAAGAAATTAGGACTGTCTAACGGCACATTATTAAAGAATACGACTTGAAGAATATGTGGTTTCAACAAGACGGCGCCACATGCCACACAACTCGAGCGAATATGGCTTTATTGCAAGAGACATTTCCTGGTGCCGTAATTTCTCGTCGTGGCGATATGAACTGGCCACCAAGATGATGTGATTTCACACCATTAGACTTGTTTGTGGGGCTACACGAAAGACCTTGTTTATACAGATAAACCTTTAACTCTTGAGCACTTAAAAGCCAACATTCGTCAAGTTATGGCTGAAATACCGCCCAATATGTGTCAAAAAGTGGTCGAAAATTAACTCAAAAGAATGAATGCTTGCAACATTTCGCGTTGTGGTCATTTAAATGATGTAGTGTTTCACACCTAATGTCAACGTTCAAACTTTATAATAAAAAAGAAATATAATGAAAAAAATATAACCGCAAAATGGATAACCTTTTATCAGCTAAGTAGTGTTTTGATATTAAAATTTTTCAGAATTTATAAATTTTTCCACTTGTTTCGCAACTCCTTTCAATTAAGATTTTATTTCTGTTACCTTTTTGGGAGGAGGTTGTCCACTTGCGCTTAAAATCACATGTTCTAGCATAAATTCTTCAATTCCTATACTTTCCACAGGCCGAATTTCTGAGCATTTTGATGGATTTGCCTTTGACATTATGTTTGAGTACTACTCAAGTCCCTTTATCTTATAAGGAAATGACGCCAAAGCTGGCGAGAAACCCATTTTATTGCCACTCCGTGATATAAATTTATGTGTTTATCGTGCAAAAAGGGTATACCGGTCGATTCAGAATAACTATCAGAGTCGATACGCTGTTATCAATGTACATAAGATACCTCTTATATAAGAGCAACTCCCAAGTCACTTAAATATCTCGAAAACCACAAAAACGCTTATAGATAAGGATAGTTTAAGTTTTTAACTAAAAATGTTCTCAGATAAGTCTTCGAGGCAATTGGTGCACATCTGACCTAGGCTCACATATCAAACTAGAGGCCGGAAATTATATAAATATCGAATGATATGAAAAGATAATTAATCAAAAATTCGTAATAATTAATCAAAAATTTGTCTCTAAGAAAACTTCTAAATCTTCAGATTTACGAGCGTTTTAGTGATTTTTGTCTCATTTAGTGCGTTTTGACAGAAAAGTCATGGTCAAATGTGGACCCTTTTCAACGAAATTTGGTGAAGTGATTTTGGTTTACATAAGCTGTATTTTTTTTGTAAATTTCATGAAAAATATTGATATTTGTGGCCAATATATCAATACCGGGAAGTGGGACGAACCATAAATATTGAACCGATTTTGACGAGTTTCAATATACATTATCCCACTATTAATAAAATGGTCTGCGCCGAATTTCATCAAATTATCTTTAGAATTGCGACATGTACTTTGATTAAATTGTTTACATGGGGGTGCAGCCAGCCAGCCGTCCAGACGGACGGACGGACGGACTAACATCGCTAAACTTATAATACCCTTTTCACCTATGGTGGTGAAGTGTATAACAAAAGTATCGGATGTATCTATAAAAGCTTACGTGATCAAAAAGATATTAGTTGTTGGACAATATAGCAAGTTTCCTTTAAATTGTGAATGAAAATTTTATTCTGAACAAGCAGCCAAAAAAAAGCAATTTCGACAAGACAATTCTACATATGGATAGTCCTACATCTAGTCAAAAACAAAAATAGGCTGACTTTGTGAAATATTAATATCCTAGCCTATGTCTAAGTTATATCCTTAACATATTCTAGATATTATACCAACCCAAATTTCCTGACATTTCATTTAAATGTGCCAAAAATCATTATGCTGCAAAAATTCTATGACATAATTCTATTTGTGCCATTAAAAAGAATAAATCAAAAATGTATATATGTATAACAAAAGTTTAGTTTGAATGCAAATTTTTGAGATAAAATTTGATACAAATACATTCATTCCATCCACAAAAAGCTAACAGACCAAAATTGTTATCATTATAAAGAAACCAGCAAAGAATTTGACATCATTGTGACAGTGACATATGATAGAAGATGTCATAAATGCTGTCATAATAAAACCACATGACAGTAAAGTTGAAAGAAATATATTTGGTTTTCATACAGCAAAACATTTTCAATTATTTAAGGTAACAAAGTAAAGAGCCTAAGATAAATAAAACTTTAATTTAATATTGTAGAAAAAATAAAAAAATAAAAAATCATAAATATCGTAACTTAAGCTAACAATACTCATACATTAAGGGTATTCTTTTCAAGAATTGAAATTATGTATTATTTCAAGACTATACGAGTATTGTGTTATTTGATTGAAAAGTTTGTGTTTCTATAGATTGTATTGACTTTGGCATTCATTTATTGGTTAGAAATTAAGAATAAGAAAATGTTGGAACGTTTTTTATTATAAACTCCCCTTAAGCTATTTATTGATTTTGTTTTGGACAAGGTCATTTATTGGTAATAATTGGCTTAATTTAAAGTAGAACAAAAATATCGAATTTCATTTGAAATACTTGAACATAACTTCCTTATTTATTATAAAAATAATTAAAATTATTACGTATTTGAAGAAGTTTAAAACGTAAATTTTAGACTTAAACCATTAAAGTTAGCAGAGCTATGTTATATAGCAAACATAGTTCTGTTAAACAACTGTAAACAAGGAGAATACAAATTAAGGACAACATTGCCTGGTTTTCTGGAAATTTGTATTTATAGTTCATTAACAGAGTTATGTTAACTATATAACATAGCACTGTTAACTGCAATGGTTTGTGTCTAAGATTAAAATTTTAAATTTATCTTCACACTCATAATAATTTTAACATTACTTAGCATTACTAAAAAATGTTATTTAAACATATTAAGTTAAAATAATTTCAATGTTAATTAAAAATGATACAATGTTGAAAGAAATGTTAAGATCTGTTTAAACTTTTTGCCTAGCAAAAATGCTATAGCTATAAAGCCCTGAAAAACTTTATTTTTACTAAGTTCTTATCAATTCCTAGAAATCTTCTAAAATTTTCTAAAAACTTTTTTTCAAATTCATTGACTTTCGAAACGACTCTAGAATTTTAAAATAATTCCGACTAACAATTTTATTTGAGTTTAAAATTTGTATTATTGCTAACACATTTGTATGAGCCTCAAACAATAAAAGACGGACGAGTAGAAAAAAACTACAATTATTACTGTCTCGTGCTGTTCGCATGTAATATTTCTATTGTATATTTGAGCTTTTTTTAAACTTTCTTTGCTATTTTGTATTTATTCGTGTTTTCTCTAAATTGCCCCCAACAATTGTTGGGTATTGAAAATAAATTGTATGTGTTAAATATATAAAAATAATGAATGTCATAGATTTGTAAACAGTTTAAGTGACAAACCTTATTAAGAAAAAATTTTTTAATGAAAATTTTTCTAAAAAAAAATTTTTTAACGAAAATTTTTCTATAGAAAAAATTTTTTAACGAAAAATTTTTTATAGAAAAAATTTTTTAACGAAAATTTTTTATAGAAAAAATTTTTTAACAAAAATTTTTCTATAGAAAAAATTTTTTAACGAAAATTTTTCTATAGAAAAAATTTTTTAACGAAAATTTTTCTAAAGACAAAATTTTTCTATAGAAAAAATTTTTTAACGAAAAATTTTTTATAGAAAAAATTTTTTAACGAAAATTTTTTAAAGAAACAATTTTTTAACGAAAATTTTTCTATAGAAAAAATTTTTTAACGAAAATTTTTCTATAGAAAAAATTTTTTAACGAAAATTTTTTTATAGAAAAAATTTTTTAACGAAAATTTTTCTAAAGACAACATTTTTTAACGAAAATTTTTCTAAAGACAAAATTTTTCTATAGAAAACATTTTTTTAACAAAAATTTTTCTATAGAAAAAATTTTTTAACGAAAATTTTTCTATAGAAAAAATTTTTTAACGAAAAATTTTCTATAGAAATAAATTTTTAACGAAAATTTTTCTATAGAAAAAATTTTTTAACGAAAATTTGTCTATAGAAAAAATTTTTTAACGAAAATTTTTCTATAGAAATAAATTTTTAACGAACATTTTTCTATAAAAAAAATTTTTTAACGAAAATTGTTCTATAGAAAAAATTTTTTAATGAAAATTTTTTTATGGAAAAAATTTTTTAACGAAAATTTTTCTAAAGAAAAAATTTGTTAACGAAAATTTTTCTATAGAAAAAATTTTTTAACGAAAATTTTTCTATAGAAAAAAATTTTTTAACAAAAATTTTTCTATAGAAAAAAATTTTGAACGAAAAAAAAAAATTGGCAACGCTATGCCTGAGTAACGCGTTGAATCTGTCAGCTGTCTTTAATTAATTGAATAAACGCATATTTACTTGCTAATAAATTGTTAAATTGTTAAATTTTTTGGATTTAACTATTAATAAATTATAAATCATTGAAATTTATTTGATTTATATTGGTTTTGTATTATTATACGCTTTTAAATTTGTGCTGCTGCTGCTTGTTAAATTACATTGCTGAAAAACTTGGCCATTTTTTATTTTGTTGCTGCTTGTTGTGGGTTTTGGCTTCTGTTGTTGTTGTTGTGCTGCTGCTGTTATATTTACTTAAGATGCCGCCTTTAAAAACGAAATGCTCTTTGTGCAATAATTGTATTGGGAAGTCTCAAGGCTGCATACAATGTACAACATGCAACTTTTGGTATCACATACAGTGTGTCGATCTTCCTGAAAAATATTTACCACTTTTCAAAGATAAAACTCCTTTCCCATATTCTTGTATTGGATGTCGTAACAGTATTAGGGGTGATGTGATTAATGAGGTACAAGTTCTAAGTGAAAAGTTAAATGGATTTATTAGAACTGGTCAGGAGGATCGTGATGTCTTTATTAACACTGTTAATGAATCTATTAAATCTGGTCAAGAGGATCGAGCGGCGTTTAAAAACTCAATTACTGAATCTTTAAAATCTAGTCAAGAAGATCGTGAGTGCTTTAAAAATTCTATTACTGGAATACTTTCTGATTTCAAACAAGAGGTATCTACTTGTCTACAACAGATGAAATCTGATATTGTTGCATGTAGTAAACTAATTAATAATATGGACTCTGCAATGACTGCTAAAATTAAGTCATTGGAAATTGAGAACAATATTCTTCACCGCCGTTTTAATAGAGGAGACATTATTTTGAGTGGGATGCCATCTGGGTTAGATGACCTAGACTCTGCTATTGTATCTCTATGCGACTTTTATGGTGTTACTATTTCTAGCCGAGAAATTAACCAAGTATGCTACATGAGCAACCAAAGAAGAGTTCTTGTTAAGTTTGTGAACGTGTCTATCCGCGATAAAATTATGAAAAATTACTTTAAGGAGAGATCCTTGAGAGTTTGTGATGTGCTGGGTGGTGATATTACTGGCCGTATCTACTTGAATGACCACTACTCTCCTGGAGCATCAAATTTGCATAGCCTTTGCCGTAAACTGTTGAGGCAAAAGATCATCTCTAAATTTAGAATCCTTAATGGTGACAGGGTTAAAGCCAAATTGACTATGCCGGACGGTAAGGAAATCATATGTGACGTTGATGAATGCGGTTTGTTGTACTCTGGTAGCCAGGGTGCGACGTAGTTCTATCAAACTTATTTTTTACATTTAACTTATTTTTTCTTTTTATTGATACACATGTATTTGTTTTAACGATGTTTCCTGCTTACTTCTTGAATTTTTTTTCCTTTTTGTGCCTTATATTGGCTATAATATATAGCTATCGTTAAGACAAGTACTATTATACATTTTTGATCTCATTTCTGTATTATATATTTATTTTTTTTCTTCTTACTATACATATTCTAACTTTTATGTGTATTCTTTTTTCTTATTGTACTGCTTAGACAGCTTAGATTGTAATATTTTTTTTTTTTCATCTTCACTTAGTGATCAGGTGTTAATATGAAATTGAATTTTGTATTATTATATTATATTATACTTATTTTCTTTAGTTTGTTTTTTACTTGGTTCCCCACTGTAGCGATTATAGTATACTATAATGTCTTTTGACCTAGGTACTAGTCCTGTTGTCAGTGGCAATTCGTTCATTAATAATGCTTTGAAGCCTTATCTCGAGAACTTAAATGTTGCTCATCTAAATTGTCAAAGTATTAGACCTTCTTCTAGAGTAACTAAATTTGATGAATTTAAGCTATTTGTTAAAGATTCTCATTTGGATATTTTTGCTGTTACTGAAACGTGGCTTAAGCCTTATATATCATCTAAATCAGTTGATATTGCTGGTTTTAATTTTTGTAGAAATGACCGTTTATGTTCGAGAGGTGGGGGAGTTGGTCTCTATATCTCAAAAAATCTTAAATTTAGGAAAGTATTTCAAATTAGTGTGCTGGGTGCTTGTGAGTCATTATTTGTTGAGCTTTGCCTTAATGGCGTTTTATTTCTGTTTGGAGTCGTTTACTTACCGAACGGCAATGTTGAGTCTTTTGAGGATCTCCATCAAGATCTATTTTTTAAATATTCTAATATCATTATTGTGGGAGACTTTAATAATAATATGTTTGATTTATCTAAATCATATAATATGCGTGCTTTTTGTTCTAGGTGCAACTTGTCAGTTGTTCATAATTCCAGACCTACCTATATTGACGTTGCTCATACATCGTCTTCATTAATTGACTATTGGTTAATTAGTGACAGTTCGTTAGTTTCGTTTTCTGATCAAGTTTACACTCCATCAATATCTCACCATGCATTAATATTTTCGTCATTTTTAATTAAAATTAGTCGAAAATCTGAATTTTTTGAATTTCATGATTTTAATTCTGTTGATTGGGTTGCCCTATCTTTATGTCTTTCCAATTTTGATTTTTCTGAATATTATGGATATAATGTTGATGATCAATGCTACTTAATAAATTCTCTGCTCACAGAACTCTTTGCTTATGTACCTACTATTAAGAGGAAGTTATGTCATAATGATAATAGTTGGATGAGTTGTAATGAAATTCGTTTTGCACAATCTCTAAGAGATCTTGCTTACTCATCTTTTTTGCGTCAACGTTCGGCTGAAAATTGGAAAATTTTCTGTAGGCATCGTAATAAAGCGAAAAGTGTAATTCGGAAAATCAAGAGAAAGCATTTTTCTAAATTGTTTTATAGACTAGGTTCATCAGGGGTTTGGAGATTACTTAAAAGTGGGGGTTGCGTTGATGATAATTCGATGGCCTATGAAGGGAACTTAGATGATTTGAATGATTATTTTGTTTCGGGTGGGAATACTGCGAATAGATGTGATTTTGTTTTTGAAAATTTTGTGGATTCTTATAATACTTTCTCTTTCCGTTGTGTTTCGGATTCTGAACTTCTTGATGCCTTAGATAAGGTGAAATCAAAGTCTGTTGGAACTGACAATATTTCTATTCGTTTTATAAAACTTATTTTTCCGTTAATTTCTTGTTACATTCTTCATTTATTTAATTCTATTTTGACTACATCCACCTTTCCTTCTTACTGGAAAACGGCTAGGGTAACTCCTATTCCTAAGTCTAAGTCGGTTCATGGACCTGAGGATCTAAGACCGATATCCATTCTTCCTGCTTTATCAAAAGTACTTGAGCATATTTTAAAGGAGCAAATTCTTGAATCTGTTGCTGAAAAAATATATAAAGGACAGTTTGCATTCCGAAAAGGTTACAATACTACTTCACTTCTCCTTAGCTTAACTGACAGAATTCGACATAATTTCAATAATGACCGATTTAATGTTTTAGTCTCTCTTGACCTTTCTAAGGCCTTTAATTCTATTGATCACAAAAGACTTTTACAAGTTCTAAAAGATGATTTTGGTTTCTCTAGGACTGCATGTTGCCTTATTGGCTCCTATTTAAATGGTAGATCTCAATTTGTTCAAATTAATGGTTTTAGATCTCGTATTAGTCCACTTTATTCTGGTGTCCCTCAAGGGTCTGTTCTTGGGCCTCTATTGTTTATATTATATATTAATAATCTCCATCATTGCATTGATTCTGCTTTGTGTGAACCCTTTCTTTATGCTGATGACATTTTTCTTCTATTCACTAGCAGACTTGATTCTGATGATGTGTTAACTAGTAATATTAACTTTTCGTTGCAATGTATACAGGATTGGGCTCTTGATAGATCACTAAATATTAATCCTTCTAAAACTAAAGCAATTTTATTTGGACCTACGGCTCGTTTCTTTGCTGATTTGAATATCAACTTAGGGGGAGTTCAAATTGATTTCGTTAACAGCATCAAATGCTTAGGTGTTATGCTTGACTATTCGCTTTCCTTTAACGATCATATTAACATCTTGTGTTCTAGAATTTTTAGCATCTTACGTAAGATATATGCTACAAACTTCCATTTACCTTTGCGTATTAGATATTTATTAGGTCACTCTCTTTTGATGTCTCAGATTTTATACGGACTTGAAGTGTTTTCAGGTAGTTGTTCCACCAATTTTGATAAAGTTAAACGCATTTTCAATTCCGTTTTACGGTTTGTATATAACCTTGGGCGACGTGAACATATATCACCATTTGCTAACCGTTTTCTTGGCTGTTCATTTAAGGAATTTGCTATTTACCGTAATCTATTTTTCTTTTATAAAATCTTTAGAGCCGGAAGACCACTTCCACTTTACGAATCATTTAGATTTTTACATTCCACGCGAAATCCGCAAATTTGTATACCTCGAATCACTGGTCCCTTTTTTGAAAAGTCGTTTATGGTTAGGGTTGCGCGATGTTGGAATCGTCTTCCATTATGTCTCCGTATTTTCTCACATTCTAACAATGCCTTTCGTTTAAAATTCTTTCAGTTGCTGCCTACTATTTCATTCTGAATATTATTTTGAGTATATTATTATTTGACATTTGCTTACTTCTTTTGCCACTGTTTGGACAATCGTATATATTTTAGTGTATTATATTTTATACTGCGGCTGGGGAGCCAAGAATTCAAATCATTCTAATAATTACAATAATTTTTAGTTCATATTAGTAAATTTAAGTATTTTGTTATTATATATTTATAATATTTAAATTTTTATTGTATTTTGAAATTAACTCAGGCTTTTTTACTTTGTAATATTTTATTTTGGCCATTGGTGGCTTTGTATTACATATATGAATAAATAATTAAAAAAAAAAATTAAAAAAAAAAAAATATTCTATAAAAAAAATTTTTAACGAAAATTTTTCTATAGAAAAAATTTTTTAACGAAAATTTTTCTGCAGAAAACATTTTTTAACGAAAATTTTTCTATAGAAAAAATTTTTTAAGGAAAATTTTTCTATAGAAAAAATTTTTTAAGGAAAATTTTTCTATAGAAAAAATTTTTAACGAAAATATTTCTATAGAAAAAAATGTTTAAGCTAAATTTTTCTATAGAAAAAATGTTTAACGAAAATTTTTCTATAGAAAAAATTTTTTAAGGAAAATTTTTCTATAGAAAAAATTTTTTAAGGAAAATTTTTCTATAGAAAAAATTTTTTAAGGAAAATATTTCTATAGAAAAAAATGTTTAAGCTAAATTTTTCTATAGAAAAAATTTTTAACGAAAATTTTTCTATAGAAAAAAATTGTTAACGAAAATTTTTCTTTAGAAAAAATTTTTTAACGAAAATTTTTCTTTAGAAAAAATTTTTTAACGAAAATTTTTCTATAGAAAAAATTTTTTAACGAAAATTTTTCTATAGAAAAAATTTTTTGACGAAAACTTTTCTATAGAAAAAATTTTTTAACGAAAATTTTTGTATAGAAAAATTTTTTAACGAAAATTTTTCTATAGAAAAAATTTTTTTCTATAGGAAAAATTTTTTAACAAAAATTTTTATATAGAAATAGTTTTTTAACGAAAATTTTTCTATAAAAAAAAATCTTTAACAAAAATTTTTCTATAGAAAAAATTCTATTGAAATTTTTTTGCAATAACTCAAAAACCTAGTGCCCGGTTTAGCTGGATTCTCAGTTTTGCATAAGGAAAATTTTGGAAATTACACAAGAAATGTCAAATTTATATATCAAAATTAGAAATATGATTAAGGAACCACATACCGAACCATATATCGTTTATCTCTTAGTTCATAAAGTCTTATTATACAAACGGATTTTATTAATTAAAATTAGAAACGTGATTAGATGAAGCAGCTGAAAGATGTTTAACAATTTTATAGAGAAACAATTAAATCAAAATAATTAATGAAATTCACAACAATTTTCATCAAAATTCGTTTTGCTTAAAACTTTGTATAAATTTGACTCTAAACCATGACTTAATAGATACGAGTATGTTTTTAAAGAGCCAACAAGTTTCCAAATTAAGCAATAAAAATAATTAGTTGTTAACTGTGATAAAAAAAAAGTTTAAAAAACTATACATTTTTAAATAATTTTAAATACTTAGTTATTAGTTACCCACTTGAATTGTTTAAACATAAATTTTATTTTTAACGGTCTTCACTACAAAACGAAATTTTTTGTCTATAGTAAATACATTAGAGTGGGTCGATTTTTTCTCGAATAGAAAAAAGGTTTGCCATTGAAATCATGAGTCTAAAATTAAAATTTTCTTCCAATTTTTAATGTGAAACTTCATCCTTTCTAATACCGTTCAGATTTTATTTTCCCCCAAAGTTAGTTATTTCGGGAAAGAAATTTATCCCAGAACTTTTCCTGACAACTTTTAGTATATTATTTGTACAGGGAAAAAAGTTCTACCTGCCCCAGTTCTACATCATTTATTTAAACTTCTTTTTTTAACAAAAATTTGAATTGTAGAAATTTTTAAAGCTCTGCCTTTTATGGTTATGAAAATACACGACAATAAAAAGGGTATAACTGTCTCTCAGATATTTTAAAATATTCAACAAATTACGTCAAATAGTTCATAAGTTATAGGAGAATTATTAGGTGCATACAAATTTGTGAAATATTGTTCTTTGATCTTTTAATTGTCTATTACATAATTTCTATAAAAAAGATAAACCCTTCAATATTTCTACAGCTGTTCTTTTCTTTCAGCCCACTAAAATCTTTGACGAATTGTTATTTAAAAACAAATATTTTTGTTAAATATTTACTGAAAATTAAAAAAAAAAATACTATAATACAATTAAGATGACTAAACAAATGCGGTTTCTGGACTATAAAAATAAATTCTTAAACAAATATTTAAAATTACTTGAATTTTTAGGGTGTTCCAAGAAAAAGTATAATTTTTGATAGGTAAAAAAACTGGAGTATTTTCAAATTTTTAAATTTAATTAGAAATTTTTTCTATAGCAAATAAAAAATGTATATAGAAATTTCAATGGAGCCGTATTTAATTGCTCAATAATATGTCAGATTTCAACAAAAAAATTGGTTGTTGTTGTAACTGCGATATTGGTAATATCGTAGAAGTGGCAGTCCTTGGTCAGAATTCTAAGAATTCCGAGTCGTTCCGGTACGAAGAACCGACTGCCGTGGGAACGAAAAAAACTCGTTTGTAATAAAAAAAATTGGTCATTCCGTTTGTAGTTTCTGAAATCTTTTTTATAGGTCGTGAAGTCTTTTTAATAGTATTCTTAAGTCTATGATATAAGACAAACATATCATCACCTGAAATACAAAAGGGCGTAACTGACTCAAAAATTAAGCATTGATTTTTTGATTGACTATGCCCTTACTTCGATTAGGAGCATCAAAAATAATGAAAAAATTAATTTTTATTTTTACGTTTGTTACGCCCTTTTGCATTTCAGGTGACGATATATACTTCTTTTAAGTATATATCGAAATTTGTGAAATAGTTTCGAGAATCCAATTAAACAAGACAATAAGTTTTCGAGTTATGATCTAAAACCGAAAACTGTTTCTACTGAAATATACCATAATTTTTAAGGCCCACGTACTAAGACTAAGAACTAATCGACGGATGGAATATCTTATCTAGATTATTTTTTATCTAATAGCAAATTTTTGACATATTTTTTTTTAAGTTTTTGAAATAAAATTTTTTCAAACATTTTTTTGATATGAAAAACACAAAAATTTTGTAAAGAAATAAAATTTTTTCTATAGACAAATTCTTTGTGAAATATTTTTTACGAAAAAATTGTTGATGTCAAATTTTTCCTACATACAAATTTTGATTTAAAATTTTTTCTATAAAAAATTTCCAATAAATAATTTTTTTAATAAAATATTTTTCGATATAAAATATAAAATATTTTCTACCGAAAATTTTTCAATTTGAAATTTTTTACATAAGTGTATTGCACTAGGATTCCAATTTATAGCAATTATTTGTTGTTTTTGATAAAACCAAATATATTCTATAGACAAATTTTTTAAACACAAAAATTTTTCATGTGAAATTTTTTCTATATAAAAATTTTCAATAAAAAAATAAAATTTTTTGATACAAAATTTTTTCTATAGAAAATTTTTCGAAACAAAACTGCTTCTATAGAAACTTTTTTGATACAAAATTTTTTCTAAAGAAACATTTTTTAATATAAAATTTTTTCCATAGAAAATTTTTTGATACAAAATTTTTTCTATATAAAATTTTTTTTACAAAATTTTTTCTATATAAAATTTTACGATATGAATTTGTTTTACAGAAAATTTTTCGATATGAAATTTTTTCTACAGAAAATTTTTTGATATAAAATTTTTTCATACAAAATTTTTTCTATAGAAAATTTTTTGATAGAAAATTTGATACAAAATTTTTCTTTTGATACAAAATTTTTTCTATAAAAAATTTTTTGATACAAAATTTTTTTTAAAAAAAAAATTTTGATACAAAATTTTTTCTATAGAAAATTTTTTATATTTTATCTTTGCTAAAATATTTGTAGTACTAATTGAAATGGAACTTCCTATTGGAACACCCTATATTTTAAATACTTGGAAGCAATAATAAAAAGTACTTATAAATCCGACTAAAAGCAGTAGTAGCATAGTTTTAGCACAGATTTATTTGACTCTTAAGTAAACTCATAAAATGTTAAGTAAATAATTTATTGAAGATAAAAGAAATCATTTGTGGAAAATTATTAACAACAATTGCAGCTACCTACCGTAAACGACAATGATTACAACTTGTACGACTGTGATAAAAGCAAATAAATTCTAAATTGATAAGACATAGCAATTGATAGCGAAATCAGGTCCTACCTCAATTATTTGCTATCAACAAATAAATTTATTATTTGTAATTTAGAAGACTTAATTAATTGTTTGCAGAGTAATTAATTGTTCAAGTGCCGATTAAGCTCTTAAGCTCATAATATCAAAATTATTGTTTAGATTTAAAATAATTTCTGTACAATTAATTAGAAAGTGCGAGTGCAAGTAGATCTTTATCAAGTTGAAAAATTGCTAAAAGAAAACAATAAGAAAAAAAGATTTCCATGCCATTCACTAAAGAGACTTTCTTTATGTCAACGATAAAATTACACTTTTTATATATGACCAAATAAACAGACAATAGATTTATAATGACTAAATGGAAATCAGGTACATACTTGTACCAGTATCTGCAAAAAATAAAAATATAAATAACAAAAGCCTTAATAAATTCAGCAAAAAAAAGTTTTCTTAATCTCACTCTTATCATGATGCAAAATAATATTATAAATAAAAGACGACAAGTACTAAGAAAAAGAAAATACATTACGAGAAAAATTACCTATTTCAAAGACAGAAAATAGATAAACAATTGCTGATGAATTAAAAAATCATAGATGCTGGAAATTTTATTAATTTTAATATTACCTCTTAGGGGTACCCATTACCTCTAAAGGTCGCTTCCACATATGTCATGAGCTAAAGGATAATGCTCCAGGATTTCAATACTAAAAAGGTTGGTAAGTCTTCTAGTAACTCACATGGTATTCTCCGAAAGGAAAGAACACTGGACCTCTGCTACAGCTTCCCCAAAGTATGGAGCTGCAATGGACTTCTATATCTTCTATCTCTTAGTCTATGTCTTAGTCTATGTCTTAGTCTATGTCTTAGTCTATGTCTTAGTCTATGTCTTAGTCTATGTCTTAGTCTATGTCTTAGTCTATGTCTTAGTCTATGTCTTAGTCTATGTCTTAGTCTATGTCTTAGTCTATGTCTTAGTCTATGTCTTAGTCTATGTCTTAGTCTATGTCTTAGTCTATGTCTTAGTCTATGTCTTAGTCTATGTCTTAGTCTATGTCTTAGTCTATGTCTTAGTCTATGTCTTAGTCTATGTCTTAGTCTAGGTCTTAGTCTATGTCTTAGTCTATGTCTTAATCTATGTCTTAGTCTATGTCTTAGTCTATGTATTAGTCTATGTCTTAGTCTATGTCTTAGTCTATGTCTTAGTCTATGTCTTAGTCTATGTCTTAGTCTATGTCTTAGTCTATGTCTTAGTCTATGTCTTAGTCTATGTCTTAGTCAATGTCTTAGTCTATGTCTTAGTCAATGTCTTAGTCTATGTCTTAGTCTATGTCTTAGTCTATGTCTTAGTCTATGTCTTAGTCTACGTCTTAGTCTATGTCTTAGTCTATGTCTTAGTCTATGTCTTAGTCAATGTCTTAGTCTATGTCTTAGTCTATGTCTTAGTCTATGTCTTAGTCTATGTCTTAGTCTATGTCTTAGTCTATGTCTTAGTCTATGTCTTAGTCTATGTCTTAGTCTATGTCTTAGTCTATGTCTTAGTCTATGTCTTAGTCTATGTCTTAGTCTATGTCTAAGTCTATGTCTTAGTCTATGTCTTAGTCTATGTCTTAGTCTAGGTCTTAGTCTATGTCTTAGTCTATGTCTTAATCTATGTCTTAGTCTATGTCTTAGTCTATGTATTAGTCTATGTCTTAGTCTATGTCTTAGTCTATGTCTTAGTCTATGTCTTAGTCTATGTCTTAATCTATGTCTTAGTCTATGTCTTAGTCTATGTCTTAGTCTATATCTACATCTATGTCAACATCATTACCTTAGGCTATGTCTAGGGGAAAAAATAGTCGACCAGGATTATTATTTACAAAATTTCTATTTCAAAAATTCATATAGAATTATATTATTGAAACAAATTACATACATACTCGTATACAAAAAGCACGCATTTTCTATTGCAAAATTTGGCCCATACCCAAAAATTTCAACATAAATTACAAAACTGCAATAAAATATAAACTAAATAATACCTATTCTAATATAAAAATATTTTATAAATGATCTAGCATATAAACCTTAACCTTACCTTTTATCCTCCAATAAACGTTCTGCGGTACTCAGCCTCAGACGCACCGTTTTCATGCTCTGCAAGGGAAACAGCTTGCAGAAGGGAGTCAAGAACTTGGGGCGCCAGCAAAAGTGGGGAAACTCTTTGCAAACCGTCCACAGACGCTCATTATGTTCAAAAAGATAAGTGTGACTTTTGCCAAAATTCAAGTAGTCATCCATATCGTTGTGATAATCACAGTATAATAAATTCTTGATATTCTTGATAGCCAATTCCTCATCATCTGAATCGCGTATCTGTTTTATGCCAAAGTCCAGCAAGGGCTCGTAGTGATAAAAATTACCAGGCATGGCATTCAAAATATCACCTAAAAATGTGGAACCTGATCTCCAGGTGGTCACAACTATACTACGTACAGGAGTTCCTTCTGTTTCGGGTGTCAAGTCGGAGAGCTTTTCTGCCTCGACACCAAAACGTCCAGCAGGATATTCAAAATTTTCCATTTCACTCAAGACCTTAGAGCGTTGCTGAGCAATGACATCGTTGATGGTGGCCGTCATGTTGTACATTACTGCTGTCTGCTGAGGCACGGCATGACCAAAACGTTCTCCTACAAAGGCGGAGCCAGTGCCAAGACCATTGCCTGCAGAGGAATAGCCACCGGAAGCGGTGTTGGCAGCCCCACCACCTAAATTGCCACCACTACCGCCACCTAAGGCACCACCCACCAAACCGCCACCTGAGGAAGAGGCTAAAGAGGCGGGCAGTGGTCTATGTTGTGTGGTGGCTATGAGCAACAGAATGCACAAACCACTAACGCCACATATACCAATAAGATTTGCTCTACGCGACATCTTGCGACGCTTCGTTACCAGGCCACTGCGTTGCTGAGATCTAGCCCGGGCTTGTGAGGCCAATACCTTACTGGTATTGCTGTTACTAATGGACGACGATTTAAGCTTTACTTCCGCCTCTACTGCCCCCACCACCTGGACTCCTGTCAAAAGCGAAACCGTCGCTGAATCTGTTTCCTCATAGGCACTCATAAATTTGTTATATTTTTCACTTTTTTTTTTCTTTTTTCAACTGTTGTTGCTAATAATTTAATAAACTATAGGAATTTTCTTGGCTTTTACACGGGGTTTGCGTGTTTTAATAGGTTTTATCTGTTTTGAGTATAAAATTAAATCACGTAAGTTTTTATTTTAGTATATTTTATGCACTTTAAAGGTTTTATCTCAAAAAAATAAATACATTAGCATTTATTACATTTTGTTATCGGCTTTATATGCACTAGATTAATTGGAATAAATCCTTTAAAAATATATTTTATCTAATTAGAATTACAATTTCTCATTCATTCATTAAAAAACCCACTCATTTTTTTGCGTAAATACCAATTGAAAACACAACCGACCACTTTGCGTGTAAATGTCAAACTAACGAAAATTGTGAATAGAATTGAAGGAAAGAAGATAAAGCAAAAATGACAAAAACATAAATAATGACCGTTTTTACACAACATAAACTATTTACAACTGCGAATAGGGCTGCCAGATGAAATCGGTTTTGTGGGAGAAACTCGCAATATGTAAATGTAAATTTGCTTCTGAAAAATTGTTGATATATCGAGGGTTTTTATTCAAAAATTTTTATCTGCAAATTCACAATTTTACAGGAGAGCGAAAAAACTGTTTTTGCCGTTAACTATAGGAGCAGTAACTAAACTTTGTTTTACAATATCATGAGTTTTTATTAAAATAATAAGTTTTTTGAACAAAACAAGGCGATATTTTTAGGGAATAACAGTCTTAAGCGCCTGCAAATGCTTTCAGTTACAAAGTTTGTGCAACAAACCACCATTTTCAAATACCCATAATCGATTGCAACACGTTGTAGAGAATTGTGGTCCATTTTGTTGGATTATGACAAATTACAATGTATATTTTGTAACAATTTTTATTATTTTCATAAATACTTTTGATGTAGATAGCACTATTTTCTGATTCTGAAGACAATGTATGCATAGCACAAACACAATTTATAAAAAAAAAGGTTTTAGAATTATTTATTATTTTTTAAATTAATATGACATGTGACAGTTAAGCTAAGGAACGCATTTCTATTAAAAAAAAAACATTTTGGTCGAAAGTCTTTTTGAATTTAAAGCGTCGATATACAAAAAAATCTAAGTAAAGTTTGTATGTTTTGTAATTTAAATTTTTAAAGTAAAAATAATTAAATTAAAACTTTTAATAGATAAAAAATTAAATTTATATAAAAAAGAATATAAACTCGCTAGAAGACAAAATCTTTAAAGCAATGACGTTTGTAGAAGTTGTGATGACGTTAGAAGGAGACGGTCACGCATCTGTTCTGTCTCTTCCCAGCCCTTGACAATATCAGGAATTTTTATCTGGGTTATTCATTTCTGCACAATCTATCTCAGCTCTTGAACACTAACGTTCGTAAAATATACTTTAATTTTGTATTTTTAATTTTTGGTTTTATTCCATGCCAGAAACCAGTGACGCGGACTTTAGAAAAAATAGGTAATTAAGAGATGTAGTTACAAACTTTGTATTGTTTTTAACTTTAATAAAACACAGGTCTACAAAATGAAAATTGAGATATTTTCACTGAATTATGTATTTTAGAATTTGCTGATTACAGAAATTATGGACTCTCTTTATCACATTAGGGTTTTTTGCAAATACAAAAATTGATATAAAATATATGCTTTTTTTAAAATTATAATTCGAAATTATATTTTGTATAATATTATTTACAACTAATAAATATTAAAGATAATATATCTACACTAATTTTTATATATAAAAACCTATATAATAGAATGCTATTTAGTACTTATCGGCCCTATGCTCCACTTTTAGTCAAGGATAACAGAAGAAGAAGACTTATCGGCTATGTAATTGTTATCCATTTCGCACTTAGAAGTTTTTTTATACTTAAGTAAATTTTTCCCTGCATGTCGTCAAGAACATGAATTTTTGGGGAAATTGCAATAACTCCAAAACTGCCTTATGAGTTTTTGATTTTAATAACTAAAAATAAAGCTAACCTAGTTCTCTTTTATGTTTCATTAAGTTTTTTAAAAAAAATCAATTCTTCGTGGTTAAAATTGTGGCAATACAAAAAGTACTCCCATTTTCCCTCATACAGAAAATGTTAATACTTTGTGGGTGGATGCGGATGTGATCAAATGTTTTGAATACTTTTTCTGTTTTTATAAGGTCAAAATCTATAGAAAAACATTAAGTGACCCCATGCATTTTTATTTTTTGATGTGACCAGTGTAATTAATAATAAAACAATAAACCTAGAATCAAAATTTATCTCTCAAACAAATATGTTGTTACTTTGGAAGATTAAGTATGTATTAATATAGAAACGTTAAGCATAAATCAAAAACCAAATCTGGCAGTACTGCTTTAATATAAAAGTCAGTCTCCCTTATTCGAAGATATGTTTGTATCTTTTTGGAAAAAAATCGCTACGTTATAACATTGGCAAAATGTAAACAATTTAGAAACCGTGCCTACACCGTATTGTTATCAGTGTGATAACAAAGTTACCCTAACTCTCTTATCGACTGTTCTGCCTTATCAACAAGCTAACAATTAGGCAACTCTACAACTTCTGCAAAACAAACGAGTAACCGATTAAAACAATGCATCGCTGTTGTAAACAAAAAATCCCATTATGTATGTCAAAATGAGTAATTTTTTATTGTCAACTCACATGCTTTTTACTCTCCTCAACTTCTCACAAAACAAATAGAATATTTTTTTGGTTGGAAAAATTAAAAGAAAAAAATATATCATAAATATAGCAATTCGGTCGTAATTATTCGACTTCGTATGCAGATAATCGTCCAACGTCGTCGTAGTAGTTTTTGTGAAAAAGAAGAGGTTGAATGTGTGTAACAATAAGTGCCGCCCGTCAAAAAGAAAAATTTCAATCAAAGAAAATTTAAGAAAAATTAAAACGAGACAAAATATTATAAAAATCTTTATTTGCAAACGGAAAATTCAAAAGAATTTATAATTGCTAAGAGATTTAGTGAAAATGAGTTCAATTATTGTGCTGGATTCCTCCGATGAGGATGAGGTAAAAAATATTAAAATTGAAAAAAAAAATAAGAAAATGAATGAATAGAAAAAAGAGGAAAAAAGTTGAAACTGTGTGCAAGTGTGTGTGACGTTTTTGTGTTTAAATTATGAATGTATAGGTGCGCTAAAACTAAAAAAAAAATAATAATGATTACTTTTTTTAATGGCTGTTCCATCATGTCAAAGCAGACCAAAGAGAGTAATTGATGGCATTAGTGATGTGAGAAAACGTAATGAATGTTTGAGCGAGTGGTGTAAACAAGTGTTGATATGTTGTGAAATGACAAACAAAAGAAAATCTGAAAAACCAATTATAGGATTTAATTAAGTTAATAATGAGATGAAATTTTAAAATTTCATTTAAAATATGATAAAGTTTAACTAAACAAATAACGCAAATTAAATTTTAGGCAGAATTAATGAATCTTCATACGATTACTTTATCTAGTCTGCAAATTCTTAAAAACACACATCACTAACTCTCTCTTTTTATGTGAGCGCCTTTTTTTAATTTCGGTTTTGTTGTTGTATAGAAGTCTCCAAAAAACCAAAAAGTTTAATAAAAACAAAACATGTAAAAATCTTGTTTCTTAGAGTGTGTGTGTGTTTCTGTTTGCTTAACAGCCTGTAAATGTGTGTGCTATGCATTTCTATACATATTTCTAACCCACACATGCAGGGAAGGCTCTTTCTGTTTTTTCAGTCTTTTTTTTTGCAGTATTTGCCTTTTATATTATTGTTAATTACTCTGTTGAGTTTATTGTACAGTTTACACCAAAAAATTGTGATTGAATAACACGCAATTAGTTTCAAATAGACGTCAGACGTATCTAGTCCAAGTTGTTTTGTATATACGGGGAGACTTTTGTATTGCAGAATTCTACACTGACTTTAACAGAGCACTGTTAACTCGGGATGAATGTTGAATTCCCGCGTTTTATGTTTATTTTTAATTTGTTGATATTTTAACATAGAATCTTTTTTTCTTTTTATTTTTTGGTTGCGGAAATGTTAAACAGGTTGCTTTTTTTTTGTTATTGATTTTGTAATTGTTTTATTTTTCATTCGATATAAAACATAAAATTTTTTATATATTTTTTGGAACAAATGCAGTTTATTCAAGTCGGTCTAAAAAAAAAAAAAAATTTAAGGGGTAGAATGGGTGATTTTGAGCAGAAAAAGTTAAATAAAAAAATTGTCGGCGAGGCCTAGTTTTCGAGTTATGAACCTGTAAAGTTTTCAAGATGTAAGTTAAATTTAAATGTTTTCAACGTATGTGGCCGGTCTAAAAAAAAATAAGAAGGTAGAATTGATGATTTTGAACAAAAAATTTTAAATGAAAAATTTGGTTACAAGCCGTAGTTTCCGAGTTATGGACCTCCAAAATTGTATATATAAAAAGTTGATAAAATGGTAACACTGTTTTCACTTGTTGCATTTTTCTGCAATATCGCAATATGTATCGCGCGATTTTTTGAAAATAATTTTTAATTTTGGGTAAAATGTGTAAAGTTGGAATTAAATCAAGCGCCGCAGGCGAAAAATTATTTTCAAAAAATCGCGCGATTTTTTGAAAATAATTTTTAATTTTGGATAAAACGTGGAAAGTTGGAATTAAATCAAGCGCCGCAGGCGAAAAATTATTTTCAAAAAATCGCGCGATTTTTTTAAAATAATTTTTAATTTTGGGTAAAATGTGGAAAGTTTTTTTGAAAATAATTTTTCATTTTTTGAAAATAATTTTGATTTTTTTGTGTAAAATAAGTCTTCCATCATATACATAAGTGTGCAGATATGACATGGAATTTTTTTAAATAAACTAATCAAAATGGAGTCACAAAACAGTGTTACCATATTTCAGAAATATTACTATATTGCAATAGAATTATTGAAAATCATAATATAGGGTTACCATCTTACTTTTTAAGACACAAAATTACTATATAATAAAAATATTTTTGATTTGAATTTTGTTGGGATCAAATTTTGATGCTATCAAAAAGACATTTTTATTACCTTTCCAATGACACAAAGATCATTGAAATCAGTCAAGAAATGACGGCGAAAAAACGCATTTTATGTTCAAACTTTTGAGGCCTATATCTCGGAAACCAGGTCACACCGACCAAAATTTTTTTTATTCTTCGACTCACAATAATAAGTTCTATTAGCCCTAGAAGTTTGGGCTCAATATCTGCGACTTGAATAAACTGCATTTAAGCCAAATTTTCTTTCAAAATTTTTTCTTTAAAAATTTTTTCTATAGAAACATTTTCGTTAAAAAATTTTTTCTATAGCAAAATTTTCGTTAAAAAAATTTTTCTATAGAAAAATTTTCATTAAAAAATTGTTTCTATAGAAAAATTTTCATTAAAAAATTTTTTCTATAGAAAAATTTTTGTTAAAAAATTTTTTCTATAGAAAAATTTTTGTTAAAAAATTTTTTCTATAGAAAAATTTTTGTTAAAAAATTTTTTCTATAGAAAATTTTTGTTAAAAAATTTTTTCTATAGAAAAATTTTCGTTAAAAATTTTTTTTATAGAAAAATTTTCGTTAAAAATTTTTTCTATAGAAAAATTTTCGTTAAAAAATTTTTCTATAGAAAAATTTTCGTTCAAAAATTTTTTCTATAGAAATTTTTTTATTTCATTAAAAAATTTTTTCTTTAGACAAATTTACGTTATAAAATTTTTTCTATAGAAAAATTTTCGTTAAAAAATTTTTTCTATAGAAAAAATTATTTCTATAGAAAAATTTTCATTATAAAAAAATTTTCATATAGAAAAATTTTCATTATAAAATTGTTTCTATAGACAAATTTACGTTATAAAATTTTTTCTTTAGAAAAATTTTCATTAAAAAATTTTTTCTATAGAAAAATTTTCGTTAAAAAATTTTTTCTATACAAACATTTTCGTTATAAATTTTTGCTTAAAAATTGTTCCGTTTAGAATAATTTTTGTTATAAAATAATTTTGCCGAAGTATTTTTTAATTTATTCATAGATAAATTTTGGACTTTTTCAATAAAAAATGATGTTTAAAAAACAATTTTTGATACGTTTTAGTTGGTGACTCGATTTTATAATATTAAAACTTTTAACATTTTTTGTCTTTTTTCAGAGTCCTCCCAAAAAAGCCCATGTCAACAAATCCGCTGGTATTAACCCTACGTCCAAAAATCAATCATCATCCGCATCAAGTCAAAATGCTAAACCAAGAGCAATTCCTAGTGGGATAACAATAACACCACGTTTAAGTCCCACATCAGCATTAGGACCTAAAAACCTTAATATGCCAACGATGAATACACCTGCCTCGATGGCTGCTTCCTATTTTAGTAGTATCATGAGCAATGAAAGACAAACACCTACTCCACCCAAAGGAGGCAGCGGCGGCGGCTTAAATCAAAGGAAACGAAAAACACCAACACCGCCACAAGCTATGGCTCGCTTGTCAGCTAAAAACTATGCAAGTATGACAACATCATCACCAGCTAAGGCAGCCACTACAGTGGCTCCATTACCGCCCATTATGCCCACAATAGCGAGTGTACATTCAATGGCTAACGCTGGTAATACACCGCCCCTACAGCTAATGGCCACACCACCGTCCCATAATTTGGGCGCCTTTATGGGACTTAATGAGCAGCTTATGATAAATCCTCATTTATTTTCAACGGGTTTGCCGGCTAACACCACAATTACAGCTCATCCAAACCCTAATCAGAATAATATTAATAATAATTTTAAAATACATTTACCTTTTAATAAGCCTAACTCAACACCATCACCTGCCGCTTCACCAGCCTCATCGGCTCCTAAAACGCCATCACCACAGTTAACACCTTCTCCCCAGCATATAAGCAAAGGAGAGAACAAAGCCAGGCGAATTAAGCCAACGACTTTGTTAAAGTCCACGGATGAAAATTGGCAAAGGCACAAACAATTTAATACACAAAACGATAAACAATCGCAAAGGACACCCATATCACTAAATAATGACGTGGTCATAGAAATGTTGCCACCGACCACGGAATCACCTAAGTCCGGCTCAGCCTCTTCGTCAAGACATCACACGCCTATGACATCACCCTCAACACCAAAATCTCAAAAATCACCGGATGTCATAATGCTAACAACACCCAACAGCAATGAACGTTTTTCATCTGGTATGACCGGAAAAGATTATGACACTGTCTTGGACTTAACGCACTCACCGGATAAAGATAAAAGCCTAAAACCTACTGAATTTGTGGACTTGGTAAATACTCCTCCTGAACATCACAAAAAACAAGTAAATGGAGATGAAGGAGGTGCCAATGATAAGAAAGCGGCTAAGAAACCTGATAAGCCACCACCTAAGCCACCTTTAGAACCTGAATATGAAGAGCTAATAAAAGCTTGTCGTGAAGCAGATCGCTCGAAAGATATGGAGAAACTTATTAAATCGAAATTATTGAAATATTATTACGAGGTACATGGAGATTTTGTTAAATCGAAAAGTTTTCGCAAGAGTATACGCAAAGTAGTGGCTGCCATTAAAGATAAGCCGGATTTAGTTTATTTTCATCTCAAGACTATAGTCGAGGAGCTAAAAGTAAGACGTAAGGCAAGAAAAGTGGAGGAGGAGGCCTCTGCCACTACTGCCATTGCTTCTGCAGACAACGCCTCGGTGGAAGCATCAACAAGTACACAAATTCCAGCTCCTGCTGAGAGTTCTGCACAAAATGCAAATAAAAATTCAAAGTCAAATGAGACAACTATACCTGCCGCCACCTCCTCTTCAACATCTTCAAAATCATCGGCAGATATTTCGGCCACGGTGACACCATCAACGGGGAATAAAAAACTGGATGAACAAATAAAAAAATTAAATAAGGCCCTCTATGTTCTAACTAAACGCATAGAGGTTCTGGAACAATCTGAGGTGGATTGGGATGATGATGATTCTAGTTTTCTGCAAGTGGAACGTTTTAAAAAAAGAGCATGTCAGGTTAGTTAAATAATGTTCACCACCATAGGTGAAAATCGACTTAGAATCACTCCCTGAGTTGTTTTAACGATGTCTGGCTGGCTGGCCGGTTATCCATTTTCAACTTTAAAGATAATTTAATGAAATTTGGCACAGGCTTACATTTTGCTTATTTCAGCCACAAATTTACTTGTATTTTAATAATATTCAGCACAAATATTGCTTATCATAACCTTAATTAGTGTTCCTAATTTTGTGGAAATCGGGCAATTTTTGACCATACCTCCCATACAAGACACATTCTCAAAAGACGTTTGTATATATATATATATATATATATATATATATAAAAGCACAAAAACGTTAATAACTCTAAAGATAAATGCATTTGTGCAAATGCAACCAAAATTTGATAACAATCGGTCCTTAGCCGGAAATTATATAAATCTCGAAATTTTGAAAAAATAGCATTTAGTATATGTATAAGACTTAATTAAAATTTATTTAATTGTTGGCCTTAGTAGTGATATAGTCGGGATTGACCGACTATAGCTTTTCTTATTTGGGTTTTTTGTTACTTTACTTTAAATTCATTTGGATAAATTGAAAATGGATTCAAAATCTGTAAACTATTTTATTTTCCAGATCTATGAGAAGATTTGTGACCTTACGGGCGAAAGTAAAAATGCCCATCGCTTGGTCAAGAAACCGATAAAATTTAATGAGACCCGTATTCCACAGTTTAATAAAACTCTTCAAGCTTTTATCAATCGCACAAAAGAATTTCCCGACTATTTTGATGTTTTGCGTATGTTGGAACACTGCAATCGTACCTACAGTTTGGGTCTGGTCAATTTCGAAATGAAAAATATAGGTGAGGTGATATTGAATAATTACCACAATTTCTTAATTGTCAAATAATTTCAAATTATTTATTACTTTCCTTATAAATTTCTTGTAATTTAGCTGAAGATGCTTTCATTAAAGTGGGCAAACTGCTGCAGTCAAGACGCAAAGCTGATCTTTATGAAACTGTGATGCATCATGCTGGCGACGGCAAAGATCCGGCCAAATCGGATCCGCTTTTAGCGGCTAAATTAAATGAAAATCTTAAAAATCACAAGAAAATAAGTGAGATATTGGAAAAGTTTGCCCGCAAGCAGGATATGCCAGAAGAGGAGGAAGAGGATAAGTCTGAAAAGACACCAGATTCTACACAAGATGGTGGTTCTAAAACTGATGAAAATGAAACTGTGGGAAAAACGAAGGAAGAAAATGCAAATGTAAAAACTGAGTTCCAACAGCAAGAAAATGATGATGAGGTGCCAGTTTTATTAAAGTCTGATGAAACTAAAACGGAAAATGCTAAAGAGCCTGAAAATAAGAAAGTCATTGAAGACGAGGAGGAGGAGGATGATGAAGAAGATGATGAAGAAGAGGAGGATGAAGATGAAGAAAATCTAGATGAACAGGTTGAGACCTTAGCCAATGGTGATGTAACAGATAATGAATCTGATAATGAGTTAGACACCAACAAAGAAAACGTATGCAACCAAAAGGATTCGGATAAACAAAACGATCATAATGTCCAAATAAGTTCTAACAACGAAAATGCTGGTAATAAAAACCTTGAAGAAAAATCTACAAAAGACCTTTTAAAGCCTTTGGAGGAATGTATAGAGATAACTGATAATTCTCAAGAAATTTTAAGGGCAACTGATGATAATACAATAATAAATTGTAATAGCACGGAATCTTCAGCTGCAGAAATCCTACCAGATAACGATGTTTTATTATTAAATAACAACAATAATAACAATTTAGATATAAATACCACCAACAAGACTGTCACTAGTGAAAATACAACTAAAGATTCAGTATTACCAATGTCTCCTTGTTCAGCACTTGAAATACCTAAGGCTTCTATTAATCCTATTCGTAATGGTAAACTTAAAGATACTACACCGTCTCCTACTCAACATTTGCTCAATAATCTTAATGATACAAACAGCCAGTGTTCGTCACCTACAACCCCTGTGACCACCTCCACCACCACAACGAAGGCAGATTTACAAATTCTTCACGTTTCTAGTCTAGATCCCCACGATAGTAGTGTAGCTAGCGATAAACATGATATGGGCGATGTAAGTGTGGACTTAACTTCAACACCGACAAATAAAACCTTAGAGGAAATTGTTATTTCCGATGAAGAATCATAGTGTTTATTGGATTTATCTATGCACAAATGATGATGGCAAAGATAATTTGATTTTGTAAAAATCTTTTAGTTTCAAAATCGTATGTATTCAAAAATATAGCAACTACATTTGGTTGTGGTTTAGTTATGAACTATTTATGACTAGGATTTATGTCTATTAGATCTATGTCTATAAGATGGAGACGTATGTATACTTTTGAGGTGGAAAGGATTTGGTTTATATTTTAGTTAAATTTCAATTTTTAGTTTCAGTATCTTTTCTAAATTTATGTCTTTTTCAGTTTTATGGTCTGCTCTATATAAGTTTAGTTCTAGTTCAGTTCTAATTCAGTTCTTGTTCAGTTCTAGTTCTAGTTCAGTTCTAATTCAGTTCTAGTTCAGTTCTAGTCCAGTTCTAGTTCAGTTCTAGTTCTGAATAATTGTATCGAAGATAAGTATTAAGTAACTTTCGACTAAGATTCACTTTCTACCTTTTTTTAAGTCACAAATTAATGAAATTGGAAAAATTTCTTTTGGTGCTAAAACTATTATTTTGGTTATCTCGCAAAAGGCAGAATTGACGAAGTAGAGATTTAGGCCTCCCTAGCCATAAATTGAATTATATTTCAATAAAATGACACCAATGCATTGGTGGTATGATCATAAATTAATGTATCAAATTTTTGGTATAATACCATCGAGTCTGAATTGCTTTGACTCTAGCACCTTTTTCCTTGTGCAGTTTGTATTATACTAAAATTTGCCTTCAATTTCTAAAGTTATTTTTATTTTTGAAAATATTTTTTTTTGTTTTGAACTTGATCCTAATTTGTCGTTTTAGATTATTTTGATTACGATTTGTAATTTTTCATGGCGCAAATTTTTTGAAAGCTTTTTATTAAAATATAATTGAGTTTGGGTAAATTAAATTCATATTTTGACTGAACTTTGCTTTTTAAATATGTATATTACAAATCATTTTTGAATTGAAAACCGTATGAAGAAAAAGATTAAAAATTGAGTTGACAATAGATCTATCACTATCATCCAGGAAATTATCTTGATTATTTTTTTTTTTTTGGAATTTGTTAATTAATTTAAAACTTTTATAATTAGTTATGATAGTAGAATTTTTTTTTTGTTCAATGAAATAATCTTTGGTTTCAAAATTTAACAATTATCCTAAAGCGAAATGTTATATGTATCGATTTCTTATAATCATGTTAAAAAATATATTCCGGTATGTGATGGAAATCGATCGTTTTCAAATCGTTCAATTTCTGATATATTTTTGAAATAATTTTCGTTTATTTTGGGCTTTAATTCTTTTGACTTATATCTTATCTTTCATTTGGTTTGACTTCTTATAATCATTATTAAATATAATTTTGAGATTAGTTTACAAATTTTGTGCGCGAAATGTTGTGCCCTATGTTATCGACTTCTTATAATCATGATTCAAAAAAATGTATATATCTCAACCTGGGGCCAACTCGAAAGAACAAATATCATTTTCGGGTTTATAAGATCAATGTTCTTTGAGATTGGATAACAAATTTCCGTGTCGCGAAATGTTGGTACCCTGCATTATCGACACCTTATAATCATGATTGAAAAAGATGATTTTGATAAAATATTTATAAATCTTGACAACTGGAGCCAACTCGAAGAAACTTATATCGTTTTTGGGTTTAGGGGAATGAAGTTATCTTAGATTGGTAAACAAATCTTGTGTCGCTATATGTTGCATCCCTGCAACATGAAAATATTTCTTTTCCTCTGAAAAATATACCTACTTTCCTATAAAATTTCAAATGTGTACCAGATTTAAAATTTGTATTTTGTTAATTATTTATCTATGTTAAATTTTTATTACTTTTATTTTTTTATTTTTTTTTGGTTATTTATATTTATAAAACTATTTGTTTTCTTCTTTTTAACATTAACTTTATCAAAATATTACTTAAGTAATATTTCTAAATTTAAGTTTAAAGCTTTGTAAGCTGTAAATATATATAAATTACAATTCCTAATAATCAATAATTAAAATTAAGATAATGGAATTAAATATAAAACAAAATAAATATTTTGTCCTTTCTCCCTCCTCCCCCAACTTAAACATAAAATAAATTTAAGTATTTTTTAAAAATGTATAAATTAAAATATAAAAATATTATATATTATATAAAAAATAATAAATTTTAAATTTTTAAGTCATTGTGTATTAATTATTAATATATTTTATATAATTATGTGTATAAAATTATTAACTATAATTAAATATTAACGAAGAAGAGAAAACAAAAGAAATTATATATAAATGCAAAAAAAAAACACTTAAGTCAAACACAACTTTAAGAATAATTACAATTAATATAAATAAAATTTATATTTTTAAACATTTCATTAATGTCAAAAATTTCAACTGAACTGAGTTTTTTTAATTATTTATAAATTTATAAATGTATAAGTAAACGAAGAAGAATGAAAATAAAATATTTGAAATTAATGTTTAAACGGAGATAACAAATTATAAAGAAAAGTCTTCTTTTTTCAAATTTTGTCATTATATAGGTATAATGAATTTTGAACCCGCCTCAGGACAGTTTTAAAATTCCAATATGTATTAATCATTTTTCAATTTTATTATCAATTGAAACCAATTTACTATTGTGTAGTAAAAATATTTTGTTTAATTCGCTTAATTTATTGCAAATTCACAAATCACGTTTACGTTAACGTAAAGCATGCAAAATCCTATTGCTCTAGATAAGAAACATTTTTTTCCACAATCAGTTTTTACTTATCTATTTTGGTTGCTAGACATAAATCCAAGCTTCTGTTATTTGCTGCATCTACACCATTTCAAATAGAACTGAAATAGAACTAAACTAGAACCGAAGTAGAACTAAGCTAGAACTGTACTAAAACTAAACTAGAACTGGAACCGATATAGAGCTTAACTAGAACTGAACTCAAAATGAAGTAGAACTGTACTAGAACTGAACTAGATCTGGGTGTTTACTGCGTATCTCGATTCGAAAATAAAGCTGTTCGAATTTGTATGCTTAAATCGTTGTGTTTCGAAAATAATTTCTTTCGAATCGAAATACGCAGTAACCCCCCTGAACTAGAGCTGAACTAGAACTGACTAGAACTGAACTAGAACTGAAATAGAACTGAACTAGAACTGATCTAGAACAGAACTAGAACTGAACTAGAACTGAACTAGAACTGAACTAGAACTGAACTAGAACTGAACTAGAACTGAACTAGAACTGAACTAGAACTGAACTAGAACTGAACTAGAACTGAACTAGAACTGAACTAGAACTGAACTAGAACTGAACTAGAACTGAACTAGAACTGAACTAGAACTGAACTAGAACTGAACTAGAACTGAACTAGAACTGAACTAGAACTGAACTAGAACTGAACTAGAACTGAACTAGAACTGAACTAGAACTGAACTAGAACTGAACTAGAACTGAACTGGAACTGAACTAGAACTAAAACTGAAACTGAACTAGAACCGAACTAGAACTCAACTAGAAGTGAACCAGAACTTAACTAGAACCCAACTAGAACTCAACTTGAACTCAACTAAAACTAAACTAGAACTGAAGTGGAACTGAACTAGAACTGAACTAGAATTCAGCTATAACTGAACATTAATTAATCCATTTGGAAATGGTGTATTACAGATTATGCTTTCAACAACTTGAGAGGTTTCATTTTTCTACATAAAATATTCAAACATTTAGTCGTTTATCAGCAGACAGTAAGATCACTGCTCTCATTAATCATAAAAAAATTTAATTTTAATTAACAAACATGGACTTGGAGCAGCAATATTCACCGAGTTTATTTACGAAACGTTTTCAAAACTGTGCAAAACCCAATGAAAGAGTCATACAAAATTTTATAAACGTCTCGGAAAATGGTAATAAAAATTGAGAATCTGAAAAGTTAAATCAAAGTGTTTTAAATGGATAAAGTTGACAAAAAGAAACTTGACAAAATTTCGATTTTATATGAAAATGTCCAAATTAACATCCGGTACTTGGATTTAGAAATTCGAAAAAAACATAATTCAAATTGTGGATTAAATTTTAACTGTGATTCTAGAATCTAGTTTAAAATTTTGTATTTTCTTTCATTTTGAATTTTAAGTGCAATATTTTGTAAAATCTTAAGACATAAGAATAGGTCTATAGCGTGCAAAATATTTCATTATCACAATTCTTGTTATAATATTTTTTAGTAACAAAAAAAATTTTGCGCAAAATTTTTTTTATTGCTTAGAATTTTGTAGGAGCGATTAATTAAATTAAAAATTTTGTATTGAAATATTTGTTACACACAAAAAACAAATATTTAAAAATATTTTAAAACGATATGCTAATACAAAATTATTTCAATGAATTGCCTTGTTTTGATTGATCAAGAAATTAATAGATCAGAAAAACGTGAAATGTACTTGAAAATCTGTATTTGATGCTTCTACCTCAAACCAAGGTTACCACAAACACTTCACCGTTTCCGTTTCTAATACAAAATCTTAAATTATAACAGATATGAGAGTTAAGCTTAGAAAGTTTGGTAAATATAAATGTGAGCCTATATATATCACCCAGCAATATCTCCCATATAAGCAAAATCCCGGAAACGCCTCATACGGAATAAAACGCTTTTATTTGTTTAATTCTGAATACATCTGGAAATGGTTAAATATTAAGAATCGCCCATAAATTCAACTTGAGTAAAATTATAGTTTGAATACAAAAAAGGGGAAAGCGAGACGAAAACTTTTCAAATTTCTTCTAGATAATTAAGAATTGTCGGTCTGATTGTTCTTATCTGGAACGAGGCGTTTAGATGTTAAAATATTTAACATCAATTAAAGCATATTAATAAAACCACTCATAGTGGTCTTAATCAAAATAATTTATGAACCGATTATAACAAGTACATAAATATATCTCTACCCTAACATTAACCCTTTAAGGGAATTTTTCGGAAAAAAGTAAAAATATATAAACAAAGTAGAAAGTTTCAAATCAGCCATTGCACAGTGGGATGGTGGAAAAATAGAATGAAAATAAGTCCATATCTTCTTAACCTTTGGGCGGATTTTAAAGTTTGATTTAAAGTTTTCTAAAAAAAGAACAAAATTTTGAAACGGGGAAAATACGTTTTTTTTTTAATATTATTCTTAAGCTCTTATAACTTTTTTCATAGTAAATCTTTAAATACACTTCTTACTCGTCAACTATTCAAAATTTGGTTCTTTTTTTACAAAACTTTAAGTCAAGAAAATCAGGCTATATAAAGATCAGATGTTAGTAAAAAATCGGTGTTATGAAATGTTACAAAAATTTAAAATTTTAATTTTTACAGTCGAATATCTTTAAAACCATAAGAGATAGGATATGCAGATATTGTAGATCTTGACCTACGTATTTATTATATAGTATGATTCTTCAAATCGGTTGGAAAATGACAATTATATATCGTTTTAAGTGATCTTTCAGTTTGAGGTGCCTCACTTTGGAAGCCGATTGTGCCGACCCAGTAAAATCTAGGCTTTCCAGGTTCAAAACTTATGCTCCCCAACACTTCTTCTATATGCACATAACATTTTTAAAATCGGTCGAACGGTTTAGAAGTTAGGGAATTATCTATATTCTATTTCCATCATTCCACTGAGCATTGTAGTAGTTGTTATCATCTTCTTCTATTTGCCTTGACTCCCAGTGGAGTATAGGGCCTTTGTTGTTGTCATACATATAATTTACTATTGTGCTGCCCATCACTGCTCTAAATGTTATTTTTTGAGTTAATTTATTATTTTAGTAAATTCAAGTGCTATTTAAACGCATCACTGCGTTAATAAATAGATCAAGTTTTATTATATATTTGTGTACCTTATAATTATGTGATAATGTTTACGTTTGTATGCATAAATCGCTGATAATTTTCATTAAAACTATTTGAAACTTTGTAACTATGGAATAATTTGAGTTTCAGGGTTTTTGGCTTTAAGTTATTTTAATGAAGCCATAATACTTTATTACTGAAATTATCAGTTCTAAAACTTGAAACAAGGCCATGCTTTAGTCACGTGATTAGTGCAATGACCCTTGCCTACATAACCTATAAATGTTATGGCATAAACAAAATTATTATATATTCTCTATAGTTTAAAAATTTTAATTATTTGTTTATTAATTTTAAAAATCATACCTTCTTGTACTCACCAGCCACAGAATTTGCCCGTAAGGCCTACAAAACTCGAGTGGATGTACGATATGGAGGAGAAAATGACAATCAGTTATTGGATATTTACTACAAGGAACAGGAAGAAGGTAATTTTCTATAAAAAAACAATCATTTTTCTTTTCTATTTTTTTTGTTATTTATCCATAGAAAAGCATTTTCTATGGGAAAACTTTTTCAAAAAAATTTTTAGCAAAAAATTTTCTATAAAAAAATTTATATAATTTTTTTTAATCATTTCAGGTACCCCTATATTTGTCTATATACACGGTGGCTTCTGGCAACTATTGGATAAATCTACCTCTGGCCCCTTAGTACACACTCTAATCGAACACAACTATCGCCTTATCTTGGTGGACTACAACCTATGCCCCCACGTTACTTTGGAACAAATTACCCAACAAATTTGTAATTTTTACAACTGGCTACGGGAATATGCTGCCCGTACAAAGGCCCCCAAAATTTCCCTATGTGGACATTCTGCCGGTGCTCATCTGACACTGTTAATGTTTAAGGAAGAATTTTTAGCACCTTTAAGACGTCTTGATCTAATTGATCAACTTTTTCTCATAAGTGGGCTCTATGATTTGCGCAAACTGTGGTCCTTAAGCAGTTGTAATCCCAATAATATTTTATGTTTAAATACGGAAAAGGCCTTTCAGCTATCGCCGTTATGTTGGTCTTATAACAAGGATTTGTTACGGGAATATCGAAATCAGGGCATTAAGATTCATCTGTTGGTGGCGGAGAACGATAGTGAAGAGTTTAAGCGACAATCGCAAATATATTGTAAGAGGCTTAAGGAATTGCAGGTGGATGCGGTTTATAAGGAATTTGATGTCTATGATCATTTTGATATTATCGAGGAATGTACGATTCCCAATTCGGCTATAAGTCGTTATTTGTGTGAGAATTTGAAATTACTGCAATGATGATTTTAAATTGTTTTAAGTTAATAATTATTAAGTTTTAATTATAAGTTTATTTTAAAGTCTAAATGTAATTATAAGCCACTAATAGTTCAAAAATCGGTCAATAAACTTTACCTAACCTTAAAAATTTTCTTAGTTCAAAAAAATTTGTCATACATAAATTTTTTCTAAAAGAAAAGTTGGGTGTTTCCTATATACCAAAATTTTTTAACGAAAATTTTTCTTTAGAAAAAATTTTTCCTTACAAAAAATTTGTCAACTAAAATTTTTTAACGAAAATTTTTCTATAGAAAAAATTTTTAACGAAAATTTTTCTATAGAAAAAATTTTTAACGAAAATTTTTCTATAGAAAAAATTTTTAAAGAAAATTTTTCTATAGAAAAAATTTTTTTAAAGAAAATTTTTCTATAGAAAGAATTTTTTAACGAAAATTTTTCTACAGAAAAATTTTTCTGTAGAAAAAATTTTTAACGAAAATTTTTCTATAGAAAAAATTTTTTAACGAAAAATTTTCTATAGAAAAAATTTTTAACGAAAATTTTTCTATGTATAATTATTTTCTTCGACCTTTTCCTTTTTCTCAAATAAAACTCTTATTACAAGCTCGAGGTCTTTTTTGTTGTTTTTATTTTATTGAATTTATTTTTAATTTAATAAAAATTTTCTATAGAAAAAATTTTTTAACGAAAATTTTTCTATAGAAAAAATTTTTTAACGAAAATTTTTTTAGAATACATTTTTTAATGAAAATTGGACAAACATTTTTCTTTACGAAAATGTTTGTAAAAAAATGTTGTTTATAAAAAAATTTCGTTAAAAATTTTTCTGCAGAAAAAATTTAAAATTTGAATAATTTTTTAGAAAAATTTTTGTTAAAATTTTTTTCTGAATGATTTTAAATTCGTATATTAATAAAGGTTACTTTAAATTATGTTAAGAAATTATGTTCTCACTGAACAAACTATCATTTTATGTTATGGCTCATTTTAAACAACTCTGTTATCTCTACTTTTATTTTTGACATAACATTTTGACTTAACATACCCCATAATATATTGTTGACATTTTAACACGTCATATTCTTTATTAGTAAGAAAAAATAATTTGCAAGACAATTTTTTTATATTTGAAACAATTTATAGTAAGTTTTAAGCAATTTACAAAATTTTAAACAATAAGCTAAAGTTTTTTTTTATTTGTTTTACAAATTAGTTTGAGAAACATGAGTAAAATGCAGCAAGAAGAAGACACCAACTCTACATTGTTCTATGCCCGCAATGAATACTACATTGGCAATTTCATGGGATCTGTCAATTTTGTGTTACCGGAACAGGGTACAGCCGGAGCTGAATTGTTATCGTACATGTATTTATCCTATTTGGCTATAGATTCTGGTCGCTTGATAGCTAGTGATGTGAAGGAAAACAACAACACTCCCTTGTTAGCTTTGCGCTATATTAATGAAGCCTTTGAACACCCTGAGAAGATTGAGGAAATTTTAGAGAAACTTACCGACAAAGTAGCTATAGAGGAAGATGATACCAACATCTGGCATATTGCCACCGCCATAGTATACTGCTATGATCAACAATTTGAAAATGCCTTAAAGATTTTGCATGGTTCCACAAATTTAGAATCTATGGCTTTATCGGTACAATGTTTGTTGCGCTTAAATCGTGTAGACTTGGCTAAACAATTGGTGGTTAAAATGCAGGAAATATCTGATGATCACACCCTCACCCAATTGGCTCAAGCTTGGGTGGCTCTATCTTTGGGTACTGAACAAATGCAAGATGCTTTCCATATATACCAAGAATTTTGTGAAAAATATAAGCCCACACCTCTCTTGTTGAATGGTCAGGCTGTGGTACATTTGGGCTTGGAGAGATACGAAGAAGCAGAGGCTGTGTTGAGAGAAGCTTTAACGAAGAAACATAATGACTATGATACACTTATTAATATGATGGTGTTGTCTCATCTGACAGGCAAATCTCATGAAACTATCCAACGCTATTGGGAACAATTGAGACAGTTTTATCCTAAAAGCGAATTTGTCAAAGATTTCGATAAGAAATCTTTAGAATTCGATAAACTTTGCACTCAGTATTCTTTGGAGAGCAGCGCTTAGACTAAGATATTTTAACCATACATCTAACATAAATAATTCCATAGTTTCTTTACATTATCAATTAAATGTTTATTGAATATCCTTTAAAAATTACTCAGTTTTATTGGAAAATAAAAAAACGACCTTATTATAAGAGTTGGAAAAGGTAAATGCTAATAGCTGCAAAGAAAAAAGAAATGTATTAAGTTTTACCAGTAAAACTGTAAGAATTAATGGCACTTACTTTTGTTTAAAACCATATTTTTTCCGTTCATAAAACAGATCGGTTTTGGAGCTGCCCAGATTGACAATTTTCGGACAACCATCTCTCTGCAATAAGAAGAATATTTCCAGTATAATTTAAACCTCTTAAACTCATTTAAAATATACACACATCTTTTTCCTGCGTTGTACATTCCTTGCAGTAGTACGCATCCGATACACCAGGTCCACCACAGATCACACATCTGCCTTGATAAGAACCATAATTACATTCATCACAGATTCGCACCAATGTACAAGGCCGGACATATGAATCGCATATAACACACTTGCCATCACATTTCTCACACAAGCGGCCAATGGCTGTAATTTATGTTGATTCAAAATTATATTACTTTTCTATTCAAATCTCTGCAATCTATGTTTCCACTTACCAACTCCTGGCTGTTTGCGACAGAAAATTAAATCCGGATGATGTTTTGCCATTTTTTGTTTATTTTTTTATAATAAAGTTCTTAATGTCTTGAATTTCCTGTGATTTTAAAAAATAAATGTGTTTGTTTACGTTTTAGATGACAGAAATCAAAGTCGCCATAAAATTATTAACGGCTTACAGAAGTTATTGGATGCCTGTAAAAAAATCGAAGAATACATTGGCCATCAAGAGTGATGCCAGAAATAAATTTAAAGATTTTTATAATTGAGAAAATGTTTTCAATAAAATAATTTCTGTTTTACATATGTTTACGAAAAAAGAAAATATAATAAAATTTGAAATTAAATTAATTTGAATTTATTTTGATTCGCAGATTAGATATAATGTGTGGTTTTCGATCTGCCTAGAACAGTATAAGGCAGCACAATGACAAATTAAATGTATTACAACAACTCCTATCACTAGTGATAGGCAAATCGAAATAGTGGCCTTCGTTGGCCTAGAATTCTGGATACTCTTCCTGATAGATGGTAGTCCCCACCAATATTTTTTGAATTTATCAACAAATGTTATAAATTGAGTTCTTAGTGTAATACACTTATTTATTTAGAACATTGTAATAAAAAATTCTTTGTTTTCTATAAATAAATGTTTTGTAGAAAAATTTTTGTTGAAAATATTTTCTATAAAACAATTTTCGTTAACATTCGTAAAAAAAATCATCAACAAATTTTGTATATATATTTTTTTAAAAATAACAAAATTTTAAAACCTTCATTGTATATTTTGCATATCGTTGGGTTAAACCCAACGGTCTGGCAATATCGATAACCGGCAACACTAAAACAGGGTTGTTTTGCTTACACGTGTTTTTGACATTACATCTTTGCTTTTGTTTACATTTAATTGAATTTGTATAAATTCGAAGTATTTTTATAATATTTAAATAATTTCCAAAAAATTAACAATGACCACATTAGGGGATCAGTCCAAGATTAAATTGGGTGATTACATCGTTATACAAAGACAGAAGTATACGAAATTGCAGAAATTTGGCAATTTAGATGCCACTGCCATGTTGGGCAAAGATCAGCTGGAACTAAAGGCATTACTCGATCAGCCTTATGGGGCCACATTTAAAATGTGTCCCAAGGAGGATTTGGGTAAGTCTCATCGTGGGCGTCAAAAGCTCAACTCCCTGGAATTGTGCAATGAAATGGAAATGCGTAATATAAGAGAAGTACTGGGTATTTCTTCGAGTGGTGAAGACAATCGCAATATCATCGATGATGGTGATTCTCAGGCTCTCAAGCCGGAGGATATAGATAAGCTAAGAGATGAATGTAACGAAAGCACAAAGATTATAGAGAAAATAGTAGAAAATTCTAAAACGTTTCATAATAAAACGGAATATTCACAGGAAAAGTATTTGAAGAAAAAGGAAAAGAAATATTTTGAATACATTCAAATCAGACAACCCACCATACGTTTAATAACAGAAATCTATTATCGTCAAGATGCCGAAAAGGTAATGGGCCTTAGGGTAGATACTCTATCTCAATTGATATCTTATTCGGGTATTTCGGCTTTTGGAAATTATTTATTGTATGAAAGTGGCTCAAATGGTCTTTTGCCTGCGGCGTTTCTTAACTCTATGGGTGCCAATACAGAGGCTCAGCTGGTGCATATGCATCCAGGAAATGTGCCACAGAAACAAGCCATTTTAGCTTTAAACTTACCCGAGGAACAATTGCAAAGATGTATTTCGGTTAACATTTATTCGGTTTTAAGAGAATTCTATCAAGGAGACAAAGCTAATGTCACACAAACTTTAGCGGATGTATGTGAGCCTAATTCTAAGAAACAAAAGTTGGATGAAGAGGGAGAAGGTAAAATAATAATAAAACCAAAATTTTTAAAACTTCTTAAATAGAAATATATCTTCCAGATTCCTCTGAAGTAATTGCTAATTCTTCAACATCCGATAATGCCAACCGACCTGCTGTTCTACAAAAATGGCAACTAGAAAATAAACGTGCTGCCTCTTTGATGCAAAATAAATTTGATTCTTTAGTTATTGCTGCCAAAGAACATCCCGCCAATTTGGTAAAGGAACTTTTGCCTTACGTCAAACCCTCAAGACCTATTGTCATATTTAGTTTATGTAAAGAGGTCTTAATGGAATTGTATGTTGATTTAAAAACTAGCTCTAAAGTTACAAATTTACATTTAACCTCCAATTGGTTACGTATGTATCAAATCTTACCCAATCGCACACATCCCGAAGTAAATATGCAAGCAAATAGTGGCTATTTGCTGACAGGATATACTTTAGGTTAAAATGACAACAGAAGAACAATAAAATATAAGTTACAAAATTAATAAATTTTATTTGGAAATGTCAAAAATTTTGTTCAAGAGAAAAAAAATGTTTGCAAAAAGGACTTGATTTAAAGACAGGAAGTTAAGTATCCATTAGAGCTTTAACTTGCTGTAATTTGTACCAATGACCACATTCACAACGTTTCGGACAGTCTTTTTCAATCCACATGTAATTAACAAAACGATTATCACAACCTTTAAATAGACAATTATTTTATTAACCCTATTATAACAGACCAATACCTATAATTGTTGCTTACATATGCAACCTACAATACGTCCCGTAAAAGCCGAGGGTATTATGGTAGGCTTATCTTTTGTGCCAGGGCCCCTTTTTATAACTCTTATATTAAAAGGATCACATTCACCCCTTATGTAGGCTTCCAGTTCTTTTCTCTGCACACCCGTAGTTAATGTCAAAGGGTCAACCATTTCCGCACCCTGATTTAGGATTTGAGTCTGTGAAAAAGCTCTCAAATGTTGAAAGGGCTTATTTAAAAATCTTTTTAGAATCAGGGACATTATTTTAAATTTCACAAAAAGTTTCAAAACTTTCTAAATATTTTTGATTTTTGGAAAGTTTTAGAAAATGTTTAAAAACTGACAGAAAATCTGATTATTCTTAAAAAAGTAAAAACAAGTTATCCAATTAAAGAAAGTAATTAAGTTGACGATTTCTGCTGATATCTAATCAAAATCAGAACTCTTCTACTGTTTTTTTATGGACTTTTGCTTTGAGTTCAGAGATAATTAAATTACTAGTTTTTTAACGGCTTGGTTTTGATTCTAGAGAAACAACTGGTCGATAGGATGTCCAGTTCATGAGACCAAACACGTATTTAAAATTCGTTTGTTTCTATGTCTATTGTCTTGGAAGATACTTCGACTACAAAAACTGAATCTACTTCTAAATATGGATTCTGGCCAGGGTCAGAATAGTCAATCCTGAAAGGATCAATTCGAAGTGCCGAGGGTGGTGAGTACTTTTAAGAATCAAATATCAGGCCTTAAAAACGCCCTGAAAAATGCAGCGTCTTTCAAGTTGAAACCCTTTCTTAATTTTAAACCAATTCTGCTAAATTTTTCCCTTCTTAAAAGTTTTTTTTATGTCCTCTCTAAAGAGCAGCACCTCCAATTTCAATTAGATTTTTATTTGTTAATGTTTTCATTTAACATAATTTATTATGTATTTTGGGCTTAAGTTTAATTTAATAACAAGCGTGTTTTACTTTCATTTATTCATTTTTTTCATAGAATTTACTAAGTGTGTAGTTTTCATTTAAAATAAATATGGCCTGACTAAAAACCATTCATTTATTTAAAATTGATAAGATTTCTTTAACCAATAAAAGTAAAAAGTAACCTAATTTCCAAACAAGAATTGATACAATTTTATGGTGAAACTGCTTAGTTCTTGATCTTTATATTTCCAAAGAGAAAATAATTCATATTAGATTAGTTTTTTTTTTTGGTTTATGTTTATTGTTTAAGGTTACTTTTAACTTAAATTTCTTCTTGTTTAAATTTATGTTAAGTTTTGAAAACAGAACATGTTTTTTGTGGTAAATGGTGTGTAGTAACAAGGTTTTGAATCCAGCTATATTTAGACAGCAGCCTTTTCAACCAATTTGAACCAGTGACCGCACTCACAACGTTTGGCTGTACCCTTTTGTAGCCACATCCATTGTACGTAGGTTTGATCTTCTTCGCCTGGGTTATTAAAAAGTTATATTTTGAGTATAAATTTTAATAGGGGTTTTTAAAAAAATACTTACAGATACAACCCACAATACGGGCATCGAAAGCAGAGGGTATCAGGTTGGGATTTTCCTTGGTACCAGCACCACGTTTGAACACTTTCATGTCGAAGGGATTATCATTGCCGGCAGCTTTGGCCAACAATTCACGCTTTTCAATACCGGTGGCGTGTTCCATGGGGTCGTTCATCACTAAAAATAATAATGAATAAATGAATATACAAATATATATACAAATTTTAAAAGAATTTATTATACGGTTGGAATAAATTGTTAAGTCTGATGGATCAACTAAAGATTTCATATTTAAAATAATTTACCCAAAATAAAAAACATTTTAAAAATTTATAAAAGTTGTGCCTAATTTTACTCTCTTCTCCTTTTATTCTATATTTTTCCAGATTCTAGTCTTTTTATTTGGTTTAAGGGTCTAAGATAATTGTACTTAGTAAAGTTTGAAACTGTAGCGTCTGTTAAGCATGTTAGTTGCGGCTTCAAACGGTCGTCTGTGCGGCTCGCTATACAAACGTGGCTCTTGTCTTTGGACTCATCATTCATCGACTTAGCACTTACGATGTTTAAAGAATGGAAAGAAACATTCCAAAGGGTAATCATGCAAGTAATCCCTCTGCTACGGCAGCTGGCACAAGGATTTTAAATGTGGATAATCTATGCAAAAACATCCTGATGAATGAAACCAATTCAATCCGAAGAAATCGGACTATAAAACCTAATATAGACATGCAAGAAAGTTTAAAGTGCTAGAACCAAGATGGACAGGAATGAAAATACTGTGTTTCGTTACTCCGGCCGCCCGGAAGACGATGAGCATAGTAGGGGTGTAGGATTCCAAATATCGAAAAAATAGCTAAGTCCATGATAGCGTGGTATCCTATCAGTGAGAGGCTCATGGCAATAAAAATCAAAACTAAAGCTCACAAGTTGATAATTATCAATGTCTACACTCCAACTGTAATCCAACCGGAATATGAAAAAGATGAATTTGATGATGTATGTATACATCTACTTTCAAAAAAACGTTTTGCAAGTTAGTACAATTTATGGTTTAATAGGTAGGTGGGAAAATGTTAATGAATGTCTCAAGGCACTCTTTGGCTTTTATTGATTAAAATATAATTAATTAATATTATCATATTTTGCTGATTTTTATTGCAAATACTTTACATTATTTCCAAATAAATTATTTATGATTATCAAAATAATCAAGAAAACAATTTTGTTGTATATATTTTTATATCCACCATCAAGAAGGAGTGATAATCTCAATATAACTCCATATTGAGATTATCATTCCGTCTGTACCTTTTGTAATATTGGCTTAAAAATCAAAGGGTTATATATTCTGAATCCTTATGAAATTCTAAGACGATTGAGCGTGTATAATGGATTTTTTGTCCGTCAGTAGAAGGCACTATAGCGCATATACGAAAAGAGCTAGAGCGACAAAATTTCACAAAAGTATTACTGATTTCTTGAAAAAGCTTGGTACTAAAATTAGACGAAATCGGTTCACATTCAAATTATAAAAGCTATATTTAATACAAATCAGTTTTAAGTGTTAGAAAGCGTTTACAATTTTGAGGTAATCGGTCCTCATTTAACGATAGTTTTGATATAAAAAAACACCTCCAGAAGCCACTGAATGTCTTAAAAGACAGTTAAACGCTAATAAATTATAAACTATGGCAGCTATGGCCAATGTATTTTGCATAAAGAAGCTTTATATAGTTACCAGCCAGTGTATTAAATGTTGTGACAATCGGTCACCATTTGAGTATAGTTCATATGTAGGTAAAGGGTTATACATTTTGCGGTTTCAAAAGAGAAAATTTTTTTTCATATTTCTTTTTTATTGCAAAGTTTGAACGTTTAAATTATGTGTAAAACACTACATCCTTTAAATGACCACCACGCGAAATGTTGCAAGCATTGATTCTTTTCAGGTAATTTTTGACCACTTTTTGATATATACTTTTCGGTATTTCAGCCATAACTTGACGAATGTTGGTTTTAAAGTGCTCAAGATTTAAAGGTTCATTCATTCGTGAAAATATACAAATTGGTTGAACAACTAAGTTTGACAGATGACGAATTCCAGTTCTATACTTTTCAAACCACGAAATAGGTAACCCTATATAACATAATGTTGGACAAAGCCTTTCTGCCCAACATTGGTATAAAACTACTCCTTTTTATAAATATAATTAAAAAGATTTGAGCTAAAAAAGCTCAGATGCATTTGGATCTTCAAACAAAATATATAGACCTGCCAAACTATCTCGAGGGCCTTTTAATATTATCTTGATAAAACACAACTCTTCTCCTACTTCTCTAAAGCTGACATATAATGAAAGTAATTGTTTGTAAATAGGGAAGTAGATAGTAGAACGTGAAACCCCGCCAATGCCACCAAACCCAGAACAAAAACTGTAAAGTTAGCATACGACAATTAATTTCCATTTGTTCACGATCCGTTGTTGGAAAGTTGTTTTACCACTGCATCAAAAATGGTGTGATATTGTTTAGATACATTAGCGATAGATAGAGATACACTTGTTTCAGAAACACAAAATAATTGGTAAATAGTACCCATTATATGACATGTAATACCTTTGAAGACCAGATATAGTACAAATAAGTTACAAATTATCCCTTGGAGATATGTATGTGATGGTGGATATATAAGATTATGCACACTCTTACTTGTTATCTTATATTCTTAAACGAGCAATAATTGTATATATATATATATATATATATATATATATATATATATATATATATATATCGAAAACGGCTCTAACGATTTTGATAAAATTTGAACAGTGGGTATCTTTTTTGATGTATAGATCGAAGAAGAAGGGACTTTTGGAACTTTTACCTCTAAGAGGGTAAAAACGGGTAAAAAGGGGAAAAAATCGAAAACGCTATGTCTCCTAAAGTAATAGGTATAGAAACAAAATTAAAATTACGTTTTAAACAGCTTTGAAAATAAGCGGACAGGTGTTTGGTACTTTTTTGAAACTATGTCCGATAGGGGGTAAAAAAGGGTGAAAATAGTTTTTTTTGGCACCTTTTTAACCCACTCTTATATGTTAAACTAAAGAATATAGAAAGAAACTTGGTACTTCAATCAATAGATGTAAAAAAAACATGAAACACGTATTTGGTACTTTTTTGATTTTGGAGCCAAAATGGGTAAAAAAGGGATAAAATGATAACTTAACATCTCCAAAGTAATATGAATAGGAACATTATACATTATGTTAAATGCGTTTTAAAAAAATGTACCGAATTCAATTGGCACCAAAAAAGTACCAAATATACATATGGAACTTTTAGAAATTAGGGAATAAAAAGGGGGAGAAATTAGTATTATTTTAAACAAATGAATGTTTGTCTGTATGTATGTTCTTTATAGAATAGTAAACTGTGAATTTGATTGTGTTATGCTCTTTAGCGAAGATGTTGCGGATAAGCCGGCGAAGGTTTTAAAGTTGATAAGACTAATTTCCGACAGATGGCGCCACTGAAAATTACTAAAAATTAATTAAATCGTAAACTGTACATTTGCTCATGCTATGATCTTTAGCAAAGTTGTAGCGCATGAGCCGACGAAGGCTTTTTAGTTAGTATGAATAATTTCCGACAGGTGGCGCTACAGAAACTTACTCAAAGTCAATTTAATCGTAATCTGTACATTTAATCATGCTACAATCTTTAGCAAAGTTGTTGCACATGAGCCGACGAAGGTTTCTTAGTTGGTATGAAGAAATTTCGACAGGTGGCGCTACTGAAATTTACTCAAAGTCAATTTAATCGTATGCTGTACATTTAATCATGCTATAATCTTCAGCAAAGTTGTTACGGATAAGCCGAAGAAGGTTTATGAATTGGAATAAGCAAAGTCCGACAGGTGGCGCCACAGAAAACTACTCAAAATGAATTAAATCGTAAACTGTGCATTTGATCAGACTATAATCTTTAGCAAAGTTGTTGCGTATGAGTCGACAGAGGTTTCTGTTGATATGAATAATTTCCAAAATTATTCAAAATGAGTTAAACTGTAAACTATGCAAACTATGTGTTGGTCGGACAAAATGAATCAAATAATTCAAAATTAACTGAATATTTCTACAATGTCTTTCCTCTAAATTTATTTTAGCACTTTATAATATAAAATATATAAAAACTTTAAAATTTTCCTCAAAATGCTTATCATAAAGCTCCGAGCAAGGCTCGGTCTACCAGGTACTAAATTCATAAGGTAGGTAATGAAATTTGCGACCGAAATCTCAATTTTGGCAAGTCAGACCTATGGGTGATACCCAAAATAATGGACATATATCAGCCGATTTTAATAGCAATAGCCTTACTAGAAATGTTTGCATCTTATTCAATTAAATTCTTAAAAAAATTGCCTCCTATATGTACTTTGCTAAGTTTACATAGACACCCAGCCAGACGGACAGACATCGTTAAATCAACTCAGATAATGATTCTGTGTCTATCGGTACACTTAAAGCGTGGTTGGTGTCCGATCAATATTTCTATGCGTTACATACATCAGCACCAACTTTATAATTATCTACCCAAAAATGGTAGTGTAGGGTATACAAATTAAATCGTAGCTTTAGTCATTAGATCATCCAATGCAATTTATCTATAAATTACAATTTTCGTAAAAAAATCGACGTAATGTAATGAAAAATTCATTATCTAAAAAGGTGTTAAGTGACATTAAGCCGAGATAAAAATAGAAGGAATAAATCATCATGAAGGGTAGGGAGTAGGGGCAAGTGCAAGCAAGTGACCAAAAATGTATGACGCTCAAACATTAAAGAATTAACAAAAAAATCTAAGAAAATAGCGAAATGATACAAAGGTTACATAAACACAAAAAACATTATTAACACTTGTCAATTTTGGCAATTATGCAAAACAAAAAATTAAAAGAATTTTCACAAATCAAAAAGGGAGTTAATCAATTTGGTCTAGTTCTTTCTTCTATTGGCCCAACAAGATTCTTCATTTTGTCTATTGATTCTTCTTCTATTGTTTGTCTTTTGCTTAAACGACGAAAAAGTGTTACATAAAACTTAGACAATTTTTTGTCTTGGTCAAGAAAATCTATTGAACTTTTCATTAATATTTGTGGAAAATCGGAAATTTCTAACTTTAAAGCATAAATTATGTAACCATTTTTCTTCCAACTACCACCAACACAAGACAACTGTCAAATTGAGGGGAGCCTCGTTTTTTTTTCTCTGATGTGTTAAGTGGTGGAGGAAGAAAAATGTTAACCTTTTTCTTGGATTTTGGGAAAAAATAAAGATTTTGGAACTTACTCTTGCAGAAACGAACTGGAGTGTATGTGACATTTTGGCGTGCAGCAGCACGTAGAGCCATGCGTCCACAAATTGAAGCCATTTTTTGTTGTGGGGTTTTTTTCTCAAATTTTTATTTTAATAAAACTAAAATTTCGTAATTTCCACACACGGCGGCGATGAAAAAATCACTCGTTCGTTTGAGAGGCAGCGTAGTAACGGGACAGGGTTGCAACTAAAGGTATTTGACAGTTGTACAAAAACGAAAAGGGTTGTAAAAAGAAGTATTCAAGGAAGAGCAACATTGTATGAGATAAACAAAAACAAATTAGAAAAAGTGAGTAACATTAGCACAAACCACAACCAAAAGTGCTTAACATTAATCAACACAGCCCAGGTTTTTGTCTTGATTGATTTAGAAGAAGAGACTTGCCAGACTCCCTTATTGTTAGTGTTACCAAGGCAACCGTTAAAAACCGGTCAAAACAAAAAACAAAAAAATTATATTAAATTCTTGTAAAACTTGTGCAGAAAGAAAAATTTTATTTATGAATTAAAAAAGAATAATGTCTTCAAAACCTACTATTTGCTTTGATTGTTCTAAAAATGAACGATTTCAAATATCGGATAATTATAAAATGTTACATCGGAAATTAAAAACCCAGTGGAATATTGAACAGTAAGTTTGGAGAAAGTATTTTCCAAAAAGTTGTCAGCAAGACAAGTTTTCTAAAGAAAAGTCGTCAGCGATACATGTTTTTTTTATAGAAAAGTTGTCAGCAAGACAAGTTATCCATAGAAAAGTTGTCAGCAAGACAGGTTTTCTATAGAAAAGTAGCCAGACATCAGTTTTTAGAAAAAAATTTGATTTTTAACATTTTTTTTGTTTTTGTTTTCAGAAATAATTTGGAACTCAATTTGGATAAATTGTCCAAAAGCAAAATATTTGTTTTGGCCGGTCCCCAGGATCACTTTACAGAAGATGAATTTCAGGTTTTGAAAAGCTATATAGAGAATGGCGGGTCTTTATGGGTCCTATTAGGCGAAGGTGGCGAAAATGAGTTCAATACTAATGTCAACTTCTTCTTGGAACAATATGGAATTTACATCAATTCTGATACCGTCATTCGTCCCCATTATTACAAAAATCTCCACCCCAAAGAATGTTGCATTGGCGGTGGAGTGGTCTGTGAGTCCATGTGGCGTTATTTGCTTAAACAATCTGTGGAAAAAGTGGACTATGATTTTAGTGATGAGAAATATAAATTGCATTTTCAATATCCCTACGGGGCCACCCTAAATGTCTCCGATCCGGCTAATGTTTTAATGACCACGGGCCCAGTGGTTTATCCTTTCAATAGACCCTTAATGGGTTACTACTGTAATGAGAAACAGGGTAAAATATTGGCCTTGGGTTCCGGTTATATGTTTCATGATAAATATTTGACCAGTGATAAGACCAATGATGCCATTTTGGAATATATTTTAAAATTGATCGGTGGTGATGGAGAGATAACATATAATCATTTGGATTTTAATGATGTGGAGGTATATAAGGGCTTATCACTGGGAAGAAAATTATTTTAATAATTGCTCTTTTTATAGCTTAACGACAACAAAACCTTCACGGATATTGGTTTTGTGGCCGATTTACCCAAGGCCTGTTTAATTGATTCGATTGGTACCGAGATACCGGCCGACTTCAAACAAATGTTTGATATGACTTTGTGTGGCTTAAGCAATAAATTATTGAAAGATGTTATTGCGGCCTATCAGAAATTAAATGTGAAATATGAACCCTTAAAGATCATAAAGCCTCAGTTTGAGATACCCCTGCCGCCATTACAATTAGCGGTAAGGACCTAAGAAGCCGGAAAACTTTGTTTAAAGTTTAATTTTTATTTCTTCTATACTTTCAGACCTTTCCCCCGATTTTTAGTGAACCTGCTGCTCCACCCTTGGAACTTTATGATTTAGATGAGGTTTTCAGTCCCCCTAGGTCACAGCTGGCGAATATGACGGGTCATTGTTTGCAATCGCTGCAGGGTAAGGATCCCTATAAGGCTCCCAATATTAAGGAATTGGAAAATTATATAAAAGAATGTGCCCGGATAACCGCAATTATAAATGATCAACACGATTTGCCAACGAGAGAAATTTTGAATATTGTGGCCCAGCAAATAATTAGTTATAGGCCTTATGAGTAATTTGATGAAGCTAAAATAAAGTTTTTCTAAGGAAAAGTTGTCAACAAGACAATTTTTCTATAGAAAAGTTGTCAGCAAGACAAGTTTTCTATAGAAAAGTTATCAGCAAGACAAGTTTTCTATAGAGAAATTGTCAGCAAGACAAGTTTTCTATAGAAAAGTTGCCAGCATGACATGTCAGCATGACAAGTTTTCTATAGAAAAGTTGTCAGCATGACAAGTTTTCTATAGAAAAGTTGTCAGCATGACAAGTTTTCTATAGAAAAGTTGTCAGCAAGACAAGTTTTCTATAGAAAAGTTGTCAGCAAGACAAGTTTTCTATAGAAAAGTTGTCAGCAAGTAAGTTTTCTATAGAAAGTTGTCAGCAAGACAAGTTTTCTGTAGAGAGTTTGTCAGCGAAACAAGTTTTCTATAGAAAAGTTGTCAGCAAGACATGTTTTCTATAGAAAAGTTGTCAGCAAGACAAGTTTTCTATAGAAAAGTTGTCAGCAAGACAAGTTTTCTATAGAAAAGTTGTCAGCAAGACAAGTTTTCTATAGAAAAGTTGTCAGCAAGACAATTTTTTTATAGAAAAGTTGTCAGCAAGACAAGTTTTCTATAGAAAAGTTGTCAGCAAGACAAGTTTTCTATAGAAAAGTTGCCAGCATGACATGTCAGCATGACAAGTTTTCTATAGAAAAGTTGTCAGCAAGACAAGTTTTCTATAGAAAAGTTGTCAGCAAGATAAGTTTTCTATAGAAAAGTTGTCAGCAAGACAAGTTTTCTATAGAGAAGTTGTCATCGACACAAGTTTTCTATAGAAAAGTTGTCAGCGACACAAGTTTTCTATAGAAAAGTTGTAAGCAACAACATTTTTCCATAGCAAATTTGTCAGCAACCTTAATTTTCTATAGAAATCTTGACAGAAATTTCTGAACCAATATTAAAAAAAGTTGCAAACCTTTTGTAGTATAAAAAAAGTTAATAAAGTATTTTTTAGTATAATAAAAATTATTCTTAAATTTCCAAAGAACCTAATTTTTCTAAATTGCTGAGGTGTTCACATTCTTTACTGTCGTCAGTTTGGTGCCTTTAAAAATATGAAAATTAAACAATTCACTGATTTATTGTCCCTTAAAGCAACAAAAAATTTTTAATAAAGATAAACTTTTCAAAATGTGTTTGCAAATTTAGCAAAATTTCAAAAATTGCATAAATTTTGTAAATCAATATGGTCTCATGTTAACATGATTTGGCTTCCAATTTAATGGGGAAATTTTTAAAATAAATAATTGAAATTAAAGAAATTAGTGAGTCATACAATTTAGAGAGGGGAAAATATTAAAATTGAAGGAAATACTTAAGTTGTCAGCGACAAGTTTTATAAAGGAAAGTTCGTTCCCACGGCAGTCGGTTCTTCGTACCGGAACGACTAGGAATTCTTAGGATTCCGACCAAGGACTGTCACTTCTACGATATTACCGATAATATCGCAGTTACAACAACAACATAAAGGAAAGTTTTCAGCTACTCAGGTTTTCTGTTGAAAAGTTGTCAGTTTTCTAAAAATTTCCTTATGCATAAACTTTTCTTTAAAAATTCCCTTAAATAGAATTTATAATTACCCAATTTGAAATTTGATCAAATCTATTTTATAAAATCACTTCCATTTTCTATTTTAAATGTTTTAAATCAAAAATATTAAACAAAAAGAGTTAGTAAAATTTATTAAGAAGAACTTTTTTGAAAATACCGGAAACTTGAAACTTGTGGGAAGTAATGAATAAAATATTTAAATTATTGTTTGTATTTAAATAAATCTAAAAAAATTATGTTTTAAAAATTTCTTTAGACTTTTTTTTTTACTCAAAAAGAAGAGTTTCACACAATTTTTCAAATTTTTAAAATTAAGAAATAAAAAGAAAAATTAAAAAATGTTTTTCTTAAGCATTTGAATTGAACGAATGACTACCTTAGAAATTTGATATTAAAATTTTATTGAAAATATTTTGTAAACCAGAGGGAGTTGGAGAAAAGTCATAAATTAAATTTATTAACACAAAAACCACTTGATACATAAAAGTATTTCCGTAAAAATTTGGAATATTTTATTGTAGAACTCAGAGTCTTTTCAAAACAAGCGCCCTCTTTACATAAATAGGGGATGTTTCGGATGAAATGATTTGGAAATAATATTTCTTATATTTTAAGTGGTTTCTCGGTATGTGATAGGGGGATCTCCCTTCCAAACTCTCAAAATATTTTAACACGCTAATAATGTGTTGACAAATTGTTAAACATAAATTAAGGAATTATGGAGGAACGTACGTATGGAAGTGGAGAGGATCCCTTCAGAGTTTTGAGCTTAAGGAAATTATTTTGTGTTAAAATTTAATGATCTCGTTAGGAAGTAATTCGAAGATTGTGTGAATTTTGTTTGTTTTTTTTATGTCAGAATTAATTTAAGTGGGAAAGATTTTAATGTTTTTAAACATAAAACTAATTAAAAATATTGAAATTTGTCTCTAAGGACTAATTTACCTTAAAATATGTAAAAAAGTATTTTTGTGTATAAAAGATTAAATTTTTTTTTTTTAATAATAGAAAATTCAAAATTTTGTGTATAAGAAAATTTTCAAAAGAAAATTTTGTGTATAAGAGAATTTTATATAGAAAATTTTGGGTATAAAATAATTTTCTATAGAAAATTTTCTGCATAAGAGAATTTTCTATAGACAAATTTCTGTATAAGAGAATTTTCTATAGACAATTTTCTGTATAAGAGAATTTTCTATAGAAAATTTTCTGTATAAGAGAATTTTCTATAGAAAATTTTCTGTATAAGAGAATTTTCTATAGAAAATTTTCTGTATAAGAGAATTTTCTATAGAAAATTTTCTGTATAAGCGAATTTTCTATAGAAAATTTCCTGTATAAGAGAATTTTCTACAGAAAATTTTATGTATGAGAGAATTTTCTATAGAACATTTTCTGTATAAGAGAATTTTCTATTAAAAATTTTCTGTACAAGAGAATTTTCTATAGAAAAATTTCTGTATAAGAGAATTTTTTTTATAGGAAAATTTCTGTTTAAGAGAATTTTCTATAGAAAAATTTCTGTTTAAGAAAATCTTTTATAGAAAATTTTTGTATAAAATAATTTTCTATAGAAACATTTCTTGTTTAAGAATTTTCTGTATATAGAAAATTTTCTGTATAAGAGAATTTTCTATGGAACATTTTCTATGTAAGAGAATTTTCTATAGAAAAATTTCTGTGTAAGATAATTTTCTATATAAAATTTTCTGCATAACAGAATTTTCTATAGAAAATTTTCTGTATAAGAGAATTTTCTATAAAAAAATTTGCTGTATAACGGAATTTTCTATATAAAATTTTGTGTATAAGAGAATTTTCTATAGAAAATTTTCTGTATAGGAAAATTTTCTATAGAAATTTTCTGTATAAGAGAATTTTCTATAGAAATTTTCTGTATAAGAGAATTTTTATATAGATAACTTTCTGTATAAGAGGATTTTCTATAGAAAATTTTCTGTATAAGAGAATTTTCTATGGAAAATTTTCTGTACAAAAATATTTTTTATAGAAAATTTTCTGTATAAAAGAATTTTCTATAAAAAATTTTCAAGAGAATTTTCTATAGAAAATTTTCTATTTAAAAAAATTTTCTATTAAACAATAGGATTTTTTGAGAACTTCTTTTTTAGAAGTTTTTTTTTCAACTAAAATAAAATAAAAAAAAAACAAGTAAGAAAGAGCTATAGTCGGTAAAGCCCGACCATACGATACCCTTCACTAATAAGGTCAAAGGTGTTATTTTTCCTGTATAAAGACAAATATTTGCTAAATTTTGCCATCATACAAACATTTTTTCAAAACTTATATATTTAAGCTGTTTCCATCATTTGGACTTACATATATGAGGGCTAGGGTCAAATGTGGACCGATTATTTCGAAATTTGGAAAATTGATTACAGATGTTACAAGAATTATGTATTATCTTTAGATTAACGAGCGTTTTAGTGATTTTTGTCTCATTTAATGCCTTTTTAAAGAAGAGTTTGTATGGGAGCTATGGTCCAATGTGGACCGATTTCAAATTTGTACAGTGATTTTAGTTTACATAAGCTGTATTTATTTTAAATTTCATGAAAAAATATTTATATGTGTGGCTAATATATCAATTCCGGGAAGTGGGACCTATGGGAGGTACCATAAATAATGGACCGATTTTAACGAATTTCAATAGACAATTTCATCACATTCTCTTTAGAATTGCGACCTGTAGTTTGATTACATGGTTTACATGGGGTTCCAGCCAGTCAGACGGACGGACGGACTGACATCGCTAAATCGATTCAGAAAGTGATTATAAGCCTATTAGTATCTTAAAAGGTGGGTCTAAGACAAATATTTCTATGAGTTACATACATCAGCAAAAACTTATAATACCCTTTCCACCTATGGTGGTGAAGGGTATAAAAATAATTTCATTAAAAATGTGGCGCTTTCTATTCGCCATAAATCATCAAATAAGTTCATTAAAATAAACATTTATTTCATTATTAACAACAATCCAACACTAGTTTTTCTAGATGATCATTGACCCACTATTTAAGTCCGTCTAATCAATGAAGAATACACCCCAACTGTTTTGGGTACTTTTTTTTTATTGTTACATTTTTAGGACCCCAGCAGGTGTCCGGTGTGACACTTAAACTCTAAGCAAATAAAAACAAAAAGTTTAAACAAATAAAAAATAACAATGAAAGACAAAGAGACAGACGGACGGACGGTCACTCATTTAAAGGCAGCCTTTTATGGTGGTCGAATTTATAGCTGTCAAGTCCCATAAAAAAAGGTGTTTCTTTTTCTCTTTCAGTTTAATGACATTTATTCCTTAGCCAGTTCTTTTTTTAGTATTTCTATTATTTCTTTAAATTTTCTATTAAAAATCTATAACTTTTTTTTTATTGTTTTTGTAGTTTGTTTTTTTATTGTTGGAGAGACAATGTTTTTATTAAATAAATTGACTTAAAATTAATTAGTTGACAGTTAATAAAATCAAATGACATAAAAATAATGTCATTTATTTCAAAATTTCAAATATCAAAACGTGTTTCTTTTCTTTTTTGTTTGTCATAAATTTTATAGATTTTTAATGAAATTTATTCAAATGATTTATTATTTTATTGAATGTTTATGAAAAATTATGTATTTTTAAAATATCAGGTGAATTTAACTGTTTTCGGATTATAATTGATTATCTCGTGTAGACAAATTGATCTGGTATAAGAGTCGTTTTGTTGTGGAGACCACAATGGATTTGGGGCTAAGCCCATTTGTCTTGACAATATGGTAACACCAGCAAGATAAATTTGTTCAATATGGTAATCAGTTTTTTATTATTTATATTATTTACACTCTTATTCAAAAGGTTAGGAAGTGAATTGGCTCAAAAATACATTTTGATTTTTGACAAATTTGGATTTATTGATACCAATGTTTAGTAGAGTTATGGGAATTTATAATGGAACTAGCTGTACCCTCCACCAACTGCAATAAGTTTGAAGAAAAGACATTACACAAATATCCAATTAAATTTGAATAATTTGTTTGATTTTGTCCGATCAACACATGATTAAATTTAGTTATTTTTACTACTATACTAAAAGATGGGTCTAAGACAAATATTTCTTTGCGTTACATACATCAGCATAAACTTATAATACCCTTGCCACCTATGGTGGTGAAGTGTATAATTATGTTTGCTATGTTTCAAGTTCAATTTCTGTTTCACTGGAATAAAAGTTATTTTCTAAGTTAATTTAAATTAAAGCTTAGCAATCATTAACTACTTATGTATATTCTCTATTTTACTCTTTAACCATTAAAATGTTAATTATGTTTGCTATGTTTCAAGTTCAATTTCTGTTTCACTAAAATAAAAATTATTTTTTAAGTCAATTTAAATTAAAGCTTAGCAATCATTAACTACTTATGTATATTCTCTATTTTACTCTTTAACCATTAAAAATTCATAATTTCAAAAAGTTTTTAAGAGCAAAAAATACAATCAAATAAAATTTGCCGACTTTATGTAAACATTTTTCTAAAATGTCAAATTTTGTTTGTCATTCAAGAAAAAAGAAAACAGCTGTTTTTAAAATAGTTGACCGTTAAAAGTCAATAACGGTCATTTAAAAATATTTGCATTGTATTAACACTCTTAACGCTCTTCCTTTCTTTGTCTCTCTTAAAGTAATGTTATTGCTGCTCTTTTCAAAAAGGAAACCAGACTACAATTATTTTCATTACATTTGATGTATTGTATGTAAGTATGTATTTATGTATCTATGAATTTCTTTTGTTTGATGTTTATGAATGAAATCAAAAGAAAACCTACAAATGTCAAAGAAATGAAATGTCTCCTCGAAAGGCTCGAACACACACAATCACCCAACCCATGAATACGAATGTAGTAGACAAGACATTAAGTAGTACGAGTAGTCTTTTTAGGTCTTATTTGTCAATATTGTGGGTTTTGAAGTGCAGAAATGGAAAGAAAGAAATGCATTCAAGGTAACTTCCTTTCAAGATCGAATTACAAAATATCTTTATATCTTTCACTTGGCAAATATTTTCAATAACTCTCTTGTACATACAAACATACATACATACTTATGTATACAGACAACAAATAAACTCCAGGAAAAAAGTAAATACAGATGGATGAATTTTTGCAGTTACTATTAACAGTAAGACCTCGATTTATAAGGTTTCTATTAAAAAATTCAAAGTTTTATTTTCTTGTAATTTCAGGCATTTAAAATTAGTTAATCTTTGATATATGTTGTTTTAACAAAAAATTTGGTTTTTCTTGAGTTTATTTTAACCTAAATTGGCGGATTACTGTATTCAAATTCAAAATTATTTTCACTTGTATTAAGCTTTACAATAAAAGCAGGAAAAGATTAATGAAATAACTTCCAAAATTAAAGTAAATATAGAAAAAATAAGAAAGTATTATAGTCGGTCAAGATATGATCAAAAACTTTTCTATAGAACATTTTTTATTAAAAATTTTTCTATAGACAATTTTTTTATCAAAAATTTTTCTATAGAAATTTTTTTATCAAAAATTTTTCTATAGAAATTTTTTTTATCAAAAATTTTCTATAGAAATTTTTTAATCAAAAATTTTTCTATAGAAATTTTTTAATCAAAAATTTTTCTATAGAAATTTTTTAATCAAAAATTTTTCAATAGAAAATTTTTTCATCAAAAAATTTTTCAATAGAAAATTTTTTTATCAAAAATTTTTCTATAGAAAATTTTTTTATTAAAAATTAATTCTATAGAAAATTTTTTATTAAAAATTAATTCTAAAGAAAATTTTTTTATCAAAAATTTTTCTATAGAAAATATTTTTATCAAAAATTTTTCGATAGAAAATTTTTTTATCAAAAATTTTTCGATAGAAAATTTTTTTATCAAAAATTTTTCTATAGAAAATTGTTATCAAAGATTTTTTTATAGAAATTTGTTTTTTTCAAAAATTTTTCTGTAGAAAATTTTTTTATACAAAATTTTTCTATAAAAAATTTCTTTATCAAATTTTTTATGAAAAGTTTTTCTATAGAAATATTTTTTATCAAAAATTTTTCTATTTTTCTATAGATTTTTTTTTTAAATTTTTCTATAGAAAATTTTTCTATCAAAAACTTTTCTATAGAAAATTTTTCTATCAAAAACTTTTCTATAGAAAATTTTTCTATCAAAAATTTTTCTATAGAAAATTTTTCTATCAAAAATTTTTCTATAGAAAATTTTTCTATCAAAAATTTTTCTATAGAAAATTTTTTTTCAAAAATTTTTCTATAGAAAATTTTTTTTTCAAACATTTTTCTATAGAAATTTTTTTTATCAAAAATTTTTCTATTGACATTTTTTTATCAAAAATTTTTCTATAGAAAATTTTTTTATCAAAAATTTTTCTATAAAAAATTTTTTTATCGAAAATTTTTTTATTGAAATTTTTTAGTATTAAAAATTTTTCTAAAGAATTTTTTTTTATCAAAAATTTTTCTATAGAAAATTTTTTTACCAAAAATTTTTCTATAGAAAATTTTTTTTACAAAAAATTTTTCTATAGAAAATTTATTTATCAAAAATTTTTCTATAGAAAATTTCAAAAATCAAAAAATTTTCTATAAAAAATATTTTTACAAAAATAATGATTATTTGCATTTGATCCCAAATCTGTTTCATTTATTTATTAATGTAACAGAATGGCTTTTTATCATTATAAATAAATGTAACAGATTTGGGATCAAGTGCAAATAATCATTCTTTTTGAATAATATTTACATCCCGACAATATTGTTATTTTTTGAAAATTTTTTTTTATCAAAATTTTTTCTATAGAACATTTTTATATCAACAATTTTTCTATAGAAAATTTTTTTCATCAAAAATTTTTCTATAGACATTTTTTTTATCAAAAATTTTTCTATAGAATTTTTTTTTATCAAAAATTTTTCTATAGAAATTTTTTTATTAAAAATTTTTTTATCAAAAATTTTTTTATATATTATATTATTTTTATCAAAAATTTTTCTATAGAAAATTTTTATCAAAAATTTTTCTATAGAAAATTTTTTTATCAAAAATTTTTCTATAGAAAATTTTTTTATCAAAAATTTTTATATAAAAAATTTTTTTATCAAAATTTTTTATTAAAAATTTTTCTATAGAAAATTTTTTTATCAAAAATTTTTCTATAGAAAATTTTTTATCAAAAATTTTTCTATAAAAAATTTTTATCATAAATTTTTCTATAGAAAATTTTTTTATCAAAAATTTTTCTAAAAATATTTTTTTATCAAAAATTTTTATATAAAAAATTTTTTTATCAAAATTTTTTATTAAAAATTTTTCTATAGAAAATTTTTTTTATCAAAAATTTTTTCTATAGAAAATTTTTTATCAAAAATTATTCTATGGAAAATTTTTTTATCAAAAATTTTTCTATAGAAAATTATTCTATTTAAAATTTTTTTATAGAAAATTTTTCTATTAAAAATTTTTTATAGAATATTTTACTATAAAAAATTTTTTCATCTAAAATTTTTCTATAGAAAATTTTTCAATAGAGTTTTTTTTATCAAAAATTTGTATATAGAATTTTTTTTTATCAAAAATTTTTGTACAGAAAATTTTTTTATAGAAAATTTTTTTACAAAAATTTTTCTATGGAAAATTGTTTTATCAAAACTTTTTCTAAAAATTTTTCGATAAAAATTAAAATTTTTTAGGGTCATCTTCAGGATCTTCTCAAACATATCTTTTAAATATCTCACTTACTCTCCGAGTAGTAAAATAGCGCGAAAGCAGAAGAGCTCAGATGAGTCTAAATTTAAAGAATTATGCTTTGATTTTTAGTGTGAGTAAATGCTGTATATGGCAGTTACGGGCGGAAATAAAAAATTAATCATAACTAGATGAATAACTTCTAATTTCCTCTTATTTTATTTCAAATACATTTCCAAATTTGAAAAAGTTTAAGCCAATTAATAATTAAAAAAACAAAAACTATAACCAAACTAAATAACAAATTTAACCAATAAATTTTTAAACCTTAAATCCCCTACCAAGAGGTTAAATAATGGGCTACAGAAAAGAAAAATTAAATGACAATAAAATAAAAACAAGTAAGAAAGTGCTATAGTCGGTCAAGACCGACCATACGATACCCTTTAAAACTATGGTCAAAGGTATTATTTTTCCTATATTGTATTTATATTATATTTAAGCTGTTTCCGTCATTTGGACTTATATGAGAGCTAGTTTCAAATCTGGACCGAATATCTCGAAATTTGGTAAATTAATTACAGTTGTTACAAAAATTGTGTATGCAAAAAATAAACTTAAATTTCGCATTATCTTCAGATTTACGAGAGTTTTTGAGAGAAGAGTTTGTATAGGAGGTATGGTCAAATGTGAACCGATTTCAAATTTGGTACAGTAATTTTAGTTTACATAAGCAGTATTTGTTTTAAATTTCATGAAAAAATATTGTTAAAAAAATATTCCGGGAAGTGGGACCTATAGGTACCATAAATAATGGACCGATTTTGACCAATTCCAATAGCCATGGTCCCACTATCAAGAAAATGATCTGTGCCAAATTTCATCAAATTATCTTTAGAATTGTTACCTGTACTTAGATTATATGGTTTATATGGGGGTCCAGCTAAATCGACTCAGAAAGTGATTCTAAGCCTATTGGTATATTAAAAGGTGGGTCTAAGACAAACATTTCTCTGCGTTACATACATCAGCACAAACTTATAATACCCCTTTCCACTTTTGGTGGTGAAGGGTATAACAAGCTAAAAAAATCCCAACAAACCATAAAGAAAAACATTCTAACAAATTAATGTTGATGAGAGTAGTCTCAAAACATAAAAACAAATCACCTGTTCTTCAATGAAATTCCGGGAAAGTCCTACTCCAATGATTAAAAACAAAACAAAAACATAATTTTCTTTAAATAACATAAAGTCCCCCCAGAATCTTAGATTCTTTGAAAGGCGTATAAAAGATCTTTACACTATTTAAAAAAAGGTAACTTTTGTTTTAGTTAAAATGTAGACCAACATGATTTTAGGCTAAATCTAAAAAAAGAAAAAGAAAAGTGTCACCCAACATGAAGAATGAATGAACGACGACGTCGACGACTACATGAATTTGTAAAGAAGTACCAGAAAAAGGTGACAAAAACAAAATGTCAAACAATTTAGCCTGCACAGTGTGTTAAGACCATAACAACGGACCCTTAAAAACTGTTTTTGATTCTTCTTAATACCAGGAATTGTTTATTAACAAAGAGTTAAATACCTTTTTTGTTGCTGGATTTTTTGGGTTATAAAGAAAAATTATAATCACCTGAATCCAAATAACAAAAAATTAAAAAAAAAGTGAGAAACCCCTACACAAAAACTAAAGAATGTAACAATCAATTAACAAGCTTAAGATTTATTTTGAGATTTGCTATAAAAAACGACAACAAAAAATAATAAAATGACAAAACAACAAGATTTTAAAGATTAAAATCATACGTGAGCGCACACTTGCTTACAGCGGACGGGCATACGTTAGGAATTTTTACTTGGACTCTTTGAATATTGGGTGGGAGATGCATGTCTTTTCTTATATATTTATTGAATTATAGAAGACTTAGCACTTCTAGGGTAATGGGTAATGGTAGGGAAACTCTGTTGATTGACTTCGATAGAATTTACTTACAGTAATAAGATCTCGCTTCTGGAACTATCATATTCTACTAGAATGTGTCAAGAATGTCAACCCAGGGAGTCTTGTATCAACTTATTCAGGAAAGAACCTATATTAACGCATCGGATCACTTTACCATTTTCCATTCCTCCAAATGCTCATTCTAGCTTCTGAATAGATATAGACAAATCATACATTCATACTGAGAATCATATGGTATGAAAGTTCAGGCAGCTTCCGGAATGATTTGAGTTGCACTTGTAAACAGATTGTTCAGAAGTTTAGTCTCGCCTCTTAATAGTTGTCGAAGTCTAAATCTTATTGTATGCAAAGTTATGCAGCTGACTCGAGCAAAACATTCTTACGACTTCCCCGAACAATATGAGTGCCAATCGTCCAAGGTTGAATGTGAATGTTGTAGAAAAATTCTACTAAAAACAACCCACAGCATTACTCTTGCATCAGCAACAACTCCAATAGATCAGCTTCTTTCTGCTATCCTTGACTCCAAGTGGAGCATAGGTAAGAAAATGGGATGCAGTTGTTACCTGGGTTTCCTGCTAATTTCTAGTTGCACTTCCTTGTGATACATCCTCGAAACCTGAGCAACCTAGTTGAAGATGCGGTAAACAACCCGAGTGGAATTCTACGTCAGGGCTAACGTGGGAGGGAGTTATCTTGGAGCCATTCCGTTGTATTTGGTCTAAGGGTCTAAGATTATTGTACTTGGTAAAGTACGAAACTGTAGCGTCTGTTTAACATGTTAGTTGCGTCTGCAAGCGGTCGTCTGTCTCGGATCGAGCGGCTCGCTTTACAAACGTGGGTCTTGCCTTTGGACTCATCATCCATCGACTTACGATGTTTTAAGCATGGAAAGAAACAACATTACAGAATATACTACTCCAAGGGGTAATCATGCGAGAAATCCCCCTGCTACGGCAGCTGCCACAAGGATTTTGGAGATCTATGCAAGAACATCCTGATGGATGAAACCGATAGATCGCCTAATACTGAAGAATATCCTAGTGCAATGCAATGGAGCCCATTTAATATATAATTTTCTCTTTCTCCAAGAGGAGCTCAGTCTATTCTTTAATTGTAGATAATCATATGACCTGTAGAGATTTGGATAAATGCTAGTGCCTGATATTTGTAGACAATTTTTAATATCTGCCGTTTTGGACTAAGTGAAAGGTTAGAATAAACTTCAATGAGATCTATGATAATGTAAAATTTACGATCAAAGACATACATAGTTCTAACGACATTCCAATTGGAACAAGTGGTACTTCTCTAAGACAATGAGCTATTTTTAGACTCATTGAAAGGGACTTATGTTTTAACTCTGGTTCTGAACGGCAAATGCATTAGTTAACTCAATAACCAGTGGCTAGCTGAGTTATGAGGTGAACTGCCGCTTTTTTGAAAAAAAAAAAAATTTCAAGTGGGTCTGGCCGGGGATCAAACTTGAGCTCTCTGGTATGCTAGGCGGATGACTAACCTGCTATACCACGGCGGTTCTAGTATAGGTTTTATATTGAAACCTGGTTAAGGTTCAGAAAGTGGCATAGGTTTCATTTAGAAGCCTAGTTTGGATTCTAGTTCATAATTAGTTCATAATAGTTAATAATTCATATGTGGCTCTAGTTTAAATTGCAGATAAGACTCTTGTTCGGTTTTAGTTTAGAGTTAGACTCTTCTAGTTCCGGTTTTGATTAAGCATCTATTTCAAGTTCTAAGTCTAAGTTCGAAGATCAGTATGTGACTATTTTTAATTTAGGCTTTAAAGATCGTACATTTAGACCCATGCAGATCATGATGTTTTTTTCTACTTTCCCCCCTACCCAACAATCCCAAATCACCTTAATTTAACAGTTTGATTTGTTTTAGATGTATTTTTTATTATAACCATTTAAAAAAACTCATGGAGGAGGTATTTAGGTATATCCCCAACAATAAATGTTCAATTTGACATGTCATTTGGTGTTGATGTGCTATACGCTTTCTTGTCCATCAAACTGTCCAACCAACATGACAATGATGTGATCTTAATCGTTAAATGTTCTACAACCTCAACTATCTCCCCATAAAATCTCAATATGAACAAACGCTTAAACAGTCTCCCCTCTTTAGATAGAAGACACGATCAGTGTAATGGTTAGATTGCTGATGGTTTTAGTTTGATCGGAATGAGTATTTAGAGATTGGAAATGATTTCAAGAATCGTAAATATCTATTGATTGTTATTGCTTAGATTTTTATGGTTTAACGAATGGTTTTGCTTGATTTGGTAGGATCGTGTAGATAGGACAGACGTGTCTCTAGTTATTGTTGATGATCTTGCTGGAGATGATGTCGTTGATGGTGTTTATTGGCTCTGACATTTACAGCTTTTTAAATTGTTGACTTTAATAAAGAAGGGAATTAAAACAAAACTGAGACAAATGAAGAAAACTGTGATAATGAAGAAAAATGTCAACGATTTTTTTAGTCAAATTTGTTAAGCTATTAACCCTAAATGTTTAAAAGATAAGGACTAATCAGAAAGTTAGGTTTAGAAAAAAATTACTATTGAAAATTTGACTATTGAAACAACAGAAACTGCTTATGAAATTGTGAATATGTTATAACTTAAAGCCATTATAAAACCATTTTTAAGCAAAAACCTACTTTCCAAAACTCAGCTAATTATTTTCTTTCAATTTAACAATTTCTACCTTAAGTAACATGATAAATGATCATAAATTAATAATAAATAATTTTCCTTCAATATCAAAATTTTTTACTCGATCTTTTACTTAATTTATTATTGAAAAATATTATAGCCCCTCAATATCAAGATAAGGATTTTTCAAAACCTTCAAAAAGAAACTTCACAATTTAAATTCTTTCCTTAAAACGAGTACAACTTTTGCTGTTGATTTTCTGATTTCAAAAACAAAAGCTACGTAATTTGTTAAATCAAAAAAAAAAAAAAAAAAGTGAAAAAAATCCAGGACATGGAAACATTGAAACAATCGCAAAAAATTTGTCACCAAATGAAAAACATGTTTAACGCCAGTCCGAACATAACTACAACACCATTAAAACGAAATCTTTCTTTTGGCCAAAGTATGTGGTCACCAATAACAGCTCACAAGGAGCCTCCTCGATTTGCTGAAGATCAGCTACAAAGAAAAAAAGAAGCCAAATTGCCAAATTGCATAAAAGCTTAACAACAAGATAAACCTACAGATTTTGAACTGCTGGTGTTAAAATAACAAAAAATAAAAAAAGAAATTGAAAATCTGAAAAGGGACAAAAAAAAAAGATATTGTATGAATGGTTTAACAACGATTATCACGACGAAATGCTAACTAAAGTGCGAAGACAACACTGTAAGACATCATGTCAAAGACAGGGACGCCCAACATGAGAAGGAGATATTGAAATGTCTAGTAAGATATTAGCACGTGGTATAGCTCAGTTTTTAGTTATAGTCTAGTTTAAGTTTGAGTTCTGAATTTTTTGAAACTTCCATTTCAAAACCTGGCTAAGGTCCAGATCTGGGTCTAGTTTAGGTCATTGCTAGGGTTCAGTTTATATTCCATTTCAAAGTCATGTTTAAGTTCGAGTTCAGAAACTGGTTCAGATTCTCTTTCAGATTCCAGGTCAAAATCCAGTTTAGGTTGAAGTTATGAGTCCATTTCGTGCTCTATTTCTAAATTAATTTTAAGTTTCACTTCAGAGTCTAGTTCTAAGAAGAACCTAAACTCAGAGACTAGTTAAAGTTTAGATTTCAGTTGTGATACAATTTAGGTTTTAGATCAAGTTCTCTTTAGCAGCCACTAGAGCTATAGTCTAGACCAAATTCTAATTTAAATTCTCGTTTTAAGTTTGGTATTCCTTCTACGAAGTAAAGTTTTAGGGCTAGTTCTAATAACAAAGACATGCTTAGCTTCTGAATTAGGCTCGAGTTGAGATTCTACATATATCAAGTTTTGTTAAGTTTCTAGTTTAAAGTTAAAGTTCAGAACTCAGATCTGTATCTATTGTAGTACATCCTCAAGTTTAAAGTCAGATGCAGGCTCCAGTTCAGAATAAGGTTCAGTTTAAAATTTGTTTCAGTTGATTATTGGGACTCAGTTCAGATTTAAATCTAGTTTAAGTTTCAGTTTAGAATCTGGCTAAGATTCTCTTTCAGATTCAATGTCTAAATCTAGTTCAGGTTTAAGTTATGAGTGCAACTCGGGCTCATTTCGGAGTGTATTTTAAGTTTCTAGAACCTGAACTCAGAGACTGGTAGAAGTTCTGGTTTCAGTTCTGATTCTAGTTGAGGTTTTAGTTCAAGTTGTCTTCAGCTTTCAATCTAGCTATAGTCTAGTCCAGATTCCAATTTAAGTCATAAGTTAAAATTTGGTATACCATCTACTTCTTACTTAAATTTTTGGACTTATACAGGTCCCATTGGTTCTGAATCAGATTATAGTTCAGATTCTAATTAATCTTAAATTTCAGGACCTAGTTAAGATTCTATATCAGATTTTTGTTCAGACTCCAGTTCAGATTACGGTTCAGTTTAAATTGTGATTCAGATTTCAGCTAAAAGTCAAGTACAGTGTAAAAGTTTGATTTAGGTTCCAGTTCAGAGTCCAGTTAAGACTCCGATTCGGTGTTTATATTACAGTTCAAGTTTCAATTCAGATTCTAGTCCAGTTTCTAGTGTAAATTCCAGTTTCGCACATGTTGCTGACAATATTAATGAATCAAGTTTAGATTCTTGTTTTGATTTCATCAAAGAGTTAAGGTTCTAGTTCGGGTTTAAGATCAGACTCTCGTTCAGGTTCTAAGATTTTACTTCAGATTCCAGTCTAAGCTTTAGTAGGTTTAAGTGTTAGTTCCATTATAGAGTTTAGTTTTGGATAAAGTTCAGTGTTATGTTCGGATTTTAAAAGCAGATGTTTAAGTTCAGTAATCAGTTCAAAATCTGGTCCAGTTCTAATTCCAGCAAAGAGATAAGGTTGAATGTTCCAGTTCAGCTTCTAGCAAAGAGTCTCGTTCAGGTTCTAATTCACATTTGAGCCTAGAGTTAGTTAAGGTTAAGTTTCAGTTTCAAGTTTAGTTTAGATTCCAATTAAATATTTAGTTCAAGCTCCAACACTGAGTTTAGTTTCGGTATTGGTTCAGTTTTCAAATCATAGTCTTTTTCAGGTTCCAGTTCAGACTTAAGTTCAAGTTCCAGCACAAAATCTTCTACCGAATCCAGTTCAGATTCTAGTTTATTGTCTAAATCGGTCTATTTAAGTTTAGAGTATAGTTCAGGTTACAGTTCAGAGTCTAGTTTAGATTATAGTTCAGATTTTACTTTATAATTTTACTTACACGGATCAGAATGTAGAGTCAAGTTTAGATCCTAGTTCAGGTTCTTGTTCAGACTGTAGTTAGAGTTTAGGTTTAGGTTTCAGTTCAGACCTTATGATCTAACTCAGAGTCTAGTTTAGGTTATATTTCTGGTTCAGCCTCTAGTTCATGCTTTTGTTGAAGGTTAAGTAAAGAGTCTAGTTCGGGTTTTAGTTAGAGTCAAATTCTGAGAAAAGTTCAGTTTTGGTCTATACTTTCGAGTCTAGTTCAGATTATTTTCATAGTTCCATCAAAGATTACTGTTTAAGTTTCTACTTTAGGTTCCAGTTCATAGCATTATTCACATTCTAACCCAACTTTAGGTGACATTTGAATGTTCTTTCTTCCGGTTTAGTTCCTATTTTATATTCAGATTAACTTAGACTATGAAGCCCATTATGATCCCACAGAAGCTAGCTCCGCTATTTAACCAGAGTCTAGTTCAGATTCTTTCTCAAGTTCCATCAATGATAATTGTTTTGTTTCTTCTTCAGGCTCCAGTTCCTAGTATAGTTATATGATTCTATCCCAACTTTAGGCTTAAGTCGAAGTTCTAGTTTTCGGTTTAGTTCCAGTTTTATATTCCAACGTCTATTTCAGTCTGTTTGAGTCAGATTTTTTTTAGGTTCCTTCTCAGTTAAATCAGATAGGCAGTCTAGTAGTCAGATTAACTTAGACCATTATAATATAACCCAAATCGCTTTAAAATCCATGTTCAGATCGTTAAGGCCTGCTTAAAAGTATAAACTCAAATTTAGTCCTCAAGTACAAGAAAGAAGTATTAGGGATTCTTCTTTCTCGTCCCCGAGGCTTCTGCAAAAATTACTCGTCGTAATCATCAACCTAACCGCTGTCTTTCCAATCAGACAGTGTCCCGTCATGACAGATACAAGTATGGATATATTGTGACTCCATAGTGACAAGAGTTAATCTGTAAACCGTTTCATATCTGTCTGTGTACATCCTTGACCAGAAGCCCACCTATTATTGCATGCTCCAGCTGGCATTATCAGCCTAGAAATGGCTAAATGCTTTTTAATTCGCTCTAAATCATTTGAAATTTGTAAAGTTGTCCCAGGTTTTGCCAAATCTTCTGCCTTACAATTCCCTGATATGTGGCCCGGAAGCCATGTAAGATGATTTTTGATGTGCTAAGCCATCTCGTTGAGAGATCTGCGGGCTAATGTTGAGTTCAGGAAAACAGAATCCATAGATTTCATAGCAACTTAACTGCCAGAGACTATATTAATCTCCACTGTAAGGTAATTATATCTCAATGAATCTACATCTTCCTAAATTCGGACTTAAAACGTTAAAGCGACCTAGGTCTTCGGATTTAAGTTTAGGCCTAAGATAACCGGATGATCTTAGCTTTTAGCCTCAGTCATGGTATAGTTCAAGATTTCAGTTCATCTAGTTCGGTTGTTCATACAGGTTCCAGTTAAGCTTCTAGTTGAGGTTTAGGATCTTATTTAGATTCCAGATCAGACTTAAGTCCAGAATCAGATAAGATCCAAAAAATCTGATTAATTGGCCTAAGATCATCCAGTTAAGCTTTTAGCCTTAGTTATTAAATAGTCAACGGTTTCAGATCATCTAGTTTGGGTCTTCATAGAGGTTCCAGTTCATTTTCTAGTTAAAGTTCTGGCATTTATTTAGATTCCAGTTTTGACTTAAGTCCAAAATCAGATAAAATCCAAAGAATCTGAAATTCCAAGCCCCTTTTCTAATATTTTAAAGCCCTGTTCAAGATTAAGCATTTATTTGTTACTTTAATTCTCTCAGTCTGTCTGTCCAGGTGGAAGAAATGCTCAATTCTTAGGCTCTGTGTCTGTTTCGTAGTAGAGTGTTATTGTAGCGAAGGAGATAAGGATCTTGTACGACAAGTTGTATTATGGGTTGTGTGTGCATGTTCATTTAAACTGAATGACTGCTGGCTTTTGGTTGCAGCCAAAGCACAAAGACAACATTTAGCAGCCGCAGCATCAGCATCATCATCATTTTAACTGTTGACTTTAGTACATAAGTCTTTCTCTTAGTATGTCTTCTTGCTGGGGCTGGGGCTAACTGGCTGGTTGGATTGGGCTGGACTGGTTAAATGTTGGTTGGTGGTAAATATACAGGGGGTATTCAATGTTTGTCTTGGCTGTTAACTTCATATCTACTTTGTCTACTTGGTTGTAAAAGTATTTAACCAGTTAGTCAGTCAGTCAGTCACTTCGTCATTCATTCCTGGGACGTCATATGTTCTCTTAAGTTAAGGCCTTTGTGTTTTTTTTGTCTTAAGTCTTTTCTTAAAGCGTGAAGAGAGTCTGTTTAAATTTTCATATTTATGGCATTGCGTTAAATTGTTGACTTGTTAAATGGGTGTTCCTTTATGTTGGAATTTATATTCTCAAATAATAACAACAAGAACATCAGGCAACAATAGCAACAATAGCTTAAGTAACAAATAAACAATAATATCTTTTTGTTGGCCAAAGAACAATATGCCCCCTTTGCCATTGTCCTCAACAGAGAACAGACCCAGACAGACACCTTGAATGGTGGCTCATAAAAAAGAAGCTGTAAACGTTTAAGCTGTTAATCTCTAATGACAAACCATTGTCAAATAAGACATAAATTGATTTTAAATACAATTATTGTACCCAAAGGATTTGAACATTTTAAAGGGGGAGATGTTGATTAAGGAAAATTTGGAAATTGCTTAATTTTGAAAGAATGTTTAAATTTTAGAGCAGGTTTGAAATTATCGTTGAGAAGGAATTGACAACTCTTAATATCTTAATCTAGATTCAGAGCTAGAATCTGAACTGGAACTAAAGTTTGTATTTGTAACCCAAAACTTATCTCCGAACTAGGGTCTTTAAAAGAACCTCAACAACTTAAAAAATTACACTTTAAATCCCAAACTGAAAACTAGTGTGTAATTTTGGATATTTAGATTCTTCTGGTGGATATTCTGAATCCAATTAATTCAGGAGTTTAGCTCAGCTTATACTTTAGATTTAGTTCAAGTTTAAAGTCTGGATTAGTTCTATATAAGGTCTCTATACAGGCCTCCAAACTGAAGGGTGTCCCAACTAGAACTCAATTTTTAAATTTTAAATAAAACACAGATATTAAAAAAAAATCGTGAAACTTTATTATATCGTAAAGTAGACAGAATGAGGTTATGTATGGAACAAGATATCGTGCAGATGGCCGCCGCGGCTTTGCTGGCACACACACGATCTTTTAATGAAATTTTAAATGACCTTTTTGCATTTAATGCAGCGTCCAATTTCCTCTTTTAAGGCTTGAGTCGTCCTCAGCTTATTCGCGTAAGCCATCGACTCCAAAAAACCCTAAAGAAAAAAATCCAAAGGTGTCTCCAAAACGCGAAATAACAAAACCGGGAAATGGCTGATGTAGCAATTGAATTGTTTCTCTGGCTGTATGACATGTGGCGTCGTCTTGTTGAAACCACATGCCCTCCACATTCATTTCTCCAATTATAGGCAAGAAAAAACTGGTTATCATTTTACGATACCGAACACCATTGACTGTTTGATTCTTCCAGCCCAAAAACCACACCACACGTTGAGGATGCATTTGCTTCTCGTGAATCACTCGAGGATTTTCCTCACCTCTTACTGCCTATTGATGAAGCCATTAAGTTAAAATGGGCCTAGCCACTGAAGATGATTTTATCGGCAAAATCAGCTTTTTTATATTGTCTCTTCAATACCCAATTAACGAACTCCCTTCGCTGTCCATGGTCATCTGGCTTCAGTTCCTGAGTCAATTGAACTTTGTATGCATGAATATGCAAACCTTCCGTCAAAATTTGCTGAGCTCGGTGTCGAATTGAGTTTGAGCGACATCATCACGTACAGCTGCGACATTTTCTGTCGATCGACCTGGTCGAAGGCGCGTTGTTGTCTTTACATCACTAGTTTTGGCAAATTTAACCATTAATCTATTTACAGTTGACTCTTTTGGAGCATTATTATGACCCCAAATTGATCGCAATTTGCGCAATTTGGTAGGGGATGACCCATACTTATGCAAAAATTGTGTTAGAACTAGGAAAATAGGTTATGGGAGGATAGATGGAGTAGTGTTTGTGGACATTTGATTTGAATTAAGTTTAGCACTACCCCAACTAATTTACTAAATACAAATCTGAATTTTTTATCTCTGAACATCATAAGTACAGGGTATTTAGACGAAGGGAGCTTTTATAAAGGTTGAATATGGTTATGGTCACAGTTCAATCCTTTACATGATGCCAGACATACAAGGAACCGAAGCTGTAGCTCAATTTAACAGAAAGTATCTAATACTTATACCAAATAGAGGTGCAGGGCTAAGTGGAACTTTTAGTAATAGACTTTAGGTTGATTGTTATGTTTTCCTTTAAAAACGTGGAAGGATTTTTTTTGCAAACAACCGAAAACAAAATTTAAATACTTTATGTCGTTCTACAAAGTTATATTTTTATTAACTTTAGAGTTAATCACCTAAACACACTCCACAAAATTGCTTTGCAAATATTCTTAGTCTCACTGTTTTCTTATACGCGTCTCAATTAAAAACTCTGCCACTATATCAGTTCGTCAGCCTTTTATAGTGTAGAAGAGAGTTTCTAGCATTTTCTGCAGAAGGTTCATACATTCTGACATGATCAAGAACACACTCACCCAAACGTTGTACAAATGGATTATCTGAAGTTAACAGCAACAGACAGAGCGAGAGAGAGAGAGTGTGTAGATAAAGAGGAAAATATTGCTCTACTCTTACAGCAAAAAGTTAAGAGAAAAATGTTGTTCTGCTTATAGACACAAACAGAACAACAACAACAGAAACATTCTAGAAAACTAGGGGAAGAATAATAATTAGTGAACTTTGCACAATGGGCGGATAACTTTAACAGTAACAATATTAACAGTAAAAACTTAATAATAAGATAGTCTTCAAAGGCTGACATTGACTGACTTTAAAGCTTTTAAAACGATCCAGTTGTTTATAGGGCCAGTTAGTATTATGTGTTTTACTAACCTCCGTGGCTGTACAATGGACTTCATAGGCTAAGAGTCTAATTACCGGATTGGCGAAGTCACCTTGTTTAATTTTAAATACTTTTTGAGTAATTTTGAAACTTTATTTGTTTTGAAATTTAGTAAATTAAAACTAGAGCTAAATTTTATTAGATCAGTTTTATAGATAATCTTTTAAATTGCAAAAATGAACATTTGCAAAAATTTAAATTAAATCATGACAAGGCATGCAATATCTATTTTTACACTGTAAAAAATTAAGTTACTTAGAGTGAAACCTATGAGGCCCTATGCTCCACTGGGAGTCAAGGATAATAGAAGAGTGAAACCAATACTTGTGGTTCGTGCCTAAGGTTTGAGTTGCGAGAAAAGACAATAATACAACTGAAACCACTATTTTAAATTCAAAAATCGGGATAACCAAAATTAGCTTCAAAATATTTAATATAAATTCGGTAACATACAAATTTTTCCAAGTGTAAACAGGCGTATTTTTCGTGCAACATCCCAATCTGTTTGTAGAATGTTGTAACAACAATATGTTAGTAATGCATGTTTAACTGGATGCCACAATGACAACAACACCAACAACTACAACACCACCAACAGTAATGATTCCAACAATGCTGGTCCAACATTGTTGGACATAGTTAAAAAGGGTCTCCACTACAAAGTGTCGAAACCAACACCAGGCAACAAGAAACAAAAAAAAAAAAACAAATAATTCAAACAACTTAAAGAAATCATAAAATAACAAACAACAACGTTGTAGGTCCTTCATCCAACAATGGACATGATGATGGGGTCTTAATACAACAAAACGCAAAACAGGAACAACCAAAAGACAACTGACAGACTGAGGGACAGACAAACAAACAAACAACAACTTAAAGCTGAAGAAGAAACAAATGCAACAAAACAGCAGCTAAAGAAGATTTGTCACCTGGTTGACAATAAGCAACTTCAAACCTGAATGTAGGATAAAGATAAAGTTTTGGAGTTGAATTAAAAACTAAAAGACCAAAAAGAAAAAGAAGACTTAGGCTTAAGAGGAGAAGGTCAGAATCTTTAAGGAATGAGTTAGTAAGAATTTTTTATAAAAATAGGAAATTTTTCCAATAAATATAGGAAATTTTTTAAAAAATTTGCAAAAAAATTCTTAAGAAAATAGGAAATTTTTGAAAAAATTCCTATAAAAAAGGGAAATTTAAAAAAAATTTCTTATATAAAAAGGAAATTTTTGAAAATTTTTCTAAAAAAATTAGAAATTTTTGAAAAATTTTCTAAAAAATAGGAAATTTTTGAAAAATTTCCTATAAAAATAGGAAATTTTTGAAAAATTTCCTATAAAAATAGGAAATTTTTGAAAAATTTCCTATAAAAATAGGAAATTTTTGAAAAATTTCCTATAAAAATAGGAAATTTTTGAAAAATTTCCTATAAAAATAGGAAATTTTTGAAAAATTTCCTATAAAAATAGGAAATTTTTGAAAAATTTCCTATAAAAATAGGAAATTTTTGAAAAATTTCCTATAAAAATAGGAAATTTTTAAAAATTTCCTATAAAAATAGGAAATTTTTGAAAAATTTCCTATAAAAATAGGAAATTTTTGAAAAATTTCCTATAAAAATAGGAAATTTTTGAAAAATTTCCTATAAAAATAGGAAATTTTTGAAAAATTTCCTATAAAAATAGGAAATTTTTGAAAAATTTCCTAAAAAAACAGGAAATTTTTGAAAAATTTCCTAAAAAAAATAGGAAATTTTTGAAAAATTTCCTATAAAAATAGGAAATTTTTGAAAAATTTCCTAAAAAATAGGAAATTTTTGAAAAATTTCCTAAAAAAAATAGGAAATTTTTGAAAAATTTCCTAAAAAAAAATAGGAAATTTTTGAAAAATTTCCTATAAAAATAGGAATTTTTTGAAAAATTTCCTATAAAAATAGGAAATTTTTGAAAAATTTCCTATAAAAATAGGAAATTTTTGAAAAATTTCCTATAAAAATAAGAAATTTTTGAAAAATTTCCTATAAAAATAGGAAATTTTTGAAAAATTTCCTATAAAAATAGGAAATTTTTGAAAAAATTCCTATAAAAATAGGAAATTTTTGAAAAATTTCCTATAAAAATAGGAAATTTTTGAAAAATTTCCTATAAAAATAGGAAATTTTTGAAAAATTTCCTAAAAATATAGGAAATTTTTGAAAAATTTCCTAAAAAAATAGGAAATTTTTGAAAAATTTCCTAAAAAAAATAGGAAATTTTTGAAAAATTTCCTAAAAAAATAGGAAATTTTTGAAAAATTTCCTAAAAAAATAGGAAATTTTTGAAAAATTTCCTAAAAAAATAGGAAATTTTTGAAAAATTTCCTAAAAAAATAGGAAATTTTTGAAAAATTTCCTAAAAAAATAGGAAATTTTTGAAAAGTTTCCTAAAAAATAGGAAATTTTTGAAAAATTTCCTAAAAAAATAGGAAATTTTTGAAAAATTTCCTATAAAAATAGGAAATTTTTGAAAAATTTCCTATAAAAATAGGAAATTTTTGAAAAATTTCCTATAAAAATAGGAAATTTTTGAAAAATTTCCTATAAAAATAGGAAATTTTGTAAAATTTCCTATAAAAATAGGAAATTTTTGAAAAATTTCCTATAAAAATAGGAAATTTTTGAAAAATTTCCTATAATAATAGGAAATTTTTGAAAAATTTCCTACCAAAATAGGAAATTTTTGAAAATTTTCCTATAAAAATAGAAAATTTTAGATAAATTTTCCTATAATTTATTTTTTGTGAATACATTCCTTTTCTTTTCTGTCCTTAAGGAATGTTTTCTGAAAACGCAAGTGTGCCATCATGAGTTTAAGATAAAAATTGAAATTAATTCTTTTCACTTAAGAACACGATTGGAGATCATTAAATTGTGTCGTCGTCGTCATTTTTTCTTCTCATGCAAAACTAAATTTTTAAAAAATTTTTTGGAAGCCAATTTTTCCCTTTTTCTGCATTTTTTTAAATATAAGCAAATATTTTTGTCACAACATTTTTGAAGACATCACACAAATCTTAGATTTCAAATTAAAAGATTTTCTAAAAAAACTGAGACATTTTTTTTGCTATAAAAAATTAAATAACATGATTTAATATTTTTTTGTTCGTAAAACCTCTAGGAGTCATTGTCTAAAGTTAAGACTTTAAACCATATAAAAACCGCAAGATCAGCAACCATATCAAACGTTACACAAAATATCTGAATGAATTAAATAAAAATTGAAAAAAAAAAATCTGTTGACAAATGTAACTGCATTTAATTTTTTCTCTGACTTCTGCTACTTTTTTCCTATAAAAAATTTTTATATAAAATTATCTTTTATTTTAGTTAGAAAAAATAAACCAACAAAAAACCTGACGTAAATGACACCTTTAGTGGAACAAAAACAATTTTAAAATTGTAATAAAATAATGAAAAAAAAAAATTTGAACATTTTGAAAAAAAATAGAAAAACATATAAAAGATTCAAATGCAAAAAAAATCTTACAAGCAAAAAATATTGTAGATTTTACTGAATGACATTTTTATAGCTTCATTTTACATTTGAACATAAGATAAACTTCAGTTACGTTTTCTAAGATTGAAATAAAAAATGCAAGGTAATTTCAAATTAATTTGGATTTAAAGAAAAAAAAAAAATTTTAAAGGAAATTTTTAAAAATTTACTTTTAAGTACAAATTTTTCATATATGTATTCAAAATTGTTCAAAAATCTAAATTTAAATGAAATTATTAAAAAAATCTTTTTTTATAGCAAATTTTTCAAAAATTTGCTTTTTAAAGGAAATTTTTCAAAAATTTGCTTTTTAAAGGAAATTTTTCAAATATTTACTTTTAAAAGGAAATTTTTTAAAAATTTACTTGTTAAATGACATTTTTTAATAAATTTACTTTTTAAAGGAAATTTTTCAAAAATTTACTTTTTAAAGAAAAATTTTCAAAAATTTACTTTTTAAAGAAAATTTTTCAAAAATATACTTTTTTAAGGAAATTTTTAAAAATTTATTTTTTAAAGGAATTTTTTCAAAAATTTACTTTTAAAAGGAAATTTTTCAAAAATTTACATTTTAACGGTAATTTTTCAAAAATTTACATTTTAAAGGACATTTTTCAAAAATTTACCTTGAAAAGGAAATTTTTCAAAAATTTTCCTTTAAAGGAAATTTTTAAAAAATTTACTTTTTAAAGAAAATTTTTAAATAATTTACTTTTTAAAGGAAATTTTTTAAAAATTTACTTTTTAAAGGAAATTTTTCAAAAATTTGTTTTTTAGAGGAAATTTTTCAAAAACTTACTTTTTAATGGAAATTTTTCAAAAATGTAGAAAAAATTTACTTTTGAAAGGAAATTTTTCAAAAATTAACTTTTGAAAGGAAATTTAAAAAAATTTTTTTTTAGAGGAAATTTTTCAAAAATTTACTTTTTAATGGAAATTTTTCAAAATTTTTTTAAAAATTTACTTTTTATAGGAAATTTTTTAAAAATTTACTTTTTAAAGGAAATTTTTCAAAAATTTACTTTTTAAAGCAAATTTTTTAAAAATTTACTTTTTAAACCAAATTTTTTAAAAATTTACTTTTTAAAGGAAATTTTTCAAAAATGTCTTGCTATCGTCAACTTTTCTATAGAAGTGTCTTCCTATCGTCAACTTTTCTATAGAAATGTCTTCCTATCGTCAACTATTCTATAGAAATGTCTTCCTATCGTCAACTATTCTATAGAAATGTCTTCCTATCGTCAACTTTTCTATAGAAATGTCTTCCTATCGTCAACTTTTCTATAGAAATGTCTTCCTATCGTCAACTTTTCTATAGAAATGTCTTCCTATCGTCAACTTTTCTATAGAAATGTCTTCCTATCGTCAACTTTTCTATAGAAATGTCTTCCTATCTACAACTTTTCTATAGAAATGTCTTCCTATCGTCAACTTTTCTATAGAAATGTCTTCCTATCGTCAACTTTTCTATAGAAATGTCTTCCTATCGTCAACTTTTCTATAGAAATGTCTTCCTATCGTCAACTTTTCTATAGAAATGTCTTCCTATCGTCAACTTTTCTATAGAAATGTCTTCCTATCGTCAACTTTTCTATAGAAATGTCTTCCTATCGTCAACTTTTCTATAGAAATGTCTTCCTATCGTCAACTTTTCTATAGAAATGTCTTCCTATCGTCAACTTTTCTATAGAAATGTCTTCCTATCGTCAACTTTTCTATAGAAATGTCTTCCTATCGTCAACTTTTCTGTAGAAATGTCTTCCTATTGTCAACTTTTCTGTAGAAATGTCTTGCTATCGTCAATTTTTCTATAGAAATGTCTTCCTATCGTCAACTTTTCTATAGAAATGTCTTCCTATCGTCAACTTTTCCATAGAAAAGTCTTCCTATCATCAAATTTTCTTTAGAAAAGTCTTCCTGTCGTTAACTTTCCTGTAGAAATGTCTTCTTATAGTTTTTTGTTACGGCAACATGAACATGTCGCTTGATTTTTAAACCAATTGGCTGTTATCCATCATTAACTACAGAAACCGACTTTGCCAAGAAATTAAATTTTGAAATTAAAAAGTATTAAAACAAAAATTTTAAGTACTTAAGGAGGCTGTCCCGACTTCGTTGGGTGATTGGTGGCTGGCATAAGTAGCTTAAGCGACTAGGGTGGTCAGTCAGTTGGTGCCTTGAAACCACCAGCGTTCAAGTATTTGTATAATAACTTTGTCTAATGATTCGGAAATCCGTCAGCGACAATGACATTAACAATAGTTGAGCACATTATTTAATATTGAAAATCATAAAAAGCTATAAAAAATGAACTGATGTAGTTTTGGTTTTTAAAGGGAAATTGACCATAAAATATTAAAAGTCAATAAATTTAATGAAAGTCGTAAAATTTATAGGGAGTAATAAAATTTATTAATTCAAGACAAATTACTGAATTAAGTTCAAAACGTGATTTTCAATAATTTTGAAGACATATATTCAGTTTTGAAATTTTTAAATATTAAAGTGTGAAAAGTATAATCAAGATAACATCAAAAATGTTAAACCAGATTTAAAATATCAAAAAGTATTATAAAGGAATTTTAATATTCCTTTTGTTAAAAAAATTCCAATATTATGAATTCAAAAACATCAAAATTTAATGTGATTATTAATAGTTAAATTTAAATTCTAAAATCTTAAAATACCAGGTTTGTGTGGGAGAAACCTGATCAATAATAGAACAATTTTTTATTAAAAAGCTTACGGAAAGCATTTCTATTGGACAGTTGACAATATTTCTATAGAAATGTTGACGATAGAAAGACATTTCTATAGAAAAGTCGACAATAGGAAGACAGTTATGTAGAAAAGTTGACGATAGGAAGACATGTATATAGAAAAGTTGACGATAGAAAGACATTTCTATTGAAAAGTTGACGATAGGAAGACATTTCTATAGAAAACTTGAAGATAGGAAGACATTTTTATAGAAAAGTTGACGATAGGAAGACATTTCTATAGAAAAATTAAAGATAGGAAGATATTTCTATAGACAAGTTGACGATAGAAAGACATTTCTTTAGAAAAGTTGACGGAAGGAAGATATTTCTATAGAAAAGTTGACGATAGGAAAACATTTCTATAGAAAAGTTGACGATAGAAAAGTTGAGATGACATTTCTATAGAAAAGTTGACGATAGGAAGACATTTCTATAGAAAAGTTGACGATAGGAAGACATTTCTATAGAAAAGTTGACGATAGGAAGACATTTCTATAGAAAAGTTGACGATAGAAAGACATTTCTATAGAAAAGTTGACGATAGGAAGACAGTCTTCCTCTCCTATCGTCAACTTTTCTATAGAAAAGTTCACGATAGGAAGACATTTCAATAGAAAAGTTGATGATAGGAAGACATTTCTTAGGAAAAGTTGACGATAGGAAGACATTTCTTAAGAAAAGTTGACGATAGGAAGACATTTCTTAAGAAAAGTTGACTTAAGAAAAGTTGATTTAAGAAAAGTTGACTTAAGAAAAGTTGAACAGTAGAATCCACTTCGTTTGGCTGGCTATTTTATTATCTAGTTTCATCATGAATGAATAAGTTACTAACCATTTATTTAAACTTATTCCACCTCAAAATAATTTTATTTAGATAATTTTAGGTTAAAGGTTCCAAAATTTACTACCATCATTTGGTAATATAGTGAATGAATTTGAAAACTTATCTTAAAAATAATATTAAACTCTACGAATCAATTTAATAAGATCTAATAAAATCTTATAAAGTTTAATCTCAAAACAAGCAATTAAAATCAATTTTTATAACTTTATAAAAAATATCTTTATCAAAAAATCTCAATCCGAATGATATTAAGGCCCATTTAAACGGCGCCAACTTAATGGTTCGATTAAAGTGTTAATATCTTTGAATTTAATAACTTAAATTTGAATATAAATTGCCATCACAATATAAAAGCAATAATAAACTAAACCCAAAGACAAATTAAAGCATTTTATTTAAAAGATTTCGAAAAAATTGGTCCAATTGGTAGTTTTGGTATTTAAGATATTTCGGGTTTGAAAAGTCTTCATTGTCTTTTTGTTACAAAAATCTAATAAAAACTCATAATGAATAGAGTCTAGTCGTTTTAGATTTGAAAAGAAAAGAAAAACTTAACATAAGACTTGATACACGAGTCAAGACAAGATCCATGAAAAACACCAACATCAAAAATTTGAGACAAAATATAATTTTACCAAATTTAACAAATAACACAAACTTTTTAACAAAAAAATAAAACAATTTCTTAGAATAACACCTCAGGCCAAAGACATTAACAACAAAATGACACAAAATTTAATATCACATGAACATTTTTCTTGGGTATTTTTGAACCTAACAGTCAAACAAGGCACAGTGGGACGGCAAAACATAAGATCAAAATAATTATAGAAAGAAAAATTAACTTTTGATTAAGCTGACGATAGAAAGACTTTTCTTAAGAAAAGTTGACGATAGGAAGATATTTCTATAGAAAAATAGATGATAGGAAAGCACTTCTATAGAAAAGTTGACGATAGGAAGACATTTCTATAGAAAAGTTGACGATAGGAAGACATTTCTATAGAAAAGTTGACAATAGAAAGACATTTCTATAGAAAAGTTGACGATAGGAAGACATTTCTAAAGAAAAGTTGACGATAGGAAGACATTTCTATAGAAAAGTTGACGATTGGAAGACATTTCTATAGAAAAGTTGACGATAGGAAGACATTTCTATAGAAAAATTGACGATAGGAAGACATTTCTATAGAAAAGTTGACGATAGGAAGACATTTCTATAGAAAAGTTGACGATAGGAAGACTTTTCTATAGAAAAGTTGACGATAGGAGGACTTTTCTATAGAAAAGTTGACGATAGGAAGACTTTTCTATAGAAAAGTTGACGATAGGAAGACTTTTCTATAGAAAAGTTGACGATAGGAAGACTTTTCTATAGAAAAGTTGACGATAGGTAGACTTTTCTATAGAAAAGTTGACGATAGGAAGACTTTTCTATAGAAAAGTTGACGATAGGAAGACTTTTCTATAGAAAAGTTGACGATAGGAAGACTTGTCTATAGAAAAGTTGACGATGGGAAGACTTTTCTATAGAAAAGTTGACGATAGGAAGACTTTTCTATAGAAAAGTTGACGATAGGAAGACTTTTCTATAGAAAAGTTGACGATAGGAAGACTTTTCTATAGAAAAGTTGACGATAGGAAGACTTTTCTATAGAAAAGTTGACGATAGGAAGACTTTTCTATAGAAAAGTTGACGATAGGAAGACTTTTCTATAGAAAAGTTGACGATAGGAAGACTTTTCTATAGAAAAGTTGACGATAGGAAGACTTTTCTATAGAAAAGTTGACGATAGGAAGACTTTTCTATAGAAAAGTTGACGATAGGAAGACATTTCTATACAAATGTTTACGATGGGAAGACATTTCTATAGAAAAGTTGACGATAGGAAGACATTTTTATAGAAAAGTAGACGATAGGAAGACATTTCTATAGAAAAGGTGACGATATGAAGACATTTCTATAGAAAAGTTGACGATAGGAAGACATTTCTATAGAAAAGTTGACGATAGGAAGATATTTCTATAGAAAAGTTGACGAAAGGAAGACATTTCTATAGAAAAGTTGACGATAGGAAGACATTTCGATAGAAAAGTTGACGATATTAAGACATTTCTATAGAAAAGTTGACGATATTAAGACATTTCTATAGAAAAGTTGACGATATTAAGACATTTCTATAAAAAAGTTGACGATATTAAGACATTTCTATAGAAAAGTTGATGATATTAAGACATTTCTATAGAAAAGTTGACGATAGGAAGACTTTTCTATAAAAAAGTTGACATTAGGATGACTTTTCTATAAAAAAGTTGGCGATAGGAACCCTTTCCCTGGTTATTGGAATGTTGCACAATTTTTTTCCAAAATGATTCGCTGCAATCCCACTGTGCTTGACTGAAGCACAATATGTTAGACATATGTATTGTACTAGACTCCCATGTGCATGAATTGGACATATTCTAGATGTAGGTATTTGGTACATGTTTTTGTTCTGTTAACCAATTTTTCAAAGACAAAATCTATTTATTATCTCATTTGTTCTTAACTTGAAAATTAATTTTATACTTTTTTGTTTGAATTTAGATTTTTGATATAATTTTTCTTAAAGTTGTTTTAACTCTGCAAAGTGATGGACAATACAATAATTTAGTCTTAATTTGGTTTTTAGTTTCAATAATTAGAGTTTTTAAAATAGATATTTTAACTGAAATTTTTTGAAAAGTAAAAAAGTAACGATTTTCGTTGAAGTTATGATTAAAGCACTATTGGGGAGATGTGGATAAATATTTTTAGAAAAATATTTTTAAATTAATTTATATATAAAAACTGGATTCTTATTGTTAAGTTTCTTTATTCTAGAATTATTTTGTCTTAAATTTTTAACCAACAAAATTTATTTTTTTATAAATAAAGTCGCCATCAATGTCTCTCGGTCTGTGTTTTATTGGCATTTTACAATGTCTACGATTGGCTGTAGTTTGAGCTTATAAACACATGTTGGCAAAAGTCTGTCTGTCCCTTAAGTTATTTTTTTCTTTCTTCAATGACACTTGACCACCCAAAGACAAAACTATTAATTTTATAGTTATTTTTGTCTGAAATATGGACTATCGTTAGGAGTATTAAATTTGAACAATTGAGTGTATTTTGAAATTTGTTACTGGTTCTTTTTTATTTAATTTATAATTTTCAATTATAAAGTCAATAACCCTTAAGGCAATAAATAAACGGTGGAAGCTATTAATAAACGGACAATCTTAATATGGCTTGAGAATAGGAACATATTTCTATATAAAAGTTGACGATAGGAAGACATTTCTATAGAAATCTTTACTATGAAAAGATATTTCTATAGAAAAGTTGGATATAGAGAGAAATTTCTTAAAAAAACAGAAAATTTTTTAAAAATTTCCTATAAAAATAGCAATTTTTTTAAAAATTTCCTATAAAAATAGAAAATTTGTTAAAAATTTCCTATAAAAATGGAAAATTTTTTAAAAATTTCCTATAAAAATAGAAAATTTTTTAAAAATTTCCTATAAAAATAGAAAATTTTTGAAAAATTTCCTATAAAAATAGGAAATTTTTGAAAAAATTCCTATAAAAATAGAAAATTTTTGAAAAATTTCTTTAACAATAGACAATTTTTGAAAAATTTGCTATAAAAATAAAAAATTTCTGAAAATTTTCCCATAAAAATAGAAAATTTTTGAAAAATTTTCTGTAAAAATAGAAATTTTTTGAAAAATTTCCTCAAAAAAAATAGAAACTTTTGAAGAAACTTTTTTTCAAAAATTTCCTATAAAAATAGGAAATTTTTGAAAAATTTCCTATAAAAATAGGAAATTTTTGAAAAATTTCCTATAAAAATAGGAAATTTTTGAAAAATTTCCTATAAAAATAGGAAATTTTTGAAAAGTTTCCTATAAAAACAGGAAATTTTTGAAAAATTTCCTATAAAAATAGGAAATTTTTGAAAAATTTCCTATTAAAATAGGAAATTTTTGAAAAATTTCCTATTAATATAGGAAATTTTTGAAAAATTTCCTATTAAAATAGGAAATTTTTGAAAAATTTCCTATAAAAATAGAAAATTTTTGAAAAATTTTCTATAAAAAGTAAAATTTTGCAAAATTTCCCATAAAAAGTAAATTTTTGAAAAATATCCCATAAAAAGTAAATTTTTAAAAATTTCCTATAAAAAGTAAATTTTCTATGAATAGTTAAATTTAAATTTTTGAAAAACTTCCTATAAAAAGTAAATTTTTTAAAAATTTCCTTTAAAAAGTAAATTTTTGAAAAATGTCTTCTTAAAATTAAATTTTTGAAAAATTTCCTCTAAACATTAAATTTTTGAAAAGTATCCTCTAAAAAGTAAATTTTTAAGAAATTTCCTTTAAAAAGTAAATTTAAAAATTAAATTAAAAATTCCTATCAAAAGTAAATTTTTAAAAAATTCCATCAAAAAAGTAAATTTTTGAAAAATTTCGTGTAAAAAGTAAATTTTTGAAAAATTTCGTCTAAAACGAAAGTTTTTGCAAAATTCCCTATAAAAAGTAAATTTTTGAAAAATTTCCTATAAAAACTAAATTTTTAAAAATACCCTACAAAAAGTAAATTTTTGAAAAATTTCCTTTAAAAAATAAATTTTTGAAAAATTTCCTCTAAAATGTAAGTTTTTGAAAAATTTCCTTTAAAAATCAAATTTTTGAAAAATTTCCACTTAAAAGTAAATTTTTGAAAAATTTCCTCTTAAAAATAAATTTTTCAAAAATTCTCTTTGAAAAGTGAAAAAGAAAATGTTTGATATTTTTTTTAAATTCTATCTTCATTATTTTATATTCGCTTTAATTTAGAAAATTTTCTTTTTCTTTTAAGTTCTCAGTTTTTATTTTTGTTATTTAAGAGGACAATTCTCCAGAGACTTCAAAAAGCTACAATTACTCCTAATTGAGTGTTTTATTTATGGCGCAGAATCACACATTCTCATGCACCTTCAGCCGGATCCAAAAGGCACATCCTGCTTTTAAACCAATGGAATGTGGTCCTTAAGTGTGGGTGGTTGTTAGGGCATTTGTTGGTAGATGTTTCCTCGTTCTTCCCTTTTCTTTTTTTGTTATTTTGAGGAGGGGGTTTCCATCGTTTCAGCTGAATATTGCCAAGGAAATACAAACATATAAAATATTTTCAAAATGGCTGTTTAAATATGTTTTTACCCAGGAACTGAATTATTTTTTTTACGTATTTATTTAGTACAAGAGATTTCTATGGATATTTCAAACTTTAATCTGTTTTTTTTTTTCTACGTATTTTTCTGTGTTAATTTAATTAAATAGAGAGACTAAGGGACTTTTTTTTGGTTTTGTTTGTTAAAGGAAGTTTTTTGCCAGAATTTAAAGTTTAAAATTTTCAAGAATTTAAATTTAAGAATCTTTTCAAAATCTTATTGACGCCACTTTTTGTCGTCGCTTAATATGACCTGCTGTTATATGCCTTGCGATATCTTTAGCGTCTGCCTTTCCTTGACGCTTAACTTAAAGTTTTGTCTCTGATTTTGGTGTCTGTCTGGTGACTCTTCTGGTCATTTGCCTGATTTTTTTCCTGAAATTTTTAGCTTGTTCTTCTGCTACGTTTATCTTGTTATACTTGATTTAATCCTTAATTTTCAAAACTTTATCTCTCTTTCCATAAGCAAAAAGAAAGACAGAACGAAACCTTATGTTCAATATTTATTTAATTCTTTTTTTTATATGAAAAACATAAAGAAATTAATACAAATGATTGCACCCACCCTAAAGTTAAAGTTTAAATATTGGAATTTTGTTTAAAGACCAGCAGTTTTGGAACTGTCTACAGTCTGTGATTAACTAGGTGAAGCTAATCGATGGCGACATTTGCTTGTTGTGGCGCCCAATCAAGTGTTTAACAAATTTAATGAGCCATGGATTATCATAGAAAGCCCTGGGACAGGCAAAAAAACTTCATTTTATTAGTTTAAGACAAAGAGATTTTTTGGCAAACATTTCTTAAAATTTTAAAGAAAGGAATAATTAACCCTTTATTGTAAAAAGGAAGAAATTAAAAACAAAATTTTTCAAAAATTTACTTTTTAAAAAAAATTTTGAAAAATTTCCTTTTTTAAGAAAATTTTTTAAAAATTTCCTTTTTAAAGAAAATTTCTAAAAAATTTAATTTTTAAAGGAAATTTTTTATAAATTTATTTTCTAAAGGAAATTTTTCAAAAATTGCTTTTTAAAGGAAATTTTTCAAAAATTTGCTTTTTAAAGGAAATTTTTCAAAAATTTACTTTTTAAAGGAAATTTTTCCAAAATTTACTTTTTAAAGGAAATTTTTCCAAAATTTACTTTTTAAATGAAATTTTTCAAAAATTTACTTTTTTAAGGAAATTTTTCAAAAATTTACTTTTTTTAAGGAAATTTTTCAAAAATTTACTTTTTTAAGGAAATTTTTCAAAAATTTACTTTTTTAAGGAAATTGTTTGAAAAATTACTTTTTTAAGGAAATTTTTCAAAAATTTACTTTTTTTAAGGAAATTTTTCAAAAATTTACTTTTTTAAGGAAATTTTTCAAAAATTTACTTTTTTAAGGAAATTTTTCAAAAATTTACTTTTTTAAGGAAATTGTTTGAAAAATTACTTTTTTAAGGAAATTTTTCAAAAATTTACTTTTTTTAAGGAAATTTTTCAAAAATTTACTTTTTTAAGGAAATTTTTCAAAAATTTACTTTTTTAAGGAAATTTTTCAAAAATTTACTTTTTTGAGGAAATTTTTCAAAAATTTACTTTTTTAAGGAAATTTTTCAAAAATTTACTTTTTTGAGGAAATTTTTCAAAAATTTACTTTTTTAAGGAATTTTTTCAAAAATTTACTTTTTTAAGGAAATTGTTTGAAAAATTACTTTTTTAAGGAAATTTTTCAAAAATTTACTTTTTTTAAGGAAATTTTTCAAAAATTTACTTTTTTAAGGAAATTTTTCAAAAATTTACTTTTTTAAGGAAATTGTTTGAAAAATTACTTTTTTAAGGAAATTTTTCAAAAATTTACTTTTTTTAAGGAAATTTTTCAAAAATTTACTTTTTTAAGGAAATTTTTCAAAAATTTACTTTTTTAAGGAAATTTTTCAAAAATTTACTTTTTTAAGGAAATTTTTCAAAAATTTACTTTTTTAAGGAAATTGTTTGAAAAATTACTTTTTTAAGGAAATTTTTCAAAAATTTACTTTTTTTAAGGAAATTTTTCAAAAATTTACTTTTTTAAGGTAATTTTTCAAAAATTTACTTTTTTAAGGAAATTTTTCAAAAATTTACTTTTTTAAGGAAATTTTTCAAAAATTTACTTTTTTAAGGAAATTTTGCATAAATTTACTTTTTTAAGGAAATTTTTCAAAAATTTAATTTTTTAAGGAAATTTGTCAAAAATTTAATTTTTTACTCAAATTTTTCAAGAATTTACCTTTTTAAGGAAATTTTTCAAGAATTTCCTTTTTTAAGGAAATTTTTCAAAAATTTACTTTTTTAAGGATATTTTTCAAAAATTTACTTTTTTAAGGAAAATTTTCAAAAATTTACTTTTTGAAGGAAATTTTTCAAAAATTTTTAAAAAATTTTCCATTTTTATAGGAAATTTTTAAAAAATGTTTATTTTTATAAGAAATTTTTCAAAAATTTTCTATTTTTATACAAAATTTTTAAAAAAATTTCCTATTTTTATAGGAAGTTTTTAAAAAATTTTCTATTTGTATAGGAAATTTTTCAAAAATTTTTAAAAAATTTTCCATTTTTATAGGAAATTTTTAAAAAATGTTTATTTTTATAGGAAATTTTTCAAAAATTTTCTATTTTTATACAAAATTTTTAAAAAAAACTTTCCTATTTTTATAGGAAGTTTTTCAAAAATTTTCTATTTTTATAGGAAATTTTTCAAAAATTTTCTATTTTAATGGAAAATTTTTCAAAAATTTTCTATTTTTAAAGGAAATTTTTCAAAAATTTTCTATTTTTATAGGAAATTTTTCAAAAATATACTTTTTATAGGAAATTTTTCAAAAATATATTTAATTTTTTAAGGAAATTTTGCAAAAATTTACTTTTTTAAGGAAATTTTGCAAAAATTTACTTTTTTAAGGAAATTTTGCAAAAATTTACTTTTTAAAGAAAATTTTTCAAAATTAAAATACTTAGTTATGTTTTTCCATTGCTGAATGGGTTAATTGGTCTCTTATTTTTGGTTACTCAAGTAGAAGAATCATTTGTTACCAAAAATCGTAAAAAATATTGATTCTAATGCATTTCATAGAAATTATAAAAGATTTTAAGGATTTTTAACGTTCAGTGGAATAACGGGACTTAAAATGAGTTTCACTTTCTTATATTCCTTATTTAAAGGGTTAACCCTACTTCTTAGAATTTCAAATTTAAAGCGAATGGATGGATGGATTTAAAAATCCTTTAACATAAACATCAAATTTAATGGAAATCGTAGAAATTATAAAAAAAAAATAATTATTCTTTAAATTAACAATTGTATAACAGGTACCTACTTTCTTATCTGCTCCACATGAGTTTCAATATAACTTTTTAAATTTAAAAAAAAATTTTTCTTTAGTAAATTTTTTTTTTTTTGAAGAATCTCTAGGGGGCTCAAAAAAACCCAACAAATGAGCAGTTAAATCCCGCCCCATCAAATAATAAAAGTTTATCTTTTTTGCTTCTAACAAACAATAAATAAAAGTGAATTTCTCTAGGTATTAAAATGTATTTTGTGTGTAACAAACAATTTATTTAATAAAAATACATATCCAAAAATCAAAAACGAAATTCTAAAACTTTATTCAATGTTTGGGTCAACATATTTATGCGAGTCGTCATTTTCTATATTAAAATTGGTCAAAAATAAATATAGAAATCGACTTACAGATGAACATATAAGGGATCTGATTCGAATAAAATGTTGCCCTTACGAAATTGATATTAATGAAGTTATGAACAAATTTTAATATTTTATTTATAAAACATGTAAATATGTACATTATGTTGATATTGAATGGATCTTATTTTATTTTGTTACTTATTACGAATATTTATCTATCCAAAATTTTAAATTAATCAGTTAATTGCAGCCCGATTATCAGTTAGTTTAATTAGTTTGTCCAAGTCTGAATCAAGTCCTAGAAATTCTGTCTGAGTCTACGTCCACACCTAAAATTGTATTTATATCTCTTTCTGAAACTACATATATCAATTCAAAATTTTTAAATTTTTGCCTATTGCATAAAAAACCTTTACTTTATCGTCGAGGAATTTATTTTACTCATGCCAAAAGCTTTTGAAAAATCTATTGCAGAATATACACCAATTTTTTTCCTTACAATTCTAAACTTTTCCCTTACAAATTGCAAACTAAGCTAAAATTTGTTTTAAGTTTATATAAATCCAAATATAAAATTTAACAAAAAGACTACTTTCTCGCTTGCACTTTTAATTAGGGAAAAGACCAATAAATTTTTAACAGTGTAATTGCAACTTTTCATCGGTGTTACCAAAGCGAAAAATTTAGTATTACACATATTTTCACTCAAATTTATCCAATAATTAAAAATAGTACAAAACAAATCTTTTAAAATTGTTTCATTTGTTTCACATATACTTTTAATGTAACTGTTTACCACAAAAAATCTTCAAAAAAATTGTCTATCCAAAAAAATGAGTAATACTAAACCTAATGCTTTTATTTACCGCTATGTTTTTGATTTTAAAATGTTTCTTTTGTGTTATCCAATAAAATTTAATTAAAAAAAAATAAGTTGAAATAAAAAATGTATATGTGGAATTAATTTTCGTATGATTAGAGAAAAAATGCACCCATAGTACTAATTGCTAATGCAAAGTAGAGAAAATAAAGCTATTTTTGATATTTTACGTTAAAAGCAGTAGATTTTTCCTAGCCACTGTTGAACAACACCTACAGTGGCTAGGAAAAATCTACTGCTTTTAACGTAAAATATCAAAAATCGCTTTATTTTTTCTACTACTAAACCTAAAGTTTTCATTATTAATTTTATTTCGTATAGTTTTTTATTTTGAGCTGCATGGTTACCCGTTAAATTCTATACATACATTTTTTTATTTTGACTTAATTTTTTATAAATTTAATTTTATTGGATAATACAAAACTGTAAATAAGAGCATTTGGTTTTATTTTTACTCATCTTTTTTGAATAGTCAATTTTTTGACGACAACAGTTACGTTAAACAAAAGTAACAAATTTAAAAGATTTGTTGTTAAATTTCCGAAATTTAAATTGCGTTTTCAATATTTTTTTTTACCTATGCAAAGAAAAATATCTTTGAATGTTTTATGTTCTTTTAATTTTTTATGAATCACTTTTAATCAAATAGCGTTTTAGGAAATGATTTTTTTTATTAAAAAAGTTAAAAAAAATTGAGATTTGAGGAAAAATTTTTGATTTTCTAAATCTATTTTTATTAAAAATATTAAAAAAATAATATTAAAAATATGTGGCAAAGATTGGCTATTTTCCATATTTTTTGCCCATATAATTTATATAAATATTTGTACCAAACAATTTTCATATGAATCGGCAACACTTATTACATCGTTGAAGCTTCACAATTCAGTTTATCACGAGCATCTGATCAAGACGGTTGTTTGGGCGCTCGTTGAAGCAATATTATTTAAGGGGTGGGGAGAACGCTCGTTTCTTTGAAACATTGTTCTCACACACACAGACCCAAAATGTTTATGTGTTTGTGCCTATCTTTGATTTATTACGAACCAAAAAAGAAAACTGAAGCAACATTTTAAATTTGAACGTTACTGAGTGATCAGTTAAAATTTTTAATAATTGTCTATTAAAAAGTTAACGATAGGAAGACATTTCTATAGAAAAGTTGACGGTAGGAAAACATTTCTATAGAAAAGTTGACGGTAGGAAAACATTTCTATAGAAAAGTTGACGGTAGGAAAACATCTCTATAGAAAAGTTGACGATAGGAAGACATTTCTATAGAAAAGTATACGAAAGGAAGACATTTCTATAGAAAACTTGACGATAGAAAGACATTTCTATAGAAAAGTTGACGATAGGAAGACATTTCTATAGAAAAGTTGACGATAGGAAGGCATTTCTATAGAAAAGTTGGCAATAGAAAGACATTTCTATAGAAAAGTTGATGATAGAAAAACATTTATATAGAAAAGTTGACGATAGGAAGACTTTTCTATAGAAAAGTTGACGATAGGAAGACTTTTCTATAGAAAAGTTGACGATAGGAAGACTTTTCTATAGAAAAGATGACGATAGGAAGACTTTTCTATAGAAAAGTTGACGATAGGAAGACTTTTCTATAGAAAAGTTGACGATAGGAAGACTTTTCTCAGATAAGTTGACGATAAGAAGATAACCTATTGTGTATGTGATCATTACGCGGAGTTTGCCGGGCTTAGATAGCTCATAAAACACTCGTGCTCTCCGGTTTAATGCTTTTTAATTTAATGAAATACTCACTCAAGTGAGAAAAACAAGAAAAAAGGCTGCCAGATTGTAATGTAAACAGTGCTGATGGTTTAAGGGCTAATTAGAAAAGCTTAATTGAATTCAGTTAGAAACTCCGTAGAGGTTTTAAGGAATAGATTTATTGAATAACCTCTATAGAGTTTTCTACTGAATCCAAATTATTAAAAAGATATCATTAACTAAAACGACCAAAAGCCCGTGGGTATTCCTGGGTTAGGTTGATATTGTAGCCTTCTCCAGCAAACTCACTTGTGCTTGTTCTTTCTATTTTGCGAGAATATTATACGTTATTATATTTTTATTACACTTTTAGATAAAGTCACAGATGACCTTATATTAAATTACATGCATATAAAGTACTGTAGTTCCAAAGTCTTAACTTTCCATTAGTTTGGCCCTGTATCAACAATAGTGGCAGATCCAGCTGGGATATTTCTATTTTTCTAAACTAGGTATATATATGAGTGTTTGAGATTTGTACACAAGAAAGATGCTTAACAATATCCAGGTATAAGGTGAACCTCGAAGCCTATCTGATCAATATGACGCAGAGGTAGAGCTTAAAAGAACGTAACTATAGAGTAAAGCATATTCTCTTGTATTTACTGCCCTAATTCAAGTACCTGTAGGTTCTCAATATGTTCTCCCAGTGTCAAGCGTTGCATGAAAAAATGCAGCATGAATGCCCCTGAGTAACCCTTCAACAACCAATTATTAAGGCTTATCTCCTGAAATATTTAAAATCGCTTGTGATGTTTTCTAGACATAAATCTGGCATCACTGTTTTTCTCTCTTAAACATTTTAATATGGTGTGAAGAGAGCAACTTTTTTTTGTTTTGCTAATGAGTAGAAATTTTCACCGTTGCAAATAAAAAGAGGATATAGGAGGGTAAGTCAATAAGTAACTTAACTTTCTTAAATTTTCCGCCTCTTTAATGGGAAGTTCAAATTCTAAGTTTATGTTTTGGCAGGCGTTGATAGCAAACTAGGTACATCGGAGTTTGAGTAGAAACAGAAATAAATATTTTGTATGTGCCTCAGTAGGTTTTCCATTAAAAACCTGTAAGGCGATAAGACTTTCTACAGAAAACTTGTAAAGCGACAAAATTATCTATAGAAAACTTGTAAGAAGACAATATTTTCGATAGAAAACTTATAAGAAGACGATATTTTCTATAGAAAACTGTAAGGTGGCGAGACTTTCTATAGAAAACTGTAAGGCGACAAGATTTTCTATAAAAAACTTGTAAGAAGACGAGATTTTCTATAGAAAACTTGTAAAGAGACAAGATTATCTATAGAAAACTTGAAAAAAAGACAATATTTTCGATAGAATACTTACTTTTCTATAGAAAACTTGTAAGGTGGCAAGATTTTCTCCTTGTGAGTCGTCAAAATTTTGTATAGAAAACTTATAAGGCGACAAGATTACCTAAAGAAAACTTGTAAGAAGACCAGATTTTCTATAGAAAACTTGTAAGGCGGCAAGTTAGAGATGAATTTTTTCCCTTTAAAGTTGATCTAGTCATCTAGGGTTCATAGCACGTTTGAACTTGGGAATGTTGAAGATCAAACCCCTCAGAAAACTTCTTACTGAAGTGGAACTGTCTGATACCGACACGTTCGATTTTTTAATTCAAATTCGTTTTCGGTAAAGAATGACAGCAGCCAAGAGGTACATATGTCGCCAAATTATTCGAGATGATAAACCGAAATTCAGTTTTTTAATTGATTCTTGAGCAAATGTTTCATTTTTACAATATTGACAACAGCTTGACTTTCTAGTTCTATACTCAGCGAATTACTTAACAATTTAAATATTTTGAACTAAAACTCTTTCTACAGATTTAGGTTTCAAATACAAATTCCAATGGAAATTGATTGTTGCTGAGTCATCCTAAAACTGCTGACTTATCTACAAACTGTTGGATCATTCTGAAACTGTTAAGCCATTCTAAGATATTTGCTTTATCGTAAAACTGCTGACTCATCCTAAAACTGCTGAGTCATCATAAAACTACTGACTCTTTCAAACTACTGAGTCATCCTAAAACTACTTAGTAATCAGAAAACCGTTGAGTCATTTTAAAAACTCTAATAGTGCATTCAGACAGCATTAAAATCTAGTAGATTTGAGTTGAAATCTCGATCGAAATCTTCATCGTTCACACCAACATTTTTTGACATTTATCTAGATTTCAACTTCATAACAAAAACAGCTGACTCAAATGTAAATAAAAGAAAAAATTAACCGGCAAAAAATTGATACAATGGAAAATACAGCAAATATTTTATTATTTTGTGATTCCAAAGTTAAAAAAATACAAAGAGAGATAGTATTGCTGCGTATAAAGAAACGTAAACATTTGTTAAACATTAGACTTCACAAACTGATGCAAAATTATTATACGCAATGATTAAATAATTAAAATTTTTCAGCTTAAATTTTTTTCTTTTTTTTTAGATTTGCCAACCACTTGTCAATTTTGTTTACACAGTGTTGTAATTTTTTGTCATTTTTGAAGAAAATCAGGGTTGTGTTGCGAGGTAGTAGCCGAAATCTACTAGATTTTGCCAAAATCTAGTGCCGAAGAAGATTTTAATTTGTATGGGAAATCTCGTCAAAATCTAGTAGATTTGCGATGAAATCTCGTAAGTACGAGATTTTAAATTGGTGTGAATTGACTGTAACTCATATTAAAACTGCTAAATCATCTTAAAATTTCTGAGTCATCCTAAAATTGCTGAGTCATCTTAAAAATGCTGACTCATCCTAAAATTGTTGATACATCGTAAAATTGCTAAATCATCATAAAATTGTTTACTAACTCTAAAACTGTTGAGTCATCCTTAAACTGTTGAGTTATCATAAAAATGCTGAGTCACATTAAAACTGCTTAGTCATTCATAAACTATTAAGTCATCATAAACTGCTGTCTCATTCCAAAACTGCCGAGTTATCCTAAAACTGCTGACTTAACTTAAAGTTTTGGATTCATCACGAATATCATTTTTATATAAAAACTTATTGGCCTACCCACGTATAAACAGACGAAGAGACAGCTGTTTACGAAGAAGCCCTCAACCACCTTAACAACTACAATAACAAAATCGCGTATCTGTGAATGGGGTTCGTATGTTTCAAAAGAAAATTAACTCGTTTTTTAGGAATCGTGTTTTGCGATATAAACATTAACGTATAGAAGAGGTATAGGTTTGTTGTAGCGAGTGTGTGTTTGTTTGACAAGCCAAAAGCTTGAGCAAATTACACGCGAATTTATGCGAATCAGTTGAAAAGTTACGGTTTAAATACGCAATCGTTAAGAAATGAAAATTTTCACTAATTAAATATAAGCGGATTAAAAGGAATAAAAAAATTAAATAATTTAGAAAGATTTTAAGGAAAAAAAAGAAAATTTTCAAAATCATGGAAAAATTAAGAGAATTTAAAAGAAAACTTAAAAAATATGAAGGATAAGCAAAAAAAACTATTAATAGAATATAATAAAAATAACCGACGGCTTTAAGAAAATTTTGAATTTCAAATGAAAAATTTAAAATTTTTTAAATTTATTTCTGCTTTATCATTTGAATGTCTGCATTTCAATTAAAAATGTCAATTAATTGTCATTAATTACAGACAATTTGTCTGAAAACATAAAACTCTAGTTAAAGTAAATTTATAGCTTTTAAACAAGGCGCGTCGACGTTTTAGTGTCTGCAAAATATAATAAACAAATAAATAATTTACATTAAAAAAAACTTAAAACATGCAAATTATTATGGCAATAAATTAAGTATTAATTACCCACAAACAAATGAGATATACAAAGAAAAATAAATGACACAAAAATTGCCCATAATATAAGGGAACCTGCAACAGAATATGTATCTAGAAATCTAGCCAACAAATGTTTGAAATAACACAAGATCTAAAACAATTTGCCAGAACTAATAGCCAGCTGTCAGCACAAGTGTCAAATTTACAATATCATTATTTTAAGTAAAATGATAAGAAAAATTACAAAATATCAGTTTCGAAAACAAAATTTTATAAATATAATATCTAATATAAGAAATTTTAAAAAATGTTTAAACTAAACAAAAATAAATTAAAAATTTGAAATATTAAAAAAATCCGGAATATTTTAAAAAATTTTAAAACAAGTATTTTTTTTTATCACACCAAAATGTTCCCTTACCTTAAAAATTTTTTACTAAAAGTTCTAAATTCTGTCTTGGAATTTTGTATAATTTTATTGTTATAAATAGAAAAAATTTTTTAAATATTTTAAAAATCTTAAAATTCTTCATTTCCTGTTCCATAGACACGGTTAAATATTATACATCATAATATACTATGTTGTATAATGTACCGTGCTATCAAAATTATTCAACACTGGATTACTACAAGGTGAGTTTTGAAAATTTTGAAATTAAAATAATGAAATAATAAAGTTATAACAAGCTTATAACAAGCTTATAAATCAAATGTTACATACAAAGTGCTTCCTACTTAACGAATTTTGTTTTTTAAGTGCTCAAGAGTTAAAGGTTTATCAGCATAAACACGGTCTTTCGCGTAGCTCCTCCCTCTAAAAAAAAGTCTAATGGTGTCAAATTCCATGATCTTGGTGGCCAGTTGATATCGCCACAAAGAGAAATTACAAGGCCAGGAAATGTCTCTTACAATAAAGCCATATTCGCTCGAGTTGTGTGGCATGCGGTACCCTCTTGTTGAAACCACATATCCCCCTAGTTGTATTCTTCAATAGCAGACAAAAGAAAGTCGGTTATCATAGGACCATAACGCTCCGAATTTACGGTAACAGTAGTTTCATCGAAGTTTTCGAAGAAGTAAAGTCCAATCAGACCTTCGGACCAAAGACTTTTTCTGGATTTAATTACATCTCTTCAATTACTTGAGGATTCTCAGAATCCCAAATACGACAATTTTGATTAATAACATACACACCGAGTGAGAAATGTGCTTCATCGCTGAAAAAAATTTTGTTCCAAAAATTTGCCGTCCACCGCCTGTTGTTCAAGCAGCCATTTCACGTATCTACGATGTTGTGAATGGCCAGCTGGCTCCAGTTGTTGTGTGAGCTGGGATTTATATGGATGTAGGTGTAGATCTAAATGCAAAATACTCCATAATGTGCCGTAAAACAGTCCTTATTCCTAAGAACGACGAGGAATTGACACATTCGGGTCTTCGGAAATACTTTCATTTACAGCAGCGATATTTTTGGCGGAATGAGCTAAATGATGATGCAAAGGCCTTACAATATTTGTAACCCCTCTAGTCTTTATATTATTCACTTCTATAATTGCACGTCTAGGTAGTTTTTATAAAAGTGAAGTTGCGCCATCTGTTGTTATGTAGATTGACTATTTAAGATTTTTGCTTCACAACCTATTTCGTTTACATCCGACGGCATGTTAATGCTGTATAGTTCTTACTCCGATGGATTATGATGCGGTAATTAATATTTTTTATAGAAATAATTGAGTGAAGAAATTGATGTTGCCGCGATGGGGGCTCGAACCTAGGCACACATTTGACATGTTATGCTAAGTAGTCGGCGTGGTAACAAATTAAGCCACAATACTTACATCAACAAATTCAGGGGTACCATTATTAACCCGTATACCAAGTCTATTAAAGATTAGGACTATTACCGAATAGATCTTAGATTTTGAGAATAGTAATGTTGTGCCATCGACGGAGTGTTAGTGCTTATTGCCGATGGACGAACTGTAGTAATAAATAGTTTTAATAGAAATTGATGTTGTCGTGACTGGTGCTCGAACCCAGGCTCAATTTGATATGTTATGCTTAGTAGTACCCATAGTTGTACCCGCCATCTGTTGTTAGGTATGACCTTTATTAAAGGTTTTTGCTCCACAGCCACGGGTTGTTACTGCTGAAACAATACTTGCATCATCAAACGAGTTCAGGATAAATGAAGGTATACTACTATTAATCCTTATACCAAGCCTTTTAAAAATTAGAACTATTTCCGAATAGGATTGTTTAAACAGGTTAGAATTTGAGAACAGTAATGTTCCATCCACGGCGTGTTAAAGCTGTAGTGCTTATCGACGATATACGATGATGTGGTAATTAATAGTTTTAACAGAATTTGACGTTGCCGTGACTGGAGCTCGAACCCAGGCTCTATTTAATATGTTATGTCTAGTAGTCGACGTCGCTACCAACCGCTACCAAATCACTGTAACCACATCATGAAACAAGTTGTGGACTTGCTTAGGAGTAATACAATTAATCCGTATACCAAGACTTTCTAAGGTTAAGACTATTCCCAAATAGGAGTGTCAGAATAGGATCTATTTTAAGACTCGTAATACTTAAAGCTTTGCAGGTTAAGCAAGTGTCGAAAGAAGTATTCTAAAGTCTTGGCTTTCTAAAATAGTCCAAACTACATTTCACTACGTCTTGCCTTCTTAATACTTTACTACCGATTTACAACCGATCGTCAATAGAGTATAGTCTTTCTTCTAGATCAAATGTGACTAGAGTTTTCAAATTTATTAGTTATGTAAGTCAAGCAATGTGACTCCCAGTTAACTAAAATTACTCATCCAAGCTATTAATCAATGTTAATGTGATCGAAAATCGTTGGATGTTCTTGGTTAAATCTATTCTGATATCTGTAAAACCATCGCAGCCTGAGTACTCAATATATTCTTATTAAATTTCTAACGAATCCTTTTACTGATTCCACTAAAATGCTCAAGTTCTTTTCAGTCTCTTTTTTCCAAATCCATCAACTTTTGTTTTTAAAATCCTCGCCCGAAATTCATTTCTTCCGGCATCACAATGAAAAAACTATTATCCTCTTCAAAGCTTTATAATGTCTGTTTTCTGGCCGACTTTCCTTTCCGACTCTGTACATGTCTCTATATCTGCTTCTTAGCAATTACCTACCACATTTGGTCTAAACTCTCAAACACTGGGTGAATTTAAGAGCACACAAACTCCTCCAGATAAAACTGGTACCGTTTTGAGATAATGTTATTTGGACATAAATTCCCTCTGGTAGGAGCGTAGCCTATTAAATGCTCAAGACACCCAGTTGAAGTGTAACCACACCGAGCTCACGCTCTCCCCACGATTTCGGATATAAACCACAACTACCACTATACTACCCGAAAGTCCACAACCAATAGAAATCTGAAAATTTTCCAGGGAATTTGTGTTGAATGCTATCGTGTACCTATCACCGTGGATACTCTATGGCGTCCACAAACGTTCCTGGATGAATAGCATTTCATATTGAGATAATGTTATTTGGACATGATCTCTCTCTGGTAGGAGTGGAGTCTATGTAATATTTCTTGGCGATTTAGAGACACAACACCCGTTTAAAGTGCAACCACACCGAGCTCACGCTCTCCCGCTTGCGCGATTTTGGGTTATGATCTCCCCCTGGTAGGAACGGAGCGTATCTAACACTCCTAATCGATCTAGAGATACGACACTTGGCTAATGTGCAACCACACCGAGCTCACACTCTCCTACTTTCGCGATTTTGGGTATAAACCACAACTACCATGATACTCCCAATCAATAGCCAGCTGGAAAAACTCCAGGGAATGTATTTTAAAGAAATTATCTTAAAAACCTGCAATTAATTTATAGAAGGAGAACCTTTTCCTCTATTTTCTCAGCCCATTTGAGTTTCACTGAAAGTCTTCGGAGAGATTCGGGATCAACCAACCAATTCATTCTTTTGTTTGTCTGCTTTAAAAGCACTTTCCATCCATTTTACGTTTTCGGCTTATTGAATCGGCATTACCCCATAACTCCTTCAGATCATAGAGGTCTAGGCGAGACTAGTTCAGGCCTAGTTCTAAACGAATAATTCTTCTTAACGTTTCTTTACAACTACTCTTCCTTCCACAATATTTGGTGGGGAATGCAAGTTCTTCCGAATCTTTATCCATAACCATATCAAGGTGTCGTTGTGCTATCGCTGGGTTTATTACTACTTACGCAAGTTGAGTGTTTTCCACACGTTTGTTAACTTGTAATGTTTGTTGTCAGGGTTCAGATTTTAGACCCGTCAGCAATATTATTTTTCTGCTTCGATTCGTTTTCATCGATTTCGATTGGATCAATAAATGGAACAATATCTCAATTATCAAAACTTCTGAATGATTTAGGCCAAATAAAATTGAAAATTGAACATATCGATGCCTTACAAACTGAATTCTAACCTAGTCGGGAAGTTCTAGGTTATGATCAGTTTGTAGAACAGGATCTTTCAGTTTGCAGTTCAACATTATTAGATCAGATTTAAGTACGGTTCTAGTACATGTTTTATATCTAGTTTTGTTAGTTATCAACTTCACCCCATTATTTCTCTAATCATCTCTAAGCTCATATCCAAAGTATTGTCTCCAAGAAAATCAAATCTTTTGTTTTTGCACTAAAACTAACAGAAGTAGTTGGACAAATAAAACAAAAAAAAAATAAAACTTAGAATAAAACAGAAAAAAACATATTTCAAGCACTTGAAAGGAGCTCAGATTACAAGCAGAAAATTATAGCAAACATCATCGACAAACAGAGCATATCATACACGGTACAATTCAGACAACAAAGCGGCATTCAATGGATGCAAAGACAATTTGAACACATTCCCCAGATACGACTAAAAACATTCAAGTGAGAATGAAGCCAACAGATGGACAGACAAGCAATCAGTCATTCACATTCGCATCCCAAGATATTGACAAACCGACAAAACATCTCTCGCTGGCATCATCTTCAACATCAGTTTTGATTTGAAAATGGGGGTTGCCCTGAGAGATGACAGTTGCTGTTGTTTGGTTGGTCTTTGGAATACGCTTTTCAAGAAGTTTCATACTCATATCATCATGGCCTTAGATAAGTTCTTCAGAATTGTTCAAACACAAATGGAATTTTGATTTAATGTTTTTGTTTGTAGGAAAGAAAGAGGGACAGACAGACAGTCAGAAAGAAAGCTGTTCATTTAAAAGCGTTAAGGCTTTTAGAAACGACTAAATGATTGTTTTGTTTTTCTCTGGAATCCAAAACAAAACAAACAATTTTAATAATAAAACAAATAAATTTTGAATTAAGGAAGAAGATACTTGGAAAAGGAATTTAATGGAAAGAGGTGGAGCTGACGATGTTGCTTAGCAATCAACTGGGGCACCTGTATTTGAACAGTTGCTAGAGGAAAGGAACATTTTTAAGGTTTTAAAAACAACATAATGGAAAATGTTTGTTTAAATCTTAAAGGTTTCAATGGAACTGAACTAAAACCGAACTAGAACTGAACTAAAACTCAAACTAGAACTGAACTAAAACTCAACCTAGAACTGAACTAGAACTGAACTAGAACTGAACTAGAACTGAACTAGAACTGAACTAGAACTGAACTAGAACTGAACTAGAACTGAACTAGAACTGAACTAGAACTGAACTAGAACTGAACTAGAACTGAACTAGAACTGAACTAGAACTGAACTAGAACTGAACTAGAACTGAACTAGAACTGAACTAGAACTGAACTAGAACTGAACTAGAACTGAACTAGAACTGAACTAGAACTGAACTAGAACTGAACTAGAACTGAACTAGAACTGAACTAGAACTGAACTAGAACTGAACTAGAACTGAACTAGAACTGAACTAGAACTGAACTAGAACTGAACTAGAACTGAACTAGAACTGAACTAGAACTGAACTAGAACTGAACTAGAACTGAACTAGAACTGAACTAGAACTGAACTAGAACTGAACTAGAACTGAACTAGAACTGAACTAGAACTGAACTAGAACTGAACTAGAACTGAACTAGAACTGAACTAGAACTGAACTAGAACTGAACTAGAACTGAACTAGAACTGAACTAGAACTGAACTAGAACTGAACTAGAACTGAACTAGAACTGAACTAGAACTGAACTAGAACTGAACTAGAACTGAACTAGAACTGAACTAGAACTGAACTAGAACTGAACTAGAACTGAACTAGAACTGAACTAGAACTGAACTAGAACTGAACTAGAACTGAACTAGAACTGAACTAGAACTGAACTAGAACTGAACTAGAACTGAACTAGAACTGAACTAGAACTGAACTAGAACTGAACTAGAACTGAACTAGAACTGAACTAGAACTGAACTAGAACTGAACTAGAACTGAACTAGAACTGAACTAGAACTGAACTAGAACTGAACTAGAACTGAACTAGAACTGAACTAGAACTGAACTAGAACTGAACTAGAACTGAACTAGAACTGAACTAGAACTGAACTAGAACTGAACTAGAACTGGACCAAATTTTAAACTAATGTTAATTTATACTAGAACTTAACTGCTATTTAACTAGAGCTTAAGTCTCTAGTACAATTTACTAGTTAATTTATGTAATATTTCTTACTATTTATTTGTGTGAATTCTTTTGAAATTTATTTTTATTTATTTATTGCACTTTTAAGGTTTCTTTTTGAACATATTTTTTTGTATCTCTCCGATATTTCTCGGCTGCTACACCACATGATTTCCTGTCACATTATCTACACTTTAATGGATTTCAAAGTAGAAAAATGTGATTAAATACACTTTTTTTATAGTTTAACACTTTCATCTTTAGAATCTTTTCAAGTTCTTTTCATTCAAGTTTAAAACGAACAAAAAAATAAGTTCGCTTTGGGCTAAAACTTGAAAGCAATTGGCCTTTGAGAGATTATAGAGAAGAACAAAGGAAAAATTATAAATTATTAAATATAAGAAAATTATAATGGAGGTCAGGGAAATGTGAAAAATTTCGATAAAAAATATATAATTTGTTTATTAAGCATTTTATCGTACTTACATTCCTCTTCCTTCTTAATCTCTTAATGTCCTTTCCCTTTTTTCTTTAAATCTCCCAAAAAATCTTGATATTCCTTAATACTTGACAAATTGACAGTAAACTGTCATCGTAAAGTAATTTGGCACAATGAAATGATTTTACCTTTAAACGCTGAAATAAAAGGTTCAATTCTGCTCAAACTCAAGACTGAAGTTGTCATTAGGAAATCAACAAGATCTTGTTTTAAATGATCAGCACAAGATCAAGAGACAATAAACTCTCTCATAATAAAAACCTGACCCACTAAAAATTCTTTTTGTATTTTTTTTTTCAAATTTTTTATTTAAAATCGAACAAAAAGATTCTTATGAACCAGAATTTTTCGAAAATGACAAAAAAAAAAATCAACGAATTAAAACCACAAAAGCAAAATACCCAAAAAAGAAAAAGGATCAGTCAAACAGACCAACTAACTATAAGTCTGTTCACTAGATTGTCTGTCCAACTGTCAAAATTTCTTCAAACACACAAACCAAACAAATTTTAAAATACTTCAGGTTTTTACTACAAATACAAATTTTTGGCTTCTGTTTGAATTTTAGATCGTCATTATCAGCTTTAAATTTTTGTTGAAGAAAAAAGATCACTTTTAAAGAGTCTTTTAAGATACCAAAAGTAAGTTCAATTTTAGATGCTCTTTTTCCTTCAAAATTAATCCTTAAAATCAAAGGTCAATCTTAAGCAGTTTTAATTATTTTTTAAATCGAATTTGAAAACAAGATCCTAAAACCAGACTTCAATTATTTTTTAAAATGAAACACCACTTTCTCCTAGCTCTTATTAAACGGTAGCCTGATGGTAGCCCTAATCCTAATAGCCTGAAAAATTGTTTTGTCTTAATGAAAAAAATATTGAGTTTAGATTTTTCATTTAAGATAAAAAATATGTTTGTGGGCGGTCAAAATATCAAAATATTGTATAATACACATGTGATTATTTTTTGAAATTATTAAAACCTCAGATTTGTATCTCCAGAATTCTTAGAGATAATGCTAACGCAGATCAAAAGTCAGCTACGATTTTGTCAGATTTTATTCAGAGATAAAATTTGTTTTACTTTTTGACTTTTAGCTCTTGCTCAGTTTTTGATCAATTTCATATCAGCTCTAAATATGTTTAAGATCAGTTCTAGATCAGTTATTATTAGTTAAAGGTAATTTTTTGGTCAGCTTTGGTTCAGTTCTTGATCAGTTTTGGATCAGCTCTAGATCAGGTTAAGTTTAGTCTTAAACCAGTTCTAGCTGAAAATTTTAAAGTGTTGTATCTCCAACCATAGTTCTTAAGAAAGTCACGGATTTATAGAGTTCCATCTGGAATAGTCAAGACTCCTTACTCCAATCGTATGCTTTTGTAAAATTTCATCTCCAACTCTTATTGTTTGCAAAGTCTCAACTCTAATCGTAGTTCTTTACATTGTCCTAACTTCAATTAAAGGTAAAACCACAGTCTGAACTCCTAGGCCTTTATAGAGTTCCATCTCAATCATTGATCTTCAAAGAGCCCTTACTCTAATCCCATTTTTATTCTAATCCCATTTTTATTCTCAATGCTTAAAGAGTCCTAACTCCAAACAAAGGACTCAGTATAGTTCTATATGCAATCGTAGCTCTTTATAGAGTTTTAATTTGAATCGTATTTCTTAGCAGATTCCTAACTTATGTTAAAGGTCTCTATAGAATTCCATCTCCAGTCGAAGATCGTACCAGAGTCGGAATGCCAATCACTTGGTTTTAAAGAGTTGTATCTCCAACCGTAGTTCTTAGCAGAATCCAAACTTCAACCAAAAGGGATTTATAGAGTTGCATCTCAAATGCTCCAGAGTCATAACGCCAATCGCATCTTTTTGAGGAGCTTCATCTCCAACTCTAAGTTTTTACAAAGACAATCTGCAATCGTAGTTCTTTCATCTTCTTCTGTTATCCTTGACTTCCAGTGGAGCATAGGGCTTCAACCATCCTTTTATATCGAACTCTATTGCGAGATGTTAGGCATACGTCAGTTGGCGTTCTACACGTTCTAGCAGGTGAATCAACACTAATTACTAATATAGGGGTTTGTATTCTAACTTATATCGTAGGGTATAGATATAATTGTAGTTTTTTACAGTCTTAACTTCAATCAATTATCTTTA